>BLBF01000058.1:15077802-15103343 GCA_015471245.1 Laticauda colubrina
AGAGAAGGGGAGGAAGGGAGAGAAATAGGAAGAGAAAGAGGGGGACGAAAGGAGGGAGAGAAGGGAGAGAAATAGGGAGGAAGAGAAAGAGAGCAGGAGGAAAGGAGGGAGAGAAGGAAGAGAAGGGGAGAAAGGAAGAGAAAGAGAGAGCAAGAGAAAGAGAGGGAGGAAAGGAGGGGAAAAAATAGGAAGAGGAAGAGAGGGAGAGGGAGAGGAAGAGAAAAGGAAGGGAAAGAGAAAGGGAGCAAGAGAGAGAGAGAGAAAGAGGAAAGAAAGGAAGAGAAAGAGGGAGAAAAAGGAAGAGAGGAGGAAAGGAGGGAGAGAAAGAGGACAACTATCACCAAAGTTTGGAAAACTGAGCCAGAAATAATTTTTAACTAAAAATGAGTGAAAGTGGGAGGACAATAAAAAGTTAAAAAAAAAAAAAAAGAGCTGGAAACATTACAGGTAGTCCTTGACCTATGAGCATGATTGAGCCCAAAATTTACCCCATTTTATGACTTTTCTTGCTGCTGTTAAGTGAATCATTGCAATTGTTGTTAGTCACAGGGTTGTTAAGTGAATCTGGCTTTGCTTGTCGGAAGGTCACAAAAGTGGATCAGGAGATCTTGGGACACTGCAACTGTCATAAATATGAATCAGTTGCCAAGCGTCTGAATTGTGATCCCATGTCCAGGAGGATGCTACTACAACAGTCGTAAAGTGTGAAAAATGGTCATAAGTCACTTTTTTCAGTGCTGTCCTAATTTGGTCACTAAATGAACTGCTGCAAGCTGAGGACTACCTGTATTGGGAGAGGAAGGGGGAGATTGTAGGACAGAATACTAAATTCAGATAGGTGTGGTTCGACACAAGGAATTTTTCTCTGGTACAGAAGCATTGGAAATAATAAGAGAAAATAAATAATAGTTACAAAAAGAGAGAGAAAAAAAATCTGTATTCCCCTGCAGCTTCTCACCTGCCTGTAAAATATTTGTTTTTTTTTAATGCAAAAGGAGGAAGGAGAGGTGAAAAACCCCAGGTTTCCCCCCCCCCCAGCTCTCAACTGGGGCTAAGAAGTTTAAATGCCCCCTGCTTACGCATCATCGGCTGGTTTCACCATCCACAAAGACAAGTCCTGATTTAAAAACAATGAAAAACAAATCCACCCACAACTCCAGAGAGAGAGAGAGAGAACAGAGGGTGTGAGAAAGACCAACCACCACCCAACCAGGCAGATGAGACAAGTTTTGCAAAAGGTCCAAGAGAAAATAGTTCCACCTGCTGTTGGGAGGCGAGGTGTTGTTGTTGTTTTTGCTACAAATTATTCCAAGAATAATTCCTCTTGAGAGTTGCTCCTGGAAAGAGGGCCGTGTGTAAACACGGTCGTCTTGTGTAAGGGCTCTTTTTTGAGCAACTTTTTGTTTGAGCCAGTGGCTTTTGTGGCTGAAAAGGGGGAGAGCATGTGAAATTCAGGTTTTGCTTGGGGAGAATTTAACCCTTCCGCATGGTGAGTGCACGCCCATTTCCTTGTGCAGCCTAGGCCAGTTTCCTAACTGCTCCTCCATTGATTAGACAGGAAGTTGCACGGAATCGGCAGCAGAGGGTAAAAGATTTTTCAACCTTGGCTACTTTAAACTGGAGGGACTTCAACTCCCATAATTCCCCAGCCAGGAATTATAGGAGTTGGAAATCCACAAGGCTTAAAATGACGAAGGTTGAGTAACTACCATATGGTAGACCAGGGGTCTTCAAGCTTGGCAAGTTTAAGACTTGTGGACTTCAACACCCAGAATTCCTCCTCCAGTCATGCTAGCTCAGGAATTCTGGGAGTTGAAGTCCACAAGTCTTAAACTTGCCAAGCTTGAAGACCTTTGTGGTAGACCAAGATCCAAACCATGAAATTATATATAAAAGCTTTTAAAAGTCTTGGGTTAGAAATCAAGAGCTTTAAAGGCATGTGATGCATGGATTAAATTCTGCATATCTGAAAACGAAAGGCCCGCTGGATTAATCCCTTGAAAATCAGCTTTATCTGCTGGTGATGGGCTGATCAATATACCCAGTGACAGATTATACCAAAAGATGCTCCATCCATGAGCCTCTCGGCTCTGGACCTCCCTCCTTGGATACATTTGCCCCAGAGATGGGTGATGGGTATTGTCATATATGACGTTGTATAATTTAAATTAATCCAAAGGTTTGTCATGTTTTTTTCCAATTTTTAAGCTTCAAGGACACATTTCTACAGTAGTATTGCAGTTCATTTGCTTGAAAACACTCTTGTTATTGAGATATGAGTTGTTTGTACAACCTTGGAAAAAGGGATAATATAAACCCCTCCTGAATAATAAAAGGACAAACAAGGTAAGCCTGCCAGGAATTCACATTATCTCTGGGTTTTTTAATACACACACACATACACACAGAAACAAAATACCATTGCTGTTCTAGTTTTCATTTGTCTTTTGTTCAATTTTTGCCTGGTCCAATAAATATAATTTGCCCAGTTACAGACCTTATATAATTGGCAAGCTTATTTTACTATATTTGCCTGCCCTGGTGAGATAGCTCATATTAATGCTTTAATTGCACACATCTGATAGGCCAGTCCACATCCAAAACTTTTAATATTGAGAAATTCTGGGGGAATAACATAGGATTACGAAATTGTTTTAACCATTTTTTCTGCCTATTGAGATGCACTCATTTACACATTTATCCAAATTCTTGTGTCAAACCCAAATAGCAAAAGGCACCCAGGGCAGGTTACACCAGCCCCTCTTGCAAAGCTGGATATTATCTTCTTTGACAAACAAAAACCCACCTTTGTGTTTAATCCAAGCCTCGCCCATCTAAAATGGCAGCTACAGTGGATTATGCATCTGTAGTTTGCTATTACAGGGCCTCCAGTTAAAAAAGGAGTTACAATCATATTTTTGTTCTCTTGCACTGCTGAGGGAAATCAATGTTCACATTAACCACAAAGGAGACAAGGGAACCGAGACTACTTACTGGCAAGCATAGTGCATGAAGAAAAGCAGTTATTCTAGGGGAAAAAAAAAGTTAATGTTGGATTTTATCCTGAACTGTTTATTCAATCTATTATCAGATGGTGATGTTATTTTTCCAAGGGTATCAGTTTACAGCTCTGAAGCTTCAGGAAACTACCTAGCCTCAAAATCTGCAAGAGGATGAAGTAATAAAAGAATGTTGCTTATAAAATATTTGCAACTCGGGATTGAGCAGTGGGGTCCTTGGTGCTATCAGCTTGGATGCTTTTGCTACCCAGTTATCACTAGTGTTGGATCTGCAAGAAAGCAAACAAGATCAGAAAGCATCAAGGACGCCCAACGTGTGTTCTTAAAACAGGCAAATTATCTGGTGCACGTTCAGAATGAAGGCAGAGTTTATTCCATGGCAGAATCCCAGGGCTAAAGCAACTCTCTTTACTCAAAATATAATTTTCGGTCCTTGTGGCTACGGAAGAGCTTAGAAAAAAAGAGGGCAGCCAAGTTAAGAGGTTCAGCACTTTCTTTCATTTCCCCATTTAGCTTTCATTACAAAGTGGGAATGAAAGCTGTCCTTTGGCCTTTTAGTAAATTTTGTGACTCAAAAAGAAGTGCTGCTAGTCCTGGGTTTCTTGACATTGCAGACCCAATGTACCCTTTTCCTCTTCTGAATTGAATTGGCATCCTTCAGTCTATGGTATCGTGCTATGGAACCGGTAACTGCCACTTCCCGTGTTGTTTCCATGCTGTGTGCAAAGCTGGAGTGTCCTCTCCAGAGCATCAGGCCTGGGTAATTTAATAAGGAGGATGAACATTACCCAAGCAGCAGATTCCCAACCCCCCACCCCCATATTTTCTCTTTTAATATGTGCTTTAATGTGCCTCTCCCCAAAAGTTGGAAGCGAACATTTTTGGATGCAGAGTTTCCTTTAAAAACTCATCAGTGACACCGAAACTGTGGTGAACTGAATTTATTTAGTGTGATAACACAGTTGCAGTCTGACAGTCAATATTCATATATCAAGAGTCACTTAGTTGGCTAACAGCTAGGAGACAGCAGACCCCGAGACACACACTCAAGTATTATACACAATCACAGAGAAGGCAGGGGAAAGCGAACAGTGTCGTTCACAAGGTTATTTTCCCCCAACCGCCATTCCGACCCACAAACACGTATGCTTTTCCCCCCTATTTTTCTTTATATTTTCTTTTTTTTTTTAAAATCCCTAATCTCCAGAGAGAGTAGTTTTCCAGTGCATCTTCAAAGAACACCACGACAACAGTGGCCGGAGGAGAAAGGGGAGAGAGAGCAGCAGCCCCAGTTAGCTGTGGAGAAAGGAACAGACACGTGACAAGGACACTGCCAATTCCCACACAAGAGGGAGTATATTTTTCTCTAAATCTATATATAGTTATCTACACAGGTTGGGAACGGGCCTTTTGGAAAAGGGGAGGTGGGATGTTTAGCTTTCGAAACCCAGGGAGCCAAGCTCTGCTGATTCGGGAAGAGAGAAAAGAGACACACACGGGCGACCTGGGTTCAGATAAAAGGCATGTGAGAAGATGCCAGAGAAGCTTTGCACGCATGGAAGAAGGGAATCGATTCTCTCGGCAGCCTGATATGGCGTGGCCAACATTTGGAAGAGGTCACGGTGCTGCTTCTTAAGAACTGGAAATAATGCAAAGCACTCCCTTCTTCAAAGATTTCAAGGCTGCTGAGCAGAAACCTTCAAAGGCAGCAGGAAAAAAAAAAGCAGGAATCTAGAAGCCTTGGTGCCAGAGCTGAGGGGCTGGGCCTGACAAGCACCAATTTCTAAATGCAAGTAGACCTAGGTCTGATTTTTTCCCCCAATTCCAAAAACAAAGAGGATGGAGCGTTGATGGAGATCCTCAGTCATCCAGGTCACAGGATTGTCTCAAAGGGGCTTTTTCAAGAGGCAACTGGACTATGTTTTTTGTCTTGGAGGAAGAAGACGTTTCACTTCTCATCCAGGAAGCATCCTCAGTTCTGAGTCAGAGCTGAGGAAGCCTCTCGGATGACAAGCAAAATGTCTTTTTCCCTCAAGGGGGAAAAAAGATAGTCCAGTTGCCTCCTTTGTGACAAGAGGACAGAGTGCTGGGAGAAGGTGATGTGCAGACGTCCAACACGTATATTCTGCATGACTGTTCTCCTCTTTATGCATGAGGCTCCTAAATTGGGGAATATCAGCAAAACACCAAAAGGGCTAAAGAAAAGCTACCAACATCCTGCAGCATTGACAAACTGAAACCTTATTGGCTCATCTCTATGGAAAACTTGGTTTCTGAAGCAAGATACTGAGTTTGAACCTCCTTCAAGTATTTTATGACGTATCTTGCAGATCCTGTGGCTGTATCAAGTTCTGCTTGGGTAAAGATTAGCATCCTTTGATGGAAAGCGTTTCCCGTTTGGTGGTTTCCTGTGAACTTAAGGGAAAGACTCAAGTGTGCTGCCCAGGACTCTGACAGAAGACTTGGCAAATGGGTGAGGCCGGGGAGGAGGAGGCCATTTTAGACAAAAGAAGAAGAAAAAATCATTTGCATCTCAGCAAATGAAAGAATCACATGCCAGACATCGAACTCGGAGGGCGTGTTTTGTGACAGCAAGGTAGACCAAAGAAACCCTCAAGATGGAGAAAAGGAAATGCTTATGCTGGGTCGAGAGGCAGAACTCATTTTGGATGATGTTTCTGGTTCTAATCCCCAAATTCTTCCAGAAGAGGATTAAAAGTGACTTTGGTTCCAGGTGAGCTCAGCAGAAAAAGTGAGAAAAACCACAGAAGACTACATCTTGTGTTACTATCCTTCCACCACAAATCACATCAAAAGAAAATGGTTAATATCACCTTATCATCCCCAACCTCGATGAGTTATATACTTTGCATCACCTTATCACCCAGTCAAAAAATTTATAAGATATTTTTGTAAACTATACTCAAAAGAAAGCACAACACAACAGGATCAGCATTGTTTCAATGGGTCATAATCTTCCATAATCCTGTTTCATAATCCTTTGCTTCAAATGACAAACCCCAGCATTTTTCAGCCTATACTCGTGTTTCTCAAGCTCAGAGAATTTAAGATGCGTGGACTTCAGTTCCTAGAATACCCCAGCCAGCATAGCTGGCTGGGAAATTCTGGAAGTTGAAGTCCACATATCTTAAACTTCTCAAGGTTAAGAAATATTGGCCTATACTGACAGTAGTCAGATGGGTTAGAAATTCAAGAGCTGTAATTCAGGAAGTCTGATCTACAGGACAATCACACAGAGACAAACAAAACATGTTATTCAAATATCATCAGAAAATATTATCCAGTTCATGCCATCTTCTACCTGTCTTCCTGTGTTAGTTTGCATGCTAGTGCAACTTGCATTCAGTCAAAGAGCAGATACCTGAAAATAAATTCTGTGCTAAATCAGTAGCTCAAGAAATCTATGCAAACCTCTATTTTTTTTTAAAATACGTACAATATTCTTTGTAGAACCAGCAGACATCTGACAAGGATGAGCATTTCTTCCACTGTACATGAAATAAAAACGAACAACTCCATGTTTAACTTGTACCTATGTTTTGAAGGCCAGAATAAAGGAGTGGATTAAAGACCCAGAATTCAAAAAAAGGACCTTCCAATAGTGAGACAAAAGACTGAAAGACTCTACAGCAATCTATGGGATCTGTCGCCAACCTAACACTTTCCAAATTTGCAAATTCTGGGCCTTAGTGACTAGGAATATAGAAAGAGTACTTTGGCGCATCTATAGGTTGGAGAAGACTGATGTAGAGACATAATTCAAAATGACAAACCAAGCAAAAACTGGAGGCAGTTGTAAAGCACTTTGCATAATTCAAATGAGTCATGAGTGATGAATTATTTAAAAATAGCAGCTCCTGGCATTGGTCTCAGCCTAGAGAAGTCTCTGTTTAATCCAGCTACCCTCTACTTCAGAACTCATGAAGAACAAGATTTTTTTTTTTTTTTGAGAGTTATCAAGAGGAGAGAACAGGGTGGAATATGGAGAATATGCGTCCTCCATTTTGGAAACTCCCAACTCAGCACTATGCAGGAACCAGGTTTCCCACATAAAGACTCAGAACCCTTCCCCAATCGGTCCATTTCTGCCTACCATCTCTGTATACATATCCAGCAATAGACGATGCCAGGGTGGGGTGGGGGGAGAGAGGAAAAATAAATCAGTCCACCTGGGATAAAAGATACTGAAGATAATCTAGAAAGAGAGAGAAGAACGTATATCAATCCTCTCTGAGGTGTTCCTTTCTGCCTTAGCACCATCCATGAGGAAAGAAAAACAGGACTTGTTTCTTCTTGCTACCAATGAAGACTTACCCAAATGTGCAAATGAATAAAAAGCAGCGGTAGAAAGGCTTTTGTTTTTCTTTTTAAAAAAGGAGGGAGGTGGAGAAAGGATGAATGCATTAGTTCCTTTATGGTAAGTTTATCAATATTGTTTTTTTTTTTTTTTAAAGATGGACAAAGTTCCTCCCTTGCACATTCATGGGACAACCCGGTAAGGAAACCTAGCAAAAAAAAAAAGAGTGCCACAGCAGCACCAAAGTGCAACAACCAACGAAGGGCAAGAGGCATTGGAGGGTTCACACCATGCAGTAAATGAGAGCAACTGGGGCTGCCCACACGACGCGGGAGTAGGGGGTGAGGGGAGGAGGCGGGATGACTCCAACCGCCTATTAGTGGCCTTCTCGGGCCCTTGGAAAAGTCGTGTTTTGGTAGTCAGTAAGAAGTGGAGCTCTTCAGTGAGAGACTGAACTGGCTAACTGGGAAGGGGGGCTGCCACACTGGAGACCATTTAACAAGAACAGCCATTCTCCGTCACAGGCTGCTCAGGAGGTTTCTCTAATTTGATGTCAATCACTGTGGAGAAGAGGTTAAGGGAAACATGTCTCTATGGTGGGAGAACAAGCTGAACACACACACATACATACACCAAATAGATCTCTTTGATCCAACGAAGAACATCAAATGAGATTGAGCCATGGTGGCGCAGTGGTTAGAGTGCAGTACTGCCGGCTACTTCTGCTGACTGCCATCTGACTGCAATTTGGCAGATCGAATCCCACCAGGCTCAAGGTTGACTCAGCCTTTCATCCTTCCAAGGTGGGTAAAATGAGGACCCAGATTGTTGGGGGCAATAGGCTGACTCTGTAAACCGCTTAGAGAGGGCTATGAAGCACTGTAAAGTGGTACATAAATCTAAGTGTTAGTGCTAAGATGAACTGGTTGCTAAGAGCCCAAAATATGATTACATGGTCATGATGTGTGTGTGTGTGGGGGGGGGGTGGTACCATAATGTTGAGACTGGGTTTTAAGTATTTTTTTTTTTAAAGTACTGGGTTTTAAGCTCTTTATTAGCCTTGATGGTGCAGTGGTTGGCAGAGTACAGAACTGCAGGCTACTTCTGCTGACTGCTAACTGCCTACAATTTGGCAGATCGAATCTCACCAGGCTCAAGGTTGACTCAGCCTTCCGTCCTTCCAAGATTGGTAAAATGAGGACCCAAAATTGTTGGGGACAATAGGCTGGCTCTGTAAAACTGCTTTGAGAGGGATATAAAGAAGTGTGAAGCGGTATGTAAGCCTAAGTGCTATTGTTAAGTGTTATTGAGGGAACCAGTCCTTGTCTTTTCCACTGGCATTTACCTAAATGAAAATGAAAACTGGCCACCTTGATACGATGATCTTTTGGGAATACTAACTTCTGAAGGGTCCTTGGTGCTGAGCATTTGTTTTCTTGCAGATGTTTCATTACCCAACTAGGTAACATCATCAGTACAAGAAGAGAGGGTGTTTGCTGAGAGGACGATGATTGTGGGGTCCTTGGCGCTCTCTGAGCTCGGTTGTTTTCTTGTAGATGTTTCATTATCAAAACCAGGTATCATGATAGCACTGAGAACGTGACCTAGTTTGTCTGCACATGAAATGTCTGCACTAAAACTAAGCAGAGACGCCTCATTTCGATCCTGAGCTACAAATATCCTCCTTTATTGAATTATACAACCTACTTTTTACCATCCCAGTTAAACACACTGTGTGGCTATTGGCTCAAGCTTGGCATAAGGCAGGTTTTCATGTTATTAGGAAGAATGTTGTTCTGCAAGAAAACAACCAACCAGAGAGAGCAGAAAGAGCTTCTAAAGGAGGGGTCCATAAACTTTTTGATTCTGCAGATTGGCAGCAGGAGTAGTGGCTTCGGCGGTTTCAGCAGCGACAGTGTGGGAAATGGTTTTGCACGTGCAACCTAAATCCTGCGCATATGAAACTTCACACGCTTGCCTGTCGCTTTGGCGGCTTGGTTCCCAATGGGTTGTGGTAGTGTAGTGGTCCGGGCATTGGGAACCCCTGTTCTAAAGAGGTGAACTGCCCCAACTCTACTTCCAGAAGTAATAGGTTGGACCTTAACAACCTTTCAATGTCCTTTTGGATGCATGCAGAATTGACAGGTCTGAAGGTTAAGATGGCAAATTACTTGACCTTTTCAATTTGCCTGTAAGATCACCGATGGAGGGGAAAAAGAACCAGCTAGATTCATGCTCAGAAAAAGTTTGTAAATGCAGGACAAAGCTCAGCAGGGTAAGGATACTGTCATCTTTGCTTTTCTCGGGAGCGTTGTCCATCCCAGGTAATGCAGCAGCAACACGGCGGAAAAGCTGAAAGACAACATCCCAAACTTTGTGAACACAGTGCCTATTAGTGGAATATGAAGTCTACTCCCATGAGAATAGACGTGAAAGAAGAACTAAAATCCAAGGAAATAAAAGCACTTCAGCAGTTGGCATGAAAGACCCTTAAACCAGGAGTGACATTGCAGCTGCTCTTTTTAAAAGGTACTAAACATGAAACATTAATATAAGCTGGAAAAGCTCATCTTGTAGAAGACTTCGGTGTTAAGCAAAGGAAGCCCACATTTGCTAAGGAGGGGCTCTCAAACAGGATGGAACGATTTCTGTTGAAACCTGCAGTTAGAATTACCTGCTTCACGTTGTAGCCCGTCTTCGCACTAGTTTCAATGAACATCACGCTTAGTTCTTTGGCTCTCTGTTCACCTTCTTCTGTAGTAATCTGCCTGCAGAATAAGAAACAAGACTTTTGAGGTCTTTGTGACCAGCCTGCATACACTAAGTTTCCCAAGAAGGCTTTTAAAATTAGGTCAAAGGGGCATGTGATATTTGGCTGAAGGATGTGGGTAAATTAAATTCATCAGACCTATAGTAATGGAAACATATTTTTGTTCATTTCTATGTCCCACTAAATCAAAACTCCAAGGGATGAATACTAGCCAATGGCACTGGCTAAAGCTATTTTTGTTCCCTGGGATTGCAAAAAAAAAAACCACCACCCAGAATGATTTAATAGCTTTTGCTGGGCTAAGTTCCATATTGCCTAAGAGGTTATCTTGCAGCTCTGTAGGAATTAACAAGCTGTCAGCAAGTTCACCTCTAACAAGTTGTACATATCCAATTCTATACTAAATCCAACTTTTATTGTTGGTTTATTCTATTAAGTTGTTATGCTCTTTGTAAGCCCTCTTCTGCAGAAATGTAAAGGAAAATTAACCAATGGATGGGGATTCTAAGAGCTGCGGTGGCACAATAGTGAAGAGTGCAGTACTGCAGGCTACTTCTGCTGATCACTGGCTGCCAGCAGTTTGGGTCTCACCAGGCTTAAGGTCGACTCAGCCTTCCATCCTTCCGAAGTTGGTAAAATGAGGACCCAGATTATTGGGGGCAATAGGCTGTAAACCGCTTAGATAGGATTGTAAAGCACTGTGAAACAGTATATAAGTCTAAGTGCTACTGCTATTCTGTCTTACAACAGTTCAGACCCAATTACTTGATTTCCTATTGCATTCCTATACAATTTAATCCATGTTGTACAAGGTGTCTACCAAAGGCACATTCTTAATGGGTCGTCTGATTTCTTCTTCTCCTCCTCCTTCTTCCCCATCATCATCTTTTAACCACCCCATAATCCCTTGCGGGATGGAGTCTGGGCAACTGAATGGAGCTAGATAATTTTTACTGGCTGGATGCCCTTCCTGTCACCAACGGGGAACAGATATATTCTCACTGTGTCCAGAGACAGAAATAGCTGCCTCTACCTAGGATCAAACTCATAGCCTCCTGATTGTGATGTGAGAGCTCCACCTCTAGGCCACTGTACCACTTGTCTGATTTCTTGTCTATAAGAAATTCATTTAACTTGCTTTGTGGTAGTACCTATATTGTGAAATAATGTGCCATGAAAATGGAAGCCACCTCAGAAGTTCAAAACATTTCTCTAAGTCTTTTAATGCATCCATCAAACGGAACCTTTCTAGCAATAAGTCCTTTGACTGGCCTGTTTCCCAGTTGGCTGGTAGTTATTTAAAAACAATGGCAATAAAACCCAAAACTTTGCATTCTTTAAAGATAATCAGCAGAACACAGTCAAAAAATAAATGTATTACTCTGGGAGAATTCCAGCCAACTCCACTATTCCAGGAGCTCAATTCTGGGGTACAAAAATAAGCTTATTGTTTAAGCGGCCTCCAGTGAATAAGAATTTGTGCAAGATCAACAGAGAGGTTACTCCGCTGAATACCAATTAATAAGAAACTAAACACACACACAAAATGACCTAGTGAGGGTTTTACTGTGCTGTGACCAGAAATTTCTCTTTCTGCATTCAAAAAACAGAGCTTGAGAACATAGTGGGACAGACCGATTACATCATCTCCAATATAAACTGTAACATAGGAAAGATGAAAAGATGCACAGCAAGGAACAATTGATCCTGCTTTTCCAAAAGATAGTATAGCTTAAGGGAAAGAAGCAAAGCCTTTTGTCTCACTGTACCTCTCAGCAGCAGCTACATTCCATCAATGGTGTCTCTTCATCAGCCTCTTCTCGCTTTTCTTATGTGTCATGAATTTTGCATTACATGCTGGAAGGAATTTAAAACTGATCTATATAAGCCTCCATGGGAGTTTTATTGGTGGAAGAATAAGGCAAACACACTCAAGAGTTAGATGTGAAAAATAATAGGAATGATACTAAGGTCCTTGAATAATATTTTTGTGCTGGTAGAGTAAGCTGCAAGAATTGGATTTTTAAAAAATCTATCTCAGAGTTAAAAGAAATAAATCACTACAGCATCAACTCTGATATTGCCAGGTCTTTTGCAATATTTAATTTTGCTCTTTTGACGAAAAGGGAAATACTTTTTCTGCATGCCAAATAGTAGAGAATATGTGGTCTTCTAGGCACTGCTGTGGTAGAACAGTGGCTAGAACGCAGTAGGGCAGGGTAACTCTGCTCATTGCCAGGAGTTTGATTCTCACCATTTCATGGTTGACTCAGCCTTCCATCCTTCTGAGGTGGGTAAAATGAGGACCCAGATGGTGTGGAGCAAAATGCTGACTGTGTAAACTGCTTAGAGAGGGCTGTAAAGCACTATGAAATGGTATATAAGTCTAAGTGCTATTGCAATATACTCCCAACAGACTCAAACTCATACCCAAGAGGAAAAATGGTGGGAATTCAGCAGCTTCTGGATGGATGCAACTTCTTTGGCTCTTCCAAGTATTAGCCAGACATTTTTCGAGCACATCGTCCCTTCCCCCCAAAACATTCTCTTTTCAAACTCTACAATTACCTTTTATCTGCAAGGTCAGTTTTATTGCCCACCAGCATAATGATAACATCACTTCCTCTTTCTGTTCGCACATCGTCGATCCATTTGGAGGTTTGCTGGAAGGAATTCAGATCTGCAAGAAGGTAGCTCAGTGCACTACGGTCAAGTCAAAGAAAACTATAATACCTACAGAATATTAAGACCCACAGAAGCGGCTTCCTGCTATCTCACCAGCCTGTCTCACTCGATCAGGCAGGGAAGGTATGCTACAGACCCTGCCAGTCAAAGGTTTTCTAGAGCCGCCTTCTCTGCCGCTGTCCCCACTTTGTGCAACATCTTGTTCTCCAGGTGAGGAAAGCCCCCCCCCCCCCCCAAATCTCTTGGATTTCCACACAGCAGTCAACCCTTCATTCTGCAGACTTGTGAGGGCACAGAAGACCTTGCAACAGTGGGGCTGGTGAGTCTCTTGAAAGCCCCACCCCCGCACCTGTAATAATCCAATGTTAAATGGCCATTTTAAGATTTCCCCCTTTTGATGTTTGTCATTATTCTATAATTTTGAACAGTTTAACTCTAATTTTTAATTTCTAATGTTAATTTTTATGCATTGTTTTATTTACTGGTTATATTATATTGTACACTGCCCAGAGTCCCTCTTTGAGGGTTAGAAATATGACATATAAACAAACAAATAAACAAACAAAGGCAGCTTCAGGATGATACTTTGCCTGGGGCAAAAGGCACTAAGGCCTTCTGTTTGTCAGCATGGCATCACCTGAACTGAGCCCCACTGAGCCTTCCTGGATGACTCAGGGCTTCTGGGCTGAGATATCTCCTAGCACAAAATGTTTTGGTATTCCATGACACAAATTTCTCACTCACTTGTAATGTCATAGACTACCACTGCAATAGTTGAGTCACGTATGTAGCTGGGAATGAGGCTACGGAACCGTTCCTGGCCTGCTGTGTCCCAAAGCTGAAGTCGGACCTGCTGGTAGCAGCCCAGGAAAAAAACAGAAAGACACAAGGCAGAAGAAGAAAAAAGAAAGAAAATGTCCTTTAGAGAAAAGGCATTGCATGAGAAGGAATTCTACAGAATTGCATACAAATATGTCATCAGAAAATGCAGTATGGGCATTAAAAGTACAGAAAATTTACACATCACAGGCTACTACTCTCGAATAAATTTATTCCAAAAACTCTCCATCAAGACAAATGAGAATGCCAGTGGTGCAGATTAAGATTAATTACAGAGTCATGGGCTACTTTATCTTGGCATACTATAAAACAATGGGGGGGGGGGGAGAACATGAAAAAAACTTTCCTTCGAAAAATCATTATTTCCTAGATAGAAAATCTATTTCATTTGGGTTGAAAGTAACACTGTAGGACTGCATGTTCAATTCTGTAAAATCTGACAGATTCA
Source organism: Laticauda colubrina (assembly GCA_015471245.1). Lineage (NCBI taxonomy): Eukaryota > Metazoa > Chordata > Lepidosauria > Squamata > Elapidae > Laticauda > Laticauda colubrina. The sequence goes on from BLBF01000058.1 coordinate 15,091,884, forward strand.
TAGAAGTTAACCTTCCATTTTTGAGCATGCAATAGAGAAAATGTTTCTTCCTGTAAAACACACAATATCGCATACTTCTGTGATAAGAGAACCAGACAAAGAAAATCCCTGCTCAGCCTTAAAGACTTCTGAGTGAAAAAAGTATGATATAGCCTTACTCATTCCAAGCTTGTTGGAGGGTGCACATTCAATAAATAATTTAAAACCTCAGCTGAAGCACCAAGAGCCAGGAGACCCAGAAGTTAGAATGCCTGTGTGATGTGTGTAATTTGACTTAGTACAAACAAATTCATTTTAACTTAAGAGAAACCATGAATGAAATTGTATTTTCTATTTCAGTTTTAACTATGTTGTTGGCCTGATATACTTGACAATGAGTAGAGAACAAACAAAAACTCTTAGCTGAACCTGCAAATGAAGATCATCCCGGTTATTACTCAAGCGGATAGTTTCATTTGAGAGCCAAGTACTATCACTGGCTGAAAATATTACTGCGGTTTCCAAAACACAACCAATATGATTCATGAAGCATGGGAAAGAATATTATGGGATTATATGGGACCACTAGATAAACATTTACAGGGGGTCCTTGTTTAACAACCACTCATTTAGTGACTAAACTTCTTACAGCACTGAACAATATTACATCAACCAACAGTGTGTCCCTTATGTCATGTGATCACAATCCGGGTGTTCAGTATCAGCCTCCCAATTACAACACTGCAGTGCCCCACGGCCACCAATAACGACTGAACTATAAATGAAGGTGAGAAAAAATATGCCTGCCAGATGGTCACCTGCTCTACTCAGAATAACAAGAGTTGGAAGGGACCTTGGAGGTCTTCTAGTCCAACACCCTGCTCAAGCAGGAGACCCTATACCATTTCAGTCAGGTGGCTGTGCACTTTCTTTTTAAAAGCCTCTTCTTAAACCAGAACACATTCATCAAGGCAAGCCCCAAATCAAGAATGGCTGACATAATAATTTATCTTTTTAATATGAATTACTGGTACACAAATGAATGACTTTAAAAAGAGGACCAAACTTCAGTACCTGCTTTTTGTTAAGTTTGTCTATTGCCCAAACCCCAAAACAGACTCCCATCTAATTGTATAATTACTAAATATTATAATGGAAATTGGAGAAATGTAGAACAACAAAGGGAATTATTTAGTAGTGGAAGCAACTCAGCACAGATGCTGCAGTGAGAATTAAGAGATGAAATATTTGCTTGCACAACAACCTAAGATAAGAATAATGACACTTATTTGTTACCATAATCTTTTGTTTCTAGTATAAATAGAAAGTTAATGGATCTGTTCTGGAGAAAAGGAAAATTAGCTGCAATACACTAACTTATCAGTCAGGGAACTGGGATCCTATTATGTGGGATCATTGCAAAAAACTGCACTGTGGGATATCTCTAGTGGGAGATCTTATGCCAATATGATCAATGCTCATGAGAAAGGTATATCCCACCAAGTCTTCCAGTAACATCCATTTTCTAGGGAGCCATAAATATAAAACAGGAATATTTTCAACACACATGCTTCTTTGCCAACATTTTCTCCATTTCTACATTTTCTAAGAAAAAAAAATATATGTCTCCTTAAGCATGGTCTACAATGATAACCAACAGATTTTTTTTGAATATTTATGAACAATAAAAATTAAAAATCACTATACATGGTGAGGAGCTATTTTGTCAAGACTGCTCTGACTTGATAATTATGGGAGAAGAAAAAAGGATTGCCTCTGAAGACCTTCCAGAGACAGTAGCCATCTTCCTCCTCAAATAAGAATCAATCTGTACGAACCATGATTTGCATCATTTTTTTTACACTTTCAAGGTAAGCCTATTAATTACATAAGAGTTTTGGAGGGGGTGCAGCAGCTTCAAAGTAGTGTTTTCTGGCAAGATTTTTGAAGTGATTTTCCATTGCCATTCTAGGCTGAAAGAGAGTGACTAGACGAAGTCACTCAACCGGCTTGGTGATTCAGGAGTTAAAATTCACTGTCTTCCCATTTTGGGCTCTGTGTGTTAACTATATTAGGTGGACTCTTGCCTGTCTAATAGTTTAAAAGTATAACTTTAAATTGAATTTTATAGGATTATGGGAGCCCCTGTGACAGAGTTGTTAGAATGTGGGATATTGAAGGTTAACTCTGCCCACAGCCTTTGACTGGCTCAAGGCTGACTTAGCCCTCCATCCTTCCGAGGTTGTAACATAAGGACCCAGATTGTTGGGGACAAGAGGCTGACTCTATAAACTGCTCAGAGAAGGCTGTGAAGCACCGTGAAGCGCTATACAAATCGAGGTGCTATTGCTATTATTAGTAAAAGTGTATGTAGAAACAACTGTTTTGTCAATCTGTGCCTTCCATGGGTGTAGGGTGTGTCACTGGTTGGGGTTCCCACATTATATGTCTAACATTCTTGTTGGACTTTATGCTCTATGTTGATTTTTAACCATGTTATTGTAGTTTGGTAGCGGTGAATCAATATGAAATGCTTGCACCTATTGTTGTTCATCTTTTAACTGCTTTCTTCAAATTGTTAAAGGGGACTAACTGCTTTAAATTAGTAGAAGTATCAAAATATTCCAGATTCTAGATCACTTAGAATGACTTCTGGAATATGCAGAAGGATCTGAAGTGGAATGGAGTAGCCTGAGTTCATAACTTTCAGTTAACAAATGTTCTTCTGCCCTACAACAAACTTATTAGTTTTCTTTCTGAAATTCTCAAGTTAGCATGAACTGCTCTAAAAACAGTTTTTGCTCAAAATATATGAGCAAATAAAGGGGAGTATAGGAAAAAAATATTAAGATGTGTACAGAATTGTCAACAGCAGAGGAAAAAGAGAAAACAATTCAGCTTTAAAATAAAGCCAATCAAAACGTCAAAGCTAACTATTTCCACCCAATCCTTGGGAGAATAGGTATTTTCTTCTGAACAGGTAGTCCTTAACTGACAATGTTTTATGACCATTAAAAGTTACAACGGCAGTGAAAAAAAGTGAATTATGACCATTTTTCACACATTGTAGCATCCCTGTGGTCATGTGACCAAAAATTGGATGTGTGGCAACCGATTCATAGTTATGACGGTTGCAGTGTCCCAGGGCCATGGGACTTATTACTTCTTGCGACCTTCTGCCAAGCAAAGTCAATGGGGAAACCTGTTTCACTTAACTGTCTTACTAACTTTTACAACTGTAGTGATTCAAGAAAGGTGGTAAAATGGGGTGAAACTCACTTAAAACTGTCTCACTGAGCTAGAAAAAAATTGGGCTCAATTGTGGCCATAAGTCAAGGACTACCTGGTAATTTGTGGAGTTATAAAACATTATGAGTTAAACAGGGGCATATTCAAAAGCAGGAGAGGAACTCAATGAGAAGAATTAGCCTTCATCTTAGCTCTTCCTTAGGGAACAGACTTCATGTGCTCTGATCAAAGCTGGTGTCAACTTGTAAAGCATTCCTATGCCTGTTTCCAAGTTGCCATGAGAAAGATAAAATCAGAAGCACATACCAAGCTTATCTCACGAAGATTGTAACTTAGGAAACCGGGTATTCTGCCCATGAAAATCCTTTATTAGAGAATGTAAGTGATGACACCCAGCCCATGAACATGTTTAGTTGGAGAAGCTGAATTATGATACACTCAGGGGGGTGGGGGAAGGTGATTGTAAGTTCCGTGTCTCAGAGTCAGTCATGCTGGCATGTTGCTCCTAATAAACCTTTTGAAGTTTTTTGAAGCTTATGCTTTAATTAGAATTATCGCCTGGAATCCTGACAGCTGGTATATACCATAGAATTCCAATAAGATATACCTCCTTCGGGAGGGATACAAAATCAATATGTCCAGAAGAGAAATGCTTATCTCATTATCCCTTCCAAATTAAAAAATAAATAAAATAAAAGCCAGACCTGCCCAATTTATTCATGGCCACAGACTCTAGTCAACTGCCTATCATGGTTGCTTATAATGGAACACTGCCTCTCTTTGGAGGGGTGAACGGAGTCCTGCCTGCTTCCTGAGAACAAGAACTCAGTTCTCCCCTCGATCAGAGCAAGGGGCCTGCTGCACTTAAACCTCAATACCTACTTGTCAGGTCAAAGACAATGACAGCCTCAGCAGAGTCCCGGAGATAGCTGGGAATGAGGCTGCGGAATCTCCCCTGGCCCACAGCAGCAGCCTGATCTGGGAAAAGAGAAAATGTGGGGGGGAAAGGGTGGAGAGGAGGAAAGAGAAGAGCAGGAATATGGACAAAAAAAATAATAAAGCAAAACGCATGTGAAATTAAAAAAATGACACACTCGAAAGAAACAATGCAAATAAGAGGGAAGTTAAAATGAAACTAAAATGCAGCGTAAAACTAAAAATGAGAACTCATGTTTTTTTTTCTAAATAAGCAAATAAAAAAAGCTTTTGTCATCTATTTCTCCAGATGGAGCTCTTTATGAAAGACCTGGTAGCCTTTATTTTCCCACCCCATAATAATTCCATTCACCATTTGGCTTGAACCTTCTACTATTATCTTTCCTTATACTTTATTCCAGGTTCAGGAACTGCAAGTTCATCAAGGCCATAATGAAATTGCTTCTGCTGTGCAACTTCTGTCCTGGTTCTACTGTGCTAAGCAAGTCAATGATGAGGACTGAACTCATCACCCACAGACAAGAGTCACTCCATGAGAAAAGCAGCTTTCATCCTTCAGTCAGTCAGGAAGTGGCTCAAGATACTTCAACATATCTGCAATCACTGAGTTGGTGGATGGAGGCTACTGTTGATCATTCAAAATATCAATTGTAAAAAAAATCTATTGGTCAGGACAACAACTTAAGATAAGAATGATCTTGCCCTGTAAAGTTGAATTCCTCCATATATGATTGTGTAAAATCTCTGTTCTGGCTAAGATGAAAACTCATCCCAAAACACAATGTATCCTTTAAAATTAAAACAACAACCAAAGTAATATTCAAGGTATGGCTTCTTCAGACCAAGTAACAGGTAACCTGAGTAAAACAAGGGCAATCTGACCTCGTAGATAAGTATCTGGACAAAGAGATCCAGGTTCATACCCTTGTCAGACATCCTATTTGCTGGATTCTCAGTCTAGGCTTCATCCATAGGGATAGTTGGTGTTCAGAAGTTTTTTTGCATTATTGTTAAGAACAGGTTGGTAGACTGGTCTCCCTGAAGCTGTCAAAATCAGCACATAGGCCTGTCTACCAGACAGAATAAAAGACAGTGCCATAAGGCTGGAGAGCAAAATGACCCCTATTGTAGCTAGTCTGATTTGCAAGCTTAACAGAATCTGATCTAAGGCATGGATATCTTACACATGTGCCTTCTCTCCACCTTAAAAAGAGTATCTTACTAACCCCTTAAAGGAGGTTCAGAACATCAGGTCTGCAATCTAGATCAATAATAAAGCAATTAAATTGCCACACCCAGCTGCCAGTATCCAATCACAGATTGTAAAATAGGCGTGTCAATGAAATATATTCAACCTGCCAATTCCTTCTTCCTATAGTCTGGGGAAAAGGTTATAAACTATGTTTATTTTGTGGAAACCTTCATAAAATGATTACTGAACTGAAAGTGGTCATGGTTTCCAGAGGATTCAACCATTTACAGAACAAATTATTTACCTCCTATGCTGTGCTTGGTAGGTCTTTCTTGGGGCAAGTTGAAAAATATCCAGGCCAAAGTTGGAAATCTAAGGGTAAATGTATTTATGGAATAAATTTCAATCTTCCATTTTTGAAAACTTCCAATGCTTTTAATGTAAAAGGCAATCAGGGAAGAAAACATAGCAGAGTTCAAGAATATCTACGGGCACACTGGTACCCCTAGATTTCCTCCTGGAGATTCAAGCCACAGATTATGTTGATGGGGAAAAGTACCAAGGAATTGTGGAGAGAATCAGTAAAACTTAGAAGACAGATAAATCCACTTACCGTGCGGTCTTCTAAATACATAGTCTTTGAAAGGAAATCAATTCCAATGGTGGCCTGGAAAAATAAGAAAAGATTCACTTTCGAACCATAAAAAAACAATCTTTATTTAAAAAAGAGCAGGCCAAAGAACATTGTGTTAGAAATCTGAACACAAAATAATAGTATATGTAGTATTATTTTAAATCCAACTCACAGTTCACAAACTGTAACAGAATATTAAATATCTTTCCCTGATATTTAATAGATAAGTTTCAGCAATTTTTGGAACTACACTGAGATTTTAAACTAAAAGTGTTATGGATTTGTGTGAGATTAAATTCTTATTAATTGCATTAATTTCTGTTCTTATGCAGAGACTGAAAAATTTCTCCTGAAAAAGCAACCACAAACTACTTCTATGCTGTCCCAAAGGAAGCACAGCAAATACACTTTGGTGCTGGGTAGACTCTCATAAAAGTACATACCTTGAAGAGTTTAAGAAACTGTACACGTGCTATTTACATAAGACAGGATGCTCAAATAAATTCAGCTATGTTCTGACTTAGAACTTGGGGTCCTTTTAGTGTTCAGCGACCATTCCATGTTATGATGGAGCGGAACAAGGAGACTTCTGTCTTAGAAGTTGCAGCTGATGCAGCATTCACTTGATCACACAGTCACAATTTGGACATTTGGAAACCATTTTGCAATTATGGCTATCACAGTATCGCTAGCTTCTAACAACAACAGTCAAATGGAGAAACTGGCAGGAGGTTGCAAATGATGATCATACGGCATGGCAGTTAATGATGTACAGAAGTTGCCTAATGGCAACTGGAACTTCCATTGTAAGTCGGCACAGTCATGTGACATCATAAGCTATGACTGTGCGGCTTAACAACAGACTTCCTGATCCCAATTATCTTACTTAAGTGAGGGTTAGCTGTAGCTAGTGGCATAAAAGTTGTGTTTTGCAAGCTACATGAAGCTCGAAAGCGGTTTTTCAGACAATATAGATGATCAGATACCACCTTTGCACGTCAGGCAGCAAGAAAAGGAAAACTTCAGTTTAATCAAATCTTTGCTGAGTTCCATGTGACTATCCTCTTTGATGTGTTTCATCTATAATTTTAATCTGAACAGAATGTGACTTTTACAGCTTTTGTATGATTTTAATGATCGGAAATCAGTTATGCTTCAGTATGCATAACTATGTATTTAGTAGGCTTTTTCTCAAATGGAAAAATATGAGTGCAGTGAACTCTTATCTTTCTACATGTAGAGTCTCTCGTGATTAAAGCAATCTGATAATTAATCTGAAATTGTACAAGGGATCATCTTTCTGACACTTACCTGATAAGTGTTGTCAAAACTGTCATACATAAATCTAGTGATTAAGGAGGTCTTTCCAACTACAAAAGAAAGAAGCACAACTATTTATGCATCAGTTTAATTTAATATATATAAGTTTAACTGAGTTTATAAAAATAAAAGTGGAATACAAATAAAACAAAATATATAAAACAGTAGGCATGTTGTTAAATAAACAAATAATGCCAAGCAATCAGGAAACTTTGATTTGCTCATCACACACTGTAATTCTATTCTTTAAAAGTAAGATATGTTAGTAAAACCTGCATGGACTTTTGGATCTGCTATTATTTTCAGTGGTTGTTGCAGAGGTTATTTTATATTTTCTGACAAAACTATAAGTGTCTGCATTTGGACTGAGTTATGTTTGATAAGATGTAAAAAGGTAAACAAGGACCTCTGTTAAAATGTAAATTAACTTTAAGTTTAAATTGCCATTGCTAGAGCTTAACTGAAGATCCTCCAAACCAATGGTGTGACATAATTTAGTGGTACCATACTAAAAAGTTATTAGGCTATCTAAAATATTTGTAGAACCTGGAAGCTTTGCTACACACATGCACATTTGTAAATAAAAAGTTAATCTAAAAATAAATCTTTTTATTGTTCTACAGTGAATAAAATTATTGAATCTACCAACATAAACCAAAAATTATGATCTCTCAGTTTGCTCCCCTTTTAAAATGGACATAAAAATCATGTACAAATGAAGGCATTACTTATAGTTAGGATATTGTATAAATGCTATGTATAGCTATTGTTAAAATACATATCTAGATGTGGGTCTCTGGGAAATTAAAGATTCCTTTATTTGATCAGTTGTGGACAGGAAGGGTTTCATAAGCATCAATGGGTTCATGTGCCAAAATTATGCCATCTGCACCGACTTATCTGCAATACTAATTTCACACACCTTTATACAAATTAGCAGTCTGACATAAATCAGAATAGTGCAATTTTCAAATTAGCCCGAGGAAGCAAAGTATTTAAAAAGGGCCTGGCTATGAATTAATGAATCCTACTGCACAAATGGAAACAAAAATGGTCAGTAGAATGGAAAATAATCTTATGGAAAGGGGAAAAATATGCAATGTTATAACAAATATAACAAAATCAATAATATATACATCTATATTTCCCAGCTCTTAGGTACTGGAACTTTCTCCATATTCCATAGAATTAAGAGAAAGGATCTCTTAATCATGATTAGAAAAAACCTTGGGATTTGATAAATGAAAGAAGTTTACTATGTACTATATCTGGAAATGGAGACCTTTCAAACCATAACTCTTCATTCTATTCCTTCAACTATAGTTAATATATATATATATTATACAGAGAAGCCTGAGGATGGCAGATGAGATTCTGCTGAAACGTTCCTACAACTTTAACAGAACTACAATGACGTGGGATAATACCCGAAGGAAGCTAAACAGCACATATGTAAGTACCCTCGAAAGCCTAAAAATACACACACACACACACACACACACACACACACACACACACACACACACATATATATATGGCCCCATTCTTGTGTCATGATCTCTACTTTAAAATTCTCAGATCTCTAAGCCTACTTGGTAGACCAACTTTCTTTTTAAATCAGACTTTTGAGCTTTCCTAGCTATTCAGAATGTCCCAAGTTATTTTTTTCCTACTGCCAAGAGCTTTCTTGATTTGCAACAGGCATACATGAAATCAAATCCTATTTCATATAAAGCAGAGAGATCTCTTTAGAAAAGAAGAATAAGTCATATATTGCTAAGATATAAAGGAGGGTACAAGGAAAGAAAGCACAAGGCACTGGAGGCAGAACACCATGAAATAGTGCTATTAATGCTTCATAACTTGTATATCCATTCATTGCCTTTGCTTACCCAAGTTGCAACATGTAACATGATGTAATTATAATTAAGAATGATATACTGCAGTTGTAATTATGATGTAATTGGTAAGGAATATTAAATTCTCAGATGTTTCAGTCTATTTTTTACCAGTACCCTGGCAAGTAAAAACCATTGCCAAACCTGGCTTTTTAACGTAGTGTTCCTTTAAAAAAAAAATCATGTTGAAAACATTGTTTTTACATTGCCCCAAGTCCTCAGTAAGGCCTTAGACATTTAAATTAAAAATGAGAAATGGTGATCTTTCATCCCTGCCTGCCCTTAACATGGCCTCGGTGGGCGCCCTGCAGCCCCAAACACCAGTCAGTCTATCAATGAAGATAAACCTCTCAAAATAAGTCAACAGTCAAGTTCGTGGGAATCTTAACCACAGCAACACTACTTATTTAAGAGCCAGTCTGATATAAGGGTGAAGGGGCTCCCCCTCTTCTTTGGACATGAAAGCCAACTGGGTGACTTTGGGCCAATCACCAGATGATGTTGAGTTTTGGTCCCGCCTTAAGCTTGTCTAGGTGGACTATGAATCACTCTCTTTCAGGCCAATCCACCTGACAGGGTTGTTGTGATGAAAATAAGAGGCAGAAGTATTAGACCTTTTTTTTTTTTTTGGCGCCCTGAACTGACACATACATACATACATACATACATACATACATACATACATATTTAGGTACCTTCAAATCAGTTTTTGACCCCTAGCAATTACCTTCACTTCCCACTGGTGGGAATTTTTGGTGGATGTGTGTGTGCTGTTGTTTTTTTTTTTCAAATCACTGATTCTTGGCTTATTGTTTGAATGAGTCCCTGCAGTTTTCTCGGCAATTTTTTTTTTTTAAATTGATTTTCCAATGCTTCCTTTCTAAGACTGTGTCAATAAAGACAAATCTTTGAAGCACAGGGTTGAACTGTGGGGTCCTTGATGCTCTCTGAGCTTGGTTGTTTTCCTGCAGACATTTCATTACCCAAACCAGGTAACATCATCAGTACTAGAAGGGAGTGGGAGAGAAAGAGGAGGAGAAGGGGACAAAGAGGGCGACAAAGACTACCGTGAGGTCCTTGATGCTCCCTTTGATTTTCTTGCAGACGCTTCATTACCCAAACCAGGTAACATATCAGTGCTAGGGGAATGTGACTGGCCCAAGATCACCCAGCTGGCTTCATACCTAAGGCAGGATTAGAACTTGGAAGAGGAGGAAACTGCATAGCTCCTTGTCTGAAATGGTATATAAGCTTTCCTGCTTGGGCAGGGGGCTGGACAAGAAGACCTCCAAGGCCCCTTTTCCAAGCTCTATTATTCCCAGTTTCTAACCAGGTGCTTTCAATCCCTACAACCAAACTGGCGCTCCTTCCTCCCTATATTATATAGTCAGCGCGAGGCACACAAAATACCAATGATAAAAGTTTTTTTAAAAACAGAAGCATAAAAAGACAGGATGATCATGGCAATAATCTGAAAACGAAGCAAAGACAACGTATGGCCGTGGATGGAACCAGCAAGAGGATGCCATTTGTCAGAGATGGTGTTCCCTGCTTGGCTGGAGGGGGTTGGACTAGATAACCTACAAGGTCCCTTCCAACTCTTCTTAATCTACAAGATTAATCGCAGCCATTCCAGCAACTCCTCCCCTCCTTTTATTTTATTTGTTTGTCAAAAGCTTACAATATAACATAAGCAAGAATAAAACAAGTTTAAACACAAGAAATAGGAACTGGGGACAAAATCCTAAGCCGTTTATGTCTCTATTTGTAGGATTCGTATGCTCCCCCCCACTCTCTCTTACAATAACCCCTTAAAATGAAAATTAAAAAAGAGACATTTAAAAAATAAAATAAAAGCTAAAAAAAAATCCCCGCAAGGACCAGACCCGGCTCAAGCCCCCCCACAACCATCCTAGCCCGACGCTTCGCCGCCTCTTTCCTCCTCCCTGCTGCGTTTCGTCGCCTATTTTCGCTCCCCCTACGTACCCCTCCCCCACCCCGTCAGGTAGGTTTTTTTTGTGTGTGTGTGTGTGTGTGGTGGCGGGGCAGCCCCTCCCCCCCACCACGCGCGGGGGCCCCTCACCGCTTTGCTCGCCGAGGAAAACCAGCTTGAACTTTCGCAGCGGGTTGCCGAATTCTCCGCCGGCTCCTCCGGGCGCCGACATGGCTTGGGGAGCGGGGACGGCGGCGGAGCAAAGCCGGGCCGAGAAGACAGAGAGAGAGAGAGAGAGAGAGAGAGAGAGAGAGAGAGA
>BLBF01000058.1:15103353-15113864 GCA_015471245.1 Laticauda colubrina
AGAGAGAGAGAGAGAGAGAGAGAGAGAGAGAGAGAGAGAATCGCCTCAGCTGGTGCGCTTCAACCGCCTGGCAGCTGCCTGCGTCGCTTCCGGCCTCGCGCGCCCGCGTGCGTCACTTCCGCCTGCCGGCTCCTCCCTCCCGAGGAAAGGAGATGAGCTCATTCCGCCCGACCGGGGCGAGGCGGAAGGGAGTGCCGTGACGTCACGGGGAGGGGAAGGCGCTGGATGTAGACGTACGAATTTGTAGAGTTGACCACCCCTCACGTCTCCTGATGTCGCTGGGTGTTTTGCGGGCGGTTCTTGGAGGCGGCGACCGAGACTGTGACAGGACCAGGGAAGTCCTCTCGTTCAGTTTGATGGCAAGAAGGCAAATGAGACCTTTGAGTTCATTCAGAACCGTCCAAAGTCGTTAAGAACCCAGCGAAATAAAAAAAAATACTTTATTAGCATTACGATCGATGTGATCATTATGAATATTTCGAAAATGGCCACACTTCTAACAAAAAAAAATAATAGGATTGCTGTTATCTAGTGTTCGTATCACTCTAATTTTTATGTCTCTGGTACCGGCCACTTGAGTGGCATTCAAACGCTAGTTTGAGCACTACTTCCGGTTTCCGGTTGAGACGAAAGTACCACAGAAATAGAGGGACAGAGCGCCCCCTAGTGAATGCATCTTGAATCCCATGGGCGGACCGACAGATAGAAATGCAGCTTATCAAAATCACATTATTGTGAATGAATGAAAACTGCTCTTTTATTCTATTTCCTCTTCTTTTCCTGTGGGGATTCTCTCGCAGGACTCGGTGGAAAAAATCGAATTTCGAATTTAATCAATGATGGATCATCAAAATATTCACTTTCTATAATTCACACATACCTAGCAAGAATGTATCTAATTTTTTTCCTAGTGAATATTTTATAATATATACTCTATATAACAGATGTAACAGATAATCAGAGATTGGAATGGACCTTGTAGGTCATCTAGTATTCTAGTCCAACACCCCACCCAAGCAGGTGACCCTACACCAAACCCCAAAAACTTTACCTTTAGACTGTCTATTCACCGCTTTCCTAAGAGGGGGCATGCATAAATGCACCAACATGCCTACTACCATCCCTGTCCTATTGTTTCTTTTTATTTTTTCTTATATGTATCCATTTCATGTATTCATAACTATGTTTATACATATACCTGTTATAATCACTTGACAAACAAACAAATAAATAAACATTTCTGACAGATGGCAGTCCAGTCTCTTCTTGAAAGCTTCCAGTGATGAAGCTCCCACAACTTCTGAAGGCAACTTCTGCTCCATGGATTGATTGTTCTCACTGTCAGAAAAATTTATCCTTATTTCTAGGCTGAATCTCTCTTTGACCAATTTCCAACCATTATTCTTTGTCTGGCCTTTGGGTGCTTTGGAAAATAGCTTGACCCCTTTCTCCTCTCTGTGGCAGCTCCTAATATTGGAAGGCTGCTACCTGTCTCCCCTGGTCCGTTTCTTCCCTAGAGTAGCCATACTGAGTACTTGCAACTGTTCATTGTATGTTTTAGCCTCCAGTCCCATAATCATCTTTGTTGCTTTTCTCTATACTTTTTCTAGTCTCAACATCTTTTTAACAGTGTGGTGACCAAAACTGGATGCAGTACTCTAGGTGTGATCTTACTAAGCCTTTATAGAGTGGTATTAGAACCTCACTTGATCTTGATTGTATCCCTCTGTTAATGCAACTTAGAATATAAATCCAATCACTTCTAGTTCTAGATTCAGGAGTCTGCAATTAGAAGATTACAACAGTCACAAGCTGAGAAAATTGGATTTTCAGAGCAATGAAGACTTTGCCGAATTTTTCCACTTAATTTCCACAGGGATGGATGCTGATTTCAAAATCCTGAGATCTTCAGAAAGAGATTTATATTTTCCCTCCTGTTCCTGCTACTCATTTGCTTGCCAGTCTCTAAAACCTGCACAGGCAAGATGATAAGCCTGGTGGGAGCAGGAGAACATCTCCTTTGAGTAATTGTTTTCTGTTACAAGGAGGGCCTTTGATTGATGTTTCTATTTCTTCGAAGTTAACAAGCAAGAATGTGGATTCTGATTAGAAGCAGCTCACATTGGCCAGAGACAAGAGTTGAACTTTAATAACTTGAAAACTCAGTGTAATGTGGGAAACACACCTCCTGAATATAAAATTAGGTATGGACAAGATAATGCTAAGAATATTATATGATGGTTATTTTTTGTTGTTCAGTCACTAAGTCATGTCTGACTCTTAATTGATCCTGTGGATCATAGCATGTTATTTCCCCCATCCTCCACATATGTTACATGGTATGTGTGTGTGTGTGTGTGTGTGTGTGTGTGTGTGTGTATGTATGTATGGAGGGGTGGGATTTTACCAGTTCGCACCTATTCACTAGAACTGGTTGTTAACATTGTAACTAGTTTAGAGAACCGGTTGTTGGAAGAAATTATTGGCCTAATCCTGTAAGGAAGGCAGAAAGGAAACATTCTGGAGTTGCTTACAGAAACTGCCTCTCCGTTAATTCTTCTTACATTCTTGGCAGGACTAGACTTCCTGTCTCAGGAACTTCTCTGGAGCTTTTTTCCCCTCCTTTGCTGGTACTTTGCTTGTGTGGAGTGTCCATTCAAAGTTACAGTGGCACTGAAAAAAGTGACTTATGACCATTTTTCACACAATTGTTGCAGCATCCCCACAGTCACGAGAGACCAGGCGAGGAGATGCATGCCTCGATGTGAGTGATGTTGAGTTGGCCATGCCCAGCCAGTAACATGACCACCAAGCCATGTCCATCCAGTCACATGACCACCAAGCCACACCCACCAACTAAGTCACGCCCACAGAACCAGTTGTTAAATAATTTGAATTCCACCCCTGTTTATATGTATATATATACATATCAGAGGTGGTATTCAGCAGGGTCTGACCAGTTCTGATTTTGAATAGTTCAGAGAACAGGCAAATACCACCTATGACTAGAGATTTTACAAGTATCCACCCACCAAGCCACACCCATAGAACCAGTAGTAAAAAAATCTGAATCACATCACTGATAGATAGGTAGATAGATAGATAGATAGATAGATAGATAGATAGATAGATAGATAGATAGATAGATAGAGGTGAAACTTGAAAAATTAGAATATCATGCAAAAATTCATTTATTTCAGTAATGCAACTTAAAAGGTGAACCTAATATACGAGATAGACTCATTGCATGCAAAGCAAGATAGTTCAAGCTGTGATGTGTCATAATTGGGATGCTTATGGCTTACAGCTCATGAAAACTCCAAATCCACAATCTCAGAAAAGTAGAATATTGTGAAAAGGTTCAATATTCTCGGCTCAAAGTGTCCCACTCTAATCAGCTCATGAAGCCATAACACCTGCAAAGGGTTCCTGAGCCTTTAGATGGTCTCTCAGTCTGGTTCAGTAGGAAGCACAATCATGGGAAAGACTGCTGACCTGACAGTTTGCAGAAAACCATCACTGACACCCTCCAAAAGGAGGGAAAGCCTCAAAAGATAGTTGCAAAAGAAGTTGGACGTTCCCAAAGTGCTGTATCAAACCACATTAATAAAAAGTTATGTGGAAGGGAAAAGTGCAGAAGAAAAAGGTGCACAAGCAGCAGGGATGACCACAGCCTGGAGAGGATTGTCAGGAAAAGGCCATTCAAACATGTTGGGGACTTATTTTGACAAAGAGCACACCACCATTGTTTACAGCTAAAACAGGTGAAACAGTTGTGCTTGCAAATAGGCAAATATGCCATCTACAGAGCCTCAGCATTTCAAAAGAAATAGAGTTCTTTTTACACATTTTTTAAAGCAGACTGCAGCTGATTTAGAAATTAGCTCAGCTAATTTACTTCATGCACAGAAGTCCATGGCTACTTTTCAGCTGGCATTGAATTCTTCCTCATTGGTGGTCTGCTAGTTGTTTTTAAATTATTAATTGTATATAAAGTACACAATTGCTATTGTATTAAAATAGCACTATTTGTAAGTAATATATTGCTTTTTTGGAAGAAGAATGATATAATTTTATTGTTACTTTTCCCCATTTTTGACAAAGTTTACTTTGCCCCCTCTTTTTCTGTTTTGTAGCTTGTGTAATTTCATTCTTTTTCTTCCTAAGAATAAAAGGAGGGGTTTTTTTTTGATAGTAATTTGAAAAGGAAATTATTGGTAAAAATATAATCTACAAAATTCTATTTTATGATGTAAGAGAGCATTTGATTTGATTTATTGCTATTTCTGATGTAACTCTCCTACTCAAACCTTTGATAAAAACCAGAAATCCTGGGTTAAATTTGGCTTCAGGCCTTTGGGTAGATCCATGCTGAATTCTCACTTTGGCAAATAGGGTTGGCAGACAGTATAATCCTATATTAACTTACATTATGTTTAAGATATTCTTTTCCCTATCTAAAAATCAACCTCTATTGAACAATACTCGTCTAGCTAAGAAGTAGGTTGTAGATACTTGAAAAGACTGAGCAAGGTTGGGTCTGGACTGAAAGTTAGATTGGGAAACAAAAATAAAAATTGAAAAAATGTCAACCATTTCCTTATCATAAGGAAGAATTTTCTGACAATGAGAACAATCAACCAAAGGAAAAGAAGTTGCCTTCAGAAGTTGTGGGCGCTTCATCACTGGAAACTTTCAAGAAGAAACTAGACTGCCATTTGTCAGAAATGGTGTGGGGTCTCCTTTTTGGGTGGGGAGTTGGATTAGATCACCTACAAGGTGAACTAATTAACTCTGTTAATCTGTTTATGTTAAAAATATCCAAAGATCTGCCTATTTAGCAACCAGGAGTTGAATCTGGCTCACAGGAGTGTTTATTTTATTGATTTTCTAATTCAATTTTTTCTTTGAAATATCTTTACTGTGCAAACTATAAAAAGTAATGCAAGTCCATGTTCCAGGTTGTTTCCTTTGTAACAGGGAATTCTTTTTATATTGGAATGTTCCAAATAAAGCGTAAATTAAATGGTCTTACTTTCCTTGGTATTTTAAATTGGAGTCCAAAAAATTGAGGCACGAAACTAGAGCCACGTTTGGCCATCATTAAGGCACAAGGAACTATACAAGAAAAAAAAAAGTACATAATGTGCACACCCCTCCCAATATATGACATCACTGTTCTTCATAGTGTTATTATCCTACTTTTCCCCAAACCATTGTGATCAATCGACAGAAAAAACCCCCACAAAACTGGCTAATTGTTTGCAACTTTATTTTTTAAAAATGAAATATTCAAAGTACTTTGTCTTTCAAATGTCAACACATCATATATTAACTTTTGACTATTTACAGCAAGTTGTTGTAACGGTCTGGTAGAAAATACATGCTTCTGGTATGAAACCCAGAGCAAAATGCCACAACCAATTTCAACACAGTCATTTTGCCTAAACCTGTACAGTATCTAGCCAATGTGAAGGCAGGAATATAAAACCAAAGTCTATTGTGTCTTAGCAACAAGGTTCAGGCCATTGTACTACAATTTTGAGTAAAATTAGAACTGCCATGGTTTGATAGGCATGGAAACCCTTGGCATACATTGTAAACATCATTACTTTTTTTCTGAGCAACCAAAGAAATCACTGTCCAAAAGGGAGCAAGGTGTGTTTGGCTTCTCTGACTTTATTAACACTTTGTCAATTTAGAATCCAGTCATGGAGGTTTGTTCCGTGTGTGAAATAATGTTAAAAATATACACTTTGACAGATAATAACATTGATCAGGAGGCTTATGTTCGCCACAAAAATCTAAGGAGAAGATTGGTAAATACATTTGTTTGGGCTAATTATACAAAATGTTGAAAACAAAACAAACAAACCAAAGAACCCCTCATAATTAGGGTTCACAGAAACCAGCATGAATTTGGAAGGCAGTGATAGAAGTGCAGAATATTGAACACTGATACTTAAACCAATATTATGGACCTCTACCAATTTATAGTATAGTATAGTAAAATACAGTTGTGCCTGCCATTAGAAACTTACCTGTGGGGTTTCTATTCTGTGTTGGTTGGTTTTGCACCTTTTCTCAAAGATCTAGAAAGCTTTCCCCTCTATTAATCCATATAGACCAAATGAGGGAGACACAGAGTGATTAAATTTCTACCTCAACCCATGCCATGATTTCACAATAATACATGGAATAAGCCACAAGGTATGGTAATGGCAGGTAAACATTCTTACTCCTTTGAAAGCAATTTCTTCCTTCTTTCAAATGACTGGAGATGGTTAAAACAAAATTAAAAAGGCATTTTTAAAGCACATAGCGACTAACAGCCTGCTATTTTAGAACATAAAATGGTCTGGCAGAAATAGCAGAGATGGCAAAATTGATTGAAGGAAGGACAACGAGCCCTTTATTAGTGATTGGAAACCCAAAATAACCCAAACGTATTTTTTCTCCAAACAAGGGGGGAAAAAAGAGCAATTGACAGATTTGATGATGGGAAAGGCTATGGAAAGAAGGTAATTTATGTGGTAACCACAGAGAGAAAGGGGGTAAAATAAAATGTAGCTACTATTACAAATGGAAGTTGTTTCCTTATTACTTTTTCTTTTCTTTTTATTTATTTCTTTGCACTTTTTCACTCATCGTTTTCCTGTATAATACTATTATTATTATTTTTTATTTGCTTTGTTTTTATTCTTTCAAATTTTCTTTAAGATATGTAATTTAAAATTAACTTATTAGATACATCACATAAAATGGTCTCGTTTTTGAAGGAACAAATGCATAATTTAATGAAAGTGTTCTTGGCTTATTTTGCAGAAATCCTATTCTCAAATGCATTCTGAAAGGCTGCGTTAATCATGGATGCCTCCTTATTTATATTGGCATAATGACAGCATCTGTGTTTCAGGAAATTAATTTCCATTAATTGGAATAGTTAATTGTCCCAGCTGTGGCACCTCCCTTATCCTGCACCTGATACAAACTGAACAGGACATAATACCTGCTTTTTCTGGATATCTTTTCTCAATCGCTTTCTAAAATGTTTGGAAGAAATGTTTGGATTCTGCAGCATCTGGAGGTGTTCAGAATTTGTTCAGCTAGGCAGGTATGTTTGTAATCAAGATACCACTGGAATGCTTAAACAGCTGTGCTTCCAATAACTTCCAATAACGACCAATCAGAAATACAAGAAGCCCCACATGAAAAAACATTTACTTATAGGGAAGAGACGTTCCAGCTTAAATGCAGACAAATCTCTACTAACAAGTCAGTACACTGCCTAGATAGGACAGTCACTCTGTAGGGTTTAGTTTCTGACAAATGAGAATAGAACAAACAATTTTGAAAGCTGCTGGATGTGTTTCTCTTAGAGCTGTTTAGATCTTGGCTGGGATAGCCAAGATTTTAGCAATGCTATAGCTACAGTTCTTCATTGGCACAAAAGGAATATTGGTTTGTGGTCCCTTGAAATGTTAGAATCCACAGTACAGAACAGCAGAGCACCAAAATATTGGAATGATTCTTTAGCCCAAACATTCCCAAAACGGGATCATTTCAAATATGATGGATTTCAATTTCCATCAGTTCCACAGTCACCCAAAGCTGATTTGGACTCCACAATACAAGGTCCAAAAGAGGCACAGTTAATACATGTTCCAAACAAGTGATTTTAAAGTGAAACCTGTTCAGATATTCTGCACAACCATCCATCTCTTCCAAACCCAGGGCTACCCTGAAGTAGCGCTTGGAGGGTGAGGTCCCTGACTTGTAAATTATAACATATATTTTATTTTTCCTGAATTTCAGAAACAGATAGGATTTTGAAAAGCATTTTTCTTACACTACCAGAATCTATTTAATGTTTTTTTTCCTAGTCCATATTTTATAACACAATATATACCACCTGGGTAATTCTATTTATTCATTGGTAAATCCCAACAGAGGCAGGGGGAATTAATGTAATCCATTTCACTTCATGGACTTTTGGCATAAAAATGAAGACAACAACATTCAAGGCAGCATTAAAAAACCCTCCACGTTCATTAATATAAAGTGCATTTCCTGCATATAATATATAATATAATAATATAACTGTAAAGAACTCAAGGCACAAGCTAACAAAATATGTATTACATACTAGAAATGCACAGTTCAAGCTAATCACTAATTCAAAACATTTCTTAATTCTGGTTATTTTAAAGCTTTGGGGAGAGAAGTCCCTTGACACACAAGTTTCAAATAGAAACTTGCTTAAAAACTGTAAGCAAAGTAGCTAGTACTGACATCTGAAATCACTGTTAAACAGCATCCTCACCAATAAACATTCTACATAAATGAAGCCCAGAAATGATTTTATGTGAATTCAAAAGTGCATGATCTACAGATCTGATTATGCTTTTGAGATTCACCCTGGTCCATGGGAAATGAGCAGTGATCAGAAGAATAGAGCTGAATACAGTCTACATGTTTTCAAATTCTCTGTTCAGTATTAGCCCACAAGAGAATCCAAACAGAGGTACTGTGAATTCTCCCCGTTTTTCTTTGTGACTGTATCTCTTTAACAGTCAGAGGCCAATAAAATGCAGGTATCTTAGTCAACCTAAGTTTAGAATTGTTGATATTAGTCAAGGTCATTGGTAAGAATCATATGTTCCATATAGCCAAATAAGGAATCTTCTTTTGAAAGAATGCCACGCAGTAGACTTTTAGCCAGTTTTAACAGGCAAGTGTTATGCTTTCTGAATGTGAACAATTCGTTCAACTTCCTCTTCTGTTTTGGCTATTAAAATATAGCTGTATATTACACAAAATAACATGGAACCATTTCATCTGACAAACTAACATGTTGATAGTATCTGGCCTCACACAACGTACTATGTCATAGTGTATTTTCCATAGTCTATTGAACAAGCCATAATAATCTGGTTAATACAGAATAAGCCATAAATCATGGCTCAAAGGTCCCAGTGGTTGGAGCCATAGAGTGCATCCTACTAAGCCAGCATTGGGCTTAACATGGTACAATCATAGCTTGCCACTCAGTTAAAAACCATTGTTAACTAAGATTAGAATGACTCCCTTCTTTTTCTCTCCACCAGATCCTAATATCTCCTATTATTTAACATTCATTATTGTCTTTATCATTGTTTACATATTAAAAGAACACCAGCCCAAATACTTTGCTGCATGTCATTGAGTCAGTCACAAAAAGTAGAAATATCTAGATCAAGAGTCCCCAAAGTGGTCAATATTGACCCTTAAAGGTTGATGAGACTATCCAAGGTTCTGATAAATGTCTGGGGGTCAAAAGAGGATCAGAATATATCTGGAAGTCAATACCTGGTCAATAAATGATGGAAGATTGACTGGGATCAATTAATCTTTGAGGGTATCCCACAGAGCTCCATGACAGTTCCTAGTTCTGAAGGTGAGATGGCTAGTGGCAAGACAGTGTTACCCAGAGTTGGATGGTTAGTCATCAACAGGAGTGGCTTAAGCTGTGTCTATTATGGTTTCATCACATATGTTTAGCTGGAACCTGTTGTTTTATCTACCCATTGACTTCTTCCCAAAGACTTGGGATGGACAGATGTTCTTCTCTGATGAATTAAAGATACTGTCTCAATATATCAAGTGCTTCTCCAATTGTTTTGGGATTCATCCAAGGGGCTCTACTCATATTGGTACTACCTTTGCTTTCTTTTGCTACAGTCATTCTACTTCTTTTGAAAATCTTTGTATTTCATTATCTTCTCCAGTTCATTCTTTTTTCTTCTATTATCTCTAGGTACTGCCACATCTGCTATCCAGACTTTTTTTGTCTTTCTTATCAACAATTGTTTACTCTGGGATATTATGTTGGCAGGTGCTTATCTGTTTGGATTCTAAAGTCTCAGGGTACTTTAGCTTCTTCATTTTCTATTACTTTGCCCATTTTATGGTCTAACCAGTTTTTGCCTGCAGGTAAATGGTATTTCTTGCAGATCTTCCAAGGCACCATTGTTGCTACTTTGTCATGCTGTAGTTTGCAGACAGTCTGTGTGATCCACTGTTTGGTTTTTTTTCAGCTTTACAGACTGTTGCTGTTTCTCAATTCTGGCTTTGTATGCATTTATTCTTAAGGCTTGATCATGTGTAGCCAGAATTAGCCCCTCCATCTCTTTCTTCAATTGTCCTGCTCTTAGCCATGGTTAGGTCTTATCATTATTACTAATAATAGTACCCTTAGTTAAATTAGTAATTGTTACATTATTTTCATATAATGAATGTTTGGGCTGTGTGTCAGTGAACAATCTGAAACTTCATGAAGAGATCAATAAGTTCATGAGTTTGGGGATCAATGATCCAGAACTTCTTAACTGAGTCGATTAAATCTACTTCACTAAGTAAATTTTTTATCTGATTAATCACTAGAAAATCCCATGGCTATAGGCTAGAGTTTGGATAGATAGATAGATAGATAGATAGATAGATAGATAGATAGATAGATAGATAGATAGATA
>BLBF01000058.1:15119477-15137736 GCA_015471245.1 Laticauda colubrina
AAGGAAGGAAGGAAGGAAGGAAGGAAGGAAGGAAGGAAGGAAGGAAGATAAGCAGTGCCCTGCTGGATTCCACAAACTATATTGACAGAACCTTTGCATATTTCAACTCTAATCAATTGTCAAGTGCCAGGGAAATCAGGAAATCCCGCCAGTTCATATGGGCATAAAGATTTATTGCAAGCTTAAACTCTCTACAAAAATCTGAACAACTAACAGCCAAAGGAAATTGGTGATAGATAAAGATAGAAGGAATTCAAGGTGGGCTGGACTTAAATCTCTTGTGGGTGCAAGGGGACTGATGGCTGATGACAAATTTGACCTCTCTCTAGCTCCACCAGGTCATTTCCTACATCAAGAGCCATAGTGGTGCAGTGGTTAGAATGGCGAATTGCAGGCTAGTTCTGCTGATTGTCAGCAGTTCGGCAGTTCGATCCTGACCAGCTCAATGTTCAGTGCTTTTGAGGTGGGTAAAATGAGGACCTAGATTGTTGAGGACAATATGTTGACTCTGTAAACTGCTTAGAGGAGGCTGTAAAGCACAGTGAAGCTGTACATAAGTCTAAATGCTGTTGCAATTGCAATAACAATAGCCCACTCAAAGAAGGGGACATCAGCCAAGACCCTTTCACCATCAGAGAAAGAACAACTGTAAAAACTACCTTCTCCATCTTTGCTGAAATACTTTGGCTTTATAAGACTTATAAGACTACGAAGAGCTCTATGTGATTTGTGCACATATTTGTATTTGCCATGTGAATTCCCTCTCCCACTTGTGATATTATATTACTCCTATCATTGGCTGTCATCAGACTTCTCCAACTTAGTTCCTTTAGATGTCTTTGACCTACCTTTCCAGGATCCCACTCTTGGGTTTTGGTTTGAAGCTGTAAAAGCTCATAGGTTGTGTCCACAGCATCCATCTCTGGCTTTGGGAACCCAGGAAGCACATTGTGAAGCTGAAATCCAAACAGTTCAAGCCAACTTCCGATATCTATCAAAGAAACCCAGAACGGTTCAATTGGTATAAACACCTGTATAAAAGCAAATAATTTCTGAACATTAAACAAGTGTCTTCTTTGATTAAGATCTATAAGAAACCTGGATACTGGAAACACTGTGGTGAAAAAGACTTTCCCAAATATTAAAAAGTCTCTACATATTTTCTATCTGGGAAAGGGAAGTAAGAAAAAGATTAACAAAATCTGACTAGAAATATTTGGAAGAATGGGCAGTAGCTATGAGACTTGTGAGGAAGCATGAACAAATTCCACTTTATTGTAAAGTTACATTTACAGAATGTTTCAAGTCTGAAGTATGTTTCTCCCCCCACTGTCAGGATTCCAATGATTGTCCTAATTAAATCATAACCTCGAGTCAAGCTTCAAAGGAATCCAGATGATTTATTAGGAGCAATATGTCCGGCATTAGCCTGTATGAAGCCAACTCTGGCATACGTAACTTACAATCACCTCTGACCCTGTTTCCCACCCACTTCCATGTATCATAAATCAGATTTTCCAATGAAATACATTCATAGGCTGGGTGTCATCAATCACATTCTCCAATTAAGGATTTTTGTGGGCAGAAGATTTGGTAGCTTAGGTACAATCTTTGTGAGATAAATGTGGCATGTACTTCTGGTTTTAAACTGCCGCCCTGCTCCTTCAAATTTCTTGCCTCTCCCTCTTGTTAAGGCAACTCTAAAACAGGCATAGGAATGCTTTATGAGTTGACACTCACCGTTACAGTAAAAAAAACTAAGGAAGGTCCCTTCTGAGATGTTTTCCACATCCTATTCCTGCTGTGGGCTCATCCACCTCTTATCTATTCCCCTGCCTACTGCTTTTCACCTTGTCTCCCACGGCTATTCCCCCACACCATAACTGCAGCTCTCCACTGTAATAAGTGTCATGACCTAAGTATGGAATGTGTCTTGCATTGTACAATTTCTTCTTTTCCTTGCCTCTTTAAATTATGTAACGTTGATAAAATATTTAAAAGGTATAGCATCATGACTATTTAAACTTTTAAGAAAGTGCAGGTACATTTGTTATCAGCTTCCTTCTTCACCTCTTTTTTCTTTGGGATCATGACTTCTAAATAATTAGCCCGGTGGCTCTGAGTGTTATGCTGTGCTTTTATTAATTCTGCAGGAGGCTTTTAGCAGAAAAGAAAGGGAGAAGATTGTGCCTCAGTTGGAAAACAGCAGTGCTATGTACATTTCAGCTCCTTCCTAAGAGGAAAGGAAGTAGCAGAATTTCTCAAAGATCGTAAAAATCTTCAACAGACAATTTAACTCTCCCTGTCTTGATCAGCACTAACTGAAATTAATAAGATCTGCAGGTAAGGTCTCCAATCTTGGCCATTTTAAGACTTGTGGACTTCAAATCCTAGAATTCCGTGCCTGTGGCTGGGGAATTCTGGGAGTTGAAGTCCACAAGTCTTTAAAGTGCCAAGATCGGACTCTTCTGATCTACAATCAGATAATATGCAAAGGATGAAACTGTAAGTAATTTTGTTCTTTTTCGCCTCATTCTCTCCATAGGATTTTTGCCTCTCTCCAGAGCCAGAAAACAAGTATCTTACAACCTGCACTTAGGCAGGAAAAATCAAATGCATAGATATAGAATAGGTGGTACTTGGCTCAACAGTAGTAACTGTGAGAGGGATTTAGATGTCCTAGCAGATCACCACTTAAATATGAGCCAGCAGTGTGCTGCAACTGCCAAAGAAGCCAATGCAATCATAGGCTGAACCAATGGAAAGGTAGTGTCAAAAAAGGACCAGAAGTGATTGTACCATTTTATATCATGCTGGTGAGACCACAGTTGGAATACTGCCTCCAATTTTGGTCAGCACGATAAAGATGTTGAGACCTGGAAAGAGCCTCTTTAGGCTCCAGATAACTATTACTCAATAAATTGACCCTTTCCAAATTATGTATATATTTTAACATAGATATATCTCACTGGACTTCAGGTGAGAATGCCAAATATCCCAGAAACCTCATGAGATTTCAGGGTTTTTAAGTATATTTTATAGACATATGTATTTGCTGATATGTTTTAAGAACCAATGAATATTTGTAGATACAGATTAACAGAGTTGGAAGGGACCTTGTAGGTCATCTAGTCCAGCAATTGCCAACCGGTGGGCCGCGAGAAAATTTTGGTGGGCCACAGAGAAATCTCACCCCAAGAGCACCCCCCACAGCAATTAATCCAGGCTGTGCAGAAACACAAGGCTGCGCCACCCACATGGCCTGTGAGAATCCTCCCCGCCCACTCATTCCTTACCTGGTAAACTTGCCTGCTAAATTGCCATTTTTCCTTTTTCCGACCATCAGCTGTTCTGCTGTGCCAGGAGATTTAGATTAGCCAGGAAGCAGAAAATGGTTGGATTTCTTGCTTTCTAGCTAGTCTTTAGATCTTCGGCTCTGCTTTTAAGCACCGCCGAACCTCCCTTGTAAGCAAATTCAGTGCAGACTCAGGGCAAGCAAATTTGAGAGACTGAGCTAGCTGATGGCAGATAGATAGATCACTAAATGATTCTGTGAGCAAATCAATCTGCCTGCTTTGCCTGGTTTTGGGTAAAAGATGCTCTTTTTTATAAAAAAAATCAATATTTACATACATGGTGTGTTGCGAGTTAATTTTGTGAGCTTGCTTGCAAGCAAATTGTGGCAGACTGAGCTAGTCGATGGCAGATAGATAGATTTCTCAATGAATCTGTGATTCTGTGAGCAACTCAATCTGCCTGCCTGCTTTGCCTGATTTTGGGTAAAAGTTGCTCTTTTTTATTAAAAAAAATCAATATTTATGTAAATATTAATAATATTTATAATTTTACATACATTTTATAATATTTAAATACAAGCCATGCCTAGCCAGTCACATGACCAAGCCACACCCACAAATTAGACCACACTCACAGAACCAGTTGGTGGTCCCTGGGATCTAAAATTATGAGTTTGGTGGTCCTTGAGGTCCAAAAGGTTGGCGACCCTTCATTTAGTCCAACTCCCTGCCCAAGCAGGAGACTGCACTATTTCTGATAGATGGCTGTCCAATCTCTTCTTGAAAGCTTCCAGTGATGAAGCTCTAGCAATTTCTGAGGGCAAACTGTTCTCACTGTCAGAAATTTCTCCTTATTTCTATTCTTTCTGCAGGCAACATTGCCTCCTATCCAACCATTCCTCTGGCTTTGACTCTTCCTTCTGCCTCACAAGGTCCTTCTCACATACAGTTTTACCTGCAGCTTAATTAACAGATTTAACAGAGTTGGAAGGGACCTTGTAGTTCTTCTAGTCCAAACCTCCACCCAAGCAGGTGATCATACACCCTTTCTTACAGAAGGCAGTCCAGTCTCATTCTGAAAGCTTCCAGTGATGAAGCTCACACAATTTCCAAAGGCAACTTTTGTTCCATTGGTTGTTTGCTCTCACTGTCAGAAAATTTCTCCTTATTTCTAGGTTGAATCTCCTTGATCAGTTTCCATCCATTATTCCTTGTCTGGCCTTTGGGTGCATTGGAAAATAGCTTGACCCCCCTCCTCTCTGTGGCAGCTCCTTAAATATTGGAGCACTGCTATCAAGTCTCCCGTGGTCCTTCTCTTCACTAGACTAGCCAAGCCCAGTTGATGCAATCATTCATCGTATGTTTTAGCCTTTGATCCCCTAATCATCCCGGTTGCCCTTCTCTGCACTCTTTCTGGTGCAATGTAGCTCAGGGTTGAATATTTGTAGCTCAGGGTTGAAGTGTGGGCTCTCTGAGTATGACAATTTTCAAGCAGATGTTAGCACTGATGATATTGTTTAGTTGGCTAATGAAACTGAATACATTTGAGCATGCAACATTCTTCCAGTCTAACCCAATGCATATGACAATCATATGAGAATAGAATGGATACATGATTTGTTCTCCTGAGAGTAAAAAGTGAAATACACATGAAACACAAAGATTCAGAGAAGATCCATTAGCTCAGTGTACAGAAATCCCAATGGTGTTTTTTTCAAGAGACAAGTGGACTGCCTGATTTTTCTTTGAAGACATTTCGCTTCTCATCCAACAAGCTTCTTGGATACTTGAGACTCTCCATAGAGTCTACAGAAATCTACAATGATGCTGACTAACCAAGCCAGAAAATTAAGACATCTCTTACCTGTAGTATATTTAGCCACATCTTGTATTTGGCCAGCCGGATAATTATTTTCAAATGCATACAGATTAAATGGTTTGGGGACATTCTTCAGTTCTTCCCATATGCGATGGTTTGGGCTTGTCCAACGTCCAGCAATGACATCATAATCTCTTTGCCCCAAGTGTACCAACTTAGTCAAAGAATTATATAGCCCTCCATGAAAGCCTATAACGACTTCAAAATCTGGATTGGTGTCCTGATAGATCTCACCGTAAGGTGTGTAAAGGATTTCTTTGATCACTTGCCCTCGGCTGCTGAAGACAGCTAAGGGTGTCCCTGTATTGTCACAGGCCACATAATACTCTTCACCACTGCTTAACTCCATAGCGATCAAGTTACCTTGGAGATCATAATAAAGGGATGTGATTTCTGAACTACTGTGATTGTACAAGTGAGTAATTCTGACTGGATTGGAGAGATCTGCATAGAAGAACTGTAAGTGTTGACCTAGATTTGACTTGCTGGCCACTCGTCGTCCCAAACCATCATAGCAAAACCAGATTGTCCAACCAGAAACCCTATTGTAAGCTTTGCTCAGGAACCCATTGGAACTGTACTCAAAAATGTCATTCCCTCTTTGTTTAAGGAAGCCATCTTCATCCACCTTGTACTGAAGATCTCCTAGCCTTGTGATGCGGTCTCGAAGGTCATACCTCAAAGGAGTGAGCCGTGCACTGTTCCCATGGCTGAGTAAGTTGATATTTCCATTGAGGTCATAGCTGTAGCGCCATTGGGTTTTATCGTTCACAGAGACAGTCTGAAGTTGTCCATCAGCATCGTATTCATAAAAGTACCTGGTTATATTGGCGTTTACTCCTACTCGGATGTCACATATCACCATACGTCCCATGTTGTCATACTGAATAGTCATCCAGTAGGCTATGAATTTCAGAATTTCATACTGCACTTCTATCACTTGGCCGTTGGCACTGAAAATTTTGGTATGCTTCATCATGGTGGTGGTAATGACTTGATTTAAGTCATAATTGATTACGCTGAATTTCCCAAATTGTTCTGTTTTCCCAGACACATCTACGTAGCGGTAGAGATCTATAGGGAGTGGTGTTTCATTGATCATTGCTTGCATGCTGGTTACCCGAAAGTTGTTGTAGCTGTAATCAAACCTGGCATTCACGAGACCTTCTTCGCTAAATCTGAATATCTGTCGGCCAATTAGCGGTCCTATAAATAAAAGGCAAAATGGGTAGTTAAGAAGAGAAAGCTGCCCAAGGATGCTGAGGAGACACATGAAATTAGGTAACCAACAAGTTAGCAACCAGGGAAGTCCGTTAGGAGAAAAAGGGTCTCAACAATTATCATAAAGATGTATCTTTATTATGCCTAATTAAAAAACTCATACAATTGTGAGGAAACTTCCCAGTTTTTCAGACCATGTAAAAGTTGTTCATTTTGTGGAGAGTGGGCACCCTTGTCTGGTTAGGACACTATAGATTTTGGAATAATTACTTAGAATTTAATTATTAACTATAGTTAAGAGTTAATATATATTACATATATTATTGGAAGCATTTCTTAGTGACACTATATGAAATGATAGTGCCATGCAAGAGGCAATACTAGTGTACTCTATCTAACAGACTATCATAATCTTCATCTACTTTTTCCTTTTTAAAGGTATTTTATCTTTAAAATTCTACAGTTTAAATCAAATCTTACCCAAACAAACCTATACCAAATTTGATGGGTGCCATTATTGCATTACTTATAGGTTTGTGAGATATCAGGATAAACATTGCAACAGATAACCTTAACCACTTTCTAACCATACATAATTCCAGGCATATTTTTTTAATTCTGGAGTGTTAATTTTGAAATACTTGGACTGTGCTATAATACAAATTAAAAACACACATCTTTTAAAACTACTTACACACATCTAATTGTGCTTCAATATAATTTTCCAATCCTATTTCATCACAAAATAAAATTCATTAGGTGGTTCTCCAAAGATCTGGCAAACCAGAAGTCATCAGGGATTATGTGCACCAGAGACTATCATTATGTTATTTGTTGATATAGTCACTCTAACAAATAAAAAGTTTAATGAATTAACTACATCCTTCTGGAATTCAGAACAGATTTATCCAAAAGGTTTTTTTAAGTGATGCTTTAAAAATAATATCTCTGTATAAAAGAATAGTTGAACCTCAAGATAGCAGGTCTTCATGGGAATGGTGAATCGGCGCTAAGAACAGGTGAAACCTTGGAACCTAACCTTAACCCACCTGTTTGCCTGTATCTGATGGTGCAAATAAATCCATCATGCATCAAGTGTATGGTTTTAATAACACCAGATGATTCTTCATAAGTAAAGGAGACCTGTGTGGTATCATAAAGGATCTCAGAGAGCTTGGACTGTGGTGTATATTGGTAAAGGACTCGGCGTCCCGTTCCTGGATAGAAAGATTGCAAGAGGCGGCCATCTCTGGAAAAGTCCTGGATGAAGGAGGCACTGCTGTCTGGTGGAGAGTAAAGGTTTCGATAGTAGCCCACCGAGAGCATGGTTTGGAAACTGTGCCGGACCATGCTTGGCATGGTGACAGACAGCAGGTGATCCGACTGGTCATGTTCGAAGATGTAGCGGCGCTGGCTATGCAGAAGAAGCATCACAGACTGAAAGGGAAAAAAATAAATCCAAAACGTTAGGAAATGAGCCTTTCCAGGGACCCTAGTGGGATACATAAATCAGGTGTCAGGATTCCGGCAGTTGCCCCCCATTTAAATCATGAGTTTCGAGCCAAACTTCCAAAACTTAAAAAGGATTTATTGTGAGTTAACATGTTTGGCACTGCCTGGGTGTAGCTGACTCTGAGATGCATCCTTCATTGTCACCCTTGACCCTGGTTTTCCCTCCACCCCCTGGGTGTATCGTAATTCATATTTTCCAATGGGACACATCCATAGCCAAGAGTCATTAATCATGTTCTCCAGTTAGATATTTGCCTGGCAGAAACTTTAGTCACCTATCTTTGAAAAAAAACATTTATGAAATGCATTTTGATTTCCAGGCTGCTGCACTGCTCTTTCAAACCCCTTTCCCCTCCTCCCTTTCTGTTGGCAACTCTAAAAAGACCATAGAAATATGTTATGAGTTGACATCAGGATACCCACACTGCAAAAACCATTTCAGCCAGGGGATTTGCTTCAAGAGGGCACACAAATGTATTTTTTACACAGGGTAGAGAGGGTAAGGAACTAGACTGAAGTAAGACATTTATCGAATATATCAAGAGATCTCAGGATAATTGTACGCCCAGGAGAATGTGGGGAAACATCATACTGGAGATTACAGGATATTGATGGCTTATTTATAGGTTGGATATAGTTGAGAGTATCTTTTTTCTAAGAATTGCTTCAATTGTAAATAATATGTCCATATATCCCAGTCTAGTTCTTCCAAATATGGTGGAACCGTAGTTTTAAACATACTTGTCTCACATATGCTTTTTCAAAAGGCAACTGGCCTTTGTTTTTCCTCAAAGACCTTTCACGTCTCATCCAAGAACTGAAGAAGTGAAACATCTTCAAGGAAAAAAAAAAAGGTTCAGTTGCCTTTAGAAAAAGCATTTTTGGAACAACTATGACCTGGATGACTGAGAATTTCCATAAACATTTTAACATACTTGTTTTGTAGGCTCATGGAAATTCTAACTGGCAAAGAGTCTTTTCCCATCACCTGGTACCTGATCATTTTAAATAAAGATGTTGACAATTAAACCTTCTCTACTCTCTGCCTTTCAATAATATTTTCATTAGTATTTAAAAAAGGAGAGAACAACCCCACTATTTGACTTAATCAACCCACAAAAATGATCTCATTCCATTCTCACTCCTCCACAATTACCACATTTAATAACCTTTTCTAGATAGGTGTAGCTCCATATTTTTCCATCCGCCCACATTCTGGAGATAATCTTCCCACTTGGATCATACTCCATTTTTTCAGTCCAGGATCCTCTCTGGATGTATGTTACTAATCCAGAGTGGGAGTAAGTGATGTTTACTTCATTGTATTTATTGATGGGCGACCAAAGAATCGGGCGGCCTGCCTGGTCATAGAGGATCCGAAGGGTGAATTTGCGATGGTCATCGTAGATCTTCCCTGTTCTTGTTAAATGGTCAAAATCAATGGACAGCAAGTTCCTGTTGTGAGCCTAAAGAACACAAGAAGAACAGCGTGGTAAATAAGCAGTTCTGCTATAAAACAAGGGTGAGCAAAACGTTTGTAGTTTACAACAGCTCTTATTGCTTTACTGAAAGTATTCCAGCATTGTTCTGATAATATTTCAAGTATGGGACATTTCTGATAGGATCAGAACAGATTTGCAACTCTTGCAGTCCATTTAGAACTTGGAAGAGCTATTCCAATCTCACAACAGGACTCTTTGACCTGGAAACATTGCAAATTGGAAAGTTTATAATGAAAAGTACAGGATACATTATAGTAGACTGGATTTATAGATTACAGACATGTGATTTGTTTGCTTTTCTCTGAAAATGACATGTGAACCTAGCCTCTGGGATACATCAACAATGACTGATGGTTTAGCAAGCTTGCTCCACAAACTATGGACTTGCTCGCAGTTGCTATAGGCACCTCACATCCTGGACATACTGTTTCAACTTCTCCCCTTGGGATACCTTTATAGGGCATTACATGCCAAACAGGGACAGTTTTTAGCCCCTCATGCCATCATTCTGCTGAACACCTAATTCTCAATACTGTCTTATGTTTTTTTTTAATGCATATTTACCCATGTTGTATCACTGCATTATTATTATGATTATGATTATTATGCTTCTTACCTTCTTTACTATTCCCTCTTATTGGTATGATGGTGATGATGATGATTACTCCGTTTCTTGCATGTACACTGAGAGCTTCTGCACTGGAAACAAATTCTTCCTGTGTCTAATGACAGCCAAATAAACTATTCCATTCCACTCCACTTCATTCTAAACTGGTCAAATTAAAGTTGGTTCCAAACAATGGATGAACTCAAACCTTCTCTCAGGCTCAATCTGACAACCTCAGTAAAAGAAATGAGTGGAATGGAGTAAGACAAATCAAGCTTGATTCCTAGTGATTCCTAGTGACATGGAGATGTCCTTGTAATTTTGCTGACAATTTCTGGAAGTGATTTGCTATTATCTTCTTCCAGGATGATAGGTTTCTGTTTCTTCCTCTTCCTCTTCTTCTGCTCAATCTACCTTAAAGCTGTAAGGTTTCCTTTTGCCTCCTAAACAACTACTAATCAGGTCTGATCCCTTTTAGCATTCTCAAGCCCAGGTTGCTGTCCATCTGCTGTGGGAGCTTGGAGGAAGTCCTGGGATATTCTGTTCTCTCATTTTCCATTAGATTTGACAGATCTATAATGATTACTCTGTTTTGTAGGCCATTTGTTTTAGATCATTAGTTTGAATGCACCCTGTTAATCAAGACCTCCCCATGGAATAGTTCTGTCAAATTGAAAACAGATTTCCTAAAGCGTTCTTCACCCTGTAAATTTATTGACGTCTTTGCTTTTAAACCCAGGTCTGTTAATTAAAGTGAGGGGGGAAGATGTATTGACTCACCTGCCACAGGGATCTCTTAATACTCTGGTTGAATAAAAGCCATAAAGGCCAACCTGATACAATGACAGTGGATCTCTCTGTGTAAATGCAGGACTGGAGAGGGCAAAGTGGCTTTGGATATGGACTCCTAAGACAGCCCAAGTCCCATCTTGAAGGAGAGGGGAGTTGTTTATTGGTCTGAAATAAAGTCTGAGCCATGGCCAAATGCCAGAATTTCCTTCTTGCCACTATGGCAGTCTTCACAGTATGCAAAACGCTCTTCTCTGCCCCTTATCCACTCCTTAAATTTCATGGCTTTCTTTGTGTTAGACTCCATAGATTCCTATCGGGGCGCTGTCATTCTGGGGGGGAGGGGGCCTGGGTACATTCCTTAGTTTATAACAGTGGTGGGATTAAAAATTTTTTACTACTGGTTCTGTGGATGTGGCTTGGTGGGCGTGGCAGGAGAAGGATAATGTAAAATCTCCATTCCCACCCCACCCCACTAACCTGCTTTCCAGCTCCGTTCTCCTGTGCAGGGCAACCAAAGCAGACCAAGCCAATCAGCTGAGACTCAATGGGAGGCAGAGAATAGATGGGGGCAGGGCCAGTCAGAGGTGGGATCTGCTGGTTCTCTGAACTACTCAAAATTTCTGCTACCAGTTCTCCAGAACTGGTCGGAGCCTGCTGAATGCCACCTCTGGTTTATAACTTTTCTGCTGATGCCTATGTATCCTGTCACTTTGATTTACCTTCTTGGGCATGTAAGGGGCCATCTGATTTGCCTCAGTTCTGGTGCCTTCAGCAAGAGACACCTGAGAATGACTCCTTATCTATCACCTTCTCAACCTGCGGTTCTCAAAACAACTTTACACCTGTGGATTGGTTTATTCAACATTGGGCTGAAGGGAAGGGTTTCTAACTGCTTTATTCTAACTGAATTGCATGGGGGGGGGGGGAAGACTATGAATATTGCTTCTTTTGTCCTGCAATCCCTTTTTTTCAATTAAAGGCTCCTTTTGAAATGTTAATTGTTTCAGGAGTTTTACTTTTTTGAATGTAGATGAAAGGCAGACCCTTAAGGCCCGGTCCCACTGGCCAACGGACGCAAAATGTATGCATAAAGGACACAGCAGACGAGCAAAACTTTGGGGGTGGCTCCCTCCGTTGTCATCCGCTCCAAAAAGTGGTGAAAATTTGCATAAACAGAATGGAAAAGAACGGACAAACGGACATGGGTAGTATGTAGCGGGGATGTTAAACGGATGTTCATGGGAAGCCTAGTGGATGGAAGCGGATGACACCTCCGAAGGGATTCCGGGGGAGAATTTCAAAGCGGACGTATAGCGGATGAAGCGGATGCATCACCTACGCCTAAAGGAAAGAAAGGGGATGCTGCGCAGATGTATATCGGATGCAAACGCATCCTTTCTATTTCCATGCTAGTAACAATGTATGGACGTTCCATGTACCTTTTCTTTCTTCCCTCTTTCCATTTTCAGCTGCAGCGGATGTGAGTGGCGAGGATGCCCAGAGGATGCAGAGAGGATACAGCGAACGTTTAACGGATGATAAACGGACATAGAACATTTGTTGCTTGTATGTCGCGGATTTACATTGTACGCGGAGGAAAGTTCATCCGTTCACAAAGTTTTGTGCAGCTCAAAACTTCTTGCACGGATGAAATCACAGTGGACAGATGTTCGACGGATAGAGTGTATGAAACATGTATGCAATGAGTACACAACGGATGCATAGCGTTTTCCAATGGGTGGCAAGCTTTTTTTAATGTTTTACATCCTCTTTGCATCCATAAGTGCAGTGAGACAGGGCCTTTACATTTTCTCTGCCCAGATGTTCAGGGAGAGTTCTTACCTATCCCTCTTTAGCAAAAGGGTAGGATTGGGTTTTCTCAGGAAGCCTGGTGATGAAAACTGAACTTCAGGCAGCCTCCTAGCTGTGCTTATCATAAATAGCTTGGTTCATCTTGCTCTTCTGTTTATTTTTTTTCAAATAAAACATGGAGATTGGAAATACCATTGGAAATACGAAGATTGAAAGGCTTGTTATTAAGGCCTTGATTGATGTGAATCACAACAAGAATACACTTCTCATCTTCGGAGTCCAACCTACCCAATTGCCTTAAAATAGCTAATAATGAAAAAAAACTGTAGCACCCACAATAGGTAACCATTGCCAAAAATAATCACAAATCGCAAATATAACCAAGTGACTCTGTGTGTGTGTGTGTGTGTGTTTGTACAGCAGTGGTAACTGCAAGAGTCATGGTGGTGCCGTGATTAGAATGCAATATTGCAGGATAATTCTGCTGACTGCCTGAAGTTCAATTCTCACTGGCTCAAGGCTGATTCCGCCTTCCATTCTTCCGAGGTAGGTAAAATGAGGATCCAGCTGGTTGGTAGGGACAATAGGCTGACTCTGTAAATTGCTTAGAAAGGGCTATATAAAGTGGTATATAAGTCAAAGTGCTATTGCGAATATACTGCAGTCAGTCAGGATCCTTTCTGGAGTCAGTAGATGTGAGTCATGGTGGTGCAATGGTTAGAATGCAGTACTGCAGGCTACTTTTGCTGATTGCCAACTGCCGACTGCCCGCAGTTCAATTTTCACCAGCTCAAGGTTGACTCAGCCTTCCATCTTTCTGAGGTCGATAAAATGAGAACTCAGATTGTTGGGGGCAAGATGCTGACTCTGTAAACCACTTAGGGCTGAAAAGCACTGTGAATCAAAGTGTTATTGCTAATATATTGGATGGGGTCAGTTGTAATTTGAATAGCAATCAGTTATTAAGGAAGGACTGTATTGGCAGAGAGTTTTTTATTTTACTATGCTTTCTTTTAAACTAAAAAAAACACCTCTTTATGTTCTACTTTATAGCACAGGTTTTAATTTAATTTTTTTGAATGTCACACCTCCTGTTATGCATGCTGCATTTCTTTTCCTTGCTATTATTTTTCTTTTGATGTCACATCGTGCTGTTCCAATCCATGGTCACAGCAATAACTTTATTTCTTATTAGATTAGCCATTTTTAAATGTATTCTAGCTGGATACTCCCTCCTTCATTTTTTAAAAAGCCAAATCTTCTCCAAGGCAACCATTTTGTAAGAGTGCTTACAATTCATTGTCAAAATTTCTAATGTGTCCAAACCCTCCCCCCACAATAGTTTTATAAGAACGTCACCTGTTGCTTTGAAATATGTGTGTGCCTCTTAAGGTAGTTTTTGACCTCTGGAAACTGCTTGTACCAGTCCCTGCAGATCTCTCAGCAAGATTTTTTAAAAAGTGATTTGCCATTACATCATTCTGGGGCTGAGAGAGAATGACTGGTCCCAAATAACCCAGCTAGCTTTCTGCCTCTGGCGGGACTGTTTTTAACCTGGTACCTTAACCAATACCTTCAAAATTGGCTCTCACTTTGAAAGAGACACAAAGCCAAAATTGACAATGCAAACAGAAATGCACTGGAAGATTTGCAGGATGAGCCAGAAATATAGGTCTCTTCAGTGGGAAAACTTACCCGTAACCTTCTTTCAAACGTGGAAATATTGCCTTTCGTTTGTTCCTTCCTTTGCCTCCACTCGATAAGGTTGGAGTTATGCTCCCCAGGTAAGGAGATATTACATTTTCCTAAGGTGGGGTTGACCACACCAGCCAGGATATGTGTCTCAGCATTCAGCATCAGCTCCATTCCACTGGCAAATGTGACTCGGAGGGACCCGTCTGGACTGACCCGATAAATATTCTGAATATTGTCTGTCATCACACAAAACAAGAGGAGAAAGAGCTCAGCTATTCATTTTGATGAGTTAAACATTGTGTGCGTGAAGTCTTTATTTATCTAGTCTTGGAATGACAACTGGAAAAATCTGGGGGGGTTTGCGATGATACTGTATTCAAACCCCAATATAGCTTATTCACATTATTCTCTAAATCAAAGAAAACAATTTCCTATACAAATAAAAAATTCCATATCAGTCTGAACAGCGTGTTATCTGGGCACAGTCAGTTTTAAGTAGAGATACAACATTAATCATCATCATCATCATCATAGATATGCCTATGTTAATCACAAAATAGTAATACAATTAGTTTGTCCATCTTATAAAATTTTCAATACTATTTTTTTCCTTATCTTTTCAGGTTCTAAACTCTGTTTATTAGTTAACCATTGGTAAAACAAGTCCCGTGTTAAAAAAATATTCAGTTTCTTCCTTTTCCACTTCCTTTTAAGTGTTAATCTATCAATCTCAGCACATTCTAGTAATTTTTATAACACTTTCATCTGTAGGGGTCTCTTTATTTTTCCATTGTTGTGCAAACACAATTCTTGCTGCCATTAACACATGTAAAATTAAGTATGTTTTCTTTGTTTTACTGATCTGGTAATATACCCAACAAGAATATTTCTAGTTTCAAATCTATATGTTACTTTATCATTTTTTTTAACCAAGTATGTATTTCAAAAATGTATCAATAAAATATATACAAAAAAGAAAGAAAGAGAGAGAGAGAGAAAGAAAGAAAGAAAGAAAGAAAGAAAGAAAGAAAGAAAGAAAGAAAGAAAAGAATTTCTCACAGTAATACTGAAGGAAGATAGGGCATTAATAGCACTGAAAAGGGAAGACTTCCCAGCGCTTTGAAAATATAGTTTGATTACCAAATATAGTATGATTACTTGATTACAGAATGGTGAGTGCAGGATTATAATCTGTTTTATTAAGGTGTAACACTGACCCACATATAAAAGGAGCAAGATGTGGACTGCCATATTGCAGATGTTGATCCCACATAGATATGGATTCCACTCTACATATCCACACAAAACTCAAAGCTCAGAAGAACCACAACAGAACCATAATATAGCAGTGCTCTTTATTGTAATGAATACTGAATCTCTTAAAAAATTAGTTTTTTTGCAAACATCTGCATTCATTTTTGCAAACAAGGGATTCTCATTAAGTAATTTTGCTTAGAGTGGGAAGTTGAAAAGGAAACTTATGATCTTAAAGAGGAAATAAATTGTCATCCCCAGTTGTAAAAAATAATCTGTTCTCCAGAATTGCTGCTAAAGTGCAAACATATATTTTTTAGTCCAGGATGGGGAACTGTAACCCCGGAGCAATTGTACCCTGTAGTGCAGGAGAAAAGAATTCTGCATCCTTGCTTCAAATATTGCTTTTTTAAAAATTCACAATCTGGCTCATTAAAAGCAGCACCCGAAGGCTTGAAACTTCCACGGGATTCAAAACTCTGACTCTTGTATAGAATAAATCAATTTGAGAACTTTTGGAAAAACAAAAGCATAGATATCAATGTTTGGTAAACAGTTTTTTTTTTTAAACAAAAACCAAAAACAATCTGAGTTGCTATAATTCGGCATTTGCTAAGATTTTATTCAACAGACTTTTTATCCTGTACCAATTGAGTTTATTAACATATGGAATTTGTTCTTAATTTTATGATGTGACTAAAATTGACAGAGATGAGCTGAAGTGTGGAATAATTACTGCAAAACACTTCCCCCCCCCCCCGCAATAAAAGCTTGTAACTTTTTTTGTGTCTTCCAGTTTATTGTCTTTCTCTCTATATTATAAGCCCCAGGGAAATATTTGTATTTGAAATGCATTGGGTTGTAATAAAATAATACTTTCTGTAGCATCTGGAAATCTTTCTCTCCCTCTTTGAGGGTGAACATCCCCCTTCCTCCAAATCTCTGGCTTTTTTGTGTAACTGAAATAAAAGTTATGTTACTGTTTTCTTAAATGACTAAATGCAGCTATTAGAACTCTCTAATAGCTGAAGAGTATCTGGCAGTGATAACTTAAAGAAATATGGGTCACAGTAAGTCAAATCTGTCAGTTTTGCAAGTTTCCACAAATTATTAAGTTTCATCATCAAAACACACAAACAGACACACAAATATTGTTGGTGTTTATAACACTCAAAAATTTATGGAATTACTCTGGTTTCAATCTTTGCTGTATCCTACTCAGATCTACAAAACTTGGGGAGAGATTATCTGTCCATTTGGAATGAGGCATCATCAATACACAGATGATACCTAATCATCTGTGTTTATTTACTTGAGTTTTATCCCAACTTTATTGCTCTGTATGAACTCAAGGTGGTGAACATACGTAATACTCCTTCCTCTTCTTATTTTCCACACAACAACAAATATAAATTGGCATGTGACTCACGATGACAAACATAAAAAAAAAACAAAAAATCAACATCCTTGGGTGGAGTCTGGGCAACTGAATGGATCTGAGTGTTTACTGGCCGGATGCCTTTCCTGTCACCAATGCAGAGTTTTATTCAGTAGATATATCCTCATCGTGCCCAGAAAAGAAATATCTGCCTTTACCTAGGACTGAACTTGCAGCCTCCTCATTGTGAGGTGAGAGCTCCACCTCTAGTCCACTCCACTACTACCCCCCCCACCCCCCCCCCCCACTAAAAATGCAAGCAGGTAATAGAATAAAATATAAACATGCAATCTACAAAGTAGCCTGCAAAGAGAAGAGTTGGGGAAAACAGTCATTCAGCAGACCCGACCACTCCTGGATCCAATGCCTTGGATGAGTGGGTTGCATAAACCAATTTATTCTTTCTGAAACAGGCATTCTGGGCCCATTGGGCAATATGACAAAAGTCCTAATCAGTGGTGGGATTCAAATTTTTTTGCTACTGGTTCTGTGGGAGTGGCCTGGTGGGCTTGGCAGGGGAGGGTTACTGCAAAATCCTCATTCCCTCCCCACCCCACTAACCTGCTTTCCAGCTCCGTTCTCCTGTGCAGGGCAACCAAAGGAGACCCAGCCAGTCAGCTGGGACTCGATGGGAGGCAGAGAATAGATGGGGTTGGTGGAGCCAGTCAGAGGTGGCATTTGCCGGTTCTTTGAACTTCTCAGAATTTCTGCTTCCAGTTCTCCAGAACTGGGCCGAATCGGCTGAATACCACCTCTAGTCTTAAAACACCTATCTGGAGGCTCTCAAAGGAAAAACAGGCTCAGATTCAACTGAATATGATGATGGCCGGTTGACATGGAGGATGTCTAATTCCAGGGTTGCGCCATCTTTGACTCTTGACGAGATTGGGGTCTGCTTTCCCCAGAAAAAAAAGCAGACTCACAATCTTGGGTTCCTGCTCAAAGAGAGGATGGAGATCATGGACAGTAAGACTTTTCATGGCTTCAGCCTGTGTGTCATCTACAA
This sequence comes from Laticauda colubrina, assembly GCA_015471245.1. Lineage (NCBI taxonomy): Eukaryota > Metazoa > Chordata > Lepidosauria > Squamata > Elapidae > Laticauda > Laticauda colubrina. Next base: position 15,137,492 of record BLBF01000058.1, read on the forward strand.
CTCTTTTTGAAATCATGTGTTGAAGGTAGTCGCCCATGTCATTGTTATCCTGTCAATCCCATGAGATAGACTAGATCAGAAAATGACCTCTGCAGGAAAGCTAATAATACTTTGATTGAGATAGAATCAAATAGCAGAATCTTGTAAGTCTGATGGAGCTATTCTTTCTTTCTTTCCTTCTTTCATTTCTTCTTTTTTTTCCTTCCTTCCTTCCTTCCTTCCTTCCTTCCTTCCTTCCTTCCTTC
>BLBF01000058.1:15137746-15157723 GCA_015471245.1 Laticauda colubrina
CCTTCCTTCCTTCCTTCCTTCCTTCCTTCCTTCCTTCCTTCCTTCCTACCTACCTACCTACCTACCTTCTTTCCTCCTCCTCCTCCTGTTTTGGTCACAGTTCTTGCATGTTTCCACCAAGGTTGCCTTCCTTACTATCATCTCTAGCACAAATTATTGTAACTTGCTGTATGCGCTTGAAGAACATTTCAAGTGGTCCAGAAATGGATCTGGAGGTATGCTTAGCGGTCAATCAAGATACTCTCTGCTGTAACAGCTGTACTGGTTATAAGTAGGTTTCTGAGGGCAATTTAAGATGTTGGACACTAATTGGAGAAAGGTCAGGATCGGATAACTTAGGAACTGCTTTTCCACAATAGTTTCTCTCTGTCCTACTCACAGAAGTAGATTGTACCAGCTAGTTATGAGTATGGAACCCCATTGGTGGGTAATTCTCTTAAGCAGCTCTTACTTCTTTAGAATAATTGCTCCCTAAGGCTAGGATGCTGAAACATAGCTGATCCAGAAAGCCTTTGGGGATTAATTATAACCAACATTGCTATGTTCAAGACATTTAACTTACTACTTTTAGCCTTCATTTAAGCTGAGATTTAATTACATGACTGTTCTAGTTAATTAGTATAGTGACTTGCATCGGGTTTTACATGTAAATTATGTAACCCACCCAGAGTCCTGTGGCAGTCAACAAATCCCATAAATAAATAATAAAGAAGCAAATGAATAAAACAAGACAGGCAGGCAGGCATGGAAATTCCGAAGTTTAGGGAACATTTCACCAAAGTTTATGTGATCTTCACTTTTATTGGATTTTGTCAGCTTTGTGGGGTCTGACATCGGTAAAGCTTTAGGATCGGAATTTATCATTCATAGCTTTTATGTACACTGAGAGCTTATGCACTAAAGACAAATTCCTTAGGTGTCCAATCACACTTGGCCAATAAAGAATTCTATATTTCATAAGAGTAAATGCAAAGGAATCAACAAACACCAAAGTAGTCACAATTGGAGTGGTGGTTCAAATGCTCAGCCAAGTATGATCTAGACATGGTTTGTTGAAATACCCCATATTGGCTGGCTTGAACCAAGTTAAAATGTGGTCTCTGGTTTTGGTATCAGGTAAGTTTGTGGAATTCAATAATATTATGTTTGAGCTGAGCAGTGTGATGTTCAATCCTAGGTAGTGGCAGATGTTTCCCTCCTAGGGCGCAAAGAAAAAAAAATCTGCTGCAAAGTCCGCATGGTATCAGGAAGGGCATCCAGACAGTAAATGCTCAGCTCCATCCAGTGGCCCCGACTCTACCCCAAATTAAGGGATTACAGGGTCATAAAAAGGGAGTTTAATGATATTATAGTGGAGCTGCCCTACAACTAGGGGTGGCCTTAGGGGAGGGATTCCACCAGTTCACACCTATTCGCTAGAACTGGTTGTTAACATTCTGAGCAGTTTGGAGAACCGGTTGTTAGAAGAAATTACTGGCCTAATCCTGTAAGGAAGGCAGGAAGGAAACATTCTGGTGTTGCTTACAGAAACTGCCTCTCTGTTAAACCTTATTACATTCTTGGTAGGACTAGACTTCCTGTCTCAGGAACTTCTCTGGAGGTTCTTTTCCCCTCCTTTGCTGGTACTTTGCTTGTGTGGAGTGACCATTCAAAGTTACAATGGCACTGAAAAAAGTGACTTATGACCATTTTTCACACTTACAACTGTTGCATCATCCCCACAGTCTTGAGAGGCCAGGCAAGGAGATGTGAGTGATATTGAGTTGGCCATACCCGACCAATAACATGACCACCAAGCCATGCCCATCACCTAAGCCACACCCACAGAACTGGTTGTTAAAAAATTTGAATCCCACTCCTAGGTGGGCTGCTGGGGATTTGCAGGGGCTTGGCAAAGCCCCTAGCTATGATTCTGTGCAGTTTGGAGAACTCTCAAATCCCACTCCTGGCTGGCCCTACCCACCATGCCCCTCCTCTCCCAGGAGTCCCCACGCGGCCAGTTCTGGATGCAGGTAAGTGCAGGGGGCGTGTGGAGGATTGGCGAGGGTGAAACGTCCTCCTGGAAGTTTGGGAAGGCTGGAAATGGGCCTGTTTCTGGCTTCCAGAGAGCCTCCAGAGCACAGGGAGGCTGTTTTTGCTCTCCCGGAGGCTCGAGGAAAGCCTCCAGAACCCGGGGAGGGCAAAAACACCCCCTCCCCAATGTTGCAGGATGCCAACTAGGCCACGTCCACCATGACCACGCCCATCCAGCAACCGGGCAGAGAACCCATTGCTAAAATTTTTGAAGGCCACCCCTGCCTGCAACCTTCCTCTAGGTTCTAATACTGTTCATAAATTTATTATTCTTTCTCTTGTTTTGTTTATCTGGGACAAATACTAAGCCGATGGACTGCAATGTCCTACGTCTCCTGTTTTAGAAGTGGTGTCATCACAGTTAGTTTCCAAAGAGGCCAGTTTTAGTGACACCCAACTTGGTTCAGTCTCTCGCACTGGAGATAATAAGTTTGATCAAATTATGTTGATTGTTTAAAGGAAAAAAACCCACACACTTCTGATCTCAAGGCTTCTTATAGTTGTCATCTTATTATTCTGAACTTGCTTGATCAGATCTTTTGAGTAACATGTAGGAGCCAATAGAATGAGCTACCTTGCTTTGGTGCAGGGCTTTGAAAAAATATATTCAGAAGAATGTTAAAACTATGAGATCAAACACAGAAAAAACAACAATTATAGGATTCCTACCTTGTTTTAAAGTATAAATAGTTGAGGTAGCTGAAAAGTTAGTTGCTGTAATCACATTTTCCTTATTTGAAGCATCAATTTCTATTCTCATCAGTTTTTCAACATCGCTATGGAAACTGCTGACTTCCCCAGTTGGGAAAGTTGCATTTGTTAAATGGCCATCGGAATCATACCTAGGAAAATAAAAAAGCACAGATAAATGGAATATACAATGCAGTGCACTGAAAAAGAAAGAGGAAGGAAGGAAAGAAGGAAGGAAGGAAGGAAGGAAGAAAGAAAGAAAGAAAGAAAGAAAGAAAGAAAGAAAGAAAGAAAAAATAGAAGGGAAGGAAGAGGAATAGAAAGAAGGAGATGTACCCATATCAAATCAACATTTTATTATGTTCATCAACAGATGAATCTATCTATATATAAAAGCAAAATACCATTCATGTATCATCACAAAATTTCCAGAACTGTAAAAGCCTACAAACTTGAAATTTGGCATGTATGTTCCTCTTGGCTTCTAGGTGCTAAGAAAGGATTTTTCAAAATGACCATCAGAGCATTAGTATTTGCTGTATTATTATTATTGTTGTTGTTGTTGTTGTTGTTGTTGTTACATGTGATGCTATGGAGTTCTACTCCCCCTCCCCACCTGAAAAGAAATCTGCTCCAAATGCAAAACACAAGCACAGGAGAGGAGTTTCAGTTTCAGTTTCAGAGCAGCAACCATCTTTAGTACAGAACAGTTGAGCTAAGCCATGCGCAGGCTCCTTGCTGTCACCTTGCTCACACAGCAAATACTGTTTCAGTTTCCAAACAGCTCTCAACTGTTCACACACCGACAGGACACTAGCCAGATAAATACTTGATGGATGCTGGTAGGCAGACACAGTTTTTTCACGCCTTATTTTCCTCCCCCACAACTAAGCCCGACTGCAAAAGCAACCCATTCTTTCCCTAGCTATCAAGTGAGTCTGGACTGGCTAGCCCAGAGTAATCTCATAGCATTTAGACTTACCTGCTGTTTTCAGCTGCCTGCAATCATAAAGCCTTTGGCTTTCCAAAAGGCATCACAAGCTGTTTTGGGATCCTGTTTTGGCTAAAGAGTTGGGTCGAAATGTGCTTAGAATGGCTAATCTTTACAATGATTAAAAAGTCACTTTTCATTCCCAGGACAAAATTAGCCCTGTGGAAGTTTTTCACAACTGGTGCAGCCAACTGCAGAACAAATACTTTTGGAAAACAAGGTTATTATTGTTGTTTTTTAGCTCCAGTCTGCTCCCTAGCATCACAGCTTAATTTTATATTTCTTTATAGGCACAGAGACCTAAAGAAAGCTTTTGCCATTTCTTTTTTTTTTTAACGATGCGTGCAAGACAAGGTAGTAGACAGGGGTGGCCTTCAAAAATTTAGCAACTGGTTCTCTGCCCAATTGGTGGGTGGACGTGGTCATGGTGGGCGTGGCCTAGTTGGCCTCCTGCACTATGGAGGGGGGGAGGGGCATTTTTGCCCTCCCCAGACTCTGGAGGTTTTCCTTGAGCCTCTGGGAGGGGTAAAGACGGCTTCCCCAGGCTCTGGAGGCCTTCTGGAGGCCATAAACGGGCCTGATTTTGGCCTTCTGGAACTTCAGAGAGGTCCGTTTTTCATCCTTCTCGGGTTCCTCGAGCCTCCAGGAGGATGAAAATGGCCTCCCCAGGCTCCGGAGGCTGGAAATGGGCCTGATTTTGAGTTTCTGGAACTTCCGGGAGGCCCATTTTTCACCCTCCCTGGGTTCCAGAGGCTTTCCTCAAGCCTCTGGGAGGGCGAAAATGTCTTCCCCAGACTCCAGAGGCCCCAAACAGATCCATTTCTGGAGCCTTCTGGAGCCTCTGGAAGGCCCATTTTTCTCTTTCCCCAAGCCTCCACGCGGGTCCTGTACTTACCTGGGATCCAAAATAGGCTGCACGGGGGCTCCTGGGAGGGGTGGGGCCATCCACGGTTGGGATTTGCCAGTTCGCCGAACTGGCCATAAAATGGCCATAAAATTAGCCACGGGTTTGCCTGAACTGGGGTGAACCGGTATCAGCTTACCCCTCCTCATAGACCGACTTGGAATCATGATGATGTTAGATGCCATAGCTTTGCTTTGCAACACAGGTAGTCCTCGATTTACAATGGTTCATTTAGTGTCCCTCTTTGCTTTTGAGAAATGTGTGCCACGCTGTTTGGCTTAAGACATTTTTCATCCCTGGCATCTCTATTCATAAATAAGACCACGGAGTTCAAGGGGACAATTAAGAAGTATAGAGAACTTTTAAGATTTTTTTTTTTTTTTAAAGAGCCCCTTTCTCATTGTGGGCCAATTCATTTGATGTAGATTTATCACACCCTTGTTGCAACTTTCAAGATTTTATTGGCACTTCTGAAGCTTTGTTTTATAAGCCACCTTGCTTAACTCACCAGGAAGAAGGCAATTATGTACATAAAAAATAATTCAAAAATAATGATGGTGAATTTATGGACAGCTACAGAAGTAACGGCACAGTAAACCCTGGAAGTATGATGGAACCTAAGAGATGCCACAAGAGGTCACTCTGTCCTAAGAAAAAGAGAATAATAATAATAATAATAAAAAACCCTGAGCTACTGGAGCTAAGAAAAAGACATTCGACTCCCTGAAATGTTTAAAGTTTCCTCTCTTGAATGGCTCAGGTTTCAAAATGCTACAAGAAACATATTGAGGGTTTTAGACAATGCCCCAGATGCAGGAGTCTCCAGGTTTATGAATTGCAGCGTTACACACCTACACATCTAGGGTGTGCTGCTGGCATGGTTTATGTCTTCTAGCTAAGGCTTCACAGCACTGATGAGAAGGGATGACAGCTCTTCTGTGCCTCCTAATGGGAAATCCAGCTGTCCATTTCCAGCTGTTCAGGTTTTTCTCATCCCCCTCTCCTATTCCGTTGGTTTAAAGCCAAGCTGCCAAAGCTGCTTCCCTCCCCCCCCCCCTCCACTGGGGATTCAAGCATTTGCTGGTCTGCCAGGAGCTGATCGGAACAGTTGATACCTTGATAACAAGGCCGGATGATAACTGAGCCAATTCTCTGCTATTCCCTTCCCAATTCTACACTCATTTCTCCATGAAAACATGACTCCTTTTGAGCCAGAGGCTGTCAAATCTGTGCCATTGAATATTTAGAGGCTTTTGGGTTTTTCTTTTGGCTGACTGTTCTCCATCCCACTTGACCTCAGGGATGATCTCAACAGAGGAATCACATCAAAGGGAAGTTGACCACATGGAGAAATGACCGTCTTTGCTTTCAAGAAAAGTGTGCCAAGATTGTTTGGCTTAAGGGATGTTTCATCCCTGGCTTATTTGGAAATGCACTGTAAGAACAGTTAGGGACAGGGTTTGTTTTTGCAGAAGAGTTGGAGTGTTTGGACTGGTGTGATAGATTTTGGGCAGCTGCAAGGCTGAAGGCACCCATTCACTTCTTAAAATCCACCTCCACCCAAATGCATTGGAAGGGGAAAAACATTTGGTCCCTGTTTCAGCTGGAAAGGTTTTGGGCAACCACATGGAATCTCTAGGACACTTTTTGTACCATCGGTTCCCAAGGATGATTTTGTAGGTCTGTGTGAATCCCTTGAGCATCTTGACGACAAGAGAACCAACTTGTCAGATCCGTCTATCTGCCATTTTCCAATGGAAGAAAGGGAGGGTGGGTTTGGCTTTGATACAATTAATTCTTTTCCTCTCTATGTAGCCTAAGTATCCTATTTCTTACCCTGTCTTTTGTATAACCTTTTATAACTGATTTATAACTGTTGCCTGGCACTCCAGATGCCTGGATAATTCCACCTCCTCAGGAGACGCAAGGGGAGAAGGGGCCATGTGGATTGCAGCGCGGGAAGGTCCCTTCTTGGAACCTTTCCTTATCTGCTTTCTCAGAGAGGCTGGTAAAATAACATCTTCACACCTGTGGCTTGGTGGAATCCACATCAGACTGTTGGGAGGGGTTTCAAATTCCCTTTATCCTAGTTGCATGCCCTGAAGGACTTCAGATCCTGCTTTGAATTTTGACTTGCTTTGACCTCTCTTCAATAAGATTCCTTTTGAAGTTTTCAAGAGTCTATACTTATTTTTTGAAGAGGGGAGAAACTGGTCCTTTATGCAACTAGTAGCGGCAGAAGGTTAGAATCTTGTTGGAAAATAGCAATAGCCCCTTGACTTGTATACCGCTTCACAGTGCTTTACAGCCCTCTCTAAGCGGTTTACAAAGTCAGCATATGGCCAACAATTTAATAAGAAATAAAGTTATTGCTGCGTCCATGGATTGGAACAGTACGATGTAACATCAAATGAAATATAATAGCGAGGAAAAGAAATGCCGCATGCTTAACAGGAGGTGCGACATTCAAAGAAATTAAATGAAACTAAAACCAGTGCTATAATTTAGGGCAAAAAGAGATTTTTTAGTTTAAAAGAGAGCATAGCAAAATAACAAACTGTCTGCTAATACAGGTAGTCCTTGCTTCATAACAGATCACCATTCAAATTACAACTGACCCCCTCCAATATATTAGCAATAGCACTTAGACTTATATACCACTCTCTGGTGCTTTACATCTCTCTCTAAGTAATTTACAGAGACAACCTATTGTCTCAACCATCTGGGTCCTCATTTTACCGATCTCGGAAGGATGAAAGACTGAGTTAACCTTGAGCTTGTGAGAATCGAACTGCAGGCCGTTAGCAGAAGTCATTTGCAGTATTGCATTTTAACCACTGTGCCACCACAGCTCACGCCCACTGTCTCAGGAAAAGACCATTAAGAGACAGAAAATATCCTGGGATTCAGGGGGTGTTTTCTCAGGATGACACACAAAACGAGTAGCCATACTATTATCAAAAAATTACAACCACTGTAGAGCAACCAACATGAGATATGAAAAGGATAACACTGTCATACATCAAAAACATCTCAGAAACAAGATTATTATAACCACACTTCATCCCTGTAACACACAAACTAAAGCCCTCCAAAACATGTTGAGTGAATCAGAGGAGAAAAAAACCCCACCAGGAATCATTTAGAACACATAGTATGAAGACTATTATAAGCACTATATGTGACAAAGAGGCAGAAGTTTAGTCTCTGGGTCATCTCTGAATATCAAGTAGCAATTAGAAGACACAGTAAAAATTCCTTAATTTCATAACACACGGGCAGATTTATGCATAGTTTCAACTGGACCGTATTACATCCAAGAAAGCTAGGGAATGCCTGGAAGATTGGCACTCAGTTCTCTGAGGAATTCTTACTCATAATTCTTATGAGCTGTGGTGGCACAGTGGTTTTGAGTGCAGTACTGCAGGTTACTTCTGCTGACTGCCGGCAGCCTGCAATTTGGCAGTTCAAATCTCACCAGGCTCAAGGCTGCCTCAGCCTTCCATCCTTTTGAGGTGGGTAAAATAAAGTAAAACCCAGATTGTTGGGGACAATAGGCTGATTTTGCAAACCGCTTAGAGGGGGAGGGAAAGCATTGTGAAACAGTATGTAAGTGTAAGTGCTATTGCTATGGCTATAAGGAGGGAGATGAAATGATGGAAGGGGTGAAGCTGCGGGATCTTTAGAGGAAAGTGACCATGTCAAGGGGCTCCTGCTTGGGCAGGGGGTTGGACAAGAAGTCTTCCAAGGACCCTTCCAACTCTGTTATTCAGACAAAACAGCACATAGAGATAAACAACATTTATATGTTATACAAAAGCGACAAGTAAAAAGCTAAGAAGGAAACAACAAAATTAGCACACCAGTTTGCCAACACTTACATAAAATGGGAATTAACACAGGATTAACACTAGACAAAAATCAAGCAGTAAACAATACCCTAATCAAGGAACGACCAAGGAGAAAGATCACCCCCACCAACACCGCGAGGACAAGATATTGTAAATAGAGAGCAAACCTGATTCTCAGTGACACTGATGATGTTACCTATGAATGAAATGTTTGCAAGGAAGCAACCAAGCTCAGAGAACATCAAGGACTCCAAAGAGTTTAACACTAAGCTATACACATATATATTAGCTCAATACCCATGCTTCGCTACAAAACTATGTGCTCGGGGGTTAGTATTATAATAAGGGGGAAAAAAATCTGCCTCTGTTTACCAGCATCCATCGGTATTCATCTGGCTAGCGTCCTGTCAGTGTGTGAGAGAATTGAGGGCTGATTGGAAAACGAAACAGTATTTGCTGTGTGAGCAAGAAGGAGACAGCAAAGAGACTGGGCATGGCTTAGCTCAACTGTTTTGTACTAAAGCTGGTCGCTGCTGTGAAACTAAAACTGAACCTTCTCTCCTCTGCTTGTGTTTTGCATTTGGAACAGATTTCTTTTCAGGTGGGGAGGGGACGTCAAACTCCTTAGCATCAGAGCGTGTTAATAATAATAATAATATAGGAAATACTAATGCTCTGATGGTCATTTCAAAAAATCCTTTCAAATTTGGAGGCTTTACGGTTCTGGAGATTTTGTGATGATGCGTGAGTGGCATTTCACATATATATATAGTGAAATGCATATATATACATACATATATATACATATACACACACACACACACACACACATATATATATATATATATGTATATGTGCTGTTTAGCTTCCTTCGGGTATTATCCCACGTCATTGTAGTTATGTTAAAGTTGTAGCAACATTTCAGCAGAATCTCATCTGCCATCATCAGGCTTCTGTATGGATGTGGGTCTTACAGCTCCTGGTTTTAAATTTGAGGCTGGTCCATTTTGATTGGTTGGGAGCCTGGACCTGTGTTCATTGGACTTGGAGTTTGATTGATTGGTGTTCCTGGTTTCTTCTGTCTGTTTTGTGGCTTTGATTGGCTGGCAACAGTCTGTTCTTGTGTTGGAGGCTTTTAGTGCAGCTTGGCTCCGTGTGAAGGGATGGCTGCTCTTCATTAGCAAGCTGGGTTTCACCTGGGTGCCTGGTGGGGGGGTTAGGTTGGAGCTATCAGAGGGAGTCTGTTTTTGCCCAGGTGTTTGCCTGGCTTGTGGCATGGAGATCTTTCTATTTGAGAGTGCAGGCTTCCAAATGATTGACAGTCTGGTGAAATCATCTCTTCTATTCATGCTTTCAGGTCTTTTTTCAATCTCTATGGCTTCTCTGATGATTCTGTGGTTGGGGTTTTCTATAGTGGCTAGGGTTTTAGTGCCATTGAAGTTGATGTTGTGACCTGTGGTTTTCATGTGTTGGACTAGTGAGGAGGTGTGTTCCAGCTTTTGTACTGCATTTTTGTGTTCATCTAGGCGGGTACTTATTCTTCTATTGGTCTGTCCAATGTATGTGGCCGGGCATGATGTACAGGGAATTTCGTATATGCCTTGGTTTTCCAGGTCAATTTTGTCTTTGGGGTTCCTCAGGATGGCTGCTATTTTTTTGTCTGTTTTGAAGGCAGTCTTGATGTGATGCCTGTGTAGTATCTTACTGATTTTTTCTGTGGTACCTCTTATGTAGGGCAGGACAGCTGTTCCATGGATCTGTTGATCTTCTAGGTCTCTGTTATGTCTTGGTGTGTTTTTGTGGATCAAGTTGGTGATTTTGTTTTTGTGGAAGCTATTGGCTGTCAATACTTCAGTCAGGGTGCATAGTTCAGTCTTTATATGTGTCTTGTCTGCCAGGCGTTTGGTTCTGGTAATTAGTGTTTTTGCTACGGAATTTATCTGTGCTGGGTGGTGGTGGGATTGGGAGTTGAGGTAGCGGTTGGTGTGTGTTTTCTTTTGGTATATGGTGTGTCCCAGTGTGCCATCTGTTCTTTTGTAACCAACCAATCAAAATGGACCAGCCTCAAATTTAAAACCAGGAGCTGTAAGACCCATATCCATACAGAAGCCTGAAGATGGCAGATGAGATTCTGCTGAAACGTTGCTACAACTTTAACAGAACTACAATGACGTGGGATAATACCCGAAGGAAGCTAAACAGCACACATGTAAGTACCCACGAAAACCTAAGAAAACATATATGTATGTATATATATATATATATATATATATATATATATATGTATATGTATATGTATATGTATATGTATATGTATATGTATATGTATATGTATATGTATATGTATATGTATATGTATATGTATATGTATATGTATGTATATATATTCTCTTCTATTGCTACTTAAGTTAAAATTCAGCCTTAGCAACAGATCTCACTGGATAGCTTTGATCTGATCATTTCCAATGTTCTGTTAGACAATATAGCTGTAAAAAAAAAGAGAGAGAGAGAGAGAGAGAGAGAGAGAAAGAAAGAAAGAAAGAAAGAAAGAAAGAAAGAAAGAAAGAAAGAAAGAAAGAAAGAAACTGAACAATCATTCCCTGTAATCTTATACCTTGAGGGCAAGATTTTAAAATAAATAAAAAGTAAAGTAGAAGTGATAATTGAATCTGCTATTTTGTAACCAAACTGATCCCTCCCATTGATTTTGCTATTATAGCTTGATCCTACCACTTCAGTCCATGGGAAGAATATGATGGATGTAAACACTCAGCAAAATTGGTTTTGACAGACTTTTTGATAAAAAGGGGTCTTTTTAGACTCTTATATTATTTGTGTTTGTCGTGAACTATCTAGGATGACATTGTATGAAAGGGGGATCTATATAAATCTTATAAATAAATAAATGCATACATAAATAAATAACAGCTGCATTCCCTGATACTGATATAGAGCTGATAGGGGGCCATATAGATCTTATAAATAAATGAACAAGTCACTATTGAATTAAATATCTGACATAAAACTGAGGTTTCTGATTAGGGGTGTGCAGGCATGCCTAATCCCGATCAAATCAACTTTTTGCATGGACTTTTTGCAAGGTTGAACGTGGTGTGGAAACTCAATCAAGGTGTTTTAAGATTTCTGAATGAATACATTAATACACGATATTGCACATCTTGCAAATCGGGAAGTACAGATGGTCCTTGGCTTACAACAATTCATTTAGTGGCCATTCAAAGTTACAACGGCACTGAAAAAAGTCATTTATGTTTTTCCCACTTATGATCACCGCAGCATTCCCCATGGTCACATGATCAAATTTCAGATGCTCGGCAACACGTTTATACTTATAACTGTTGCTGTGTTTTGTCCTGGGGTCATTTAATAATTTAATAATAATCCAATCCAATCTGATAATCCAAGCCAGTAGGGAAACCAGATCCATTTAAGAACTGTGTGACTAACAGAACAATTGCAATGATACACTTAACCAACCGTGTTACTCACCTAACAACTACAATGATTCACTCAGCAATTGTGACAAGAAAGGTGATAAAATAGGGCTGAACTCACTTAACACCTGCCTCTCTTAGCAACAGAAATTTGGGGGCTCAATTGGGGTCGTACACCGAGGACTATCTGTATTATGGGCAGGATGGATTTTTGGTGGTGGAATGAGGGCAAAATCATTCTATAAACTAAGCAGTGTTTTTTTTCCAAGGTTCGGTAAAAACACTTAGGGTCACTTACTCATAAACTGTTGTCCATTCATACTCGTTGCTTTTAGTGGCGAGAAGTCCAGTGGTGCCAGGGTAGGTCATTAGGGCTAAATTGTAGCCCTGAGCATAAACTCTTTTGAGAATGCCATTGCTACTGATGGTCAACCAGTACACCTGGCCTCCTGGCATCACCATCCAGAGTGGTAAGCCACTGGCGTCCCTGCGAATATGTACTGAGTGGCCATTGTTGCTGGTAACGGTGCCGAGTTCACCTTCCCCGTTGTACGTGAAGTTATACAGAAAGTCTCTCGTAATCAGGTTGAGGGTGTGCAGGTGAGTCCCATTGTTGGTGAATTGATACAGCTCCTGATCAGCCGGAGAGGCGATCTCATAAATATTGGCATCGTTGAGATGAGGCTTATTTTGGCTAACCGCACGAATGCGGATGTTCCCAAGGTCGGCGATGTACAAGGTGCCGTCAGGAGACACAGCCAGGGAAGAAGGGGCTTTCAGCTTTGCGTCTTTAGCATATCCACCATCACCTGAAAAATAGGGAGAGAACAATGTTGAATATGCAAATCTGCAATGGCTAGTCAAGACGAAGAACATAGCGGAGTTCCAGGTAACAAACCCAACACAAGCAAAACTCTAAGGCCTGGAGTTTCCTCAAAGCATGATTTTTTTTTTAGGAATGTCATATTGGCACAGCTGGTGAAAACCCGACTCTGAAAGACCTGAGGTTTTACCCACCCAAACTAAAACCCAAATGTTCTGACCAAGGCTTCCTGAGACAGTAACAATCACACGCTGTTCCAGGGGTGGGATTCAACCGGTGTTATGACCAGTTCAGTGACTATGTTTTGCCTGGAGAAGCTTCATAGGCATAAATGCAAATGTCATTATGACTGAGGATGGAAAAGTAAGGTGATCTTCAACCATCAATATTGTTATGATTGACAAAAGCATTAAATACTCTAATGTTTTCTTCTAAGAATTTATAGCTATCAGACAATATAATTGAATATAAGTGGTGTTTGATACTTTATAGCAGTGTTTCTCAACTTTGGCAACTTTAAGATATGTGGACTTCAACTCCCAGAATTCCCCAGCAAGCTGTTAATGTTCCCAAGATTGATGAAATACTACTTTATGAGGACAAGGACGAAACAGAATACTTTTTTAACATGGGACCTGTTTTATCAATGGCTAACCAACAGAAACAGGTTAGAAACCCAAAAGATTAAGAGAATGATTAATTATAGAATGAAAGCTTGCTAGTATGGGATAAGCAAATGGTACTATTACTATGTGATTATTATTAATGATGATATGTATATTATGATTACTTTTATACTTATTGTCTTTTTGTTGTTCAAAACTAATTGCACTCAGACAACATGCTGTTCCTATAGTTATTGATATATATAATATACAAACTCTATACAGAAGTCTGAAACTCTATACAGAAGCCTACAAAATCCATACAGAAGCCTGATGATGGCAGATGAGATTCTGCTGAAACGTTGCTACAACTTTAAAAGCACTACAATGATGTGGGATAATACCCGAAGGAAGCTGAACAGCACACATGTAAGTACCCACAAAAACTAAAAAAAACCACATATATATATTTATGTATGTATGTATGTATGTATGTATGTATGTTATCTTAGGCTTTCGCGGGTACTTACATGTGTGCTGTTTAGCTTCCTTCGGGTATTATCCCACGTCATTGTAGTTCTGTTAAAGTTGTAGTGCTGTTTAGCTTCCTTCGGGTATTATCCCACGTCATTGTAGTTCTGTTAAAGTTGTAGCAACGTTTCAGCAGAATCTCATCTGCCATCTTCAGGCTTCTGTATGGATATGTATGGAGCTTCCAACACAAGAACAGACTGTTGCCAGCCAATCAAAGCCACAAAACAGACAGAAGAAACCAGGAACACCAATCAATCAAACTCCAAGTCCAATGAAACAGGTCCAGGCTCCCAAGAATGGACCAGCCTCAAATTTAAAACCAGGAGCTGTAAGACCCACATCCATACAGAAGCCTGAAGATGGCAGATGAGATTCTGCTGAAACGTTGCTACAACTTTAACAGAACTACAATGACGTGGGATAATACCCGAAGGAAGCTAAACAGCACACATGTATATATATATACATACATACATACATACATACATACACATATACACACATACACACACACATATATATATATATATAAGAGAAATACTACTTTATGCAGTCAAAGTTGAAAAAAGCCATTGTCACCATTGAATACAACCTTCTAATCTAATTGCCTAGCCCACTTCAGCAGGTCCAATGAAGAAAATTTTTTATCTCTCCGTTCCACTCTTTAAATATTTATAGCATTGGGAAATATCTTCATAACTTCATTTAGCCCTTGGTTTCATTCCCACATAAATGGTGAGCCAGGGATTTTTCAAACCATCCTTAAAACATGCCATAATAGTCTCCATGGAACAATAACCCAGAAATGGGCAGATACAGGACCCATGTTAAGCTCCAAACAAAATTATTGTGCTGTGTGATTTATTATTACATCCAACTTTGGATGTTGAGGGCTGCACGTGCAACTCTGCTGTTTTGGAACCTCGTACATTCCAAGCTGAAAAAAATGCAGTGACAATCACAGCAGAAAACATTACGTTGGCAGCATTACACTGCCATCCAGAAATGCAATGACACATTGAGTCAAAATCCTTTAAGGCTGTAAGTGATGAGAACACAGATGTGCTAAAAAGATTGTATTTCATTCAAAACCTCTGATTTAGACTGATACGAACAGAAAGTTTAGATAAGTATCATCGTTGATGTTTGCTTGTTAATCACCCATCTCGCTCAGAGAGGCGCTCTGGGTTTATTTATTTATTTAATTTGTCAAGTGCTTACAATATAATAGAAATAAGAATAAACCTAAGTATAAATACATGAAATGGGAACTAATAATTGGGGACAATAGGACAAGGGGAGGGTAGGCACGATTGTGTGCTTATGCATGCCCCTTACAGACCTCTTAGGAATGGGGTGAGGTCAGTGGAGGTTAGTTTGAGAGTAAAGGAGTGGGGGTTTGAGCAGGTGACAACAGAGTCAGGTAGTGAGTTCCAGACATTGACCACTCTGTTGCTGAAATCATACTTCTTGCAATCGAGTTTGGAGTGGTTAACCTTTAGTTTATATCTGTTGTGTGCTCTTGTGGTTAAAACTGAAATATTCATTAACTGGTAAGATGTTGTAACATATGATTTTATGTACTATGCTTAAGTCTAATCTTAGCCGGCGTTGTTCAAGGATGTCTAAGCCTAGAATCTCAAGTCTATCTCAAGGTTGTGTAGGGCGTTTTGTTGCGAACAGAGGAGTGTAAATACTCTTCTTGTAAAATACTTCTGGACTCGCTCAATTGTATTAATGTCTGATATACAGTGCCGATTCCAGACATGTACAATACATGTCCAGGGATGTATATAGGACTAAATCAATAAAATTAAGCATTTAAAGCAGAATAATTTCAGATGATTATTTTTTAAAATAAAAATAAAACTAAAACAACATTGTAAAATCACCAAAAATGGAGAACTCCAATTGGTATCAAGGGGTTAATTCTTTCCTGATCCATCATGTTAAGATTTACTCTGAATTTGTCAGGCACAAGCAGACAGAACACTCCAAGAATGGGTCAGACAGGATATTATTACTTCTTATTATTTATTAAATGTATTTGCCAACCCATCTGGCCCTGAAAAGCCTCTTTTTCTATTTAGGTTTCTTTGTTGTTGATCACCTGTTTACAAGAATCTCACCAGACTGTCTGCCTGCAGCAAATAAAGATCTCAGAGTTTGATCTATATATTAGCAAAACTCATAGTTTTGCTCCCCTCAAAGCTGATATTCTGTAGAGATTCTCAGTCCTCCAGGTCCTGGTTGTCCCAAAGGGGCTTTTTCAGGAGGCAACTGGACTTTCTTGATGTTTCTTTTAAAGATGTTTCGCTTCTCATCCAAGAAGCTTCTTCAGCTCTGACAGGATAGTGAGGAATGGAAGGATTTATACTCCTTGCAGACAGCTGGTCATTTGCATCCTTGAGGCCCCTTGGAGGTTTATCTGTGTCCTCAGGATCACCTGAGTAGTGCTAATGGTTCCTGTAGTCTGCATTTTTTTCCTCTCTGGAAATCCATTCCTACTCCCATACCATTCAAAGGGTGTTCATTGTCCCAAAGATACTTTTTTCAGGAGGCAATTGGATTTTCCTATTTTTTCTTTGAAGATGTTTCGCTTCTCATTTAAGAAGCTTCTTCAGCTGGAATGTTTTTTAACTTCCCCTGTCTGGGCTTCCTCTCCCACAGCCAGTGGTTCCTCTCCAGAACTGTTAATTGCATGACTAGCACTGGGTCTCCCTCTTCACTTCCATTATAAAATCATACATAGGACTGAAAGGGACCTTTAGAGATATTCTAGTCCAAGGCAGGAGTCCTTATACCCCCTGTTGATAATGGAACACAGTTGCTCTATTTCTTCTCTCCCAGAGCAGGATCATTGCACTGACACAAAAAATCAAAATGCTAGCAATCCTCAAGCTGATTAATTATTTCACTGCTAAAAGAAAAAAAAGAAGCCAATTTTGCAATTAAGATAATGTCATTTATCCTGGCACCCCTTCTTGTTTTTAAAGCATGTGGACTTTGCCCTCCTACCAGGCAAAGCGGCATTCAGTGGAACTGAAGTCCACATTAATGTTAGTAACACAACTGTTCTTCCCAACCCTAGAAACACAGGAGCAACATTTGCATTCAAAGAGTAGACAAGAGAGACTTGGAGGAGTGAAAGCTCACATTCTCTGAGCTGGAAAATCGAACGTACAGTCATGATTTTGTGAAAACCTCATTGTTTTGTTTTCAAGTATCCCACTTTCAAAATAGGTTGCTTGACCATGGATGGAATGCTTCCATCATTTCAAAGTAAGGATTAAACTGGCATCAAAAAACAAGTTTAACACTTAGGGAGGAGATTAGAATACATCTGTGGAACTCAAATCTTTCAAGCAAAGGCATTCATTCCATTATCAGGTTTTAAAAATTAAGAAAGACACAGTGAAATTCTTATAAGCAATTTCCTTTATTCACTCTGGGATGGTCACTGGGTTCAGAAGTTTAGTCTTCCAAGCTTTTGGACTGGTGCTGGAGTCCATCCTCAGAGAACTTCTTTCTACTGGAATGTGATAGTCGAAGAAGAGAGAGAAGTTCTCTGAGGATGGGCTCCAGCATAAGTCTGAAAACTCAGAAAACTGAGTGAGAGGGAGGAACAGACGGGACCCATCCCAGATGTGCATATGCGCATAAAGGAGAGGAGTGCAAAGGAAAGCAAAAAGCCAGCTCTCGGGGATAGGCAGATGTGGATGCTGGCCAGCCCCTCCTTGGCTGGGAAATAAATAGGAGGGGTTTGGGAGTGGCTGTGTCAGGATTCCAGCAGTTGCCCTAATTAAATCATGAGCCTCGAGCCAAGCTTCAAAAACTATGAAAAATTTATTAGGAGCGAACATGTGGGCACGATCTGTTTGAAGCTGATTCTGAGACACGTAATTCACTGTCACCCTTGACCCTGGTTTCCCCCCACCCCTTTGGGTGCATCGTAATTCATATTCTCCAATGAAACACGTTCATAGCCAAGAGTCATCAATCACATTCTCCAATTAGATATTTGCGCAGCAGAAAATCCAGTCACTTAGTTACAATCTTTGCAAGGTAAGTTTCAACTCATAAAACATTCCTATGCCTGTTTTAGTAGTTGTCATAAAAAAGGGGGTGGGAGGAAGGAAATCTGGAAGAGCAGTGCAGCAGTTTGAAAGCAAAAGTACATTCTAACTCTTATCTTCAAAAGTTTGTAACTAAAATATCAGATCTTTTGCCTGTGAATATATTTAATTGGAGAAAATGAATGATGACTTCCAGCCTGTGAGGTGCTCAATTGGAGAATCTGGTTTATGAGACACCCAGGGGGGAGGGGGGAAACAGGGTCACAGGGGACTGTAAATGACGTATGCCAGAGTTGGCTTCATACAGGACAATGCCAGTATGTTACTTCTAATAAATCCTTTGAAGTTTTTTGAAGTTTGGCTCGAGAATCATGATTTAATTAGATCCATTGCTGGAATCCTGACAATAAAAATGGAATGCACTTTTGGTTCCAAACTGCTGCAATGCTCTTTCAAATTTCCTCCGCCCACCACTTCTGTTCACTGCAACCCTAAAGCAGGCATAGAAACATTTTATGAGTTGACAGGCTGATTGTCACAACCATTTGTTTCTAGTACACAGCAAACAATTCGTATTTCTTGGCCAAGTCTGTTGGGACTAATTACATTTGATTTTTGTTTATCCATGTGAACAAAAGACTGTTTGTACCCTGTTTGAAAAGGGGCTTGTTTTTAACTCACAAATAAGTGGCTTATCATTATTTGCTAAGGCTGGGTCAGAAAAGGAAAATTCACCACCACTTGCCTGAGAAACAATCACAGTTGGGGTCAATCTTACAGTCGCAATCTGTCGGTGCCCCAGCAATGACCGAGATTTCTCCATTGGTGGTGACCTGCTGGATGCGGTTGATCTTCCTTTCATCTGTCTCGGCGATGTACAACACACCGCTGTGAGAGACGCCAACAGCACGGGCCGATTCGAGGGTAGAATGGATCGCCACTTTGCTGACCAGCACATGGTCAACGCCCGGAACTTGGCAGTGAATTGGGCGCCCTGCGATGATGCGAACCCGCCGGTTCTGAGAGATTTGCAGAACAATGTTGTTGTCCAGCACATACAACGAGTTGTCAAGGGGATTGACAGCCAGATCTGTGGGCCATTCTAAACGAACCTGCAATGTGAAAAGAAATAAAAGATCATTCAAATGATTTTTACACTTTTTTTTTCCAACAAAAGAATGATGTTGCTCTTCCGTCCATTCAATTATTCTTTAAGCTGTTATGGCCAGATATTTTTTTAAATAGGCAATTAAGTTGTTCATCGATTGCAATACAGCAAATAGGGTCCTAATGGTTACATATTTTATGTATTGTTGCAGACTTCAGACTGATTCATGGCATGAGGTGTTTCAGGAAAGAGTTTTTGTAATTTGTCTGAGGGGGCAAACCCTTCTGTCAGTCTTAAAGATTCCTTCTTCTGCTTGTCTTTCCAGCTGCCATAGAAATGGGGAAGATTAATTGGGCTTCGTGGGATGGGGGAGAGTGCTGGAGGCTTGAGAGGGTGAACTGTAAAACTTGAGAAAACTTTATTGATTATGCTTACTGCGCAGCTGCAGCCTCTTACAGCATCTATCCAAGCCAAGGTCAGCGGGTGAGCCAGATATCTGAAATGCTATCTGAAGATGCCCCGCGTGATACTGCAGATTGGATGGCCAATTTGAACAATTAGGGGTGGAAACATTGGCATAACTTTCTATATGTGATTTTCACACGTATTGCCTCAGATCTTGTATTTTTTCTGATGCTACCATATCAATTTTCAGTAAAAGTCCTTTTCTCTAAAACAATGGAGTCTAAGGTTTTCTTTCTTGGATTTTGAATGGAGCCTCCCCTGACACCTTTTCTCTCATCCAGGCATGCTCACTAAGATTGGAGTTTAATAGAATAGGAATAGGAATAAGACTAGACGAGACTAGATTGGCATAGCATAGCATAGCATAGCATAGCATAGCATAGCATAGCATAGCATAGCATA
>BLBF01000058.1:15157733-15172103 GCA_015471245.1 Laticauda colubrina
TAGCATAGCATAGCATAGCATAGCATAGCATAGCATAGCATAGCATAACACAGGGGTAGGGAAACTTGGCTCTTTTATCACTTATGGATTTCAACTCCCAGAATTCCTGAGTGAGCCATAAAAGATTCCCCATCCCTGGCCTACTGGTTTTTCAGTTGTAGGTGAATTCAATTTTTGACTTGAATGGGACTGTTTAATATACAAGTGTAGAACATATAAAGAATATTAAACAGTCCCGTTCAAGTCAAAAATTGAATTCACGCACAACTGAAAAGCCAGTAGGCCAGGGATGGGGAATCTTTTATGGCTCACTCAGGAATTCTGGGAGTTGAAGTCCATAAGTGATAAAAGAGCCAAGTTTCCCTACCCCTGGCTTGGCATAACATAACATAGCATGGAATAGAATAGCATAGTATAGAATAGCATGGAATATAATAGCAGAGAATATAATAGCAGAGAATAAAACAGAACAGAATAAAACAATATTGTCACTTTAAATGTACAGTAATCAGTATACATTAAAATGAAATTTCATTGCATTCAGCTCTCAAAAGATAACCATTATGCATATAGCCACTGAAAATAATGCAATGCTTCCATAAGAAAAAATAATATCTTCAACTCCTCTATTCTCCAAGATGATGTATGTACTTAACAGGACTGTGGAATGCCTTGGATTCAATTTCAAAATACATTTTGGAGCATGGAGGGGAGCAATCAGGGGTGGGATTCTACAGGTTCGCACCTATTCGCTAGAACCGGTTGTTAAGGTTCTAAGCAGTTGGGAGAACCGGTTGCTAGAAGTTACTGGCCTAATCCTGTAAGGAAGACAGGAAGGAAACATTCTGGTGTTGCTTACAGAAACTGCCTCTCCATTAACCCTTATTACATTTTTGGCAGGACTAGACTTCCTGTCTCTGGAACTTCTCTGGAGTTTTTTTTTCCCCTCCTTTGCTGGTACTTTGCTTGTGTGGAGTGACCATTCAAAGTTACAATGGCACTGAGAAAAGTGACTTATGACTCTTTTTCACACTTACGACTGTTGTAGCATCGCCACAGTCATGAGAGGCCAGGCGAGGAGATGCGTGCCTCGATGTGAGTGATATTGAGTTGGCCACAAGCCCACCAATAACATGACCACGAAGCCACGCCCACTACCTAAGCCACACCTACAGAACTGGTTGTTAAAAATTTGAATCCCAAAGCACCTTTTGGATAATTAATTTAAATCCTAATTCAAAGTGTTGCTCACTATTATGCTCACATATTTTATAAAAAGGAGACTAAGAAAGTTAGGTTTAAAACTGCTTCAGGAGCTGTTCAGTGCCATTCCAAAATTCAATGGAATTTTGGGTTTTTTTTTTTATCTCAGCCAGATGCTGCAATTAATTTAGCACATTTACTCCAGTGGAAAAGGCAGTTTGGGGAAGGTGTGTTCTTTGGGAATAATCATAGTTGTGGGGGAGAGACACTTTGAGGTACAGAAGGTTCTTGCCTCAAGAATACAGAGGAACAAGTTACAATATTTAATATTATGGAAAGGATATCCATTGTCAGATGCATCGTGGGTGCATGAGGTGAATATGAATGCACCCGACTTCTGGCTTGGTTCCATCATTTGAATCCCACGAAACCAGGTAGACGTTGCATGCCTTGACATACCCTAACTATGTTATTTGTTTTCCAGCCACCAACCCTGTGGTAGGGGGGCCGCATGTCAGCCCTGATAACCCTCCTAGCCCAGGGCTGCCATTCTGGGAGATTATACGGACATTTGAGATTGAAACTAGAAGGATTTGGAAATGGAAAACTTGGAAAAATTAAATGTTATAACCATCTAGTGGTAACAGATCTGTGTGCATGAATGAATGACAAAGCTGAAAATATGATTCAGGGAATGTATTTCTCCCCCTCTCCCCATTTTTTTCTAAAAATATTTGACTACTTGGCATTAAGATGGATGTGGCTGAATTCATCACTGTAGCAAGAAATAGACTTCTTGTATAGAGAAAATGGATAGGATAAACTAGCTGGGGACATTCTGAAGCCCTTTGTCATTTAATTTGCTTTCTTCATTAATTTGGATTCAACTCTCTCTATAATCCAATAATACTATGGAAGTGTTGAAGATGAAACCCAACTAAACTTCCTGAAATTGCTAATGGAAAATCACTCTGCTTCTTACCAATAAGTTGTGAAGCAGTGAAGCAAACAAAGGTTCCATATAATTTCTTATGTCCAAATACAGATGGAGTCCTTGATGCTCCGAGTTTGGTTAGGGTTAGGATTTGAAATGTATTTGCAGACATTTCATTAACTGACTAGGTAACATCATCAGTTAAAATGAGAGTGGGGTTTGCTCCTGGTAGCTTGTCTTGCCAGAGTAGTGGTATTAGTGGTGGTTTTCTACTTGATAATTCCACGATTAGGCTTGACTGTTTGTCCTAATCCCTCTTTAAGGATTAGCCAATCCTTCCATCCTTCCCTTCCCTATCCTTCCCTCTCTTTCTTTCTTTTCCTTTCTATCTTTCCACTATTATTATTTTTAACCTTTACTCAAGGTGGCAAGCAAATCCTTTCTCCTCCTATTTTCCCCAAAACAACACTATGAGGTGGCTTGGGCTGAGAGAGAATGACTGGCCCAAAATCACCTAGCTGGCTTTCATGGCTAAGGTGGGATTTGAACTCATGTTCTCCTGTGACTTTGAGGGCCTTAATGTCTTAGTGATATAGACAGTCAAATATAGTTATATATAGTTTCAAAGTGCCATCAAGCTCTCTTATCCAAAAGGCAGCTTAAGGAATACTTGTTGGTAATCACAGCTTGAAAGCAACATAATTATTATATGCACAAAAACAGAACTCTTGAAATGCTGCAGGTGGGAAGAAGCAGAGCTGGTAGGAACCTAGTTTCACTCCTTCTAAATATGAAATAAACAACCCTAACCTTCCTACCCAGTATGAACCATGAAGCAGGCTCGACTTTGCTTAAATGCATAACTTAAAACATTGGAAGATTTTTGCCATCCACCAAAATCCGATTTCTTTCATTCTAAAATGAGCAGAGCAGAGCAGAGCAGAGCAGAGCAGAGTAGAGTAGAGTAGAGTAGAGTAGAGTAGAGTAGAGTAGGAGATGGAAGGGACCTTGGAGGTCTTCTAGTCCAGCCCCCTGCTCAAGCAGGTGAACCTATACTATTTCAGGAAAGTGACTGTCCAGTCTAAGGGTCTTCAAACTTGGCAAGTTTAAGATTTGATTAGTTTCCAGGCATTGTTTCTTATCTTGCCTTCTGGTCCTTTGGAGAATTATTTGACCTCCTCTTCTTTGTGGCAGCCCCTCAAATACTGGAATATGGCTATCATATCAATTCTTCTTTTCTTCAGATTAGCCATACCCAAAACTTGTAATCTTTCTTCATATGTTGTAGTCTCCAGGCCTTTGATCATCTTAGTTGCTCTTCTCTGAACTTTTTCCAAGGTCTCAACATCTTTTTTTGTAGTATGGCAACCAAAACTGGTTGCAGTATTTCAAATGTGGCCTTACTAGGGTTTTATAAAGCAACACTAATATTTCAAGAATGGAGGAATTGGCAAACATGACAAAAATACCTTCTTCCTTCAACTCCAGTGGTGTCCTGCCCTCTTTTTCAACCAAAAAAGTATCATTCTAGAGAAAAAAACTTTTTTCAAAGTTCTGTTGTATTTTGTGGCATCACCAGATGAAGCTTTTGGCAGATTTTTGCAGAAGGGAAAATGCTATTTGTAAAACTTGGCTGTTGGCTTGTAACTTGATGCAAATTTAGACATTTATCTGCATACTTTATGCTACTTAAATAGGTCAAGAATGCACTTGAGTTATTATAATGTAATTTGTGGCTCTAGCAACATTCAGCTCTTATTAACTATGTATTATTTGGTATAATGTGTTTGACGAGTGATTCAGATGTAGAGGGGGATGGGGAGAGAGAGGTTGGCTGCCAATCCCAAAGAACAATATAGATCACAGCCTTCTATGAAGAGTGACAGAAGAGGCTGATTGAATTGCAAATCAGCACTGATGAAACTTTTCTTTCTGAACATCAGCAATGTCAGATATTTCCAAACCACACCACCACACAAGAGTAATGCCATTTGAATTTCATTGCATACATTCCAGAGCTATTGGTCATAAGAACCTGGAAGATTTGGCAGGTGTAAAAATCTGTTGGGAGACAGAGTCTTCTGCCTTTTTTTTTTTCTTTTTTTGCTCACTTCAGCAAGAACTGAAAATGTATTCAGTAATTCTTTTGACAACTGCAATTTGATGTGATAGAAACTTAGGCTTCTTTTGCTTTCCCCAGTTACAAAATTATCAAGTTTAAACTAGGATCCTGTGCCAATAGAAGGATATCTCTGTAACTCAGAAGTGAAATGAGATTTCTATGGTGCTCTCTGTTTGTTGGTAGAAAATTTATTACCTAACAAGGTAACCTCATCAGAGTGAGCAACTATAAGTTCATCTACAGTAGAGTCAACAACAACATACTGTATAGTAGAGGTCTCAAAACTTGGCAACTTTAAGATCTGTGGACTTCAACTCCCAGAATTCCTGAGCTAACATGACTGAAGGAGGAATTCTAGACTTTCAACTAGATTTTCAGCTGGGACACTGAGAGCATCCTAGAGCAAGCTAAATCCAAAAAAGCTGAGGAATTCATGGAACCTTGGCATTCAGTCAAATCACACATCAATAAACAAATAGAAATAAACCATATTTATACACCATTCAAGAGATAATTAAAAAGCTAAGAAGAAAACAGAAAGACCAGAATACCTTATCTCCAACAACAGCCCCCAAACACCCAGATAAGCAATGATTAATACCAGACAAACAATGAAACAGATAAGAATATTTTAATAAAGGAACTACCAAGGAGATAATCACACCTCCATAAACACTGGGAGGGCAAGTTACTCTACATAATAAAGAGCAACTTGCACTGATGATGTTTCTTTGTCAAGTAATGAAATGTTTACAAGCAAACAACCAAGCTCAGTAGAATGTTTTGCCTTTTAAAAAATTCTCATTTTCTGTAACTTTCCTATTTTCCAGTTCTTTACACAAAGTCCCAAGGGGTGTCATAATGCGGGAGCATTTTTCTTGCATCAGATAACAACTATGATTATTACGATCACAATGATGATTTGGGGGAGGAGTGGCAGAGAGAAAGACGAAATGAAAACCAAAGCAAATCACACCAGCATCATCTGCTATCTTGCAACAACCAAGAATGCTTAAACAAATATCACCGAAGAAAATGCTCAAGGGAACATAAATCCAATCTGACAATGTGGTAGAAATGCAGAAGCCAGAAAAAAGAAAAGAAAAAAAGAAAGAAAACCTGGACCATAAATGTTAATATATTCATGCTACATAATTCCTTGTATAAACTCCGAAGTAAGAGTTCTAAACACAAAAGGGGCCTTTTTATTAAAGAAAAATTCCAAGGACAGATTCCCATTATGAACAAGGTTTTAAACTGTTTCGTCAGATCACTTGAATCTGCCAATACCTGAAAACGCCCAACAGGATTTTTAAAAAAAAGTTGAGGAGTTTTGGCAGTTTTGGAATTCAGGTCCCTGACAGAATAGCTGATAGTCAGAGATGATGGGATGCAGAGCTCATTCAACTGGTGAAGGTCACCAGTTCTTCCTCCCTGACTCAATGCTAAGCAAAATTTCTGTTAGAAAAGAATAGCTTTGAGTACAATTGAGAAAAAAAAACCCACTATAATTGCAGTTTAAAAAGATTAACGTGAATCACATGTTATATCCAGAGGACCTTTCTTTCAGCTAAAAAGAAGAACCAATAAAGGAGAATTTTTGTAGCTCAAGGTTCAAATGAGGAGTTCTTGGTGAGCTCTGACTTGGTTCTTTCCCTGTTTATTAGATGTTTATTACCCAAACTAGATAACATCATCGATGCTAGATAGATAGCAATGTCAAATAGATAGACAGACAGTTAGTTAAGAGGGTCCTTGATGCTCTCTGAGCTTTCCTTGAAAACATTTCATTACCCAAACTAAGTAATATCATCAATGCTAATAAGGAATGAAATTTGCTCTCAGTTTATATTCTAACTGTTTAGCTGACTGTTGGTCTGATGTTAATTTGGTAATAATACCCCAATCAAGGAACTGCCAAACAAACCAACAAGAAACAGCCCAACAAGAAACTTCTAAGATCACACCAAGGCAAGCCACTAGAACAGAGCTCTCCAAACTTGACAAACCTGGCATAGCTGGCTGGAGAATTCTGGGACCTGAAGTCCACAAGTCTTAAAGTCGCCAAGTTTGGGGGCCTCTGCACCAGAATGTAAACTGAGAACAAACCTCACTTCTTAACTAGCACTGATGATATTATCTAATTTGGGTAATGAAACATGTGCAAGAAAAGAACCAAGCTCAGAGAACACCAAGGATCTTCAAAAGATATTAAATGGAAAGAATGACTGTAAAGTTCAAGATCGGGCACCACACTGGGAAAGATTTCTGGAGTGAAGAATCAGGTCATTAACAAGTCCTCAGGGTAGATGTACTTTTCTCTGTTTTTTCTTGGCCTGGATTTCAACTCCCTCCCCCCAGCCCACCAATTTCAAATTAATTTTAACTTTGTCACCTGGATAATTATATTTTCTATCACTACATACACCAAAAGAAGTATTTTATACAGACAGAGGCAACTCTGGAACAACTTTTGTGAGTCAGAACTTTTATCATTAAGTTATATTTTACAGCAGACTAGAGACATATCCACTATTCAGAATACGAATACAGAATTCACAGATGGGATACCTATAGAAAAAAAACATATCTTCTTTAAGTCTGCTATTATACATTTCTGTCTCTCAGGTGGATTTACCGGCTACAAAAGTGGCTTCCAAGCTCAGGGAATACCTTCAGAATTCTACTAACATTTAATTCTCCCATAATTTTATTAAAGCTAATTAGGATGAATTAGCACTGATGATGTTACCTAGTTCGGTCATGAAACGTCTGCAAGAAAACAAGGAAGCTCAGAGAACACCAAGGACCCCTCATGTCAACCCTGAGCTACAAATATTCTTTATTGATAATTAGGATGAAAAATTATGTGGCTTTCAGATTTATCCCAGTTAAGATTTTAACTGTCCTGTTTTGAGTCTTGGGAGATTTCAGCTGAAGTCACCGTACAATACATAAAATATGTTGCTACTGATAAATGCATGTGAAAGTTTTGTCATCGTTGCTCAGGAGATGTCAGAAATGATCTCCAAGTAAGTTCCTTGAGCCAATGAAAGAGAGGTATTTATTAATGCCTAATTTTGTCGTGCAAAATGGACCTGTTTCCAGGCTGAGCAGTAAATGATATATGGAAACGATCCGTGGTGACCTGAGAAATGTCCATGCTGGCGTCACAGCGCAGAGGCTGTGTTGATGTGAGGCCGTTTGAGCCTATCAAGGTTGTGATCTGACCTCTTGCATCAATCTTACGAATTGTGGTGCCGTCTACAAAGTAAACGAAGCCATGCTTATCAACGGTGATACCTGTTGGGAAAAACGAAAGAAAATTCAGCAGCAGGACTAGCAATAGCAATATCACTTGGACTTATATACCACTTTACAATACTTTACAGTCCTCTCTAAGCGGTTTACAGAGTCAGCATCTTGCTCTCAAAGAATCTGGGTCCTCATTTTACCCCCCTCGGAAGGATGGAAGGCTGAGTCAACCTTGAGCCTGGTGAGATTCGAATTGCCAAATTGCAGACAGCCAGCAGTCAGCAGAAAGTAGCCTGCAGTACTGCATTCTAACTACTGCACCACTGTGGCTCAAGAGACTAGGAGAGAATTGACTATAAATGCCAGGTGAAGGAAGGAGACCACCGAGCAAAGAATAACATTAAAGGAGGACATGGCTGAAGAATCTGACCTCCCTTATACTACTTGGAAGACCCTGAATAGATTGAGAGTTGGAGTGCCTAAATGAAAACAAAACAATATACTCAAGTGAAGGTTCTTAGCGGATAACAACATGCTGTGTGAATGCAGACAGACACAAAGCCTGGGTCATCTTCTGGTATGTTAGCGGCTACCAGAAACATATACCAATAATGACTTATTTTTGGACAACAAAAAGGCTAAATGGTGGCTTCATTCTGGCAGTTTAAAGTTTGATCTAGACAAAGGAGGAGTAGGAGAAGAAGGGGAAGAAGGAGAAGGAAGAGGAAGAGACAGAGGAGGAGGAGGCAAGTTTCGTTCTGAAGCCCTTGTTTTTTACTGTGACTTACTGGTCTGCTGTGCTTTTATATGTATGAATCTGTCATGCTTGCTAAACATTCTTGATTTTTATCAATATATTTTTACCATCATGAAGAATGTATGAAGTCACCCTAGGGGGGAGTAGAGGTCAAAACAAAACATTTCACTGGATATTAGTTGATTAAACTGCACTTGGACACCAGCTGATTAAGGAAATAAGTCAAGAGGAGTTACTTCTGGACAAAGACAGTTGGGTCTGTCAAAAAAATGAGTTTCTCATATTTTTAAAAGAGCCTGATTCTCAACCTATCCCACCCCATTTCTTTATCACTTTGACGTCTTTTGCAGAAAGACAAAACAGAACACAACACAACAACAATGCTGAACAGGACTGGGTTTGAAATGCTTCTGAAAATATTCAAACTTTCTTTTAAAAAGTTTGAATGTTCAATTTTGTATTAGTCAGAAAACAGCTTACAAGTGTTCCTGTTTGGTTCAACCAATACAAGATGTTTTAGAGAGATTCCCCATCTTCTGAGTTTTGGTGGATTAGGTAAACATCCTTCTCAGCGCTGAAAATTTATGGAATGTTCTCTTTCTGAAGGTTTAACTGCCATCCCATTGGTTTTTTTGTAAAACAGTCTTATTCCACCAGGCCCTTGGTCCTAATTGAATAGAGGCATGATTGTGCTTTTTATAGGAACCCTATTGTTATTGTTCTTTTCAATTGTGCTGCTATTGTTTTATTGTTTGTTGCACACAGCCTGATGGAAGTGAGGCCTAGAAAAGCTATAAAAATAGATAAACACATAGCTACTCCAAAGTATTTCTTTCAGATACACTTTTCCAATTAGACAGCAATTTTGAGTGCACATAATATCCCCAATATCTACACTGTTACACACGTTTGATGTGAAGAACTGTTATCTCCAAATCTGGAGAGCAAATACCGAAGGATAACTGCATTCTGATTTCCATATTGATTTAGCAAATGTAGATTTGATACACTTTTTACAAAAAGTGAGTACTGAATAATATGCTTTCCATGCAGACTTCGAAATACACAGTGCATTTTAGCTCCAATGAGACTGAAAATTTTGTAATCTTCCCATCCATCTGCCTTAAATGTTTTTTTTTTGTCTCTTGAGACGGTTTAGAAATAGACCCTGAAAGTGATATAAAATAATATTGAGAAGAAAATGACAGGTAGAAAAAAACATTTTTTTTAAGCTTGAAAGCATCAGAATGGCTTAGAAACATAATAATTATCTATTTGATATCTGAAATTCTTCTGTACTGAAATTGTACTGATTCTTTAAAGCAGTACAAATTGCAAATGGTTCACATATGACTACACCAAGGCATGGTTTGTTTAATTATCATTTATTTTTTAAGCTATCATTAACTGAGTCTGCATAACAGTCACAAACTGTTATTTGCCAAGCTTAACACTGGAGTTCAGAGAACATGTATTGTAAGTAACCAACACAAGTCAAAAGAGCTTAACTTGCTGGGCCCAAACATTCAAGTCCCAGATGTGAAGGTGTAGAGAACAAAGAATATGACTTTGATGGAGATATGTAGAGTCTGTTTCCTAGGCAACAAGGACTAAAGCATTTTTTAAAAATCCACAATATCCAAATAATGTTTCACAGCAACTCAGACACATCCCTTATTCACTGAACTATGAAATGAAGAAAGAGGTTTAGCATAATGAGATTTACATGGTTTGATTATGTGTCATCAAGTCACTGTCAACTCCTAGTGACCAAAAGATAAGTTTTGTCCATGATGATCGGTTGCTAATCTTGTCTTTCCCATCTTCCAGAATTGCATCTATCATGATGATAACTTCTGGTCACCCTTCTCTTCTTTTTTTTCCCTACCTTTCCCAGAATTAAACTTATCTAGAGAGCTGAACAACTAGACATAAAGATGGTTTCTTCCCCATGCCATGCTCTGCTAAACATCTACTACTACACTGTCTTATATCTGAAGATATTTACCCATGTAGTAGGCTATATTGCTGTTATCCTTGTCATCTCAGCTTCTCATCTATCCTACAACCTTCTCTTATTGGTATCTTGTGATTTATCACATATTTTTTGCATTTCATAATTATGACTGTATTTTATGATTAACGATCTATGAGTTATCACTTTGTTGCTTATATGTACACTGAGAGCTTTTGCACTGAAAAGACAATTTCCTTGTCTCTTGGCCACTTGGCCAATAAAGAATTATATTAATAAATCAAGTCACTGTCAATTTGTAGTGACCAAAAGATTTTCCTCCATGATGATCTGTCCCTAACCCTGTGATGGCGAACCTATGGCACGCACGCCACAGGTGGCACACAGAGCCATTTCTGTGGGCACACGAGCCCAAGCCAAACTTGCATGTGCATGCCTTCCAGCTGATTTTCAGCCCGTTTGAGGCTGTTTTCGCCCTCCGGGAGCCTCAAGGGAAGCCTCTGCAGCAAACAGAGGCCCAACAGCAAAGCTAAACGTCAAAGCCTCTGTTAACAATCTATTATTTTATTCAATCACAGAAAGTCCACAAGCAGTAACTTCAGCCTTCCCGTGGAGTTGGTTTCATGGTCTGTCTAGTGGGATTGATGGGGGCCCTGTTTGTAGGTGTTTTTTTTCTGGATTTAAGTCTCTAATTCTTTGTGTTTCCTTAAACCATATGCAATTGGTGCATACCCATGAGGATAACACAACCCATACTTAGATATGCTTCCTTTACAAAAAGTGGGGGAATACACACACATGCACATACACACACACACATGACAAGTTGTTAAGTTAGTCACACAATTGTTAAATGAATCTGGCTTCCTCATTTGCTTGTCAGAAGGCCTCAGAAGGTGATCACATGACCCTGAGACACTGCGATCATCATAAATACATGAAAACAATTATAGGCTCATCTACTTGCTATCTGAACATAGTTATAGACAGTGTTCATCCAACACTTTTCATCAGGCTAGTTCAAGGAGCTAGTTTATGCCATATGCTATTCATGGTTAATATTGAACCTGGAGCAGGATTTAATGTGCTGTGTGTATCAATAAAATGTTTCAATACATGATACTGTATTATATTTATTATATTGTATTGTATTTATTTTATTATTATGCATTGTATACAGGTAGTCCTTGATGTACAACCACAATTTGGCTCCAAATTTGTGTTGCTAAGTGAGAAATTTTTTAAAGTGACTTTTGCCCCATTTTACAACTTTTCCTGCCACATATTTGAGAGGCTGCCACAAAGAAGAAGGGGTCAACTTATTTTCCAAAGCACCAGAAGTCAAGATAAGAAACAATGATTGGAAACTAAGAGAGAAGCAATCTTGGAATTAAAGAGAAACTTTCTTACAGGGTGGACAATTAACCAGTGGAACTGCTTGCCTTCAGAAATCATGGGTACTCCATCACTGGAGGTGTTTAAGAAGAGACTGGACAGTCACTTATCCGAAGTGGTATACATTCTCCTGCTTTAGCAGGGGGCTGGACAAGAAGACCTCCAAAGTCCCTTTCAGCTATAGTCTATTCTAAGTTTGACATTTGTTAAGTGAATCACTGCAGTTGTTAAATGAATGACATGGTTGTTAAATGAATCTGGTTTCCTCATTGACTTTTCTTGGCAGAAGATTGCAAGAGATGATCACCTGACCTTGGGATGCTGCAACTTGGGATCACCTGACCTTGGGATGCTGCAATTGCAACTGTCAGCCTCCAAGAATCCTTCTTCTGATTATCTTTCCAGCTGCCATAGAAGGGGGGGGGGGGGGGGGGGGAAAAATATTGGGAGTGGGGGGGGGGGGGGGAAGAGTGCTGGAGGCTTGAGAGGGTGAACTGTGAAACTTGGAAAAAGTTTTTCGACTATGCTCACTTGCTTACTGCGCAGCTGTATCTATTCGGGACAAGGTCAACCATCCTGGCGAGCCAGATGTCACAAACACCATGCCATGCCCTGGTGGAGACTGATTCTGAGGGAGAGGAGGAACAGGGAGGTTGTGGAGGAGGCTGGGGAAGGGCAGAGGCTGGCTGAGCAGTCAGAAGAGGATCCAGGCCCATCCCCTCTCCCTCCTGGGGCACACAGAGAAGATAGGATAAGGGAGAGCCATAGTCTCCTCGGGAGGAGAGGGCTTTGATCCTCTTCATGGGCTGCAGCTGTGACAACTGAATAAGAGGATGGACATGCGTATGGGTGAGTGCTGGAAACAAAGCATGGAAATATCTCTTGTTTATGGTTCTGAGTTTGGCATCCTTCCCAATGTGTGTTCTGTTATCTGTAGATGTCCTCCAGCCCTTAGCTTGCTGGTTTGTGTTGTTTTCCCCCCCGCCCCTTCTTGTAACTGCTTGTGTGGGAGTTTTTTGTCTTCCATCAAGGATATTTGGAGCTTGGGAGCAAAGTGAAGGAATAAAAGGGGCTTCACCGGGTTTTTGTGACTGTGTTTATTTTATATCCCCCCACCCCGGTCATCACACACCCCCTGAAGATGCCCCACATGACATTATGCATATCTCAGATTGGATGGCCAGTCTGACCTATTGGGAGTGGGAACATTGGCATCACTTTCTATAATGTGATTTTCGCACCTGTTGCCTCAGATCTTGTATAGTATTTCTTCTGATGCTATCAGTTTAATTTCCAGTAAAAGTCTTTTCTCTATAACAATGGAGTCTAAGGTTTTCTTTCTTGGATTTTGAATGGAGCCTTACCTGACAACAACGGTCATAAATCTGAACCAATTGCCAAGCATCTGAATGTAAATCATGGGACCACAGAGATGCTACAACTGTCATAAGTGTGAAAAGTGGTCATGAGTCACGTTTTCAGTGCCACTGAAACTTCAAACGATCACGAAATGAACTGTCATAAGTCGAGGACTACTAGTATTATGGCAATTGCAATGCATTATAAAAGCTCCCAAATAGCTTATTCATAATGCATGATTGTCATTTTATTATTTTGCATTACATTATTTTACTGTAGAAAAATATTATTCGAATGCATTATAAAAGCTCCCAAATAGGTTAATTCATCTGATTTGAATGTAGCCTTTAAAAGTCAATCTTCATTCTACATTATCCATACACAGCATTAGACACAAAAGCTGATTTAGGCAAATTCCACCTTTTCCAAAATAGAAAAGATAATTGGACAGGAAAATCCTAACTGAGCAGGCAGAAGTGGTGTTGGGGAAAAAAAATGCGGAAGGAGAGAGAAATATGCCTCTCTCTTTGTTAAAAAGAACATCCTTTATCTGAGTCCTTTTGTGGTGGGGTCACAAGGTGGTGATCCCAAAAGGAAACCAAGGTTGACCTCAGATAGCAGACTACTTGCAAAATCAGGGGCCTCCTCTGACCCTTTAGGTTAGGCAGAACGCTTAGTGATTTGGTTTTTTTTTTTTTAAAAAAAGGAGACAGCATGACATGAAATAAAAGCTCAGCACCAAGAGATGTCGAACAAATTTTCCTGACTTAGGGTATGCAGTGCAATCCATAAAGTATTTAATGTAGGAACATTGCCCGAAGCTATTCATGTGCTCTCTCAGTCAACAGAAGTGCAATTATTTTATGAAGTGCAGCCTAAATCATCATGGAGGGCTGCCTTTCCTCCTCCTCCCCTTTTACCCCCACGTGCTAATAGACAATTTATACTGATACATTCCCACACCCCTTTTTTTTATTTGCTACTGATATTCTAATCAATATCGTCTCTTCCTTAGTGGGAGAGCTAATTTAGCATGGCAGCATTAATAACCATAGCACTTAGATGTATATCCAGCTTCACAGTGCTTTTACAGCCCTCTCTAAGTAGTTTACAGAGTCATCCTCTTGACCCCAACAATCTGGATCCTCATTTTACCCTCCTCGGAAGGATGGAAGGTTGAGTCAACCTTGAGCTGGTCAGGATCTAAGTTCTGGTAAGAACTTCTGGTAGTGGACAGAGTTAACCTGCAATACTACCTTCTAATCATTGCCCACAGCTCAATAGGAAGAAAAGAGGAAGGAAGGAAGGAAGGAAGGAAGGAAGGAAGGAAGGAAGGAAGGAAGGAAGGAAGGAAGGAAGGAAGGAAGGAA
>BLBF01000058.1:15174364-15185463 GCA_015471245.1 Laticauda colubrina
GGAAGGAAGGAAGGAAGGAAGGAAGGAAGGAAGGAAGGAAGGAAGGAAGGAGAAAGCATATTACAAGAGAGAAAAGTATATCCATCCACTCTTGGCTCTGGTCCCACCCACTGCATTTGTCATCTCTAACATGCCCCGCATCAGATATTCCATGGAGAAATGAATCCTTGACCCAAAGGAGTTTATGCATCCAAGACTACAACTTCTCTGAGGAGAACTAATGTAGGATAAATTCATGTATTCCAGATACACTGAGGCCATAAAACTCCTAAAACATTTCTTGCAGTGTCTCTATGGACATTCTCAGTCATCCAGGGCATGATTGTTTTCTGGGACTGTTATAATTAATTTGGATACTTCTGTTTTTGGCAACATTCCACAGCACTGACAGGCATGTGCTTATCTTGGGGAACTGTTTAAGTTTAGTTCTGACTGTGAATGGAAATAATTCCTAGTGTTGTATTATAATAAGTTTTGCTTTTAACACAAGTTTGTGTTTAATTACATTTGATGAAGCCTGGGTCAGAATTGGTTGTCCCAAAGGTGATTTTTCAAGAGGCAACTGAACTTTCTTGTCATTCTTTGGGATTTCTTGTAATGACAGAACAAAAAGGAACAGATGCAGTTCAATAACCATCGCTATTATCACTGTTTAGCTTCCTTCGGGTATTATCCCACATCATTGTAGTTCTGTTAAAGTTGTAGCAACGTTTCAGCAGAATCTCATCTGCCATCCTCAGGCTTCTGTATAG
Organism: Laticauda colubrina; assembly: GCA_015471245.1. NCBI lineage: Eukaryota > Metazoa > Chordata > Lepidosauria > Squamata > Elapidae > Laticauda > Laticauda colubrina. Next base: position 15,175,117 of record BLBF01000058.1, read on the forward strand.
AGTTAGTTCCTGGTTTCAAATGGACCAGCCTCAAATTTGAAACCGGGAACTAACTCTATACAGAAGCCTGATGATGGCAGATGAGATTCTGCTGAAACGTTGCTACAACTTTAACAGAACTACAATGACGTGGGATAATACCCGAAGGAAGCTGAACAGCACACATGTAAGTACCCACGAAAACTTAAGAAAACAAATATATATATATATATATATATATATATATATATATATATATACACACACACACACACACACACACAGACACATACATACATACATATATGATTTGACTTTGCAGTCATTGGAATCATTTCCTACCTCGTGGGCTATGAAGAGCTGCTTCAGAGGCCCGTCCTCCATCTCCACAGTGACTTTGATCAAACGGAAGGCACTGATCTCCGGTACCTGCCACAACCTCATAGTTTTTGGCCAAATCTTTGGTTTCACTGAGAGATTTCACCTTGTAGACCCTTCTGGTGTTTGTATCCGACAAATAAAGGGATTCTGAGACTGGATCCATGGCAAGATAATACTTGTGTGCTGGACTTGTGCTTAAAAAAAAATACAGAAGAGAAAGACAGGATAAAAGTAACTGATGATAAAGGAATCTTCATCCGTTCTTCTGTGGACTCAAGTTGCTACATTATTCTGATTTTTTTTACAAAAGGTCATTTTATGCAAATTGTATCATTCAAGATAAAATGTATAATACAGAGGTCTCCAAACTTGGCAAGTGTAAGATTTGTGGACTTCAACTCCCAGAATTCCTGAGCTAACATGACTGGAGGAGGAATTCTGGGAGTTGAAGTCTACAAGTCTTAAAATTGCCAAGTTTGGGGACCCCTGGCATAACATATATAAAAGCAATTATCTGCTACATGTAAAACATTCCCAATACACATGAGAAAAATGGTATATCAATGTTCCCCCCCCTCCCCGCTTGCAATTCATCACCCCTAATATTCGGATGTGGAAACTTTTAAGAAGATTCAACAGCCACTTTTCTGAAATCGTATTGGGTCTCCTACTTGAGCAGGGGTTAGACTAGAAGACCTCCAAGGTCCCTTCCAGCTCTGCTATGTTCTAAAAGAACTTCGTTATTGTTGTTTGGTAAAATCAGAAATATGGGCTTAGGTCAGAAGATGCTTAGTTCTTTGGAAAGTAAAGTAAAAGCACGGGAGACAAAAATGCTTTCAAACTTGCAATATTTTATTACTGTAACTTTATAATAAAGATAGTGTTTGTACTTCCAGTCTTGGTTTCTTGTCTGGACTACCTGGAAGAGCTGACAGTGATTTAATTGATGCAATTTCATTGCATTCTCAAAATGTAGGTGGTTATTTAACACTTCCAATCTGGACTTGGACTCTAATGAAATATTCATTGGTATATCAAGATCACAAGAATTGATAATACCACTTCACATTGCACTAGTGAGGCCATAGAGTACTGCATACAGTTCTGTTAATTGTGATACAAGAAGATGCGCAGACCCAAGAAAATGTGCAGACAAGAGCAGCAAAGATGATAAGGGGTCTGGAGGCTAAATCATATGAACGGTTGAGGAAGCGAGATATGTCCAGTCTAGTGAAGAGAAGGACTGTGTCAGTCTTCAAGAATCCTTTCTTCTGCTTATCTTTTCGGCTGCCGTAGTAATGATGGGGGGAGGGAGGATCAATTGGGCTTTGTGAAGGGGGAAGTGTGCTGGAGGCTTTAGAGAGTGAACTGTAACACTTGGGGAAAACTTTATTGTTTATGCTTACTTGCTTACTGCACAGCCGCAACATCTTTATCTAACCAGGCCAAGGCCAATGGCTAGATATCTGCATCACCACCTGAAGAAGCCCCACATGACATTATACACATCTCAGATTGGATGGACTGTTTGAACTAGGGTGGGTGGGAATATTGCTATAGCTTTGTATATGTGATTTCCACACCTAAATTCTCAGATCTCGAATTCTGTTGATGCTACCACTTGATTTCCAGTAAAAGTCCATTTCCCGATAACAATGGAGTCTAAGGGTATCTTTCTTGGATTTTGAATGGAGTACCATCTGACAGACTAGAAGTGACATGATGGCAGTCATTCAATACTTGAGGTTTTGTCACATTGATTTTCCAAAGCACCTGAGGCCAGAACAAGAAGTAATGGACAAAAGCTTGTTCAAGAGGGACCTAGAACTAAGGGGAAAATTTTCTGACAGTGAGAACAATTAATCAATGGAATGACTTTTCTCCCAGACTTCTGGGTGCTCCATGACTGGAGGTTTTCAAAAATAGACTGGACAACCATTTGACCAGGATGTTGTAAGGTCTCTTGCCTTGAGACTAGAAAACCTCTCTCAGATCCTACGATTCTATGTTCTATATTGTTCAAAGTAATACACACAGATGATCTCCACCTTTTCCACACAGCAACCCTGTGATCTGGGTCAGGTGAGGAGTATGAAGGGGTGGCCCAAAGACACACTTCTTGTGTCTACCTGGAATCTAACTTCTTCAGGATTGCATCACATGTTTACCGTTTAGAAAAACTATTAAGACCTTTGGAACATGATCTGATTGGGAAGCTCTGAGCAAATGGGTTTTGGATGGTTGCTTCTTGGTATGACAGGATTACTACTGTTTTTTGTTTTTGTCTGTGTGCATATAAACTTCTGATCTTTTACTGTAACTGGAATGTAAGCTGCTTAGAGCAATTCACAACTGAAGCAACTTTTAAGTCTGGATACAATAAGTAAGCAAATAAATAAGATTATTCTCCCCCTCTCTCATCATAGAAAGCTAGAGGATTGAGAAGTTGTAGGATAAACTTAAGAAGAAAATGTCAAAGCACATTTCCATGGAATAAAAAGCTCCAAACAAACCAAGGTTTACATGTTTAGCATGTGCAAATTCAACAATGCAGTCTTGAACGCTTTGCAGTTAAAAAGTGTTGAGAATCCACTTTATGCAGTCCTTGAAAAGCATGTTCATATCTCATCCACGTGGAATCTCAGTGTTAATCGATGACTAGCAAATAAAGTTAAGTGGCCTTTCTGCACTAGACTGATTAAAAAAGAAAAGGAAAGGAAGGTCTACCAAGAATCAGTTATGTGACATAATTTCTGTTGTTTTTGTTTGAGGTCTTCAGTTCTATTACAGCTATTTTTTCAATGTGTGTAAGTTAATATGGTTGCCAAGGGAGTTCTGATAGAAGGTCAGGTAGCCAACTTGAACTTCCTTAATGAACAGGGATTAGATGAATCTTGGGAGGTAATCAGTTGCTAATTAGAGGCTGATATTGGAAGGTGCCTATTATCTTCCACTGACATCACAATATCTTCAAGTAGCTGGTTACAAGTGACTTTACTCTGGGACAGGCATTGACTGCATGATTGGACTGAGTTGAAAAGAGTGCGGGATGAAGAAATAGGAAAACACAAAGCTGCTTTTCAACAGGCAACTGGACTTCTTTTGCTTTTTCTTTGAAGATGTTTCACTTTTCATCCAAACAGCTTTCCACAGTTCTGAAGAAGCTTCTTGGATGAGAAGCCATGGGAAGTGAAACACCTTCAAGGAAAAAAAGAAAGAAATAAAGTCAGTTGCCCTTTGAAGAGAACTTTTGGGACAATCATGGCCTCAATGACTCAGAATCTTCTTCATAGGCAGGAAAACACAGTCATAATTAGGAGCAGGAAGTTCTACTGAAAGCAAGACAATGGAATATTTATTTGACTCAGGTAGAGAATATTTCACCTATCTATTTGGAACAGAATATTGTTCATCAAGGGCGTGACATTTATATAGCAATAGCTCTTAGATATTTACAGCTCTTTACAGTGCTCTACAGCCCTCTCTAAGTGATTTTCAGAGTCAGCCTATTGCCCCCAACAATCTGGGTCCCCATTTTATCTACCTGGGAAGAATGAAAGGCTAAGTCAACCTTGAGTCGGTCAGGATCGAACTCCTGACAGTGGGCAGAGTTAACCTGCAATACTACATTCTAATCACTGCTCCATCACAGCTCAATAGGAAGAAAAGGAGAAGGCAGCAAGGAAGGAAGGAAGGGCAACAGCAATGGAAATAGCAGATACCGTTTCACAGTGCTTTACGGCCCTCTCTAATCGGTTTACAGAGTCAGCCTATTGCTCCCAACAATCGGGGTCCTCATTTTATTCACCTCAGAAGGATGGAAGGCTGAGTCAACCTTGAGCCTGGTAATATTTAAACTGCCAAATTTCAGACAGTTGACAGTCAGCAGAATAGTTTGCAGTATTGCACTCTAACCACTGCACCACCGAGGCTTATATAACACATTGTAATAAGGTTTTTGGGCTTGTAGACACTAAAAAAGTAGACCGTAATCATTTAGACTAATTGTTCATCATTGCTTGATTAATGTCAGCCACAAAAGCCGTACATTTATAACAGACTATTACCATTGGAGTTCAAAGTCTAGAGGTCTTATATTGATAAATTATAAATTCAATGCCTTCTGTATCTACCTTGTATTAAACGCAACCTTCACAGTCAAATTTCATGGAAACATCTTAATAGAGAGCTGAGATCAGATAGCAGAAGGTTGTGTCTTAAAGTAAGTGATGTCAAGGTAGGCTAGGCTGGGGAATTCTGGAAGTTGAAGTCAACAAGACTTAAAGTTGCCAAGATTAGACACTCCTGTATTACAAGATGCTATAGAGTCCACTTTGTGAGTATAATTAATTTTTTTTAAATAACAAATTCCTCTACTTATTTTCACTTCCATTTTCTACACATCAGACAAAGCTCCCTTTTTGTCCCCCACTGGGAAAAAAAAAACCCTAAATTCACCAAAAAATATTCTTTTTTTATTACTGCCATGAGGCAACAGATGCTAAGGCTTCTGACTCAAACTCTAAAGAAAAAATATGCTGGAAAATAACCAGACAGAGAAAGTGTTTTGTTGCTTCTGCTGGTAATGGGAAGACCCAGTTCTAACCTTCTGTTCAGAAGTTGCCTTTCACACATTTATTTAAGGATTTATTTAGCTGTATTAGCCCCTGAAGCTCAAACTGGGAAAAAAGTTTTCAGTTTTGCTTTTCCCCCATACTTATTTATTTTGACTGTCAAGTTCTCATCATTCTACTTACAAAGAATTGTAAACTTTCTTCAGCAAAGTCTTACAAGTAAGTGACCAATGCTCTCATCCATTTCTAGTGAACAAATTCAACAGGCAGAGATGTTCTCTAACATGGAAAGGACCATGCTGTAGTTTTTAGAGTGGAGAAAATGGAGACCAAGCTTTCATATCATGAACAAGCCAAGCAAACCAGAATTGTATGCATTTTTAAGAGTAAAGCCATAAACTCTTTCATGGCTTTATCTTTTTATCCAGATTTAAATGCTGTGACTTTTAATTCTTTCTACCTTGTTTTATTATAAATAATTCAAAATTATCAGTTTTACAGAAGAGCCACATGGAAAGCCACTTTGGCAATTTTTATAAGGAGCAAGGCAAATTGCTATATGGCTTTTCAATAGAGAGTGATAATTTTGATTGCTTTTCCTCAATAATAATTATACAACAACTTTTGGACATTCATCCAAATATCTCCAATTCCTGGTCATAAGATCATAATTTTCATACCTGTGTCTGGTGTCTCTGTTTCTTGGATGGAGATTCACAGAGAGGCAAAAGAAAAAAAAAGTGAAAGAAAATGCAATAACATAAATGGATTAACAGGAATGATCATTTATTTAGGCAAGTAACATATTAGCCATCGTGCATCTTGTTGAAACTGCATAATAATCATAACTTCATGATAAAATCTATTTTTAAAAAAAGTTCCTGAAGAAACAGTAGGGTGCATTTAAATACAACAGCTAGTTTATTTCTGTGTGTTGTGATTCACATTTATCTTGGTAAATACATGCACAAAAAAGTGACAATAATCAGTAATTATTATATTACTAGCTCAATACCCATGCTTCGCTATGAAACTATGTGGTCGGGCTTAGTTTTGGGGGAGGAAAATAAGGGGAAAAATCTGCCTCTGCCTACCAGCATCCATTGGTATTCATCTGGCTAACACCCTGTTTGGAAAGTGAAACAGTATTTGATGTGTGAGCAAGGAGACAGCAAGGAGCCTGGGTGTGGCTTAGCTCAACTGTTCTGTAGGAAAGCTGGTTGCTGCTGTGAAACTAAAACTCCTCTCCTCTGCTTGTGTTTTGCAATTGGAACAGATTTCTTTTCAGGTGAGGAGGGGGAAGTAGAACTCCTTAGCATCAGAGCGTGTTAAATAATAATATTCGAAATACGAATGCTCTGATGGTCATTTCAAAAAAATCCTTTCTTAGTGAACACCTAGAAGCCAAGAGGAACATACGTGCCAAATTTCAAGTTTGTAGGCTTTACGGTTCTGGAGATTTTGTGATGATGTATGAGTGGTATTTCACTTTTTTATACATATATAAAATAATAATCAATCAGTGGAACAATTAACCAGTGAAACAGTTTGCCTCCAGAAACTGTGGGTACTCCATCACTGGATGTTCTTAAGAAGAGACTTAAGAAGAGACAAATGGACAGCCATTTGTCCCGAGTGGTATTGCGTCTTCTGCTTGAGGAGGAATTCCTTCCAGCTGTTATATTCTGTTAATAATTGGAGTCAGCTAAATATATAAGTTGTACAAGATGCCAAGTGTTTTAACATGTTGTTTTCTGAAGGTAAGGATTTTCCCCCCTTTGCTTTGGAAAAGAGGAAAGATGATACAACTGGAGATACCTTCTATACCCCTTGCTGAGGATATTAATACATTGCTCCTGTGATATTTTTACCTTAGTTCCAGGATGCTAATAGAGTTTCCTGAAGGAAGAAGCCTTCGGACAAAATTGAAATCGCCAATGTATATGCTCCCATCAGTGCCGGACGTCAGAGCCACAGGCGCAAACAGTTTGCTGCTGTGTGAAGGACCGTTACAATTGGTGCAGGAGACGCTCCTCTGGTGCCCATTGCCCATGACGGTGGAGACCACTGCTGGCTGCTGTGAGATGAATATGTTCTCTCCATTGCCTTTATGGACAATCCCTGTTATTTACAAAACAAATAAAGTTAAACGCATAGATACCCAGAGTTGTAGCAGTACAATAATAGTATTGATAGTAATGAATAATAGACATTAATAGTAATGAATAGTAATAGTTCATTTGACTTTAAAATATCAACTTATAGCTCTCAAGAACTATTTAGGGGTGTTCTTCAAAAAATTCTTCAAAAAAATTAGCAAAGGGTTCTCTGCCCGGTTGCTGGGTGGGCGTGGCCATGGTGGGTGTGGCCTAGTCAGCCTCCTGCAACACAGGGTGGGGTGTTTTTATCCTCCCTGGGCTCCGGAGGCTTTCCTTGAGCCTCCGGGAGGGCGAAAACGGCCTCCCCGGCCTCCAGAGGCTCTCTGGAAGCTGGAAACAGGCCAATTTCCAGCCTTCCCAAACTTCTGGGAGGCCCGTTTTCCCCCGAGCCTCCGCATCCGAAACGGTCCGCATGGGGACTCCTGGGAGGGGAGGGGTAGGCTGGGCCATCCAGGAGTGGGATTTGGGGGTTCTCCAAACTGCACAAAATCTTAGCTAAGGGCTCTCCCGAACCCCTGCGAACCCCCAGCAGCCCAGTCCTGCTATTTAGGGGATTTGGAGGCATAATTGCGGGACTGACTAAACTTTAATAATGATTGGCTTTTTCTGGATTTTTTAGATATTGGGACATGGGAATTTTGGTGGTACATTGAATAATTCTTAATATATTAAATGTATTGTATGAAGAAATGTTATAGATGCTTAAAGACGTGACAAAGAATCATAAGGAGGTAATGGTATTGTTTAAAGATGAAGATATGAGTGTACAAGATCCCCAACAAATGGGAAAAAAGATGAACAAAAATACTCAGAAAATAAATGAGAAACTAGAAGGAGTGGTGGAGGAGACAAATCAATGAAAGAGTTACCAAAAGTCAATAATTGTTTTTTTTTTTTAAAGAACAAGAGATGATGGATAGAGACAAAATATTTTTCAAAATGCTGACTGTATTAAAAAGTAAGCAGGGAAGTAGAAAGTACAAATTGGGAAAATAATATTACACACACTGATATATAATAGAATTTACTGTAATTACAATGTGCATGTTAAGGTTAGAAGTTGGATGATTATGCAAAGTTAATTGTATTATTATTGTTAGCAGTGTGTAAAATGTATATTGGCCCAGTCAATACACTGTCCACAAAATATGTATGGCTGTTAAAGGAAAATTACAAATACAATATATATATTTTAAAAATAGTTCATTTGATTCTGCAGTAAATACAAGTAATCTTCAACTTGTGACTGCCATTGAACCCAATATTTCTGTTGCTAAGCAAGACTGTTTTTTCCCATTTTACAACTTTTCTTGAACACATTTGTTAAGCGAATCACTGCAGTTTTTAAGTGAGTAATCTGGTTGTTAAGTGGCTTCCCCATTGACTTTCCGGTCAGATGGTCGCAAAAGGAGCTCACATGACCCCAGGAAATAGCAATCATCATGAATATGAGTTAGCTGCCAAGCATCTGAATTTTGATCACATGACCGCAGGAATGATTTCAACGGTCATAAGTGTGAAAAGTGGTCATAAGCTACTTTTTTTCAGTGCCGTTCAACTTTCAATAGTCACTGAATCAACTGTTGTAAGTTGAAGACTACCTCTATTAATGCTTTCTTTTTTAAAAAAAGCACAATTAAAGCAAGTGATATGAAAGATGGCCATTTGCTTAGCCATATCAGAGTTTAAACTGGGGAGAGTTGACAAAAGTTGTTTTCGCCTATATCTTGGGGTGTGAAATAGCCTCACATTGCCAGAACCCCACAACGAACAAGAAGAGTTCAAAAAGAGCATGATGAGCATTTTTTACAAACATTTTTACAGCCTCGTGGTTATGTGTCTATCTGATCAGCCAGACTACCAAGGAATGTGTATTCTTATAAATCAGTTTTTAAGAGGCCACAAAACTCCTTGTGGTTTTATAACACAATTAAATGGTATCATCTTGTTTATTTGCATGCTTATGCGTCAGATCTTAGGTCCACTTCAGTTTTGTGAATTTTGGCAGTTTATAGAAAATAAAACATCCATGGCATCATGATAAATGTAATTACAACAATAAAAAAAAACACGAGTTTGCCTAAGCAATATATATAGCTCTTTCTTAACTATTTTAAAGAAGCCCTCCAGAACAGCTGCATTTTAATTTGCTTCCAGAAAGTAAAAAAAATGTCAAAAGATGTGGAAATGAAGAAATGAGCAGCAACTGTGAGTAAAATTTGAACTTAGCCTGGAAGAATAGGAAAGCAAGAGAAATAAATTTCAGAAATGATTTCTGCAATCCCTGTGTTATCTCTCTCATCATCTTTCCTCTCTTGAAGAGTTGACAAAGCCTAGTCTCTCTACAGTGCCATTTGAACCCTTCCACGTGGACTGAATCCACGAAGCTAATGTCTGAAACATATTAGATTATGCCCATCTAAGACTAGTTAGAAAAATCATAAGTAAGGACTTATTTGTATGCTTTTTAAAAATCAGTTAGCAAATCACCCTTCAAGCTGCTAAAATTTTATTTTCCCTATATGTAAAGAATGCCTATCTGGAATCCACCTGTGCAGTTAATATGGTAGGGAATATTGTGTGAAAAGAGCACCTGAAAAACTAATCAATCTTAAAAGAAAAGTGAGAACACATTGCTGTTCATAACAGAGGTAAATAGAGAAGTTTTCTGATTTGTTTTTTTTCCAGGAAAGAACTATAAGCTGCAGTACAAATCCAATATTCAGCCTGGAATAAAAGCTGACAGATGTGAATGAAAACTCCAACACCTCCTATGGTGTATTCATCTCTGGGATGAACAATTCTCTGATCAGTTGTGCTCCCTTTTCATCACTGAATGAGAGAAGTGGAGAACATCCTTTTTTTCTTTTTGAAAATACTAGATTTCTTGTTTTTATTGTTCAAAGTCTTTATCTTCTAAGGTTGTAGTTTATGATGGAAAGAATATTCCTGAAATTCCATTTTCTCACCATTAAAAATCTCCAGTATGATTTACTCTTTCAAAGCAAGGGACAACATATTCATATTTGTCATTGGTACACAGCAGAAGGAACAGAAGAACGAGAAGAAAGAGAAGGGGAAGGAGAAGAACAACAAGGAGGACGAGAAGGAGAAGGACAACAAGGAGGAGCAGAAGAACAACGGGGAGGAGGAGGAGGAGGAGGAGGAGGAGGAGGAGGAGAGGAAGAGGAAGAGGAAGAGGAAGAGGAAGAAGAAGAAGAAGAAGAAGAAGAAGAAGAAGAAGAAGAAGAAGA
>BLBF01000058.1:15185473-15199305 GCA_015471245.1 Laticauda colubrina
AAGAAGAAGAAGAAGAAGAAGAAGAAGAAGAAGAAGAAGAAGAAGAATTGAGATTGTTGCATATTGGAATTGGGAGGGACTTGAAATGAATGGTCAGAATAGCTAGCCAATTTCACATTTATAAGAGATGCTGGTTGGTGATCCTGGTTATGTCCCAAATGAAGACAATGAGTTGTCCTTATGAAGGTGAATAACTGAAAGAACATTCCAGTGTTTGTGACAGAAGGATCATCATGAAACAATTTCCCCCTTTTTTTACCAATGTACTTGCTTTGCACTCTACTTTTTCTGTTGGGTTTCAAGTGGTTTCCCTTTTATTTCTTTCATTGCTTTTTCTTTCCTAATTCCTGTGGCTATTCATGTTGGAGAAGGAGACACCCTTTGATCTGATATTTTTCTACCCTTCACAGTTTGAGGGATAATAATTGCATTTGTTCCCATTTCCTAGCCTGACTGATCTAATCCACTCCTGAGCGATTACATATAACCACACAAAAGCACATGTAACATCTACCAAAAGTCCCACTCACTGTCTAAATATTGCTTTTGTTTCTGCACTAGAAATTATCTTTCCCATAATGCTAATGAGAATTCTGAAAGGTTTATCCAGAATGGTGGTTATTGCAGATTGAAAAATCCAGACTCAAAATCTCAGTTGAGAAGTCTTCCATTTCCTTCTAAACTCATGAGAAGATGTAGCTCAATTTCTCATGAGCAAAATAAAAATAAGGTCCCCATCACATTAAAAAGCTTGTATGAAAAAGCTTCACCATCAAATAATGCCTGTAAAAATTTCTCCCACTTTTCTTTTCATCATTTCCCCCTTTCTCTAATCCTGCATATCTCAAGAGGCCTGTGTGACACTAAACTTAGTCTTTAAAGAGCTAAAAAAAAATCTTACCAAGAATGGTATATAAAAATTCTTGACTTATATTGTTAGGATGAAGCTTTGCCTTCAGCTATCAGTACATCCTTGCCATTAAGAAGGATGGATGAACCATGCTTATTAGCTTTAGAGCTGTAAAGTGCCCTATTATTTCACCAGCAAGGTGCTTTATTTATTTTCCCCAGCCTTGCCTAGCACTTCTTTTCAACTACTGGTAACAAGGAATAGCTTCAACTGCAAACCATGAAATCCCATAGGATCTCCACAGTAATATGCCCATGGCCTTTGCAGGCTACAGACAAGTGATGCATTAATGTTCTCTCTAGACTTATCACAATCATAGTCTTACACTAGGACTGTCACCCCGGGCGATACCTTTGTAAAATGGGTCATTGCAAGAACATTGATGAATTAGGACTACAAATGTTTCATGGTTCTCTCCAAAAGACTTGAAAAGCTGCCTAGAAGTTCTGAAAACAGGGAGACTTTTAAACTCCCAAGTTCTTCCTGAAGCACATCAAGAGTTTTCATTGCAGGAAACTTAAAAAAAATGTTGGCTCCTGTTTTGTACATGACTGTCACTGTCTTCATCATATCTGAAAGTTACATACTGGTTGGCATTTAATGTCAGAGATAAAGAGCTAAACACGGAAATAACATCATTTATTTTATTTATTCCTCAAATGAAAATTACAAATCCCAATGAGCAAAATAAAAAAATAAAATAAAACATGACAGGGACAATAGGCATATTAGACAATAGGCATATTACACACATACCCTTAGGAACTCCCAAAGGGATTTTTTTTTCTTTTTTTGCAAGAGGCAACCGGTCTTTCTGGTTTTAATTTGAAGATGTTTCACTTCTCATCCAAGAAGCTTTGAAGTGAAATGTCTTCAAAGAAAAACTAAAAAGTCCAGTTGCCTCTTACAAAGAAAAAAAAAAAAAAGCACCTTTGGGACAACCATGACCTGGGTCAGGCGTCATCAACCTTTTGGAACTCAGGGGCCACCAAACTCATAATTTTAAATCCTGCAGACCACTAATGTGAGTTTCAACTGATGGTGGCTTGCTGACGTTGGTGGGAAAGTTGGTCCCATTTCCAGAGCTGCAGGAGTCACAGGACTAGCCCTTTGGTCATCCTGGAGCAGCTGCTCTTCCTCCTGGCTGCACTGGCCTGCCATGGATGGAAGAGCTGCTCTGGGATGACCAAAGGGCCAGTCCTGGGGCTCCTGCAGCTCTGGAATATGGGACCAACTTTCCCACCAACGTCAGCAAGCCACCCCGGGGTAGATTTCCCTCCCCTGCCATTGGTTGTAGTTCCAGTTCTCATGGCTCTACTCAAGGTAAGGTTTGCGCTCAGCTGAAGGGGGGACAGTGGGTGGGTGGGCCATGTGGACGGCGCAGCCATGTGGGTGGGCCATGTGGATGGTGCAAACATGTTACAAACATGTAACATGTTTGCTGCTGTCTGAGTTTGCTCCATGTTAGAGAAATCTATAACTAAATCTATAACTAAAGAAATCTGTAACTAAAATTTACTTTATATGTTTATAAAGACGTTAAATGAAGCCTCAGCCATCTGGGTTTATTTTTGTCGTGCTGAATTTATGCTGCAAAACTCTGAACAGATCATGGGGAAAGCTGCAATGGTTGTGTGAAAAATGATTGGGCCACTTTTTTCTGTGCCATGGTAATTTCGAACGATCACTAAATGAACTGTTGTTAGTTGAGGACTACTGGTATGTACCTGACAGAGAAAAGTGTTTAGATGAAGCAGCTGAAAACTTTGGAAGGAAGGACATTTGCAACTGAAAAAAATCATGTTGAATGAATTCTTTCATGTCAATATGGGTCAGCCTAATTTAAATTAAGTGATATTTTCAGAGTTGGAATCACGGCATTAATCACAAACAGATTGTTTCCCCTCACTTTGTCTTGCTCTTTTAGAAAAGATTAAGCGGTGAATAATTCATGACTTCTCAGCTAATGAAATTTAAGAACTTCTTGTTTATCCCAGTGGTCAAATTACAGGGGGGAAGAGTTGGGTAGGATTATTAGTTTTGATGTCCTCTTCCTAATATAAAAATAGTTGAGAGTGGGCTTTGCAGAAAGTAGCAGAATTGTCTCTCTGAACTAATTTAAGTATGACTCACTTTTGGGAACTAAAAATGATGAGTTCAATTATTTCACATCTACATCACTTCATTTCTCCCCCCTAGATTTACTCTATTCTGCAAGTGCTCACAGCAATATATCAATCTTGCTCAGTAAATATTTAATTCCTTCCGGAAATGAGACATTCCTGTAAAAAAGGGTAAGAAAAAAGAGAGAGAGATAAACTTGCAAGAGTTACCTAACTAAAATCCACTTTCAAGATATCTTGAAATGTGTCCAAAAGAAGGTGAGATTTTGAATAGGTGAGACAACTAGAATGAAAGCAGAGTATGTGAGGAATGGTAGAAGAACCAGGTTATGTTTACCAGAAGATCAAATAATCAAAATTTGGGACTGCCACAAAGAAGAGGGGGGGGGGGGGCAACCTATTCTCCAAAGCACCTGAAGGCAGTGACGGGCTCTGAGTGAACTCTAACCTTCTCTCAGCCAGTCCTTGAGTACTGAAGATTTGTCCTGAAATGAATACAAACTCCAGCTCCTTTGTAGTGCAATGGTGGTTTATTCATTAGCTCAGCAAACAACAAATACTCTTCTCTGACAAGAATGGCTAAAAGCCATGCATGGTTATAGTTGGGTTTGAATTTGCACCTTTTCTTTTTATTACCATGATGATGAGACACACCCCACCACACCGAGGCCGATACACAATTCTAATTCTGGCCATACCTAACCCATTATCCTATATGGGTTATAGGATACTACTATCCTATAACATATTAATGTTATACTATTATACTATTAATACTATTAACCCTATAACATGTCTGCATCCCTACTCTATTCTGTCCCTCACTAACTGATCCCTACCTGGTGCCACCCTCACTAACTGATCCCTACCTGGTGCCACCTTCACCATGTTTAAACCTAAGGCTTAGTTACCACCTATATGTGCCCCAGCCCCCTTTAACAATATGCACCACATCATTACATGGAAAGAGCCATTTCCAGTAGCCCCACAGTTGTTGCAGAATCCATCCTCAGCTCTGCTAAGTCATTCCAAAGCCATCAGCCAGTACACAAGCAGAAATACAGATCTGGCAGCAGCAGAGATAAGGTGACATGGCCAGCTGATTTGCTGCGAGGCATATTTGGAGCTGATGGGCTCTGGAAATTTTCTGACAGAACAAATAATCACTGGAATGGTTTGCCTCCAGAAGTTGTGGGTGCTTCACAATTTTTAAGAAGAGATTGAACTAGAAGACCTCCAAGGTCCCTTCCAATTCTGTTATTCTGATAAAATGAAAGAGGTGTCTTCAAATATCATAATTCCATAGTAATTCCAATTTGATTTGTTGTTTCATTGAACCCAGAGATAGAAATTATAGGAAAATCTATTTCAAATAATCATTGAAATATTTTTTTTAACCAATAAGGTTTGTTTGCTACAGTAGCAAATTCCCTGGAATGTCCTATATATTCTTTCCTGAAAATGCTGAAGCAAAAACAGGAGAGACTTTCATCAAAGGGAAGATTCTGTACATAGCTGGAGTAAAAAGCTTTCAAGGTATTCCCCAAGAATATAATGCTAGGACTCTCAAGATGAGATTAAAAATCAAGATTTCAAAATACGCAGATGTACCCATTTTCTACTGATTTTCATAGCTCATTGAAACAAGACTTCAAAATCAATCATAATTTAGCACAATCTATTTATAAACATTCATAATTTCTGTCAGGGAGGGGGAATCTGTTTCCAGGTGAGGCATAGATGTTAAACTTTTAGAGTAGAGCTAGGAAGAACCAGATTCAAATATAGCCCCAGCCATGGGTGACTTAAATTTGGGGTTGTCACTTTCTGTCAGCCCAACTTACCTCACAGTATTGTGGGAAAATCCCCATGTAAGCTGCCTTGAGCTTCTTAAAATCTAATAAAATAATAATAATAAAAGAATAAGGATTATACTCACCACTCTGTGTATTCAAAATGTGGTGTTTGTCCAAAGACCAGCCTCCTAGATTTGTAGCATCCAACTCAAATCCTTGCAATGTCACAGTCCTTTTCTCCCAGAGAATCAGATCAGGACAGCTCTCATATTCGTACCCTACCGAGACTGCGGAGAGATAAAATACAACAGATCATAGCTAGTAGTTCACCAATGGCCTAGGGTGGATTAAAGGGCAGGCAACTGGTAGTAAAGTTGTACTCCAGAAGAAAAATATCTTACAACTTTAGTGTCTTTGCGTATTTGATTTTGAATATGGTAAAAAAGATTCATATTTCATCCATTCTTCTTGAGAAGGACATGGTCTAGTAGCAATGGAGTAGAAGCCATCTTAGAAGGATTAATAAGAGATCACAATGTACTTGTGTTGGTGCTTTCCATGTTGAAAGGATCAGCTGGTGCAGAGGTGGTATTCAGCAGTTCTGACCAGTTCTGGAGAACTGGTAGCAGAAAATTTGAGTAGTTCGGAAAACCGGCACATCCCACCTCTGACTGGAGACTTTACATAATCCTCCCCCTGCCATGCCCACCAAGCCATGCTCACAGAACCGGTAGTAAAAAAAATTGGATCCCATCACTGCTGGTGGCATCAACGTTGCCTGGACAATGCCCAATTGGGAGATCCTGTCACGTCCCTGGCAGGAGCTGGAGCAAAATATAGGAGCTCATCCTACCTCAAGGCAGCACTTGGGTCTCAAACGTGAGCTTTCCTAGCCTTCAACCCAGCACCCTATGCACAAGGAGGAGATGCCAAGTTACCAAGGAAGGTTAACTTCTCTGCTGGATGGCTGTAAATCATGACACAAAGCCATGGTCCAGGCAGCTCTTTTAAACTTTGGCTCCCTATCATTACTGCCTATCCCCAAAATAACCACTGGATTTCCAGAGGGAAAAAATTGCAGACTACAGGAACCAGGACCACTACTCAGGTGACTCTGAGGACACAGATAAACCTTCAAGTGCTTCAACCACCCTCTAAACCAGGGGTGTCAAACTCATGGCGTCATGGTGGTGTCACATGACATATTGGGACTTTTTCCCACTTCATTAAACCGGGGCTGGGCGTGGCCAGCATGTGATGCATCCAGCCCACGGTCTGGGAGTTTGACAGCCCTGCTCTAAATGGATGCAAATGACCAGCTGCCTGCAAGGAGGATAAATCCTTCCACCCCCCTACCATCCAGTCAGAGCTGAAGAAGCTTCTGAGATGAGCAGCGAAACTTCTTCAAAGAAAAACCAGAAAGTCCAGTTGGCTTTTGAAAGAAGCATCCTTGGGATTTCCTGTGTTTTTGTCTTTAAACTTACCAAACCTAGATCAGCAAGTTATGTCCCAATTCCAAAAAGACAACAACAGGAAAACTACAAACCCAAATAAGGAATTTACTTTGATGCTTAATCTAAGTAAGATTATTTGTTTGGCGATTACTTTCTTTTTAAAGAAATGGGGAAAAAATGAGCCAGGTAATCAGATATTCAATCTATGACCTTTTTATTTTTTTAAAAAAACAAACTTTATTGATTATACAATTAAAATGTCAAACAAACACATACCCAACACATAGAAAAAAAAAAGAAAAGGAAAGGAAAATGATTAAAAAAAACATTCTTATTAAGGGGGTCAAGATTAAACCTCACAATTTAAAGATAACTCACAGTAACTCTTTCAAACCTGAAAAGTCAACAGGAACAGGAGAAGTCATAAAACTTGTCACAGTAACAACAGCAACAAGGAGAAAATAGCTTTTGTAGTGGCAATTTTTCCTGTTTTCATTATCATGACAAATACAGTCGATTCTTTTGCCGCTGGAGCTGATCCCCTGATTCTCTGGGAAGACCATCGAGTGCTTGCTGGTACTGCAGAGGCTCAAGAGTATAGGAGAAAGGAGAAAGGGGGAAAAACATCCCCCAACTAAAAGATATAATTGCTCTCTGCTGCTGGAGGGAACAGCTCAGGTTGTAAATATAAAAAAACTTGGTTCCTTGGGAAGACAGACACGGAAGGCAGAGGTAGCAAATTTAAAAGGAGGAACTGTACCGCGTGCCGAAGCATTACAATAATGGAATAACCTTGGGCTTATGAAGAGAAATGAATGCTTTCTGACTTGCAATGACTCTCCGCGGGCTTAAGGCAGAAGTCATTCTCCCTGATCGTTTGGAAATCCTAAAGATTGAACCTTGGCCTACGATGGGATTCCACCCCTCCTTCTGTCGAACGGAGAGGTGGTTTTGGTGGTATCTAGCAATCATCTTGAAAGGGTAAATGATGCTTTGAGGTTTCTTTCCTTGTTTTACCCACCAATTTGTACCTGCTCTGAAATTGTCACAGTGGTGCTGTCTTCCTGAGGGCAAGAACTTACACAGCATCGCTCTGGGAAAGGCGGAAAGGCATGCCTGGATGAAAACCTCAATGCTCATCCAAGAGGTTCAGGATGCTGCCAAATTGTTGCTTCTGGAAGCAGGGTGATTATAGTGGCAGAACAAATGCCCAGGTCCAGTCCATCATACTTAGGGAAGGACTTTCTTGTTTTTCTTTGAAGACATTTCACTTCTTATCCAAGGAAGTCCAGTTGCTTCCTGAAAAAGCACCTTAGGGACAGCCATGACCTGGATGACTGAGGATCTCCATAGACTTTTAGCTATGCACTTTGGGATGAACACCCTTTAAGTGGTGCGGAAGTATAAATTCAATTGCCAGAAAGCATTGTAGAGTACAGGAACCACTTGCACTTCAGTTTGAGATGCAGACAACACAGACTCATCCCCAACAGCCTGCGCCTGTCTTCAACAGTAAAAGGACAGACGGTAGAAAACATCCTGCAGCCAAGAAGGCTCCACACCCATTTGCACCACTCAGGTGACCCTGAGGACACAGATAAACCTCCAAGTGGCTTCAATGACTCTCTAAAAGAATGCAAATAACTAGCTGTCTGCAAGGACTATAAATCTTTCCATTCCCCACAATCCAGTCAGAGCTGAAGAAGCTTCTTGGATGAAAAGTGAAACATCTTCAAAGAAAAACCAGAAAGTCCAGTTGCCTCCTGAAAAAGCACCTTTGGACAACCATGACCTGGATGACTGAGAATCTCCATAGAGAGTTAGTTAGTTGGGTAATAAAATCTCTCCCAAAAAAACTATGAAGCTCAGAGAACACCAAGTACACCTGGGTGACTAAGAATATCCATAGACATTCGGGGAAGGATGATTTTGTGGTCACCCAAACAGTTGGTGACCACGAAACTAATCTTCCCCAAGCCTTTGCCCATTCAGTTTTGGTCACCACAATACAAAAAGATGTTGAGATTTTAGAAAGAGTGCAGAGAAGAACAACAAAGATGATTAGGTGACTGGAGGCTAAAACATACAATGGAAGGATGAAGTAATTTGGTATGTCTAGTCTAATGAAAATAAGGACTGGAGTATCATGAAAGCAGCATTCTGATATTTGAGGGGGTTGCCACAAAGAAAAGGGGGTAAACCTATTCTCCAAAGCAGCCGAAGACAGAACAAGAAGCAATGGATGGAAACTCATCAGAGACAACCAGTCTAGAACTAAGGAGAAATTTCCTTATAGGGAGAAAAATTAGTCAGTGGAATGCCTTGCCTTCAGAAGTTATGGGTGCAGAGGTGGGATTCAAATATTTTTACCACCAATTTGGTGGGTGCGGCTTGGTTGGCATACTTCGTGCATGTGCACACACTTTGCGTGCACACATGCACCAAAAGCGCACTTTGCGCAGGTGCAGAGACGTTCTAACTCACCTCCTGCAAGCCTGCACGATCCCGGTCGCTTCAGCAAAGCAGCTGTGCTTCAAATTCAGAGGATAAAGGGGAGTATGGGAGCCCGGGTGAGCGGGTGGGCCCAACAGCAGAGAGAAAACCGGTTCAGTCCCCGCTGCTCATTACTGCTACTGGCTGGGCAGAACCAGGCCAAACCGGTAGAATCCCAACCAGGGGTGGGATTCAAATTTTTAACAACCAGTTCTGTGGGTGTGGCTTAGATGGTGGGCATGACTTGGTGATCATGTTGTTGGCTGGGTATGGCCAACTCAACATCACTCACATCGAGGCACACATCTCCTCGACTGGCCTCTCATGACTGTGGGGATGCTGCAACAGTCATAAGTGTGAAAAATAGTCATGACACTTTTTTCAGCGTCACTGTAACTTTGAATGGTCACTCCACACAAGCAAAGTACCAGCAAAGGAGGAGGAAAAAACTCCAGAGAAGTTCCTGAGACAGGAAGTCTAGTCCTGCCAAGAATATAATACAGGTTGACGGAGAGGCAGTTTCTGTAAGCAACATCAGAATGTTTCCTTCCTGCCTTCCTTACAGGATTAGGCCAGTAATTTTTTCTAACAACCGGTTCTCCAAACTGCTCAGAATGTTAACAATCAGTTCTAGTGAATAGGCACGAACTGATAGAATCCCACCCCTGATACCAACCACTGTATGGGTGGTCAATCGCTGGAGGTTTTTAAGAAGAGATTGGACAGCCATTTGTCTGGAATGGTACAGGATCTCCTGTATGAGCAGGGGTTTGGACTAGAAGACTTACAAGATCCGTTCCAACTCTTCTGTAATTAGAGACTTCATGTCTGGGATGAAGTCCTCAATGGCAATAGAATTACACAACTGTCCTTTATCTTTTTAGATAGGGTGAGGGGTGTGAGGGGTGAGTCATGAGGAATTTTCTTTGAAAATGTTGATTGTCTCTTTTTGTGGTGGCAGTAAAAGTTGAACATATCTTCAGGGAACTGACGTGAATAGCTTCAGGAGCCTAAGCCAAAGCATTAGAAAAGAATCACCCTGAACATAAAATACACTGGATGACATGAAAAGCGCTTCGATAAATAGAGTCCTGCAATTTTAAAAATCTTGTTAATCCAGTACTGAGTTCTGGGCTGCACAAAAATGTTTACATACATTCATATATACAATTCTCTCAATCTCTTGCCTGAGCCATACATGGAGGTAAATATATAAATGGAAGACTTCCTGCCCCTCTTCTTTCTTTAATAACAACAACAACAATAACAATAACAACAACAACAACAACAACAACAACAACAACAACAATAATAATAATAATAATAATAATAATAATAATAATAATCTTGAATAAAGCTAGACAAAGTAACAGCAAATGAAAAAGCTAAGGCACCTTTAGAAACTGAACAAATAAGCACCTTGCCACATAACAATCCAGACCTAACAATTGTCTATAAGAAAGGCAAAAAAGTCTGCATAGTCAATGGATGTTGCAGACTTGGAAAAAACAGAACAGAAGAGAAAGAACTGGAGAAAAAAATCACAAAATACAAACACCTGCAAATAGAAGTAGACAAATATGTGGCAACCTAGACCAACAGCAATAGGCACCTTGGGTGAAATCCCAAAAATATCTAGAGCACCACTTGAACACCAATGACATTGACAAAATTTCTCATCACCTAATTGAAAAAGGCAGCTTTACTTGGATTAAGTAAGCTGGCATCCTGTGATGGTATCTTTAACATCCTCAAACAATATCTGCCTATCCCAAATCCATCCACTTGATGGATGGACCAAAATGCTAAATCTACCCGAAACATCTGGCTGACTGTGTGACCAAGGATCATAATGATTACATTAAACATATGTGTAAATTAAACATGCATGCCACCTGATGTGAATGGAACCTGTACGGATCACAACAATCAAACATAAGCATTATTTTATTTATTTATTCTATTTCTTCAGCTGCCCACTTCAATCCAGTGACAGTTTAAATAACTGAAAACAGCAGAACAAAATGCTTCAGCAGCTGATAAAATTATCATAATAATGGTCAATACAGTCAAGAATAGGCCCCCAACACATTCAGGGCCCCAGGCTCAGGCCCATAACCAGGTTTATAAAGCCTTAGGAAAGGTTAAAAGGCCTGGGGCCACCTAATCAAGGAAAGAAGGAAGGAAGGAAGGAAGGAAGGGAGAGAGGAAGGGAGGGAGGAAGGAAGGAAAGAAGAAAAGAAATAAAGACAGAATCAAGAAGAAAAAAGAAGGGAAGGGAAGGAAGAAAGGAGAAAAGGAAGGAAAGAAAGAAAAAAGGGAAGGAAAGGAAGGAAATAAATAAATAAATAAATAAATAAACAAAGAAAGAAAGAAAGAAAGGGAAGAAAGAGAAGGGAAGGAAGGAAAGAAAGAAAAGAAAGATAGATGAAGGAAGGAAGGAAGGAAGAAGGAAGGGCAGGCTATTCCAAAGGGCAGGGTCTACAGCAGAGAAAGTACGTCAACAACAGATGACATTGTTTCAGTGAAGGAAGCTCATCAGAGCACATCAAGCCTTCAAGATCAAATTGGTTGGGTAGATAGTTTGGAAGACAGACAGTCAGATTAACAGATTAACAGTGTTGGAAGGGACCCTTTAGGTCAACTAGTGTTGTATTGTCCAAACAGGAGACCTGCCTACACCATTTCTGACAGATGGCAGTCCAATCTCCTCTTGAAAGCTTCCAGTGATGAAGTACCAGGCTAGATGTCATGCTAAGTCCATGGGTTCACAAGAGAAGCCATCTAAATGACTTTAGGTAGGGAAACGAGACCTTCTGTAATAATCAAAGTTCCAAGGTTTTAATGGAGCCGATTTTGACTGCCGTTATATTCCTCCTCATTCTTCTGGCCACAGAAACCTTCTCATCGCTAATCTAATTTTTGCTCCACTCAGTACTTGGCATGAAACATTTAAATGCAAATACAAAAACGAGCCTAATTCATTGTTCACAATGTAGAATGAAAGGATGTTTGCTAAGAATGAGGCTTTCGATAACCGTGCACATAACCTTTAACATGGCAAGGCATAAACAAGGCCCCAAGTGGTGCACAAATACCACGTTTCCCCGAAAACAAGACTCTGTCTTATAATTTTTTTTGCCACCCAAAAAGCACCAGGTCTTATTTTGAGGGGTATCATCCACTGACTAACCTCACTTGCATGCGTCGGCCTCGGCCTCCTTTTTGCTGTCAAAGGCCTTCAGGAACTTCTTCTGTGGCCAACATGGCTTTCCTGAAGGCCTCTGATCAATCCTAAGCTTTTTTGTTATTAGCTACAGAGGCCTTCAGGACAGCCTTGCCAGCCTTCTGGCTGCAGAAGAAATGGGCCAGCAAGGCAGATGTTGGGGTGTGCGAGGCCTGGCTACAACTTTCCAAAGGTAAGTAGTAAGGCAGCTCCACCCCACCATCCCCACTCTAGTTTAATTTTTATCCGTCCACTCTGGAGTGGGCAGGGTTTTAATTAGGGCCTATTTTGGGAGCACATGTAAAAATCAAACTAGGACTGACTTTCAGGGTAGGTTGTATTTTCAGGGAAACAATATTTCAGAGTGGTCCAGAACTGGTTTGAAGCTGGTGCTCTGTACTGGCACTCCTTGTCTTACAACCGTAAATGAGCCCAAAATTTCTGTAGCTAAGTGAGACAATTAAGTGATTTCTGTTCCATTTTATGGCCTTTCTTGACACAGATGTTGAGGCAATCACCACAATAGCGGTAGCACTTAGACTTATATACTGCTTTATAGTGCTTTACAGCCCTCTCTAAGCGTTTTACAGGGTCAGCATATTGCCCCCAACAATTTGGGTCCTTGTCAGAAAATCACAAAAGGTGCAACATGTAACTTCTAACAGTCAGTAAACAAATAGTCAAGAAATACCTATATTTAGAATTGGGCTGTATTTACAAAATTTTCAGTATTATTTTCTTCATAAATAGAAGCCTTTTCAGTCTTTTTTCTCCCAGTTTGGTATAGCTGATATTAGCACAGCATACATTTCCACAGAAAGGTCGAAAGCATTCAATTTCTAGTGTGATGCATGGATGGCTAACCTGAGACTTTGGCTCAAGATATTAAAAAAAATAAAGTTGGCATGTAAGGCAGGAGTCTATGCTCTCGCTTTTGTCTCACATCATCTGCAAAATAAGTTTACTTAGTGAATTGCATTTGCACTTTTAAAACTGCCTTCAGCTTGAATGTGAGGGTTATTGGATGCAAAAGAGACCTTGATGAATCTGAGAGGGCAATTCAAGTAGGCTTTCCACTAGCTTGCAAGGATTATAGCAATATTGCAAGGTAACTGTGCATCCCAGTTTTTCGGTGCAGTTCTTCCATCCTGCAACTAGAGTATCTAAATCATACTTAATTTAGTTATTAATTCAATTTATGTTTTCATGCTTTTGCCTTTTCAGTCAAACATCTCTTTCATCAGCACGTAAGTTGCAGCAAGTGTAAGATTGAGTTTTATTGAAATGAGAAATAACCAACTGTGGGTCGGGGGGGAGGTCTTCCCAGCTACACAGAGAGGATTAGACATTTCATTTCTGTTCTAGGTTAACCACCTATCTCTCTTCAACATAAAATGGTAATTGCTCTTAGCTGTGAAATGTTTGGAAATAGCCTTGCTTCACTAAATCACTATAAAGTTTGACATACGGTCCTCTGATATTTTAGGTGAAGACAAAAATTTGAAAGATGCACAGCCTATTTGCAAGCCCTGTGGGGAAGGAAGGCAGGCAGGAAGGTAGGAAGGAATCTAGTTAGCATATATGTCTAGAAGGAAGAAAGGAAGGAATCTAGCTAATATATGTGTCTGTCTGTCTGGAAGGAAGGAAGGAAGGAAGGAAGGAAGAAAGGAAGGAAGGAATCTATCTAACAAATAAGTCTGTCTTGAAGGAAGGAAGGAATCTAGCTAATATATATGTCTGAATCTAGCTAACATGTCTGTCTGTCTGTCTGTCTGTCTGTCTTGAAGGAAGGAAGGAAGGAAGGAAGGAAGGAAGGAAGGAAGGAAGGAA
>BLBF01000058.1:15202452-15216235 GCA_015471245.1 Laticauda colubrina
TATTCCTATTCCTATTCCTATTCCTATTCCTATTCCTATTCCTATTCCTATTCCTAATCCCGTCCCGTCCCGTCCCGTCCCGTCCCGTCCCGTTCCGTTCCGTTCTGTTCTGTTCTATTCTATGGAACTGCTTGCTTCCAGAAGTTGTGAATGCTCCAGCACTGGAAGTTTTAAAGAAGAGTCTAGACAGTCACTTGTCTGAGCAGGGGGGCTGGACTAGAAGACCTCCAAGTTCCCTTCCAGCTCTAATCTGATTGACTTCCTTCCTCCTTGCTAGAATTCTGCTATTGCTCTCCAAAACGGTCCTGTCAAATTTTCCATGGTTTCCTCCAGATGGCAGCATATTGCTAGATTCTGCTTTTCAAATAACTAAGATATAGGTCAAGAAGTATGTTTATTCAAAGGAAAGAAACAGGTAAATAAGACTGCAAGGCACAGCATGGAGAGGTTGTGTGTTTGTTTGTGTGTGTGTGTGTGTGTGTTCTCCAGACATCAACAACTTTGGCTGTCAGTTAAGAAATGTTAATCTCAGGAGCTGACAAGTGGCGTTCAGCAGCTGGATACTCATGATCAAATCTGCTCAGCAGAATCCATGCAGGGATGTTTGTCAAAGAGAAAACTGTAGAACATCTACTGAACTGAGAAATATGTCTGAAAATCAAGCAATCCAACTCACTTCTAGTTAGGCATCAGCTATAAGAGGAATTTATATGTGTGTGTGTGTTTGTGCATACGTATTCATGTATTGGAAGCAACAATTGAGCCCAAAATTGCTGTTGCTAAGTGAGAAATTTGTCAAGTGCATTTTGTTTCATTTTACAATCTTTCTTGCCACAATTACAGGTAACAGATAATCAGAGTTGGAAGGGACCTTGTAGCTCATCTAGTCCAACCTCCTGCCCAAGCGGAAGACCCTCTATCATTTCTGACAGATGGGAGTCCAATCTCTTCTTGAAATTCTCCATTGATCAAGCTCCCACAACTTCTGAAGGCAACTTCTGTTTTATTGGTGGATTGCTTTCACTGTCAGAAAGTTTATCCTTATTTCCAGGTTGAATCTCTCCTTGTTCAGTTTCCATCCATTTATTCCTTGTCTGGCCTACAGGTGCCTTGAAAAATAGCTTTGACGCCATCCTCTCTGTGGCAGCCACTCAAATATTGAAAGGCTGTTATCATGTATCCCATGGTCCTTCTCTTCACTAGGCTAGCCATGCCCAGTTCCTGCAACTGTTCTTCATATATTTTAACCTCCAGTCCCCTCATCAGCCTGGTTGCTCTTCTCTGTACTTTTTCAAGAGTCTCAACATCTTTTTTATAATATGGCGAACAAAACTGGATGCAGAACTCTAGGTGTGGTCTTACTAAGGTTTTATAGAGTGGTATTCATGCATTGGTGGATGGAGCAAGACACGATGTCTCAGATGTGCTCAATTGGATTCAGGTCTGGGGAAAGGACAGGCCAATCCATAGCATCAATGCCTTTGTCTTACAGGAACTACTGACACACTCCAGCCACATGAGGTCTAGCACTGTCGTGCATTAGGAGGAACCCAGGGCCAACCACACCAGCATATGGTCTCACAAGGGGTCTGAGGATCTCATCTCAGTACCTAATGGCAGTTAGGCTACCTCTGGCGAGCACATGGAGGGCTGTGCAGCCCCCTAAAGAAATGCCAACCCACACCATTACTGACCCACTGCCAAACCAGTCATGCTGAAGGATGTTGCAGGCAGCAAAGCATTCTCCATGGCATCTCCAGATCCTGTCACGTCTGTCATGTGCTCAGTGTGAACCTGCTTTCATCTGTGAAGAGCACAGGGCACCAGGGGTGAATGTGCCAATCTTGGTGTTCTCTGGCAAATGCCAAACGCCCTGCAAGATGTTGGACTGTAAGCACAACCCCCACCTGTGGAGGTCGGGCCTTCATACCACCCTCATGGAGTCTGTTTCTGACCGTTTGAGCAGCCACATGCACACTGGTGGCCCCTGGAGGTCATTTTGCAGGGCTCTGGCAGTGCTCCACCTGTCCCTTATTGCACAAAGGCGGAGGTAGCAGTCCTGATGCTGGGTTGTTGCTCTCCTACGGCCTCCTCTACGTCTCCTGATGTACTGGCCTGTCTCCTGATCCATGCTCTGGACACTACGCTGACAGACACAGCAAACCTTGCCACAGCTCACATTGATGTGCCATCCTGGATAAGCAGCACTCCCTGAGCCACTTGTGTGGGTTGTAGACTCCGTCTCATGCTACCACTAGAGTGAAAGCACTGCCAGCATTCAAAAGTGACCAAACCATCAGCCAGAAAGCCTAGGAACTGAGAAGTGGTCTGTGGTCACCACCTGCAGAACCACTCCTTTATTGGGGGTGTCTTGCTAATTGCCTCTGCTTTCCACCTGTTGTTTATTCCATTTGCACAACAGCATGTGAAATTGATTGTCAATCAGTGTTGCTACCTAAGTCGACAGTTTGATTTCACAGAAGTGTGATTGACTTGAAGTTACATTGTGTTGTTTAAGTGTTCCCTTTATTTTTTTGAGCAGTGTGTGTGTGTGTGTGTGTATGGATCTTTGGTTATTCGGGTTTTCTCCTGCGTAAAATTGGAAGTATCTAGGCAACGTTTCGATGAAGTCTCATTCATCATCTTCAGGCTTGTTTCTTCAGCTCTGTGCTTCTCAGAGTGATGTGAGCTTGCAGCTGCTTCTTCCTTTTAACTGCTAGTGGGGGTGTGACTTGATTGGGTGGGGGCTTGGCTGTGTTCTGATTGGGTGGGGGTGTGTTCTCATTGGTTGGGGGGTTGGCTGTGTTCTGATTGGCTGAGGGTGTGTTCTGTTCAGGTGGGGGCTTGGTTGTGCTCAGGTTAGTTAGTCCAGCAACTCAGACTAACCTGAGCACAACCAAACCCCCACCCGAACAGAACCCCCCCCCCCCCCAGCCAATCGGGTCACAACATCAACTTCAATGGCACTAAAACTCTAGCCACTATAGAAAACCCCAGTCACAGAATCATCAGAGAAGCCATAGAGATTGAAAAAAGACCTGACAGCATGAATAGAAGAGATGATTCCACCAGACTGTCAATCATTTGGAAGCCTGCACTCTCAAATAGAAAGATCTCCACACCACAAAACAGACAAACACCTGAGCACAGACAGACTCCCTCTGATGCCTCCAACTCAAACACCCCCCCCCACCAGGCACCCAGGTGAAACCCAGCTTGCTAATGAATAGCAAGCCGTCCTTTCACACGAAGCCAAGCTGCACTGAAAGCCTCCAATACAGGAACAGAGTGTTGCCAGCCAATCAAAGCCACAAAACAGACAGAAGAAACCAGAAACACCAATCAAACAAACTCCAAGTCCAAACAAACTCCAAGTCCAATAAACACAGACCAAGACTTCCAACCAATCAGGATGAAGAAAAAAGCATCCTAGGACAGCAATAGGCTAGCCTCAAATTTAAAACCAACGGCTGTGAGAGCCTGACCCACATACAAACTCAATACAGAAGCCTGATGATGGCAGATGAGATTCTGCTGAAACGTTGCTACAACTTTAAAAGCACTACAATGACGTGGGACAACACCCGAAGGAAGCTGAACAGCACACATGTAAGTACCCGCGAAAACTTAAAAAAAACATATATGCTGTTCAGCTTCCTTCAGGTATTATCCCACGTCATTGTAGTTGTGCTTTTAAAATTGTAGCAACATTTCGGCAGAATCTCATCTGCCATCATCAGGCTTCTGTATTGTGTTTGTCTGTGAGTCAGATTTTCACAGCCGTTTCAGTTTAAATTTGGGGCTAGCCTACTGCTGTGCCAGAATGGTTTTTTTTTCTTCATCCTGATTGGTTGGGAGTCTTGGTCTGTGTTTATTGGTCTTGGAGTTTGCTGTGTTCTGCTTGATTGGTGTTTCTAATATCTTCTGTCTGTTTTGTGGCACAATAAAGACTGAACTATGCACCCTGACTAAAGTACTGACAGCCAACGGCTTCCACAAAAGCAAAATCACCAGCTTGATCCACAAAAACACACTGAGACATAATGGAGACCTAGAAGATGAACAGACTTATGGAACAGCTTCTCCTGCCCTACATAAGAGGTACTACAGACAAAATCAGTGAGATACTACACAGGCATCACATCAAGACTGCCTTCAAAACAGAGAGAAAAATAGCAGCTATCCTAAGAAACCCCAATCATAAAATTGACCTGGAAAAACCAAGGCATATATGAAGTCCCCTGTGCATCATGCTTGGCCACATACATTGGACAGACCAACACTTCCTCACTAGTCCAACACATAAAAGCCACAGGTCATAGCATCAACTTCAAAGGCACCAAAACCCTAGCCACTATAGAAAACCCCAGCCACAGAATTATCAGAGAAGCCATAGAGATTGAAAAAAGACCTGAAAGCATGAATAGAAGAGATGATTCCACCAGACTGTCACTTATTTGGAGGCCTGCACTCACAAACAAAAAAATCTCCACACCACAAGCCAGGCAAACACCTGGGCACAAACAGATCCCCCCTGATACCTCCAGCTCAAACACACCCCAACCAGGCACCCAGATGAATCCTAGCTTCTGAACAAATGATAGCTGTCCGTTTACTCGGAGCCAAGCTGCACTAAAAGCCTCCAATACAGGAGCACAATGTTGCCAGCCAATCAAGACAAAAAAAGCCACAAAACAGACAGAAGAAATTAGAAACACCAATCAAGCAGAACATAGCAAACTCCAAGACCAATAAACACAGACCAAGACTCCCAACCAATCAGGATGAAGAAAAAAAACCATTCTGGCACAGCAGTAGGCTAGCCCCAAATTTAAACTGAAATGGCTGTGAAAATCTGACTCACAGACAAACACAATACAGAAGCCTGATGATGGCAGATGAGATTCTGCCGAAAGCGAAATACCACTCAGGCATTATCACAAAACACTTGGCTTCTAGTTGCTTACTAAGAAAAAAATTCTCAAAATGACCATCAGAGAATTATTATTTCATATATTATTATTAACATGCTCTTAACAGGCTCAGGAGTTCTACTTCCCCTCCCCACCTGAAAAGAAATCTGTTCCAAATGCAAAACACAAGCTGAGGAGTTTCACAGCAGCAACTAGCTTTAGTACAGAACAGTTGAGCTAAGCCATGCCCAGGCTCCTTGCTGTCTCCTTTCTGCTCACACAGCAAATATTGCTTCAGTTTCCAAACAGCCCTCCACTCTCTCACATACTTACAGGATACTAGCCAGATGAATACCAATGGATGCTGGTAGGCAGAGGTAGAATTCTCCCCCTTATTTTCCTCTCCAAAAGCCGAGCCCGACCACATAGTTTCATGTGAAGCACGGGTATTGAGCTAGTGATGTAATATATCTATTTTTTTTCTTTTAACAACCCTATAATCCCTTCCACTGGGGTGGTGTCAGAACAACTGAATGAAATTTGAGTTTACTGGCTGCATCCCCTTCCTGATGCCTATGCAGAGTTCACAGCAGACAATTACTTATTGTGCCCAGAGTAAGAAATATCTGCTACTATCTAGGATCAAAATCACAGCCTCCTGAACTCCATTTCTAGGCCACCATGCGACTCAATGGAATGTGTCTATCATATTGAGTGGGATCAGAAAGATTAATTTTGAGAGTTGGAGATAGCTATGCTAAGATCCAAAATAGGAACATTTCATTTATAAAGCACTTGGTGTGCTTATGATCAATAATAATTTCACAGGGTGACAACTACTGTGAGGGATGACCAACAAAAATCATGACGCTGAATAGAAGATGATATTATAACTTAATATAAATTGTGAATTATTATTAGAATTACATAAGTCTGTTAAACACTAAAAATATGATTAATAATATTTTATTCGCAGTTAAAAGAGGGATATTTAGAATATGGAGATTGTCACAAAAATAAGATATTGAAACGGTGAATAACCAAAGAATGAAAGCTTATAATTTCTTTAAAATATGTGTATTAATCTTGTTAGGGATAACATTGTTTACCCTAACTGGTTTAGGTGATATAATAACTATGAATCATAGTTGTGTATGTTAAAGTGTCTGCAGCTTTAACTGTGGGATAGTAATTAAGGGAGTGGTTATGAAAACACTTTAAAAGTAGCAAGACTACAGCTTGCTCTCTCTAGCTTTGATGATCCCTGATTACTGCTTGGAATCAAGACTGCATTGCTCAAACGGGAGAGACAACAAAGGACTGATTTGTAAGTGAACTGACATAGGATATTCTACATGGACTTTGCTAACTGAATATCCCTGAATGGACTGACTACTTGATACATGACTATTGGACTGTTATTTGACTATGCTATAAACTTATACTGGAATAAAATATATTCTTGATAGCACAAGCGTATCTGTTATTTTTACTGTATGTTAATAAACATACAAGCTTAGCTCACTCATTTATCTGTGTGCCTATCTGACTAACGCTGCACATTCTGTTTAGCTTGTCTCCCTAACCCTGGTTGGGGAACCCAGGCTTAACAAATCTTAAATGTTATATGATTGTCAATGTATTAAATATGAAGAATAAGACACTCCGGTACCACCCTGTTCAGATAATATGTTTGTAAAAAAATAAGAAAAAAATAAAAAAAAATATTTTAAAAAAACCATGAGGATGAAGTAGGGAGCTTTAATAAAATCAGTGGCAGATGCATGCAATATTAAAATAAAATGCATAAAATATTAAATAGTGTTCATCAGTGTCTTTCTGAAGGGTGCCCCAAACAATCAAATATAACATTTCTAAGCTCAAAACTTCCCTTTCCAACTTCTAAGTGTCCATTTTCTTTTTTCTTTTTGCAACTCAATGGATTAATAATAATTAATTTGGCAGGGCAAGAGCAAGAATTTCAGACTTGAAAGCATGGCAAAACTCAAACAGTTGGGAAGACACCAGGAACACAGATAAGCCACAACAACATAGGATAAAGTCATATTTGCTCCCAACAGCCTGCTGCACACAGCTTGCCTTTTTTATACACTGTGTTCCCAGCTGCAGCTCTGTTGGCTGTGGAAGGGCAAAGTCTAGCTGGGCAGAGCAGGGAAAAGGTAAAACAAGGGAGAGGGAGTTCAGAGGAAGACCCAGGCCCACCTCCTCTTCTTCCTAGGGCACACAGTAAGGAACGGAGAAGAGAGCAACATGTGTTGTGTAGCTTACGGGGGAGGAAAGGGCCCTGATTCCCTTTATTAGCTGCAGCTGGAAACACAGTGTATAAAGGGCAAGCTGGTGCAGCAAGCTGTTGGGAGCAAACATGACTTTATCTTGTATCATTGTGGCTTACCTGTGTTCCTGGCATCTTCCCATTGTGTGAGTTTTGCCATGCTTTCAAGTCTGAAATTCCTCCTCCTGCCCTGTCAAGCTAATGACTTCAGTTTGATTTGGTTTGTTTGGATTTTAAGTTAGTTTGTATGTACCTTGTTTTGGATTGAATTTTCTACAGTTAAAGGCTGTTCCTGGGAAAAATTTTCTCCAACCAAAGGTAGCCTGGACATTGGGGGCAAAGTTGGAGATAATAAAAGGACTCTTATTGCTTATTTGACTGTGTTGCCTTTGTGCCACGCTCTGGGTCATCACAGAAAAGAACATTATTAATGTAGGGAAGTCATACCTTGCATCAAAGCGAAGCTAGGTCTTATTCCTATAACACCCACAATATTATTGTTAAAGCAGACATACCTGTTGCCTCTGCCAAGCCGGATACTTTCTGGCCATAAATATCAGTCTTATTCCATGCAAAAGTATAGATGAGGTTGATTGTAGCAGGAAACCATTTCTGAGCCAGCCGCCCTTCAATTGTTACAGTGAGATGCACTTTTGTGATGCCAGGAGGGATCATAGAATGTGTCAAAACAATGCGTAGCAAGGTTTTATATCCTGAGGTTCTGCTGCTGAGGTAACTCAGTTTCACAAAGCTGGAAGGAAAGGATATCTCCTCCTGGACCACCTGAAATAATAAAAAAAAAGAGCTGTACATGTTAATATCACAACAAA
Source organism: Laticauda colubrina (assembly GCA_015471245.1). NCBI lineage: Eukaryota > Metazoa > Chordata > Lepidosauria > Squamata > Elapidae > Laticauda > Laticauda colubrina. Next base: position 15,210,489 of record BLBF01000058.1, read on the forward strand.
TCTTATCAGAATCTACCATGTTGGGCTTCTCTGGTGACTGAGGTAATGTTCATACACAAGGAATTCACTGCCATAAAGAGGGCTGTGTCACAGATAGCTTTAAAGATAGTTTAGACAAATCCTTATAGGCAAATCCTGCAGGCTTACAGGAGGTGAGTTAGAATATTTCTGTGCCTGTGCAAAGTGAGCATTTGGTGCCTGCGTGCACACAAAGTGAGTGTGCAAAGCGTGCCCACCAAGCCACGCACACCAAACCAATGGTAACATTTTTCGAATCCCACCACTGCTAATAGGAAATGTTTCAACAATGGTTAATAACCTTGGGAATCAGTAGAGTTTTACTTTCCAAAAGCTTGATGGTTTTTCATGCAGAAGATCATATAACCTCTTGGAGTTACTGCTCTGGGCCAAATTTCGAATTTAATCTGACGTCTGACTTACAACCACAATTGAACCCAAAAATTCTGTTCCTAAGTGGGACATTTCTTAAGTGAATTTTGCCCCATTTTATGACTTTTCTTGCTATAGTTGTGAATTAATGAGGTGGTTAAGTTAGTAACACGGTTATTTAGTTTACAGTTTAGTTTACTTTATTGTCATCGTACCTCTTACAACAAAATCAAACACCAACTTCAGTGCACATCATAACCATGAAAATAAACACAAACACACATCCTTCATCCTTCACACATTGAACCGAAAACCCCCAACACCACACCAACACTGTACTATACAGAGAATTCAAAAGAGCTCCTGCCCTGGGATAGAAGCTGTTTTTCAGCCTATTTGTACTTGTTTTTATTCTCCTGTACTGTCTGCCAGAAGGTAATAGTTCAAAAAAGGGGTTCCCAGGATGAGATGGATCTTTGAGGATGTTTTGAACTTTCTGAAGGCAGCGGGAGCTATAAAGGTCTTCCAAAGAGGGGAGAGGGCAACCCATGATCCTCTGGGCAATGACGTTAACTCTCTGGAGTGCTTTCCTATCTGCTCATGTGCAAATGGCAAACCATACAGAAGTGCAGTCTGTTAAAATGCTCTCTGTGGTGCAGCAGTAGAAGGTCACCAGCAGTTTTTCATTCAGTTGTTGTTTTCTGAGAAGTCTCATGTAGTATAATCTCTGCTGGGCCCTTTTGACCAGGTCTGCAATGTGGGCACCCCAGGTCAGGTCCTTTTTTATGGTAACACCCAGAAACTTAAAACTGGCCACTTGCTCCACTTGGTCTCCATTGATAAGCAGGGGATGGAGGTCTGATCATTTGTTAAATGAATCTGGCTTCCCTATGGACTTTGCTTGTCAGAAGGTCGCAAAAAGGGGATCACATGACCTTGAGACACTGCAACAGTCATAAAAATGAGTTAGTTGCCCAGCACCTGTATATTTTGACCATGTGTCCATGGGGATTCTACAACAGCTGTAAACTGTTGTAAGTCAAGGACTACATGTAATCCCTAGAATTCCAAGTCACAATTGCTGAGGCAATTGAAAGCAGCCAACTTCTGATTTGCAATTTGCAACTGAGTCTCAAAATTGAGTTTGTCCAATCTGTCTGGATTTGCAACTGCAGTTGTGAAATTGAATTGTTTGAGAAGGTCAGCCAGATAAAAGTACATGTCTTCACATACAAAAGTCCACAAAATCCTCAGATGAAATGGATTCAATTCAAAGAGTTGATTAAATTGCCTTCCAATCAGAAGAATTTAATAAATCCCATTGTGCTAATAATCAGTAGTGAATAGTTGGTCGACTGACCTAGCAATTTTAGAACAGATGAATTTAGAAATTTTGGAAGCCATTCAGAGTCACTTCAACAATGAGATGGGTGCATATAAATTTAATAAAAGAAACAAATTATATTTCTGCATGCATTAAAGGCACTAAAGTAATTTATTTATTAATCTTTACGATGCCAGGATTCTGGCATTTACCCCAATTAAATCATGAGTCTTGAGCCAAACTTCCCAAACTTCAAAATGATTTATTGGGAGTAAAAAGATACAGTATTGCCTGGGTGTAGCCAACTCTGAGACACATCATTTATTGACCCTGGTTTTCCCACAGCCCTTGGGTGTATCGTAATTCATATTCTCCAATGGGATACATCCATAGCCAAGAGTCATCAATCATGCTCTCCAGTTAGAATTTTATGTGCCAGCAACTTCAGTCACCTAGTTACTATCTTTGAAAACTATTTATGGAATGCAGTTTTGATTTCCAAGCTGTCACACTGCTCCCTCCTCCCTTTCTGTTGGCAACTCTAAAAAAACCATAGAAATATTTTATGGGTTGACATATGATGGATTAATTAATGTCAAGAATAAACTTTTTTTCATGGCACACTACTGAGAATCATGCTGAAAGTGAGATGGGTAGCATCTAAATTCAATCTATAAATAAATTTAATCAATAAGTACTAAGAGACAAACTTTAGATGGATAAAGAAGCCAATCTCAGCATTTTCCTGCTTCTTCCAATAAAAACCACTTCCTCAAACACTGTCAAGGCAAGCCACTGGAATATAAATTGAGAGCAAACCCCACTCCCCACAACACTGATGATGTTACCTAGCATGAGTCGTGAAACGTCTACAAGAAAACAACCAAGCCCAGAAAGCACCAAGCATTTCAGTGGTGGTATTCTATTGATTTGGCCTGGTTCTGGCAAGCCAGTAACAGCGATGAGCAGTGGAGACCAAACTGGTTTTCTCCACCATTCTGCTGTTGGGACCACCCACTTGCCCGGGCTCCCAAACTCACCTTTATCCTCTGAATTTGAAGTGCAGCTGCTTTGCGCGGCACAGAATAGTGCCGTGAGGCAGCTGCTGAAGCAACCGTCATTGTACAGGCTTGCAGGAGGTGAGTTAGAACATCTCTGCGACCACCAAGCCATACCCATCAAATTGGTGGCAAAAATATTTGAATCCCATCACTGCTCCAATTCTGTTCTTTTCTCAATAACATGACAACCCTATTTACATTTTTCTTACCTGTAATTCAGGTATGACTGTTCCCCTTTCAGGACATGATCCTCCAAATGTCGTCAGAGGAAAAGGGATGACAATTGGATTCGGGCTGACGAAGCTACTGAGGTCACAGGTGGGTATTTCTGCCTCTGTCCTTTGCATGACCACTTTGTCTACCACAATAAACTTATTCCAGGCCAGCCAGAGTGTCCTTTTCACAGGAAGGAATGGTGATCTATCAAAGATCAGGGTGACTGAGATGCCTCCAACAGCCACTAAATCAAAACTGAAAAGAGAACATAAACCTTCTGATTTATCTGGATACCAAAATTATCCCATTTTGATTTTACTAAGTATTTTCTGCATGAAAAGTGCTTTTTTTTTTTTTTTCCAAAAGGCAACTGAACTTGCTTTGTTTATCCTTAAATAATTTTTGCTTCTCATCCAAAAAGTTTCTTCAGTTCTGAACTGAAGAAGCTTTTTGGATGAGAAGCAAAATGTATTCCAGAAAAAACAAAAACAAAAGAAGTTCAGTTGCCTTTTTTTTTTTGGGGGGGGGGGGGAAGCACCTTTGGGACAACCAAAGTGAGAACAATCAACCAATGGGACAGTTTGCCCTTGGAAGTTGTGGGACCTTCATCACTGGAGACTTTCAAGAAGAGATTGGACTGCCATTTGTCAGAAATGGTGGAAGATCTCCCGCTTGGGTGGGAGGTTGGCCTAGATGACCTACAAGGTCCCTTCCAACTCTGATTATCTGTTAACTATGACCTGGATGTATGAAAGTCTCCAGAGATAGCTTCTACACCCTACTAGTTGGCCATAGCTGCCTAAAATGAACCAAGAGGACAGAAAGAGTTCATCATGTACTGTCATAATTTCTAAAAAGACCTTTTGAATAGAAATATATCATTTTACTGCATCATCACTCAACAGTTTATGTGAACCTCCTTCTCTTAGATATGAAGCTATCCAATTCTGTGCTGTCACAGATAAGAGCTGGTGTATGCCTGGATGCTCTTTTTCTTTTCTAATTATGTTTTAACACAGGTTCTTGACTATTGATTAAAATAAAATTGACTTAGGCAATTAAATCCAACAATTCTGGGAAGAAGCTGATGAGGGAAGTCTGATGGTACTTGTAAACTTCTGCCTTTAGTAGTTGCTAGGCTGCTCGCATAGCAGAAATCAATGGGAACTCTGTGCTAAATAGTTTTGAGGTCAATTCCTGGAGGTAAATTGGAGGAGACTCTTGCTTTTATCATCTTCCATGAGTTTTCATGTGATTACTTATATTCCTCTTGATCGGGCTCTGAATGCCTCCATCCATAGGCGCTGTGGTGGCACAGTGTTGCAGCAGAGCAACACTGTGCAGTGTTACAGGCTAATTCTGCCAATTGTCAGCAGTTCGATCCTGACCGGCTCAAGGTTGACTCAGCCTTCCATCCTTCCGAGTTCGGTAAAATGAAGATCCCTATTGTTGGAGGCCATATGCTGACTCTATAAACTGCTTAGAGAGGACTGTAAAGCGGTATATAAATCTAAGTGCTACTTATGGAGCCAAAACTATATGACCAACACAAAAGAAAGAAAGGTATAATCACACTCTGCTTTTATTAAGGGTCAGTGGGTAGTGAGAGAAAGAAGTCTTCTGATTTCCAGAAGTACAGAGCAGAGTAAAAAGTAAAGACCTATGGCCTTATAATTTTAATACTGTCATTTAAAGTAAGGTGGCATAAATAAGATTACTTTATGATGAGATGCACTTCTTATGGAAATCTTCCATGGTAATGAATTTTGATAAGGAGTTGGACTTAATTATGTACAATCCACCAAATTTCCCAAACATTACATAGATTATATACAGTGAGGAATAAAAATAAAAAGATTACTTGCAACTTTGATCTTTCAAAATCTCTCTCTCTCTCCCTCTCTCCCTCTTCCTCTCTCTCTCTCTTTCTCTCTCACACACATACAAAGGGAGAGAAGGGAGAGAAGGAAGGGAGGGAGGGAGAGAGGGAGAGAGACAGAGAAAGAGAGAGGGAGAGAGAGACTAGCTTCATTGCTTACCACCACTGCTATGAATTTTTTACTCTCATTTTCAGAGTATTTACATTGCAATAAGCAGGAACGAAAGCATGAAATTTCTGAACATGAGCTTTTTCTGCCTCTGTGAGCTTTAATTGGTTGAACTGATTAATTGGAAGGTCCCTCTTTTAATCAGCCAATTTTAATCTCAGAGCTGGGTTGAGGTTTTATTTACTTCCTTTAGTTCAGATGCGTTACTGCACAAGGGAAGGAAGAAAAAAAACAGCCTATTTAAAATGTATGTGTATACTTCTGTAGGTGTGCATATATATGTGTGTGCTTGTGTGCGTGCACACACACATGTAGTATATATGTCTGTGCCACATATGTAATTAAGTATATGTATATGATGCAGCAGTTAAAGCGCTGGATTAGGAGTGGGAAAACCTCATTCTATTCCTTGCATAGGCATAGAATCCAGTTGAATGAATTTGGGCAAGTCCTCGGCTCTCAACCCTACACTTTGGGGTCAAAAAGCATCCAACAACATTGGACTAACAGATTACAGTCCACAACCTAAAGTGGTTTTCATTCTGCTGTGGAGTCATTTGCACTCACTATACTCCATGTCTGTCTCTCCATCTACCTATTTATCTCCCCCTCTCTATAGATCATCCATCCATCGAGCATTATCTGCCTGTCTATCTATCTATCTATCTATCTATCTATCTATCTATCTATCTATCTATCTATCTATCT
>BLBF01000058.1:15236210-15279506 GCA_015471245.1 Laticauda colubrina
TCCTTCCTTCCTTCCTTCCTTCCTTCCTTCCTTCCTTCCTTCCTTCCTTCCCCTTCCCTGTTCTCCTTCCTTCCCCCTTCCTTCTTTCTTTCCTTCCTCTCTCCCACTCCCTCCCTTCTTTTTCTCCCCTTCCTTCTTTTCTTCCTTCCTGCCTTCTTTCCTTCCTTCCTTCCCCTTATACATATCCATTGCAGGCCTCTTAGGAATGGGGTGAGGAGGTAAATAATGGACAGTTTAAGGCTAAAAGAATGGGGGGTGGGGATTTAGAGGATGTAACAACACAGTCAGATAGTGTATTCCAGGCATTGACCGCTCTCTTGCTAAAGTCATACTTTCTGCAATTAAGTTTGGAGAGGTTTACATTGAGTTTGTATTTTTTTTGTGTTCTTGTATTGTTGAGGTTGAAGCTGAAGTAGTCATTGACTGGTAGGACATCATAGCAGAGAATTTTGTTGTGCTACACTTAAGTCTAACCATAGGCACCGTAGTTCAAGGTTGTCCAAGGTTTCTGTCCTCTTTGGTTATTGTTTTATTGGAAAAGAGTTTGAGTCAGAACACCTGGGTTCAAGGGATCGCTTTTTTGACGTCCCGACAAAGTCAATGGGGAAGCCAGATTCACTTAAAAATCATACTCTTAAAAACCATGTTCTTACAAAATCATACTCTTAAAAATCATCACACTTAAAAATCATGTTGTGGTCTGCCAGCTGCTAGCGGAGCTGGTGGCAGAATTGGACAAGAAGGAGGTTATAGAGGAACCTGGGCTAGTTCTGGAGGCCGGGTAAGGCTCTGATGGATGCTGTCATAACAAATAACAGATAATCAGAGTTGGAAGAGACGTTGTAGGTCATCTAGTCCAACGGTCAACAACTGGTGGGCCGTGGCCCACTGGTGGGATGTGAGAAAATTTTGGTAGGCTGCAGAGAAATCTCACCCCCAGAGCACCCCCACAAAGCAATTAATCCAGGCTGTGCAGAAACACAAGGCTGCACCACCCACATGCCAGGGGGAACCCTCCCCACTCACTCCTTACCCGGTAAACTTGCCTGCTAAATTGCTATTTTTCCTTTTTTGGACCATCATCTGTTCTACCAGGAGATTTAGATTAGCTAGGAAGCAGGAAATGGTTGGATTTCTTGCTTTCTAGATAGTCTTTAGATCTTTGGCTCTGCTTTTTAACACAGCCGAACCTCCCTTAGGACTGAAGGTTCTATTATTCAGTGTAGATTCACGGCAATCAAATATGAGAAACTGAGCTCGCTGATGGCAGATTGATAGATCACTGAATGATTCTGTGAGCAACTCAATCTGCCTGCCGGCTTTGCCTGAGTTTGGGTAAAAGTTGCTCTTTTTTTTTTTTAATAAAAAAATCAATATTTACATGGTGTATTGTGAGTTAATTTTGTGAGTTTGCTTGCAAACAAATTTTATGTGACAGACTGAGCTAGTCAATGGCAGATAGATTGCTGAATGAATCTGTGATTCTGTGAGCAATTTAATCTGCTTGCCTGCTTTGCCTGATTTTGGGTAAAAGTTGCTCTTTTTTAAATAAAAAATCAATATTTATATAAATAATTATATTTACATACAAGCCATGCCCAGTCACATGACCACCAAGCCACACCCACCAATTAGGCCACACCCACAGAACTGGCTAGTGGTCCCTGGGATTTAAAATTATGAGTTTGGTGGTTCCTGAGGTTCAAAAGGTTGGCGATCCCTGATCTAGTCCAACCTCCCGCCTAAGCAAGAGACCCTACACCATTTCTGACAAATGGCAGTCCAATCTCTTCTTGAAAGTCTCAAGTGATGGAGCTTCTGAGGGCTGTTCTATTGGTTGATTGTTCTCACTGTCAGAAAGTTTCTTCTTATTTCCAGGTTAAATCTCTCCTTGTTCAGTTTCTATCCATAAACAAGAGCTACGAAGGACTCAGATGGGACTCGAACCACAATCCCCAGCTCCGGAGGCTGATGCCTTATCCATTAGGCCACTGGGTCACTGGGTCTGTATTGGATGCAGAGATAGAGACAGGGCCATCCAACATTTCCCAGCCATCAGAGAGGCAGCTGCCTTTGGCGGCTGAGACAAGTGGGGAGGAAGAACAGCCGGGGCCTATTCCAAATGCGCATACGCACAGAGCTGTTAGGAAAGGAGAACAAATGTGGATAAGGAGTCAACTCGGAAAGCAAGGCATAGGTGGACACTGAATGGCCCCTCCCTGGCTGGGGAATAAATAGAAGGAAAGGGGAGTGGTGGTGAGACAACAGTTCAGATTTCTGAAGATTTGGCTCATCCTGTTTTGTGCCTCAGAGATTGCTTGCCTGAATTTCATTTGCAGCTTTACAGTTGGGAGCTCAGCCTGGCAATTATGTCAAGGAACTGATAAGGTCTGTCACTGCATTTAATTCTTTGAAGGACTATTGCCTGGACTTTTTGGTGTGTGAATGTCATTAATTCACAAGAGATAAATAAAGAAGGGGTTTTCAGGATAAAGAGTCTGCATCTTGTTTCTGCGAAGGCTGGGTCAGAACAATAACTAACTTAACAGCTGCAGTGATTTACTTAACAACTATGGCAAGAAAGATTGTAAAATGAGGCAAAACTCACTTAACAAATGGTTCACTTAACAACAGAACTTTTGGGCTCAATTATAGCCTGTAAGTCAAGGACTACCTGTATGGCTACCTCTCTTACAACTGCTGATTTGAAGTTCTGAAAAGGGGAGAAAGAAATATATCTTCCACTTGGGCTTTTCTTCCTTGCACCTCTCACATTCACAGCTTCCTTTTAACAAATGGTGACTTTAACACAGAAGGAAGCAGAATGACAACCCACTGCATTTATGTACTGAAATGAAAACAAATAAACCTGTCTGTATTAATTTGCCATTTGGCTGATTGAGATGAAGAGCCTCTGCTGTGGTTTAAACAGACTGTTTATGATCTGTATGAATGGAAGCTACCATTAATCTAATCCTGTTACCTAAGTAGCCATTAGAATGGGTTTCCAGTAGAAACAGTAAGTACAGTGTTTTTAATCATCATTGTCTAAGGATGCCGTATTGTCAGTTTGTAATACAGACTGTGCTCAAGATATACAAGGGCTCCAATTCTTCTATAAGTCTGTGCCACATTATCCTCGAATCTTTCCATGATTTTAAAAAAGTACAGTACAAATTATGTTTTCATTAATATTATATTATATTATTGATTGATGAGCCCTTGAGCCATATCAAAGTGCAGAGTTCCAGAAATGAATTATTACTAAAATTTGATACAAGCAATTTAAAATGGAATTGGATAAAATATCATTTAAAATGAAATTGGAATAAAATACAATTTAAAATGAATTTGGAATAAAATAAAGTCTAAAATGAAATCGGAATAAAATACAATAATTTAAGGTATAGATAAAATATGATAAATTTATATTTTGGTTTCACCCCTACAATCTACCACAGTCAGTCCCACATATGCAGACCTCAACTGAACCATTTTGCTGAAGTACTATACTGTGTTAAATGTTATTTTCATATTCTGGCTGCACATAAAGTAATTTGTTTTGATATGGGTAAGAGACAGGTACCTTGTTCTATATACCAAATGAATGACCCAATTGGGATCCCCAAAAAAGCTGTGCATTATGCACAGAAAGATAGGCAGAGCCTTGTGGGTGGAGTCAAGAAAGGACTCAGCCTGGAATCATTACATTCCCACAAACAGCCCAAACTCTCTTGAATTTGTATTATCTAGCACCAATTTACTGCATCTTATCTAGCACCAATTTACTGCTGATCCCTGACAGAAAACTATCAGACATCACTTTGCTGCTCATGAAAGAAACCATAGTATGTGGTTTTAAGCTTTTGTGCTTCTAACAGTAACCACTCAGAGTCACTCTCAGAGTGAAGATGGACGGTACCTACATTTGATAATCTGTTTAAAATTGAACCAAGAAGATAAGCAGTGAAAATGTAGGGCTTTTTAATGGAAATCCAGAAATTAAACCAAAACGGTACTAAACTGAGCAAACTCAAACTAAACTGAGCAAACTCCATTCTCTTGATAAAATTCTGGTATGCAGCTGACATTTTCTTATTAAATTAGAGAGCCAAGTTTCCTGCATGCAATTAAAACATTTATGGACAAAAACACTTTGGGAACTCCTGAACAATGTTTTGCCAAGACTTACTAGTAACCAGCTTGGGAGAAACATATTATTTTTCATTAAAATGTAACAATTGCATTTCTACAGCTAAGGAATGCCTTCTGAAAAGATCTGAGAATTATAGATTTGTATTGGAAATATAATTAGAAATTAGCCTTGGGGATAAAGGAAACAAAGATAAATGAACACTTTTAATAACTTGGCTAATATTTAAATCCTCTAAAGGCAGGGAATATAAGAATTAGTGTACTTAAACTGTTTCATTTTCTTAAATTAATTTAAAGTGGATATATGTTTTTTAGCTATTCTCTTGATATTATTTTGTACAGATTCACTATATCAAAGCAGCTCACTTAAGCTGATCCAGAACAAAGCAAGGCTAACTGCATTTAATTTTCAGGATGTCTACTGAGGAACACCCCCACCCTCCGCTGATTTTACATGGGTAATAATTCCAGAGCATCATTCTGTGAGGAAGAAAATAAGTTAAGATCCAGAATGCTGAAGAATTCAGAAGGTTAAAAATGAAAGCACCTGTGACCTCCTGAACTAATGCAATTCAGTGGTCTAGGAGAGTCTTGAACTCTGGGATTGAAAGTTGGCCAGTGGAGAGGCTTTCTGCAGGAAGCAACATTCTGTGTCCTCTTGTGAGGAACTGCCAGAATCTTCCTTGCACTGTTTTGATTCACACTTTGCTTTCTCCTGGATCTTTCCATGCATGACACATTTTTACAGCTGTTCTTTGAACTGTTGCTAGAACTCTACTTCACACCTGACTGGCTGTTGTTTGGCTAGAAGGAAAACAATTTTCTGCAAATGCCACAAATCTTTGTGGGGCCTAAGGGGAAACCTAGTCACTGAAAGTTTTCCTCCTATGCTTTTCCATGAGCAACTTCACCTATCAGGCATTCTCTTTGCCGTAATAACTAAGGGACGGAAGCTTTGCAGAAACTATTTTCCACAGGCATCTTCTGCTGACTTCTAAAGAATCAGATTCACTCAAGTTCTTTCCTCATTCCACAGCCATCTCATCTTATGGTTTGAATTGACAGGGTGTAATGACCCAGAGTGCAACACAAACGGAACAAAATCCAAAACATAAATAAATGTCCTTTAATGCCTCCAATTTGGCCACACTGTTCAATTATACTCAGTTGGACATAAAATGTACTCAAAAGTAGTCTTCAAAAGAAAACAGTACAGTCCGAATTTAATGAGCAGATAGCGGTGAAATAAAAAACCTAACAAATTACAATGATGAAATTTCCACAACGGAACAAGAGAAGTATTTATCAAATTCAAGGAGATAACAAGGCACAGTCTGTTGGAAGGACGCCAACCAAGATAACTTCAGTCCAAAATAAAACATGCTTTGTTTCCAGTGTTTGCCAGTATGCATGTTCAAACTCTTATGCAGTTGTCACACTTCCATCCCAGGAAGAGGATCAAGGCCCTCTCCTTCCAAGGAGACCACATCTCTCCCTTATCCTCTCCTCCCCTCATGCCCTAGGATGGAGAGGGCCTGGCCCTGGGTTCTCCTCTGACTGCTCAGCTGGCTTCTGCCCCTCCACAGCCTCCTCCACAACCTCCGGAGCCACACTTCCACTCCCTGTCAGCTGTTCCTCCTCTCCCTCAAAGTCAATCGTCATCAGGGGCATGACACAGGGATTTGATTTTGTTTTTGAAATAAAAGTCAATGCCTTCCTCATCTACAAGGATCAGACACACCTTTTCTTCGCAGATGTATAGACAGATAAGAGAGGAAACAAATGTTTCCAAGAGAAATTGACTTACTAAACTTACAAGGAAATGGCAGAGAGATTATCAAGAACTCTTTTTCATGGTCCTCAAAACTGAAAATAGAAATTATGGGTACAAGTTGCAGCAATCTAAATTTTGTTAAATGATAAAGGAAAAACTTTTGGACTGTTAAGATCTATATAGCTGCAGATCATTTTATCTCTGGAGGCTGTGGCTTCTGCATCTCTGGAGATTTATAAGAAAATGAGTTAGCCAACTTTGACTGATACTTTAATTGGTTTTCCTATACACTGTGGAGTGTCAGACTAGAAGATCTTTGAAGTCCCTCCCAACTCTGCAGTTCTGTGGTTCTATGGTATTTCTTCTTAATGCTATGTTAGTTCCAGATGCATAACTAGAAACTAGGCTGAGTCACAGTGCCATGGCTCCCCCAAGAAAGACTCAGGAGGGATCAAATATTTCACACATCTTCTCCATTTCCCTCACCGGCCTTATTATCACTTCCAGACTCGCAAGCTGTTTAGCACCCACCACAATTTTTTTTTTAGCTTTCAGAAGGACATGGATATGAAATCAGGCAAAGCCCTTTCAAACAACTAAGCCAATTCCTTTAGGGAGTTGTGTCATCTATAATACAGTGTCAGCTTACATAAGACTTCAGAAAGCTTACTTCTCTTGTGGTATTAAAGGCTGAAGGATCCAGCCAGCAAGACTTTGGAGAGCTGTCTATGGTCCCAAAGTCCCTGACTTTGCTTAAAGGCAAATTAAATTAAATGTAATGATGTATCCAGAAGAAATTCTGCCTGATGACATCTACTGTCCCTTCTAGCCTGAGAGAACAGTTTGACAGCCATGAAATAATCATGCCCCATCTTGCAAAAGCCAAACTGTCTGTTTAACTGCAACTCTGAAGCCTTTTGCTTTCAATGTGGTAGGGTTTAGGGTTCTTGATCCAGGCAGAGTACAAACCAGACTGAAAAGAGTTAAATGCGTCAAACATGAGTGGCTACTAGCTGGTTTTGGGGTAATTTCCTCCCTTGAGCTATCCCAGTTTGGGTCAGGTGCACACAGATCTCACCTATGGTACAGTGGTCTCCTTCCCATCCAGGGCTGCATTCACATTTTCCATCTTTGCACTTTCCATGCTCCGTGCAGTGAGAGTTGCATGTCCGTTCTTCACAAGTGGGCCCTATCCAACCTTCTTCGCACTGACACACTCCTTTTGCACAAACACCATGGGGGCCACAATCCAGTGTGCAGAGCTCTGAGAAATACAAAGCAGGAGAACCAGTTATTTAAAGAAATATCAAAACTTTGGGACTGTTTGGTGCAGTAGTTAAGATGCTAGCTTAGAAACCAGGAGACTCTGAATTCTAATTCGAACTCTGAATTCTTAGGCATTGGGTGATCTTGGGCCAGTCCCTCTATCTCAGCCCACCTGACAGGGTTATTTTGTTGTGGGGAAAACTGTAGGAGGAAGGATCATTAAGTATGTTACTTTTACATTAGGTGTGCTACTTTGAGTTACTTATGAAGTAATAAAAGGTGGGATAAAAAATCTAATGAATAAAATACTGATATATTGTTTCCTTGGAATAAGAAAAACAAGTTTAGGAGGTTTCTGAAGTAGCTTCATTTAACCAGCTCTCCAGGAGGTCTACGGGTCAATTTACACCTGTATAGGATTCTCTGAGCAATCAAACATCAGGTAACATATTTCATAAGCAAATTATTGTAGTTTATAATTCATACTTGATAGCAGAAAAATAAATCCTACTTCCTGAACATTTGCATTATGTTTTTCCCCTTTTCACTTGCTTCAGGGTAGCTGTTTTTCATATAATAGACCTTGGGATTCTCAGGAATAAAAATAATTTCACTACACTGAACTCTATATACCTCAGTCTTAAATGCTTTTAAAAGAAACAATGTTAACACATTTTCATGTGCAGATAGTGAGAGAAGGAACAGAAAATACACATAGTGGACCTGACCTTGATTTCCATTTAGTCCAGTGTTGGCTAAATGCATATTGGAATTGTATATAGAAGTTGTTTCAATAAATGTGGATTGTATCCCAACAAACAGGCAAGATGAGATACACATTTAATCATCGATGGCAGGGATGTCAAACTGGTGGCCCACGGTCACTCCCAGGCCATGCCTACCCGAGCTCGGCAAAGAGGAATAATGTAAATAAACATCAATGATGCAAACATGACATAGCAAGTTTGATACCCCATGATCTATGGGCACAATCCAGCCAAAATCTGACTCCCAAGTTTCTAAAAACTAGGTGTAATGGAACTACTAAAATGAGAGTGGTGGTAAATGCCAGGTGTCCTCACCCACAAGGAAATACATTTGGTCACCAGTGAGTTCTGGTGCCACTTTAGACATGAAAGCTAACTGGGTGACTTTGAGCCAATCACCAGGAGATGGTGAGTTCTAGTCCCATTGGATAACTTTGAATCAGTGCCTCTCAACCCAACAGAACCTCACAGGGTTGTTGTTGTGAGGGAGATAGGAAGAAAAAGGAATCTTAGGTAAGTTTGCCATTTTGAATTATTTATATAAAAAAATAAAGTCGGGGTAAAAACATGTCTAAAAAAGCCAAAGATTAACTTAAAGATTTGCAAATCCATGGCCTTTTCAGAGCAACATTTCCTGCAGAAAAATCAGTGGGATATAAAAATCCCTATTACAATTTAAAAGGTGAGGCATCAATGTATCCTTTATGTTCAAAAACAAATCTGTTTTTGCCAACCTCTTTGCTGATGTAAGTCTAGTAGCTGATCCTGAATTTTAATTTATGTTGCCTCTGGGAGGCCTCCTCGGATCCCACCATATAGGGTTCCTGTCAGTGTTATTAGCATAGTAGGAAGCTTTAATTGGTTGAATGATTGATTATTCCATTAAAACTTTACAGTGATTAATCAATAGGGGGCAATTTGGTCTGGATGGCTGTGAATTAAAGGCCCTCCTGTTTTACTTTTGAGGCCATTCTTCTTTGTTACTGAAAAGGGAACAAGCTAAAATGTTTTAAAGACAACCGTCCCTTTAAAAAAGAAGCATTGCCCACTTTTTAGGTTGTCCATTATCTGAAAGAGAGGTGAATAAAGTTGTAGCCCAGCGGTTTGTTGCAGTTTTTGGTTTAAATCAATCAAACTGCTACACTAAAACTTTTCATGAGGGGGCTGAGTCAGTGAATCCAATATTTTAATCAGTGAGAGCAAATGTTTAGTTGATTAACCAGCTGATTAAAGCTTAATGCATGCAATGTTAAATATAAAGTAAACAACTCTAAATAAGCTTCACAGCACAATTCAGCTTCATTGCCAGCAATTATCAGGGTTTTTTTTAAACTTTAAACTGTCAGAATACAGCTGTAAACCACAAGTTAAAATAACATCTGTTAGTTTCAAGAGGCAGTTTCTAGGAACTTTTCCTCCTCATCAAAAAGGAGATCACAATTATATTTTCTCATTTACATGACCCAAAAAAATCTCATATGTATATGCCTTTGTTGTTAGATGTTTCAACAAAACCTGTTATCGGGTGTAGTTTTTTTTAAAAGAAAAACAAGCAGCTCAATTGCAATGCAAATGGAAAGTGATAAAGGTATTTTAGACACTGACAACTGTAAAGTTACAGGTTCATTCACTGGGTTCATTTGGATTTTAGGAATAATAAGCAGCAGCATTAATTTGTATTGATGTATTGATATATCAAATATCATTTGATATGTCAGAACAGAACAGAATAACAGAGTTGAATGGGGGCTTGGATGTACCACTTCAGACAAATGGTTAACCAATCTTTTCTTAAAAGTCTCCAGTATTGGAGCATTCACAACTTCTGGAGGCACATTTTTCCACTGATTAATTGTTCTAACTGTCAGGAAATTACTCCTTTGTTTTAAGTTGCTTCTCTCATTGATTAGTTTGCATCTATTGCTTCTTGTCCTGCCCTCAGGTGCTTTGGAGAATACATTGACTCCTCCTCTTCTTTGAAGCAGCCCCCTCAAATACTGGAACACTGCTATCATGTCAACCCAGTCCTTCTTTTCATTAAACTAGACATGCCCAGTTCCTGCAACCATTCTTCATATGTTTTAGCCTCCAATCCCCTAATCATCTGTTGCTCTTCTCTGCACTCCTTCGAGAGCCTCAACATCTTTTTTACATCATGGTGACCCAAACTGGATGCAGTATTCCAAGTGTGGTCTTACCAAGGCATTATAACATGGTATCAACACTTCACATGATCTTGATTCTGTCCCTCTGTTAATGCAACCTAGCTTTGTGTTGGCTTTTTGGGCAGCTGCAGGCTCATATTTAAGTGACTATCCATTAGGACTCCAATATCCCTCATGTCATTTCAGAAAAAAACCTACATTGATATGATGCACTGTACAGCTAGTTCTCAACTTGCAATCATTCACTGAAGTTGACCATAAGAAGTTGCAAAAAAAAGTAGAAAAAAACAACAACTGGTCTTTGCACTTACAACCATACTAAGTAATATCCCCATGATCGTATGATAAAAATACAGGTGCTTGGCAACTGCCATGCTTTTATATTGTTTGCAGTGTCCTGGGGTCATGTGAGTTTCTGACAAGCAAAATCAATGGGGGGAAAAGTCAGATTTTTTTTTAATGACCACATAGTTAACTTAACAACTGCAATGATTTGTTTAACAACCAGGGCAAAAAAGCTTCTAAGATTGGGTGCAGTTCACTTAACAATTGCTTTGGTGAGGATCACTGTGGTGCTAACTTTGCCCACTACCAGGAGTTCGATCCTGACCAGCTCAAGGTTGACTCAGTCTTCCATTCTTCTGAGGTTGGTAAAATGAGGGACCACCCTACTGGGGGCAATATGCTGACTCTCTAAACAGCTTAGAGCACTATGAAGTGGTATGTAAGTCAAAGTGTTATTTTGGTTAGCAACAGAAATGCAGATTCCCAATTATGGTTACAAATCAAGGATCACCTGCAGGTGGTGGAAGATTTCCTAAAGGAAGATTTCCATAAAGGACACCACCAACCTAAAGCATGAATTTTATTTGAAGTAACATGGACAGGACTGGAAATTCTCTTTTTAAAAATGCATCCTATATTAGTCCTATATTAGTTAGTCCTATATTAGTCCTATATTACATTAGAAATTACCTATATTAGTCATTTCTATACCATCTTTATCATTCGAATCTTGAGGAAATGAATGCAGCATCTGTCATACCCTGCCTGTTTCCGGACACAGAATGATCTTTTTTTCTATCTTGGTTATGTCAGCATGTTTGCTGTTGACTTATAAGACCCTTTCCCTTCACCTGCTGCACTAATGTAATGCAATGTTTGTTGTCCTAACATATGAAGCATTGCTAGGCTCTGATTCACTCTTGGCTGGTTGTTGCTTGGCTAGAAGGAAAACACCTATCTGCAGATTTATTTGTGTAAAAGGGGGAAATGCAGAAGATGAAGGCGTTCTTCCAATTCCTTTCCATGAACACAGTGATACTATGGTTCCTTCCTTCCTTCCTTCCTTCCTTCCTTCCTTCCTTCCTTCCTTCCTTCCTTCCTTCCTTCCTTCCTTCCTTCCTTCCTTCCTTTCCTTCCTTCCTTCCTTCCTCCCTCCCTCCCTCTTCCATGACTTTCCTTCTCTCCATTTTTCTTCCTTCCTTCCACTCCCTCCCTTTCCCCTCCCTCCCTCCCTCCATGCATCCATGCATCCATCCATCCATCCATTTCTATCTGTCTGTCTGTCTGTCTTTCTGTCTGTCTGTCTGTCTGTCTGTCTGTCTGTCTGTCTGTCTGTCTGTCTGTCTGTCTACCTATCTCTGCATCTATGTAGTTTTATTGCTTTTAACTTTGTAAGCCTCATGGTGAGATGTACAGAAACAAATTGAATAAATAATAAACATCAATAAACACATAAAATCTCTTCTGTTGCTGCTCTTCCCCTTTCACGCTCTGAGACTGTTAACCTTGAATTACAGCAGTTCTTTTAGCGACCCTCCAAAGTTACAGTGACACTGAAAAAAGTGACTTATGACCGTTTTTCACACTTTATGACCTTTGTAGCCTCCCCATGATCACCTGATCCAAATTCAGGTGCTGGGCAACTGGTTCATACTTATGTCCGTTGCAGTGTCTGAAGGTTGTGTGACCTCATTTTGTGGCCTTCTGACAAGCAAATATCAACGGGGAAGCCAGATTCATTTAACGACTGTGACCAACTTATGAACTGGAATGGTTCACTTAAGAACTGTGGCATGGAAGGTAATGAAATGGAACAAAACTCATTAAACTGTCTTGGTTAACAAGAGAAATTTTGGGTTCAATTGTGGTTTTAAATCAAGGATTAGTTGTATATCCTCAGAGGGCATTTATTCCACTGCCTGATTGAAATGAAACCATCATAGATATATTTTTTTCTTTTCCAAGAGGAGAAAGTAACCAGGCCTCCTCAAAGTTAACTTCAGTTCAGATATCAAAGTACAAAAACAGAATGTTCTATTGCCATTCCATTATGATTTCACGTATATGTTTGAATTCTGGAAGCTGATTTAATTTTTATCACTGTGATAAATATTGATTCTGAAGAGTTCTTGCTTGGTTTGTTCTGTTCTTTTTCTCAAAAGGAGACAACTGAAACTACATTAATTTAAGAAGCATTAAGAATTCACTTTGGATCCTTCATTTTAATTACTTAAACCAACACAGTTCTCTAAGGTATATTTTCTCCCCTTGATAACTTCTGACTTGCGCAATATATGAAAAGTAAAATTAATGCTAAATATTTTATAATCCATACATAAGGATCTCTCTCCACCAAAACATTTGCTAAAATACATTTTTATACAAATTAAATTCACAATATTTATCATTGCTGGTTAATTTATGCAATGTTGACAAATTGTGTCTTACAAAAATTTCCTTTTCAGTTGCCATACTGTCTGCATTCTTGTTATCTACAATGTCATTAACTGCAGTAGAGATTAAACCTAAATGTTGTACGTATATTAATAAGTTTTGGAGAATGGTGCTGATTATCTATCTTGCACGGGTGCTTAATTGCCCAGGGAAATGAAAGATTCTGACTTCATATAATTGTCTTCTTCTTACTCTACTTCTTTCATTTCCTGCCTCAGTGAAAATGAGCCAATACTGAAGCTATATTGACATCCAAATGCAACATTTTATATTTTAACATTCGTTCTTTCAGAGTAGGTGCTACCCAACTCCTGAACCAATCTGGACTCTAGATAGCTCACAATACAAAGCAAAATATTTTGAACGATTGTTCTGTGTCAGAAGCATTAAGGTGCTTCTAGGCTGAAAGGGTTGGCTGGTGACATCACTGTTGCCCTGGGAATGCTCAGTTGGGGGTCTCCTTTCATGTCCTCAGCAGGAGCTGGAGTGAAGGATGAGAGCTCAACCCCACCCCAAGGCAATACTCTGGCCTCAAACATGGGCTTACTAATCTCCTGCCCAGCATCCCAACCACTCAAGCCACCGTGGTCCTACAAGGCAACATTTAAAAAAAACCCAATAAATAAATGGATAGTAGATCCAAATCAATGAGTAAAACTCACATATAGAGTATTTATGGCTGAGGGTTGAAATAAAGGGTCCTTGGTGCTCTCTGAGCTTGGTTGTTTCTTGCAGATGTTTCATTACCCAAACATCAAGCATTGCTCATGCTGTCTCCCAGCACTCAGAGAGCATTAAGGACCCCTCGCTTATATATACACCCAACAGGTGCTTCAACCTCTCTGCCCTATAATTTTGTTGTGATCTGCCGGCAGCCTGCGGAGACGGTAGCAGAATCGGACAGTGGGGAGGAACATGGGCCAGTCTGGGAGTCTGGGGAGGAATCAGGCAAGGGTCCTGTGTCTGATACAGAGATGGGGCTAGGGCCACCTGGGAGTTATGTGCTGACTCCGGAGTCCAGAATGGGGCAGAGGAACAAGGGGAGCCTGTTCCCAGTGCATGCGTGCACAGAGTTGCCAAAAGGCAAGAACAGTTAAGACAAAAGGGGTGGCTTGGGAGTAAGGCTGGGAGGTGATTGGCCCCTCCCATAAGACATAAAAGAGGAGCAAAGGGACATGAGCCGTTGTAGGAAGCAACTTTGTTCCCTCTGTTCGGATTAAATCTTGAAGCTCTGTGGGGACTGTATTCCGTTTGGTTTTTTACAGTTGATTTAACACTTTAGTTGTTGGAAGAAATTCAAAGGAGATAAAGGTGGGTGCTTATCTCAAGGGACTGTTTGGGACTCATTATTGGCTGGGAATGAACATAATTCCCAGCTGTTTAAATAAAAAGAGGGTTGTATGGACTAAGCATGTGATTAATTATGGTCTCTGCAAGCCTTGGTCAGAACAAATTTGGGATAAGAGTTGGGTTTTTAAGGACCTCTGAAACATCATCAGAGTGGGAAGCACTTTAACACTGAGAGAGTCAGAGAAATTTTACTAGTGCAGATGAGAAAGTAAATTCCTTTTGGGATTCACTTCATTTTTCTATCAAGAATCAAACTATCAAACTTTCCTTGAAAGTTGACGACAAAGATGAACGTTAGAATGCACGTATTTGGAGGACAATACTCTCCTTTATCCAAAAGTAAATTGCTTCATGCATTTGGGATGGATCAGAGCCAAGAAACCTTACCGGATGAGCAGTCAGAGCCTGTCCACTTTGGGTCACAATTGCACAGTCCTGTCTCCGGGACAAAAGTGCCATGGCCGGAACACTGTTCTTGACAGATGGGAAGTGATGTTTCACAGTTGACTCCACCCCAGCCCATGGAACAGTGGCATGCTCCTTGGACACAGACTCCATGACCAGAACACATGGGGTCTAAGCAGTCCTCTGGAAGATAAAACAGGGAAGCAAGGACATGAAATAGCCAGCAGAAATCAAACAAAATTATCCTTACATTTTTAAGGATAAGGTTTGAAGACAAACACATCCTTCCTTTGAAGCTTCAGACTGTCAAACTGCAAAACAAACTACATTATAATTAAGGAATAAAGGAAGGTATCGCATGGTCCAGACCTTCTGTATTTACATAATTTTGCATTTATTTATTTTGTCATGTTTATATAGTGTATTTTGGAAGTGGTGATCCTTTGAGAGCTGTATGCAATGAAATTCCATTTTAATGTATGCCGATTAGAGTACATTCAAAGTGACAATAAAATTATTATTCTACTCCACTCCACTCCACTCCACTCCACTCCACTCCACTCCACTCTACTCTACTCTACTCTACTCTACTCTTCAGTGTTTAGCAGGGTCCAGGCATTCAGTCAGAATTTTCATAGCACTGGAGGAGTAAACTGATTTTGAAAGATATTTTGGAACTCAACTCTCACCAACCCCACCCAATGGGGTGGATCTGAAGGAATTACACCAGCTTCTAAGATTTCTGATGTATTTTACCCAACAGATTAATCTGTGCAAAGCTTTTGCTATCAGAAGAAACAAAGTAATTCTTCAGCTAGAAAATTAGTTTCTCCATTGCTGGAAATCATACCAAGAGGAAGTTTAACGCTCATAAGAGTTTTGAAAATAACATGTTTAATTCCAAATAAGTAATAGCTATATTCATCTCATGGTGAGATGGACAGCAAATAAATTTAATACATAAATTAAATAAAATAAATATTGCTTTTATTTTAATCTGCTAACTCCAAGACTCTGGACACAAACATTTTTTGTATGCTATGTAAGTGGAATGAGTGTTTATTTTTCTTCCCTTTAAGAACAAAGAAAAAAGGAAGGCAGCAAAAGTCACGATTGAACAGGATGCTGGATTTTATCAGAGGGCAAATTTCTATCATGAATCACTCCACATTCAGAATAGCCTGTTTGGGAGGAACAGGCAGTCCTCAACTTACAATATTTTATTTGGTGACTATTCAAAGTTACCATGGGACTGAAAAAAGTGATGACCATTTTTCAAACTTACGATCATTGTAGCATTCCTGTAATCAAGTGATTAAAATTTGGATACTTAGCAACTGGTGAATAGTTATGATGATTATGACTGATTCTTCATTATGGTGTCATGTAATTACTTTTTGTGATCTGATGAGCAAAATCAGTGGGGAACCCAGATTCACTTAACAACACTGTTACTAATTTAACAAGTGCAGTGATTCCCTTAACCACCGAGGCAGGAAAGGTCATTAAATGGAGCAAAACTCACTTAACAAATTCTCACTTAACAACTTATCAATCAATAAGTCTTAAACCAGAGACCAGAACCAATAAAAACACTCAGTAAATAAACAATTAAAAATTCTAGTATAAAACAATAAATAACAAAAAAAACTTATAATAAAATACAGTCCATCAATTATACATGGTCTAACTATACTATTATTACAATCCATAAACTGTGCAGCCCGTTATAGGTTCAACACTAAAAGGGATTTATGCTTAGCAACATAAATTTTGGGCTTAATTGTGGTCATAGGTCAAGGACCATTTGTAGAACATTCCACGAGAAAGCCTTTTGCACACACGCCTTTTGGTAGGCAGTGCGATGGCTTTTTAAGTCCTGAAGCTTTTGACCCTTTGAAAGTAAATGTCCAAGAACACAAAAAAGAGACCAACCTTCTTCACATATCTCTCCTTTATAACCTGGGACACAAATGCAGATTCCCATGATACATGTGCCATGACCAAAGCAGGTGGGGTCAATGCATTGCTCCTCTGGGACATCACATTCCGCTCCCTTCCACCCATTGCGACAAACGCAATGGCCCTGTTCGTATTCCCCGTTTCCACTGCATAAAACTGGGCAGGAATCTGTGGAAGGAAGGAAGAGGCAACTCGGCGTCAATAATCTGCATCAGATCAATCAATGAATCAAAAATTTATTGTCAATGCACAATATGTGTACAATGAAATGGAAATGAAATCATGTCCTCATCCAAGAAGCTTCTGCAGTTTTAACGTACACAGAGAAGTGAAAAGTTTTCCAAGAAGAAAAAAACAACCCCAAGGAAGTCCAGTTGCCTTTTGGGAGAAAAAAAAGGCATCTTTGGGACAACCATGATGGAGAATTTCCATAGACATATAAGAATGTTTGTAGTGTCAAGGTTTCAAGTAAACACCCAACGGAATCAAAACTCAAAGGCAGGCATGTTCCTCAAAGTATAGATTTATTAGGCATGTCATATTGGCACATTTGGGGAAACCCAAGTCCAAACCGTCCTTGAGTTTCCCTCTAGTTAAAAGTAGAATTCCCCCCCCACCTGCCCATGTAGTCAGTCACATGGTTCAATCCAGCAGTGGGATGCAAATATTTTTACTACCGGTTCTGTGGGCGTGGCTAGGTGGGAGTGGCTAGGTGGGCATGGCCATGTGACTGGGTGGGCTTGGCCCTCTTTTGGCAGCAGCCCCCAGTGTGCCTCTTTTTGCCTCCTGGGCCTCAGGGAAGCCTCCTGAGAGAAGCAAGAAGACAGCGAGGGGGATCCTGGCACAGCTGATCATTGGAACAGCTGATCGTTGGGAGGAAAGAAAAGAGGAATACCAGTTCGGTCGAACTGGCAGCTGTTTTTTTTCTACCAGTTCTGCCGAACTGTAGCACTTTTTACAACAGATTCACCCAAACAAGGCCGAACCAGTAGAATCCCACCACTGGTCCAATCAAACCATAGCCCAAAGCTATTTTGGTCTCAGATCCCACTTCCTTGCACCTGGTGGAAAAGTTTCCGGTTCTCTGAAAAAATAATTTTATTATGGCTACAATCCCTTAATGATCTCTTCCTCCTCCTTCCCACAGCTTGACTCACTTCGCTGTGGCAGCCCTGAAAGTGCCACAAGGGAAAAAATGGTTCCAGGGCTGACATATATATTTGGGTAAGCATGTTCAGTTTCACATCCGTACCTCGTGCACAATCAGGACCGAGGAATCCTGGAAAACAGTGGCAGTGGCCAGAAATGCATTCTCCGTTTCCATTGCAGTTAGTAGAACAGTCATCCATGACTTCTGTTCACAGAAGGACCAAAACAAAAAACACAAAATGCATACTGTGTGTGAATGTTACCTTCTCAAACAAGCCATAGCACACCACACAATCATTTGGCAGGTGATGGCAACGAGTAATCCCATTCCTAGTACTCAGAATCATTGTAAATTAAGGCAGGAGACCCTAAATTGTGAGCTGTAGCCCACTACCAGTACAAGGCCTATTTGCAACTCGGATGCATGAGTGGCAGGTGCATGCAGACTGACTCACTTAAGTGGTGGGCTCATGTGCTCACAGCCTCATTTCTGTGAGAGGCAGGTGCATGGGAGAGTGGCAGGCACATAAGCTTGCAACCTCACTTGTGTGAGTGGGGGGCACACACGCTCACAGTCCCATTCTCACGAGTGGCAGGCCTCAAATGAAGCTGTTCATATGCATGCATGCACCTGTGGGCTGCGGTCCACTATTAGACTGAGGCCTATTCGCAACTGGGCCTCAAGAGTGGTCCTACTCACTCAAGCAGCAGGCAACTGCCTCTCACACAAAAACATCCCCTCTTTCCTCTCTCCTGCACCAGACCACCAACCCAGAAAAGTTGGGGAATTCTGAATTACCAGGTTGGGGCCTGTTTGCAACTAGGTTGCATGAATGTGTGGCACATGCAGCAGGACTCACTCAAAGAGAGGGCACCTGCCCCTGACACAAAACCATCCCTTCCCCACCCCCTGCCAACCCAGAAAGGTTGGGGAACACTGAATTAAGGTATCTTTTCAATAATGGGTAAATATATTGTCTCAACATGTAATGTGAATGTCTCAGCCATTAGCTTTCACAGTTTAAATTCTAAGTTAACTTGGGACCTCTCTCCATATTTAAGAGGTCCCTAGAAGGGCAGGCATAAGTGTCCTGGTATCTCTATCACATTTTGATTTTCTTATTTTCTTTGTTCAAATTTGTCATTTTGTTTGACAAATAAAATAAATAAATAAACAAATATTGCCTGAGTTTGCATATTTGCAGTATAGTATGCCAATGGGCTGTGTGTGTATTTGTGTATGAGTGTGTGTGTGTGTGTGTGTGTATTTTCTCATCTGGTTCCTTCCGTTAAGGGAAATGACATATCATCCAGAGCAGATTTGTGCAATATGGGCTGAGTAGTCCTGTAGGGACTTACTGTAGCTTTTACTACCCTGACATGGCACTGCTGAAACTTGTAAGGAAAATGGCACAGCCCCCCCCCCCCCATTTCGCCTAAAATATGGATGGGTCCTCCACTTTCATTTAAATTTTCAATGCCCCAATGAATTCCAGGCTAATTTAGGAGGTTAAGACTGGAATTTTGCCTTTCAAAGATCTACCTCACTGAGCACTCCCACCTTTCCAAAAAGCTAGCAAAACCCACCCATGAATTTTCTAATGTTATCACTACAACAGCCAGTTGCAAATCTCCAGACATTTGGGAAGCCAACTTGGTTCACTATAGTGATCCAGGTATAGCATACAGAATTATTGGTGTCTTTTACAAGCCAGAATCATAAACCAGGCTTTCTGGGTTAATGAATTATGTTTGATCTGGGAGCCACAAGCCATGATTCTCAGATACTGCTGAAATTTTAAGCATCCTTCTTCATGGAAAGTGCAGATAATCAAGAACTGAAGCTTCACATTTCATCTGAACATATTCTGCTGTCTTTGTAACTGAGCATTTCTATTTAAATTTCTATTTCTATTTAAATTTCTATTTAAATCTATTTAAATCTTAAACTCCACACGAGTGAGACCACCAGAAAAATCTGAATGTTCCCATGCTACTGTATAATTGCATTTCAGAATTTCATGTTCCCAACTAATCTGGAAAGAAAATCAAATTGGGACTGGCAGGTGGACTGTTTTTTCTGTGAAAAAGTAACTGAGTTTATATATCATGCTAAGCCATTTCAATTTGTCTTTTTTTTTTTAAAAAAAATCTGATTTAGTCAAAGTATTAATCCTGCCAATTGTAATAATTCATAGTAACCTTGTTTATATAAACTGATTCAGAGCCTTTCCCAACCTAATAAACTCCAAATATGTGGAGCTGATGAAATAATGATCACACATACATCTGGAACACACATGCTGAGACCCTATTGTCTCCATCAAATCTATGAGAAAAAATATATATGATCTCTTACCAATTGCTGTGGTCAGCATAAGCACTTGCTCCACTTTCTTGCCATCGTTGTAAAATGCCATGTGCCACACTCCTTGGTCCATATATTCTATGAAACCAGTTTCTTGCATGGACATTAAAATTAGATTTCTGGGCCCCTGGTGAGATTCTTCAAAATGTCTTGGTTCCTGTTTAATTAGCTGTTTTCCATCCATTAGTTTTACAAAGTCAAACTGAAACAGCACAGATTACAGAAATGATGAAATGAATTCTTATTACCTTTCATCTCAGAGGAATCCTTTATTTATTTATATTCCATTCCTTTTCTCCTTGACATCGAGAGCAATGTGTTGCCTTTTCAAAGTTAGTTCCAAAAGCAAGCTAAACTTAGTTTAAGTTCACCAATTCCTTCCACAACCATTAAAGGGAAGCTGCTTTACTACTTTGTGAATTAGATGCTAATGACCTGACTTTGATTGAAATATGGATGTATTTGAACAAGTATTTTAATCAATTGGCAGATTTGAGCATTATCCTTCACCAAAAAGTATAAACCTTCTGAGCTGGTCACCAATAAAGGTTCCTGATCTACAATCAACATAGCAGTAGCACTTAGTATATACTACTTCACAGTGCATTACAGCCATCAATAAGGAGAAATTTTCTAACTGTGAGAACAATCAACCCATGGAACAGAAGTTGCCTTCAGAAGTTGTGGGAGCTTCATCACTGGAAGCTTTCAAGAAGAGACTGGACTGCCATCGGTCAGAAAGGGTGTAGGGTCTTCTGCTTGGCCATGGGGTTGGACTAGATGACCTACAAGGTCCCTTCCAACTCTGTTAATCTCGAAGCAGTTTACAGAGTCAGAATATTGCCCCCACCAATCTGGGTCCTCATTTTACTGACCTTGGAAGGATGGAAGGCTGAGTCAACCTTGCTGGTCAGGATTGAACTCCTGGCAGTGGGCAGAATTAGCCTGTAATCCTGCATTCTAACCAGGGCAACACCATCGCTCTTCTTTTGTCTAACCCTAATATTCTGCTCTCTATCTAGGGATTCTAGACAGATATTCATTTATCCAGTCTTGAAGAAGTTTCCCAGGATGGGAATTTTGACTTGTTACTTCTTTCAGATCTGAACTCAAAAATATCCTTCCAAGTTGTCCAGTTTTGTGCTACCATCTGTACAATAGTTTGCACTGTGAATTAAGTTTGGGCACTTTTATTTTATGCCTTATGTTCCCATTTATTTTTAGATCTCATTTTCCCCATTGTATTTCTGTTTTATATATCAGTTCTACCATTAGATATTTTACTGTACAGGTATTCCTCAGGTTACAACCATTCATTCAGGGACCTTTCAAAGTTATGACATTGCTGAACAAAGAGTAGCTGCAACCAATTCTTGAAATTTGGACCCCTGCAGTGTTCCCAAAGTCATGTGATAATAATCTGGGTTCTCCATGATATGTCTTCATTTATCATTGGTTTTAATGTAGTGTTAACTGTGAGAGGGATATTGGAATCTTAGTAGACAACCAGCTAAATATGAGCCAGCAGTGTAAAGCCAACACAATCCTAAGTTGCATTAGCAGATGGATACAATCAAGATCAAGTGAGGTACCAATATCACTCTGTAAAGCTTTAGTAAGACCACACCGAGAATCCAGTTTTGGTCACCACACTATGAAAAACGTTGTTGAGACTTTAAAAAAAGTGAAGAGAAGAGCAATTGAGATGATTAGGGGACTGGAGGCTAAAACATACGATGAACAGTTGCAGGCCTGGCTAGTCTAGTGAAGAGAAGGACCAGGTGAGGCAGGATAGCAGCCTTCCAAGATTTGTGAGGAGGTCAAGCTAGGGGTGGGATTCCATTTTTTTAACAACCAGTTCTGTGGGCATGTCTTAGTTGGTGGGCATGGCTTGGTGGTAATTGACTGGCTGGGCATAGCCAACTCAACATCACTCACATTGTGGCATGCATCTCCTCAACTGGCCTCTCGTGATTGTGGGGATGCTGCAATAGTCGTAAGTGTGAAAAATAGTTATAAGTCACTTTTTTCAGTGCCATTGTAACTTTGAATAGTCACTCCACACAAGCAAAGTACCAGCAAAGGAGGGGAAAAAAATTCCAGAGAAGTTCCAGAGACAGGAAGTTTAGTCCTGCCAAAAATGTAAAAAGGATTAACGGAGAGGCAGTTTCTGTAAGCAACACCAGAATGTTTCCTTCCTGTCTTCCTTACAGGATTAGGCCAGTAATTTCTTCTAACAACTGGTTCTCTGAACTGCTTACAATGTTAACAACTGGATCTAGTGAATAGGTGCGAACCTGTAGAATCCCACCCCTGGGTCAAGCTATTTTCCAAAGCACCTGAAGGCCAGACAAAGAATAATGAATGAACAAGGAGAGATTTAACCTGGAAATAAGGAGAAACTTTCTGACAGTGAGAACAATCAACCAATGGGAAAGAAGCTACCTTCAGAAGTTGTGGGAACTTCATCACTGGAGACTTTTAAGAAGAGATTGGACTGACATTTGTCAAAAATGTTGTAGGGTCTCCTGCTTGGGTGGGGGGTTGGACTAGATGACCTACAAACTCCCTTCCAACTCTGTTAATCTGTATATCTGTAATGTCTTTTTTATTTTTTAACTGTATATGTAACTGTAACTGTAACCCTATGATAAGACAGGTGTTCAATAAACAGGTAGAGAAGTCCTGTTTTTTCCTACTAGTGCAAGGATAGTCTGCAGACCATGGAGAAAGGAATGGACTACAAGGCACAGTGCATTCTGGTGATAGTTGAAGCAGGAGTGGAGGCTATCTGGGGAAAGGTGGTGGCAGGTCCCATAGATTGCTATCAGGACGCTGGTGAGAGGGGAGTGGCTTAGGGGCATCTCTTTGTGGGGTTTCTCTTTCTATTTCTTGCTTTTATGTAACTTTTGGGACTTTGGGAGGGGGAAAGGAATGTGCCTTGAGCAGCTGCCTTATCTTGTCTCTGGAGGAGAATAGCAGTGTTGCCCTGGAGACCTGCATCTATCATCTTACCGGCCTGCGTTTCTCATAACTTTTTCACTCACTGGGATGGGCTCGATAATGTGTTGATCTATTGGACATTGGGAAGGGCTCTGTTTGCAATGGTTTAATCCAGGGGTCCCCAACCTTGTCAACTTTAAGCCTGGTGGACTTCAACTCCATGAATTCTGGGAGTTGAAGTCCGCCAGGCTTAAAGTTGCCAAGGTTGGAGACCCTTGGTTTAATCTAATGTTTCAAGCAGGAAAAATTACTTCCTGCCTACATCTCTTGCTGTCACAATCTTCCAGGAAATGTTTCATTTTGAAATTGATGTTGTTTCAAGAGTTCTGAGAAGACTGGCGGGGCAGGACCTTAAGGTTGGCCGCAATACAGGAAGTGCTATTGAGGGTGATGGTGGAACTAGTGGATGGACAAGGGCTTCCTAAAAGTGCAGGACATACTCAGCAACTCATGTTGGAAAGGCTCTTGGAAAACTGATCTGTGGGCTTCATCACTGAAGCCTTTTAAGAAGAGGCTGGAGAACCACTTGTTTGAAGGGAGCTCCAGCTGAAGCAGGGAGCTAGACTAGAAGATCTCCAAGGTTCCTTCCATATCGATTCTGTACAATATAGTTTCAAAGAGCTTCAGTAAGAAGTGGAGGGCAGCCCAATACTGATAAGGCCTGCAGGTCTTTTTGCTCACTTCTTCCTGAAAAGTCCCATGAAGTTCCATCAGCTTCCAATTCACTGAAGACTGCTGTTCAGTTCAGAAATTCCTATTCCATTAGGGCAGTGGTAGGATTCAATTGGTTCACACCAGTTTGGGTGACCCAGTTGTTAAATTGCTGGCTGGCCCTTTTGGGCGTCCCCATGCACCCTATTTTGGCTCTTAGATAAGTGCAGAGGGGCCCACTAGGCCCAAAACGGGGCACAGGGGTGTGCGGTGCAGCAGCCCATGACCTGTTTTTGCTCCCAGAGGGTTGCAGGGAGGCCCACTAGGCCCAAATGGGGCATGGGAGGGGGTGTCTCCACACAGCCCATTTTTGGTCCAGGGATGCAGGAGGCTGAGTGCTGCCTGTCATATCCCATGGCCATAGCCACCATGGCCACATCCACCCAGCCAGTCATTAAGGCAGAAAACCGATTGTTAAATTATTTGAATCCAACCAATGCATTAGGAGTTAAAATCTAGAAACTACCTTAGGGGTGTGATAAACCAATCTGATTTCTTCTCTTATCTTAGAAGGAAGTGAAGCTCTGAACTTCCCATGCTGAAGGCTTTGATTTCAAGAATTTTGCATTTCTCTTTGAGAAACTGTAGTCCAGAAAATGCAGCAGACAGCACAACGGCCAGATGTAAACTGGCAAATATTAAGGCCCGGTCCCACTGGCCGATGGACGCAAAACATATGCATAAAGGACACAGCGGACGAGCAAAATTTCGGGGGTGGCTCCATCCATTGTCATCCGCTCCAAAAAGTGGCAAAAATTTGCATAAACAGAACGGAAAAGAATGGACAAGAACGGACATGGGTAGTATGTAGCGGGGATGTTAAACGGATGTTCATAGGAAGCCTAGCGGATTAAAGCGGATGGAAGCAAATGACACCTCCGAAGGGGTTCCGGGATTTCGAAGCGGAAGCATAGCGGATTAAGCGGATGCATCACGTACGCCTAAAGGAAAGAAAGGGGATGCCACGTGGATGTATATCGGATGCAAACACATCCTTTCTATTTCCGTGCTACTAACGCTGTGTCGACGTTCCATGTACCTTTTGTTTCCTCCCTCTTTTCATTTTCAGCTGCAGCGGATGTGAGTTGCGAGGATGCCCAGAGGATGCAGAGAGGATACAACGGACGTTTAACGGATGATAAACGGACATAGAACGTTTGTTGCCCGTATATGTCGCGGATGTACATCGTATGCGGCAGAAAGTTCATCCGTTCACAAAGTTTTGTGCAGGTCAAAACTTCTTGCACGGATGAAATCTCAGTGGACGGATGCTCGACGGATAGAGCATATGAAACACGTATGCAATGAGTACACAACGGATGCATAGCGTTTTCCAACGGATGGCAAGCTTTTTTTTAACATTTTACATCCTCTTTGCATCCGTAAGTGCAGTGGGACAGGGCCTTTACTTGCATAACAATCCATGACTAAATTTCCACAACATTTATGTAACACTAGACTGCTTATCATTTTCTACATAGGGCTGGGATAAAGGGAAAAGTGAGAGGATTTAGCAAGGACAATTTGTGTTGTGTCCCAATTTTTGTTTAATTTGCTAAAAATAGAGAGATTAACTCAGGCAGAAGCTTGGGTTGCTTGCTAACATAGAAACAAAACATGTAAAACTATGCTGTATCATTTTAAAAACATTTTTGGTGAAATTTGCTCAAAGCTTGTATGTCAGTAAGTGTTCCCTGATCACTGTTATCATTCTATGCCTTTTTTTTTTTCAGAACAAAGGGATTGCAATTAACAATTTACATCAAGTGAGTTTTCTTATGCACGCGTACTGCCCAAAACGCAGAAGAGCATATTGTCTTGGAGAAGCATCTGGGGGACAAAATGGACACTTTATTTATGAAGTCACACAAATAAATGTAGGCATTCAGTGAAGACAAATTCCCCATCCTCAGAGAATTCAAATCTAAAGACGGGTGTGAATCTTTATTTCTAATGAAAACAAACAATAAAAGCAAATCTCTTTTTCTTTTTAGTGCTATGAGATATTCCTTCAAAAAGACTGTCATAAGGTGTTAATTAAATGAGGATGATTCATTGCTTTGGAGAAGGTTTATATGTGCTTACATGTGAACAAAAGTGAGGTTGTAGATATTTTTGGGACTATTTGCAATTCACCCCAGCAGGTAGTTATAACTATTTAGAATAACTATTTAGGAATTATAAATATGGAAGCAAAAATATTTTTTTCTTTAGACTTTTCTCTAAAGTCTAAAGAAAAAAATAAAGAAAAGAAAAATTAGGGGTGACATGATAGCAGTATTTGAGGGGCTGCTGCAAAGAAGAAGGGGTCAACTTATCTTCCAAAGCACCAGAAGGCAAGACAAGGAGCAATGGATGGAAACTGAACAAAGAGAGAAGCAACCTGGGATTAAGGAGAAATTTCCTAAAAGTGGGAACAATTAATCAGTGGAACAACTTGCCTTCAGAAGTTGTAGATGCTTCATCACTAGAGGTTTTTAAGAAGAGACTGGGCAGCCACCAGTCTGGAACAGTATAGGGTCTCCTGCTTGAGCAGGGGGTTGGACTAGCAGACCTCCAAGGTCCCTTCCAGCTGTCTGAACTGAAATTCAAAATCAAGTGATTGTCTACTCCTGTTTAATCCAATTATAGTTGGAACATTTGCTGGCAAAATTCTTTCCTCCCCTGCATGCTTACATAAAATGAAGAAAAACTTTTCTTTTGCTAAGAAATTTTTTTAAAAAAAGACTCAATTCAAGTGTCAAGAAGACACTGAAAAGCAAGGTTGTTCTTGAACAAGCCCTTTAAGAGTGAACCTCACTATTATTTTGGAGAGCACAATGCACTGTGAAATAGTTAACTTTTTAAAAAGTAGACAAGATTACAATACCTGGGTGTGAGTGGGAGGAACATTGCGTCTGCCATAGATCCCAAGCAGGGAATCCTTTGCCAGGGAGACGTTGAATTTCAAGTACAATGGATGATGGATCGTGATCTGGAACCGCCAAAAGAGGCCTGGTGGGATTGTCTGCATCACCTGAGCTCCAATGTCAATTTCTCCAGTGTCTATTGCCTGCCCTTTCTGAAATACGATGTCTCCAAAAGAACAAAAGGACAAAAAGAAAAGTTACAAAGAGGTCCTGCTTTTCAAAGGCATTTTAAAAAGGCATAAAATGAGCAGCCTGCAATTCAAGACAAATTTGCCTCTTAAGGGAAAATGTATTGGGGGAGGCATATAATATGAAACCTCAGGTGGCTGGAGGAATCTCTTCGGTCTAAGGCAGTGGCCCCCAATCTTTGCAGCCCAGCTGGGGAAGGGAAAGAGGTAGAGGTGGTATTCAGTCGGTTCTGACTGGTTCTGGAGAACCAGTAGCAGAAATTTTGAGTCGTTCGGAGAACCGGCAAATCCCACCTCCGACTGGCCCTGGTCCCGTCTATTCTCTGCCTCCCAAGTCCCAGCTGATTGGCTGGGTCTTCTTTGGTTGCCCTGCACAGGAGAATAGAACTGGAAAGTAGATTAATGGGGTGGGGAGGGAATGGAGATTTTGCAGTAACCTTCCTCCTGCCATGCCTACCAAGCCCCACCACGTCCACCAAGCCACACCCGAAAGAACTAATAGTACAATTTTTTGAATCCCACCACTGGGAAGAAAGGAACCTGCAAGTGGCGGGCCAGTGCACACACATGTGCATACAGCTCCAATCACACAAGAGGTAAGAGAACCTTTTGGGGTGCTACTCATGCAAGTGGAGCTGCATGAGCCTGCACATCGGCCTGCCCCTTCTGCGGCCCAATTCCAAATAGGCCAACAGCCCAATACTGGGCCGTGGGCTGGAGACTGGAGACCTGTGGCTTAAAAGATAGCTTTGAATATTGTCAGGGATTGGAAACAGAAGACCCTTAAAAGGAAATAATTGTAGCTTAGGTTTGAAATGAAGTCTCTTTGGTGGTCTCTGAACTTGGTTGTTTTCTTGCAGACATTTCATTATCCAACTAGGTAACATCATCAGACTGATGATGCTAGGTAGTTTGAGTAAAGAAAACGTCTGCAAGAAAACAACCAAGCTCAGAGAGCATCAAAGATAAGATCCTGTATTGCACAAATAAACTAGTTTCTTTCTCTCTCTCTTTCTCACTCCCCACCCCTTACACCCATGCATCCACATCCACACAAACACAAATTTGTTATATCTAGCAAAGGAATTGTTAGATCGCTAAAAGTGACACTGCCATTCAATTGGGAGAAGGGAGGGGACTTGGATTCAATTCATTAGTTGCCTGTGACAACTGTTTTTTTATAACTTGCATCCTGCCGCCTGAGAGCCCTGAGATTTTCTCACCTCTTGGGGAATGTATAGGAAGAATGTGGGTTGTTTCACTTTAATAGCCAGCAGTAGATGGCCATGGGAATGTATGCTTATCTGTTTCTCAGATAAGGCCAGTACAATAACATCTTCACACGTGTGAATGGGCTGAATCCTCATCTGGCTAAAGGGCTGAATCCTCATCTCTACTGCTTTAATTCTACTTGTCTTGCCTAAGGGTATACAGATTTTGCTTTGAATGCATTGCTATCACTTCTGCTTAATAAAAGGTTCCTTTTGAAATACTTCATTTCAGGAGTCTTCACTTTCTTAAGTTAGGAGGAGAGGCAACCCTTAAAGGAATATGTGAAATACTGGCTTCAGAAGAGTCTTCCCTGAGCAAAAGTCTTCCTTTCACAACAACACAGCTGAGCCCCCGCTGAGTTGTGACATTACTCCACAGAGATTAAACAAGGACAAAGGGCTTTTAGCACTATATAGGTGTTAATTAATTCACTGGGTTCAACAAATGCCTTCCTATTCATACATTTAACACATTTCTAGAGTGTTTCTCATTGCAACACATCTCTAAGCTTTGCACTTCCCTTCCTCCACATCACATTCTTGACCCAGCTTGGTCCTGGGGTATCAGCCTTTGAAACAAAACAAAAACAAGCAAAGAAACAAAGAAAAAATGGAGAAAAGGGGGATTGAACATGTTTATGAACAGGGAAAAAAGATACATTTTGGGAAACATTTTTGAAAATTCTTTGGGAGTAATTAAAGATAAAGGTTCCCTCGCACATACATGCTAGTCGTTTCTGGCTTGAGGGGGTGGTGCTCATCTCCGTTTCAAAGCCAAAGAGCCAGCGCTGCCTGAAGATGTCTCCATGGTCGTGTGGCCGGCATGACTAAATGCCAAAGGCGCACGGAACACTGTTCCCTTCCCACCAAAGGGGTCCCTATTTTTCTACTTGCATTTTTACATGCTTTCGAACTGCTAGGTTGGCAGAAGCTGGGACAAGTAATGGGAGCTCACTCCATTTGAACTGCCAAACTGCCGACCTTTCTGATCGACATGCTCAACATCTTATCCACTGAGCACCGCATCCTAAATGGGAGCAATTAGCAACCTGCCAAATGTAGGGTCTTATTTTTCATCTCAAAATCAGAGTTTGGGAGCTTTAGGGAATTTTCTACAGAATGTTGGCTCTGCTAAAGTAGCAGAGAAGTGGGAAGTGGTGGAAAGGAAAGAACTTGCATTGAAACAGAGAGCAAACCCCACTCCCTTCTAGCACTGATGATGTTACCTAGCTGGGTAACGAAACTTCTACAAGAAAATAACTTAGCTCAGAGAGCACCAAGGACCCCACGAAAGGAACTATTTATATTGTTGTTATCCAGTTGCTAAGTTATGCCCAACTCTTTGCAACCCCACGGACAACAGCATGCCAGGCTCCCTTACTGTCCACTGGCTCTCAAGAGTTTGCCCAAAATCATGTGCATTGTGTCGATGTTACTATCGAACCATCTCATCCTCTGCTATCTCTTTTCTTTTTGCCTTCCAATTTCCCCAATGAGTCCTTTCTTCTCATTTGGTGGCCAAAGTATTTGAGCTTCAGTTTCAAAATCTGTCCTTCCAAATTACAGTCAAGGTGGATTTACTTTAGGACAGTTATGGCGAACCTTTTTGTTGTGGTGTGCCAAAAGGGTGTACACTGCTGGCACCCACAATGCAATGTGCTCCGCCCCCCCTGCACATGCACGTGCAACACCCCCCATCTCCTTACCTGCATTGTGCATGCGTGTACCTCCCAGCTGATTTTTGGTCCGTTTGAGGCTGTTTTTGCCCTCCCGGAGGCTCAAGGGAAGCCTCTGAAGCCTTAGGAGACCCAAAAATGGGCCCGTTTCATCACTTCTGGTATTTCCATTTTTTGATTTCCCAAGGCTGCAGAGGCTTCCCTCGAGCCTCCAAGAGGGCGAAAACAGCCTCAAACAGGCTGGAAATCAGCTGGGAGGCCCACACATGTGCAGTATAGGTAGGTTTAGCAGTATAGGTAGGTTTTTAATATAGGTAGGTTTAGCCATTTGTGCCCACACAAATGGCTCTGCGTGTCACCTGTGGCACGCATGCCATAGGTTCGCCATCAAGGCTTTAGGACGCACTAGTCATGACCAGAGAGCAAAGATTCATTCTCACACTTAAGATGTGTAAGTACATTTAGGTGGCTGAATTAAAAGTCCAAGAAAAGTGGCTAAGCCCATCTGCTTTAGACTTGCTTATTTTTTAGAGTACCAGCTTGTAAGCAGTTTCTTTGTTTTTCCCCTGAGCACTGTCTAAAATTACTTCGGTGTTTCTCTTCAGAGAATTTAATTCGAGCCACAAGAAAAGCTGGAAGTTGACAAGACATTTCAGATATTGTCTGGAACTGTTTATAAACCAATGCCCAATGGGGCCAAAAGGATTTTAAAAAGCATTTTCCTGATGCTGACACAGTCTCGTTATCATACTGATTATACTGTCTGGATAAAGGGCAGGAACTCTAAGGTCAAAGATACTAGCCACATGTTTAAAGCAAATGTAATGTTGGTCCAGGTGGATGGTTTTTAAATGAGATGGTAGCTGCTTTGTCACTTTTCAAAAATGAAGGACTTCAGGGAAATGAATAAATATGTGTGCGGGTACATATGCCAAATTGTACTGGGAAATATAATTTTGACATGACATAATCCCATGATAGAAATGTTCCTTCTTGGCAGAATTATCCCTTACTGACTGTACGTTTTGCTGTGCTATAATGTAAAGGTCTCCAAACTTGGTAACTTTAAGACTTGTGGATTTCAACTTCCAGAATTCTCCAACCAACTGGGGGTGTTTGCACCCGCTGGAGGTGCGAGACTATGTTACAGGCAGGGGGTGCAGAAACTTGGGTTTATAGTGCATATGCATAATTAGATGCACATGATTATTTACTTTTGTAAGGGGTGTGAGAATATATATGAGAAGCATTCTAGGGGTGTGAGATATAGAAAAGGTTGGGATTTTAAAAAAATTACTTCTGGTTCTGTGGGTGTGGCTTGGTGGGTATGGCATGGGGAAGGTTACTGCAAAAACCCCATTCCCTCCCCACCCCACTCACCTGCTTTCCAGTTCTGTTCTCCTGTGCAGGGCAACAAAAAAAGACCCAGCCAATCAGCTGGGACTTGGGAAGCAGAGAATAGATGGGGTGGGGCTAGTCAGAGGTGGGATTTGCCGGTTCTCCGAACTACTCAAAATTTCCGCTAGTGGTTCTCCAGAACTGGTCAGAACCTGCTGTTGGGAACCCCTTTGTTAGAAGATTCAATCCAAGTGTGCTCAAGTCAAATCTGAATCAAGCACCAGTGGCGTTCTCATGTATCTCCTCACCCGTTTCTCCTGTTCTACATTTGCTTCATTGGTTTATCTGTGCTATTGTGTGTGTTTTAAGCCACTTAACGTGAGATCACATCTTGATCAGATTTATTTACCAGCCTTCAGATTTATGCAAAAATCCTTAGAATGACAGCAATGGCATTCTTGCCACTATGCCGACATGAGAAACCGTTAAATTGTGTATTAGAAGGAATGTAGTAGAACTTTTTGAAACCAATCTTCTGGGACATCATAAATCTGATGAAGTGAGCTGTAGCTCAGAAAAGCTTACACCTTTTAGTAAAATGTGTTAAGGCTTACCCAGGTTCCTGATTTTTGGTTAAAGTAGGCTAACATTGCTCTATCCTTACAATATTGTACAATACGAGAGTCAGGTTGGCCTAGTGGTTAAGACACGAGTCCAGAAACTGGGAGATGTTGAGTTCTCATCCTGCCTGAGGCAAGTAAACCAAATTAGGGATGTTGGGCCAGTCACCAGGAGATGGTGAGTTCTAGTTTTGCCTTAAGCAAAACAGCTAACTAGATGGGTTTTGTGTCAATCAAGTTCAAGTCCCACCCAATCTGACTGGGTGATTTTGGGCCAATCACCAGAATATGGTTTCAGTCCAACATGCCTCACAAGGTTGTTGCTATGTGTAAAATAGGAGGAAGAAGGAACATTAGGTATGTTCACCACCTTGCATTATATACAAAGTAATAATCAAATACAGTTCTAATAAATAAATCAATAATAATAACTTAGGGAACATGCACAACAGTTGGGTTAATTGCATGCCCTCACTACACAAAACCATTGAGACTTCTGGCCTTTCCTGTCATGTCAGAGTAATTTCCATGATGATTTTATATACTTGATAAAAAAAAAAAACATTAGAAAAAAGAGATACCTTTTCTTTCTGTTTTATCTGACACTTTGCCTCCAATGGGAGCGTATGTTGTATCCACAGATTCTGTGAATCTTCCTTTACTGAGTCCATTTTCATAAAGCTGCGCATCAACTGGTTGCAAATGCCAAGTCAGGCCACATAAATGTACTGCTGTTAAAGAAAGAAAGAAAGAAAGAAAGAAAGAAAGAAAGAAAGAAAGAAAGAAAGAAAGAAAGAAAGAAAGAAAGAAAGAAATTAATTCAGCTTATTAATTTATGCCCACCTTCATTACCCACCCAGAACAAGATAGCAGAAAGCTTTGAAGAAGTCAATTATCCCATGCCTCTGTTTATAAGAAACTGAAATTCTAAGTATGCTAATTTCACCTTAAACTAAATGTGTAATTAGTTTCCTCATTTTCATTTGGAACTCAGCCAAAGCTGGATGATGAATTTTATTCAGCAGTTAGCGGGAATGCTTGCAATTCAAAGGACAATGGCTTTGTGAGAAAAAGACTGCACAGAAAGTAAAAATGAAGAGAGACACATATTCCTCAATTTTGTATCATTAAAATCTAGTGCTTCTCCTGCACAGAAGGTGGGTTATACATAGTGTGGGGCCCACAGAGCATGAAATCAATTATTCTGATAAGACAAATCATAATTTTTGCACAAATCTATCCAAGGACCACAATAACAACAAATACTATAATTCCTAATTAAATAATCAATGGTTTAATATAGTATGCGAATATAGCCCTAGAGAAACCACAGAGGAAAATCTTGGAGTCTACTGTAAGAATGGAGAAATGTAAAAAGGAGAGGAGCCATACAATATTTTCTCACCATGTTGACCATGTATATTTATGAAAATTATTTCCATTGTTTTCTAACTTTCCAGATGCTGTCCTCCTTTTTGCTGATATCAGTACATCCATAACTACATTTCCTTAATGAATAGGAGCCAAATGGATATCGGTTGCCTTGAAGAAGCTTTGGCAGGTACTTAACTATGAGATAAATTTCTTCCACCTTATATTCCAGACCAATATTCATAGCTCAAATTCAGGCTTATTTTATTTTATTGCATTTTATTTATGCAATTTACATGGTCACCCATTGCTGGACTCCGGGTAGCAATCCAGAACAAAGGCTAATATTACTTCGATAAGCAGCCAGCCAAGGTAATAGCAAAGTGATTTTTGCCAAAACCAACAATTAGTGGAAAGCTTAAGTACTGTTGTATTTTTTTTAAATCTGTAGATAATACTCTTTGGAGCTAAAGCCGATAGTTGGAATTCACAAAGTGAATGGTGAGTGATGTCATTAAACTGCTGGTATAGATGTGGTGATAACCAAAGAAGATGCAGTTGCTATACTGGATATGAATAGTCATAACTCTCCTCCTACTCCACATAGACACACATACATACTTTCCAGAGGTTGTTCCGACCACCTTAGTTTATCTTTTGTCTTTTTAAATAAGTCATGCAATGTAGGAGAAGAAATGACATAACTTGAGGGTGGAGTCAAAAGGGCAATCAGCCTAGAATCCTTACGTAGCCACAAGCGAACTAAGTCCAAACCCCCTTGAATGCCATTGGGTCTTATTCAACTCCAAGCAGGTGCTAACCATTAGTTAAGAAGAATCCTGTGCATAGCATGATCAGCAATAAATCAGTTTAATTGGAGCTTTACATGTGTGTACCTGATCTATAAACTTATTTAGCTCCTGATATGCAAACACATTTCCAGAACAAAGTATGAGCTTCCAACTGCCAGCTATTTTTATTTTCCTACTCTGAAATATCACGTAAAATCCAGAAAAAAAGATGATTTATGTAATGGAACAAGGAATGAGACATGTGGAAAAAAGCCAGAGCCACAAGAACAGTTGGATAAGAGGCACCCAAGCCTGCAGGAGAAATGGAGGCTGGCAAACATCTGAGAAAAGACCCTAGTTTCTTGAGCTGTAAAGCTTGGGAGAGGGATGGACTTCAGACTTGCAAGATTCTGTTAATGCAACTTTACATAAAGTAGAATTAACTGCTGCCCAATTATTTATGTAATTATCATCATTAGTGCCATGAAGTAAAATAGGTACTTATTGGGCAGGACATACATCTAACATGTAAATATTTGATTTAAATACAAGCAAACCAAAGTGAAATAATTGGAATTTACAATTATTCCACATATATTGAACATTTTTCTTTTTTGCCTTGCTAAAAAAAGACGGTGAACTACTCTGGGAGACTATATGCAGTTCTGGAGAATAATATATTTAGAATTAATACAGGATGAGGGAGCCTTTTTTAAAAGGCACACAGACAAAAACCTTGTACATTGTTTCTTCTGCAACTTAACACAGCACTTGAAAGCTGACAAGTTCAATATTTTCAAAATTAATTTTGCATTATTTCAAACACACTGACATGTGACAGATCAACCAATCCATTACTGCTAATTCCTAAGAGACTGGCTGCTCCTTCTCTAAATATTCCCATGGAGGTTTTCTGAATAAATAGGAAGCAGAGAGAAAGAAGTGATTTGCACAATTTCCCCAGAATTGTTAAGCAGAAAGGAAATGGATGCAACATCTCCTGGTCTGAAGCATCACAATTCTGCAAAGGCTGTTTGCTATAAAGTTAGAAAGCCAGAGTGATGCTCCAGCCCAGCGTTTTGCATTGCTATATGATAGCCGACATTGTAATAGAATGCATGGATAACCTTGAAGACAAAGGAGAGTGGATGCTGTCTAGGAAACTATCAGATAAGAGAGATGGGAGCCCCCACAGTCTCTTTAATAGTCAGAGAAAGATACTTAGGAAGGATCTGTCCTCATGGATCAAGCAGCTAAAAGTAGAGATGGGAAGTTTGTGTCTTCAGATTTGCAGGATTCTGTTAATGTAGCTTTAGAGGAGTGGCAGAACCTGGGAAAGGTGTCAAGAGGGGAATCAGCCTGGAATCTCCACAGTCTCACAGTGATCTTAGTCCCTTGAATTCGGTTAACCCTTTTCTTTTTTTAACGACCCCAAAATCCTATGTGGGGTAGAGTCTGGGCAACTGAATGGAGCTAGCAAAGTGTTTAATGGCCAGATGCCCTTTCTGTCACCAATGCAGAGTTTTGTTCAGCACATATATTCTCATTGTGCCCAGAGAGAGAAATATCTGTCTCTACCTAGGATTGAACTCACAGCCTACTGATTGTGAGGCAAGAGCTCCACCTCTAATTCCGTTAATCCTTATCTAGAGCCAAAATACTACTGACTACCAGTTGACTGGATTCCTGTGCATCAGAATGAGCAATAAATCAGTGTAATTGGGAGTTAATGTATGGCCCTGATTTTGTATGTCTGACAAGCCTTATAATAAAGTAGAGATAACTCATCCAGTTGTGTTTCCAATCTGGGAAGGATAAACACAGAAAACACATTTTCTTAGATAAAAATAAAGGACAAACCTGGAAATCTGAAAGAGATTCATAAGGATATAAAATGTAATTGTCAAGTGTATGTCTTTGCTTTGCCAAGGGAAATTCAAGGCTAAACCAAGAATAAATTTTATAAAAATGCATATTGTAACAACAGTATTTAAATTAATCAGAGTATGTGAATTTATTCCACTGCACAACTTCCTACAATTCTGGGCAATTCAACAACAACAACAACAACAATAGAAAATAACAAAGAATACTTTTGCAATATTCTTTAGTCTCCTGAAATTTTGAAGGTTTTTATTCCAAATGGTTGGGGATTGCATAGCTGATGCCAGCATAGGAATATTGAAATAAATTAAAAGCCATCAGAAATTGTGATATACACACAGTTGTGATATATACACAGACCCGGCATGCCCCAGAAGCTACAGTAGTTCTTTGTTGGCAGAAATATACAGATACCCCCAGCTCTGCCTGAGAAAGCAGATCTGTTCTTTGCTAATCAAAAATCCAACTTTTTGAGTAACACAAAAGTGTGACTTTAACAATTGCCATTATTTTCGTTCATATTTTTAGCAGTCCTGCTGAGGTATAAAAAGGATGACTCAGCTATCCAACTTTCTTATTCTCTTTCCCTCTCTGCATTAGGTGTGGCTAGTTGTTATTTCTAAACAGCCATTTACACAGCAGCTCTTGTGATTGCGGTGGCTTCAGCTTTTCAATAAACCATTTTACTTATCTCCACCACTTCTTCCTTGGACTTGCAGTGCATACGCTCAGCCTGCAGTGCATACGCTCAGTCGTTATTGCTTCGTGCTGTTTCCCGTCATTGTCATTTTCAGTTTTTATTCACCATCTTTATATTTTGTTCCCCTGATAAGATGGTGTTTTCCCCACTTTGTCTTTTTCAAGGGGCATCTGATGACATAATAAAGCTGTTAATCGAAAACAAAAGCCCGTGTGTTAACGTATTACTTATAGTTTCACTGAAATGAAATGGACACCAACAGTGCGAAACCATATGGATCTGATGAGAACACAACTGATTTGGTTAAAAAGTTTCCTGCTCATAGTCTTCCAATTAACCTTGGACAGACTGTGACATGTCAGATTGCTTACATTTACACAAAAAAAAGAGTAATAATTTATGTCATGCGAGGGGGTGTCTACAATTACAATATAACAAGATACTAGATGTTGAGATGGATGGTTGCATGGAATTTTAAGATTTGAAGTCCAGTCTCATCTAGAATGAGGAAAACTCTCTTTATAGAATTAGGACATCACCTCAGAAGGGCAAATAGCATGAGATTCAGAAAAGAATTTTAAATGTTGTGTCTCCCCACAAGATTAAAACTATGGGATGTGGCTGACCCTACCAGGTGTTGTTGGGGACAAAATGCTGACATTGTAAATTGCACAGAGAGGGATGTAAAGAACTTAGGAGTGGTATATAAGTCTCAGTCAGGGATGTCAAACTCAATTTCATTGAGGGCTGCATCAGATTTGTGTTTGACCTTGGGAGGGGGTGTGGCCAACACGACATCACTTGCATTGGGGGGGGGTGTGTCACCTGCGGTGGCCTGAGTGCTCTGCCAGTAAAAATGGGCTCCTGAGCTCTGTTTTCAGCTATGACGACCTCCTGCAGCCCCTCTGCCAAAGAAAACAGAATTTGGGGACCCCTCACGGGCTCCATTTTTGCTGGCAGAGGCATCACCAAGACAAATTCCTTGTGTGTCCAATCATACTTGGCCAGTAAAGAATTCTATTCTATTCTATCTATTCTATCAGGGGCTGATCCATCGCTATTTCCAAGGCAGCCCCACATGCCAGATCTAAGCACCCTGCTGTCAACTCGTAAAGTATTTCTTTGCCTGTTTTAGAGTTGCCATAAACAAGGGGGGGGGGAGAAAATCTGAAGGAGCAGTGAGGCTGTTTAAAACCAGAAGTACATTCCACGCATATCTTACAAAGATTGTAGCTAAGCTTCCGAATTTTCTGCCCAAGGAAATCCTCAATTGGAGAACATGATTGATGACACCCAGCCTGTGAATGTGCTTCATTGGATAATCTGATTTATGATACAACCAGAGAGGAACGGGGAAACAGGGTCACAGGTGACTGTAAATTATGTATGCCAGAGTTGGCTTCATACAGGCTGATGCTGGACATGTTGCTCCTAATAAATCTTCTGGATTCTTTTGAAGCTTGTCTT
Source organism: Laticauda colubrina (assembly GCA_015471245.1). Lineage (NCBI taxonomy): Eukaryota > Metazoa > Chordata > Lepidosauria > Squamata > Elapidae > Laticauda > Laticauda colubrina. The sequence goes on from BLBF01000058.1 coordinate 15,274,240, forward strand.
GTGGCTCAAGATTTAATTAGGTCAATCACCGGAATCCCAATATCCATAGGCTAGATTTGGCCCTGGGCCTTGAGTTTGACACCCTGGTCCAAGTGCTATAGCTATTTTGAAGAAGAGGTAGAAAACTGGTGGTGAAGGACACTTTATAGCAGTGTTGTTCCTTCTTCTGACCAAGCTAGATGAAATTGCTGAAAGTTATGGATTAGCAATTTTTGGAAGGTCACACACACATCTAATGTTCCTAATCTGAACCATTACAGACTCCCAAAATTGTGGAGACTGGCACGTTGGTTGAATGCAAAAAACAAAAACAACAAAAAACAAAAAACAAGCCCAGACTCAAGCTCCTTCATTAATTTCTTCACTACTGAAATAATGGAACTAGGTGCTGCAAAATTCTATTTCCATGGTACCTGTTATTTTAGTTTGTGTTGCCTTTAATACGATAGAGGAATGCAGTTGGAATTGACAGCACTGCAGCTTAACAATTTAAAGAAAATTGATGCTACCTGGCATTCTCTCTATTTTAATCATTCCCCTCCCTTTTCATGTCTAGATAATAGGTTATTTTTCTTACATTGTGAGTGATATACTTGGGGAAAGGATTGGTTGAAAAGGATTTTAGTTTTGAATGGATGTTTGCATGATTTTTCAGATTACACTTCATAAACTGGATTAACCCACCATCTGCTACAAAGCCAATGATGAAATTGAATTTATTCTTATCTACCTTCTGTGTCGGCACAGCCTGTCAACTTCTACTTTGAAAACTTTGGCAGAGAACAAAATACAATGCTTGGCTGCAACACAAGGGACTCCCTGTGGTGTATATCTGAATTGAATAATAACAGCCTCTACAATATATATTTATCAACTCCAGATGGCTTCTCCTTCAGGTGAATAAAGGAAGCACAACCAAAATGAAGTGCTTACAAATCTGGGTTGGGATTTTCATGGGTTAGTTTGGTCAGTCTAAACTTAAATTTCCCATAACTTTAGGAAATATAATTAGGAAATGTCAAATTAGAATGAGGTCCTAAAGTTCAAATGGAAAGAGAGGAGGAGGAGGGTGAGAAGGGGGGAGGGAGAGGGAAAGGAGTACAAGGAATGGGGATTAATGATATATATTTAAGTGGGATTTAATGATTAGCAGCTATGGTTTTTGCTTTAATTATTTTCTCTCTCTTTCTCTCTTTCCTGATCCTTAAATCTGATTGGATAGAACTATGCCCCTTTATTTTAAAGTCAATTTCCATGGATTCCATCACAATTGCTGCGCAATACTCAAAAAAGCAGCCTTTTGTTATTTGTTAAATTTGTATCTCACCCTTCCATATGGAACAAGACAGCATAAAAACAAGTCCCTATTGCTATTTTCCTGAACTTTCCCTTCTAGAAAAATACTGGATTGAGAGAGAAGTCCATTATGAAGCTTCCATGGCTCAATGGGGCCCAGAACAAAGATCTCTCCATTCCTATTCTAGTATCTTCAATACAACATCATACTGGCTCTTGGATTGAGAGAAGGTTATACGACAACGTCAAAGTCATGTCATCACAGTGGCATCAAATGACAAGTTGGGACTTTTTCCCCCTTTGCTAAACCAGGCAGGGCCAGGGCCAGCACATGATGCATCCAGCCCATGGGCTGTGAGTTTGATATGCCTGTTGTAGGAGGTGACCAGGTTGAGCCAATGGAGCAGTCAAATATGTCATCAGTCTTGAGTCCCTTCATGCAACAACAAGACTTCTAAATTCAGCTGTCAGGATTCCGGCAGCTACCCCCACTTAAATCATGAGTCTCAAACTTCCAAAACTTAAAAAGGATTTATTGGGAGTTAACATGCCAGCACTGCCTGGGTGTAGCCGACTCTGTGACACATAATTCATTGTCACCCTAGACTCTGGTTTCCCCCCCCCCCACACACACTCCCTGTATCGTAATTCATATTCTCCAATGGGACACATCCATAGCCAAGAGTCATCAATCATGCTCTCCAGTTAGAATTTTGCACAGCAGAAACTTCAGTTACCTAGTTGCTATCTTTCAAAACATTTATGGAATGCAGGTTTGGTTTTGCAAGCTGCTGCAACTGCTCCCCCCTCCCTTTCTGTTGGCAATTCTAAAAAGGCCAGAGAAATATTTTATGAATTGACACCAGCCCTCCTTGAATTCTGCTGACTGTTATCTACCGCCAATTTAGTGGAACTTCAGATTCTTGATTAGAGATAGCATGGAATACACTTGTAGTCATTTGAACAATCTGGTTCCTGATTTCTTACACCTGACAGGGGTTTCTGAGTTCTGACCGAAAAACATCCAGGGATCTTCCATGGTTGAGGAAATATTAGAACCTCAGGTCTCCCAACTCCTAGTCCTGCAGCTTGGCCACTAGGCCAAACTGACTGTCCTATTTCATGAGTAGGAGTCCTTTTGAATCCTCTCTAACTACAGATGTAGAAAACTATGATTTCCTGCTGACTGAGCTTGAAAACATTAAAAACCTGTATCGTAAGCCACCAATTTTCATTTAGAGTCACCCCAAATAACAAGATGGGTAGCATATAAGTTTAATAATAAATAAATAGAATACATAATAATATAGAATGGGTGGCATATAAATTCAATAATAAAGAAATAAGAATAATATAAATAAGAATAATATAAAAATACCTTTCCCCAAAATCCTAATCCTTGCCATTTTGCATTATAACTGTTAGTTATGACTTCAAAGTCAAAAATGTTAAGAGAGCTTCCAGCTGTCAACAGAAGAAAAAGTATTTATCCCTAATATTATTTTTAATACAAATATTTACAATTAAGAGTCCAAAGGGGTACCTTCTTAAGGAAACTGCCATTGGTAATGGATAAGAAAGAAGTGAGAAAAGGAAACTCTTCTTTCATTTTGCAAACTTTCATTATGTTAATACATATCACTCATGTTGATGTACCCTACTGATCAGTCATTCAAGATCAACTGATCAACTGGTTCAGATGTATTCGATTAACCAAAAGCTTTAGTAAGATGGAATTTCCCCTCTCTAGCTAAGCATTGCTGCTATCAGCCAAGGCAGATTTTTTTTTTTTTAAAGATGGTGTTAAATCCAGAGACTGAAATCATTTAAAAGATTTCCACATAAGAGATAAATTTGCTTCGGCTACAAGGAAGACAGATGAAAAGGATTTAAACTATAAAGAAATAACGTCAGATTAGATCAAACATTCTAATCAAAGGAGATGTTAACCAAACAGAGCAAGAAAGCCTGTGAAGATGTCAAATGGCCTTTTCCCCTCCTTCAATGCTTTTATGAAGAGTTTGGGGAAAAAAATTGGTTTCAGCTGAAGAAATCCATCCTCAGTTACAAGATTCAAATGGACTAAATTATATGTAAAGGCTAGTTCCCACTGGCCGACGGACGCAAAACGTATGCATAAAGGACACAGTGGATGAGCAAAACTTCGGGGGTGGCTCCATCCGTTGTCATCCACTCCAAAAAGTGGTGAAAATTTGCATAAACAGAACGGAAAATAAAGGAAAAGAACGGACGTGGGAAGTATGTAGCGGGGATGTTAAATGGATGTTCATAGGAAGCCTAGCGGATGTATATCGGATGCAAACCATTCACTGCGCATCCTTTCTATTTCCGTGCTAATAACGATGTATAGACATTCCGTGTACCTTCTGTTTCCTCCCTCTTTCTGTTTTCAGCTGCAATGGATGTCAGTTACGAGGATGCCCAGAGGATGCAGAGAGGATACAGCGGACGTTTAACGGATGATAAATGGACATAGAACGTTTGTTGCTCGGATGTCACGGATTTACATCGTACACAGCGGAAAGTTCATCCGTTCACAAAGTTTTGTGCAGCTCAAAACTTCTTGCGCGGATGAAATCACAGTGGACGGATGCTTGACGGATAGAGCGTATGAAACACGTATGCAGTGAGTACACAACGGATGCATCACGTTTTCCAACATTTTTTAACATTTTACATCCTCTTTGCATCCGTTGGTGCAGTGGGACAGGGGCTTAAGGATATGCAGGGATTATATGCCACATTTTGACTGATCCTTCAATGTTGGACTTTAATCACTAACATACAACTTTGTCTTTTGCTCTGCCTAACAAAAGAAAAAAAATTCCACTCTGTGAATGCCAAGACTTAACTATCTAGCCTTCTATTCATCCTTGCAATCCAGTTGAACAGAAGATCTATTTGTAAAATATATGCAGACACCCCTTGTATGTGTTTCTTCCAATTCTCACACTTGAAGCTTCATTTATACTCTTAATACTTTTAAGAACCTGTCTGGATTTGAGGGGAGAGAACAGATGGTTTCTTTTATGAGAATAACAATATCATGGGAGGTTTCACCATTTTCCCCTGCTGTACCTTCAATGAACATCATCCACACACTTGCAATCAAGAGGGGGGAAAATAATGCCACTGGAGGCAACTTTGACAATGTAAATAGAACTGAGAATATTTCCACCTGGATCAAACCCTGTCTGCATAATCCTGATGTGTCCTCCTACTCCATGGTCGCTACCTGTAGTCATGCAATGAACAGCATTTCAATTTAGAAGAGAGAGCGCCTGGGGGGAGGAGTCAAAAGGTCACTCAGCCTAGAATCATTACATTGCTGCAAACAATCCAAGTCCAGTCCCCCTTGAATTCTGTTGACCCTTATCTAGTGCCCGTTTAGTGCTGCTCATTAGCTAATTAAGTTATTAATGTTGCTCATTAGCTGATTAAGTACGAGTGATGTGGTGGCCTAGAGGTGGAGCTCTTGACTCACAATCAGAAGGCTGTGAGTTCAGTCCTAAGTACAGGCAGATATTTCTCTCTCTGGGCACATTGAGAATATATCTGCTGGAAGTTTCTTTTTACTGGGGATGATTAAAAGAAACATGAAAAAACATATCCAATACATCGCGCAACATATGGTAACAGCAGCAAGAAATGCCTATGCCTAAAGCTGGAAAATAGAGAGTGTACCTTCAGAAACATGGAAATAAATAAAATACCGGATTGTGCCAAGATGGACAGACTTATTAGAAAACTAAAAGATAAAGAGGAGCCTGAGTTTTATGAAATTTGGGAAATGTTATATATATGGTTAGATAAGAGAAATAAGGTTTGATATGGAGAAGAATTGTAAATATTGTACTTAAGTATATAAGTAATACTTGACACAGAACTGTTAAAATGTAAATTTATATGAATTTTGAAATAAATATATATATATAAATATAAATATAAAT
>BLBF01000058.1:15279606-15290865 GCA_015471245.1 Laticauda colubrina
ATATATATATATATATATATATATATATATATATATATATATATATGAATGCAGTTCAGCTTCCTTCGGGTATTATCCCACGTCATTGTAGTGCTTTTAAAGTTGTAGCAACGTTTCAGCAGAATCTCATCTGCCATCATCAGGCTTCTGTATAGAGCCTGATGATGATGTAAGCACTGCAATGATGTGGGATAATACCCGAAGGAAGCTGAACAGCACATATGTAAGCACCTGCGAAAATTAAAAAAAAAACACATATATAGATAGATAGATAGATAGATAGATAGGGAGGGAGGGAGGGAGGGAGGGAGGGAGAGAGAGAGAGAGAGAGAGAGAGAGAGAGAGAGAGAGAGAGAGAGAGAGAATATATATCTGCTGAATATAACTCTGCACTGGTGACAGGAAGGACATCCGGCCAGTAAACACTCAACTCCATTTAGTTGCCCAGACTCCACCCCACAAAGGATTATAGGGTTGTTAAAAGGAGAGGATGATGATGATGATTAGCTGATTAAGTTTTTGTGTCTAGGCACAAGCAATAAATCCTCTTTTTGCACCTGAAAATAACCTTCTTTAGTTTTATTGTCACTATTAATTTCTAAAGAATGAATTAAAGCAATAATGATTCCTTTTCCACCCAGCAATTGGGGCTTCAGGTACTTTTCAGGAACAATTTCATTATATAGTTATTTCTTTTGCTTTCTTTGCTTAGTTTATGTGACATTTCCTCCTCTATCAATCTGTTCAATCAGAACAGGATATAAATTATGCAATAAAATAAATAGCCTCATCACACCACATAGACAAAATAGCACCCTTTTTATTTTCCAAACCTATCAGCTAATTTTGAGATCAACCTCAGGAAAGAGTGATCTAAAACTGTCTTAAGGAAACACAAATAATGGATCAATGTTAAGTGTATCAAAGTTAGGTAAACAAACTCTTTGGTATAATGACGGTAAATGTCTGACAAAACACAACTCCCTTTTTCATCTTCACTTTCATCTGTAATGCTTCAGGTTGTGTTAATGAGGACTCATTCTCTGGATGGCAGAAGCAAAAGATTTAATATTAAAAACTACCAAATCTTGACTATTTTCTTTTAAAGCATATGAACCAAGATAAAGATAATATTGACGCTATTAATAACAGCTACAATGGATGCCTAATTAAAATAGTGAGAAACACATAGGAAATAATTGGCAGATCGAAATGCTTTTTTTTAAATTAAAAAAACCCACTTGTTTGGTGTCTGCCAAGTTCTGTATTGCCTTTTTTCTTTTTGGAAGTAAATCTTTTGCTACCTAGAGATTTCTGAAACCATTAAAAAGTTGGCCATGGTTTCTTTATGATGCCCAAAATATTTCAGTAAATTGGACCTTAATTGGAATCTTGCCCTGTAAGGCGATGGCTTTTTGTAGCATCCAATGGAAGAATGACTCATTAAAAACAAGGGTTAGGGTTAGGGTCAATCCAGGGAATTGATTATTCTTCAGATAATCAATGTGCATTTGGCCTTTTCAAACACATGGAATGAAGATGAGTGAATGGTCTTCAGCCCTCTCTTCCCTTTCACATTCTCACCAGCATTTTTGGTAAATGTTTAGGATTCAGAACTGTGTGAATTGACTTCTACAGCTGTAAGGCCTCCCCGTCTATTCATGAAGGTTGTCAAGACAAATGTTGTTCTTGTTATTCAGTTGCTAAGTCATGTCTGATTATTCATGATCCCATGGACCAAAGCATGTCAGCACACACACCCCACCCTCCACTATCTCCCTGAGTTTGCCCAAATTCATGTTCCTTGTGCTGATGACACTATCTCATACCCTGCCATCCCCTTCTCCTTTTGCATTCCCAAAATTAGGGTCTTCTCCAGTGAGTCTTTTCTTCTCCTTTTGATATTTCCCAAAATCGGGGGCTTCTCCAGTGAGTCCTCTCTTCTCCTTTTGCATTTCCAACATCGGGGTCTTCTCCAGTGAGTCCTCTCTTCTCCTGAGGTGGCCAAAATATTTGAGCTTCAGCTTCAGTATCTGTCCTTCCAAAGGTTAGTCAGGGTTGATTTCCTTGTAGTTCAAGGGACTCTAAAGAGTTCTCTTCAACATGGTAATTCAAGACAAGCACGTTCACTCTCAATTCCCTTTCAGTTGAGAGTGAACATGGTTGGTTATTTTGAATTGTGGTGTATGTAGATATTACATATTCTTTGAATTCCTGAAGGCAGCTTGTGTACTCTCTGCACAAAGAGAAGTTACACTTTGGATTGATTTTGCTTACTTGTTAGTTTCCTACAAAGGTTTTTGAAGTCAGTGGAAATTTGGTCAATAAAATGAAGAACAATAATGCTAATTGCAACATATAAGCCTATATTTTATCTGACATGTGTTCAGATCATTGCTTTTCCCTTCCCTTGTATTTGTTTTATTGATTGGTCCTTGGTTGTAGATCATCTCCTTTTTTAAAAAAATAAATAAATCTACCAGTTCATTGAATGTTGAACAGTTTATAATCAAACACAGATGCCGGATCTTCCTGTAAAAGAGACAGGAGAAAATGTTTTTTCTTTCCTCCGTCATTGTAACCATACAACTTTAAGCGAAGTATAATTAGTTCATTTAGCTAAGTCTCCTCTCTGGCCTACCTCACAAAGCTAACATCAATCTTGCAAGTCTGCAAGTATCGGTAGTCCTCAACGTACGACCACAACTGAGCCTAAAATTTGTGTTGTTGAGTTTGGCCCCATTTTCTTTCCATATTTGTTAAACAAATCACTTAAATTAGTAACACGGTTGTTAAGTGAATCTGGATTTCCCATTGACTTGCCTTTGGTTGTCAGAAGATTGCACACATGACTCCAGGACACTGCAACTGTTGTAAGTATGAAACAGTTGTCAAGCATCCAAATGTTAATCATGTGACCATGGGGATGCTGCCACGGTCATAAGTGTTAAAAATAGTCATAAGTCACTTACAAATTTGCTGTTGTAAATTTGAACAATCATAAAGTGAACTGTTGTAAGTCGAGAACTTTCCCCTATTCTCTACACATCCCAAGAAACTAGGGAGGTGTTCTGACCTAGGCCTCCCAAGACCATGAAGCAGATTCCTCGTCCCAATAAAACCCCTTTTATTTAGGTTAAAGGAAATTCTTCTCCAGCAAAGTCCTGGCAAACAGTCTTTCATGAGATTTCACAACTACAGACCTTTATCAGTCTTGGAGAGTTGTCAGGACGATATCTTCCAAATGCCACGCTGTAGCAGCAATTACTTGGCAAGAAGTCAGGAACAGATCTTTACCCTAATGAATTGAACTAATTGTCTCCTGCAAATACCACTCCTCTTTACTCCCTACGGGAGGGCCCAATCACATCTATCAATGCCTTTACTCCTGAGTCGACCCTTGTTCCTTAATTGTTTCCTTCTGCTGGCAGCTTTGTGCATGCGCACACTGGGAACAGGCTCCAGCTGTTCTTCTGCTCCACTGATCTCCGACTCTGAAGGCAGCTGATAACTATCGGATGGCCCTGGCCCCATCTGTGCCTTCAATGTAGAGCCCTCATCCGAGACTTCTCCAGACTCCAGGACTGGCCCATGCTCCTCCCCAACCTCCTCACTGTCCTGAGTCCGCTGCCAGCTCTGCTGGCCACTGGCGGGCCACAACAGAAGGGTGTCCTTTGAGCTTCTTGCTCTGTCCATGTTTCTGATGTAGGTTAAATTGACTTTTATCTGACCATCCCTCTGTCTGTATCTCTTTGACTGGTCTCCAAAAGCCACATACCATAATGGACATAACATTCATATCAGTACACAAACAACTGGATAACACTCTTTAAAGCAAAGAGAACAATTAATGCAAGGAAAACATCACAACCACATTATCGATTATTGATAAGATTTGCTTCTGAATAATGAGTTAAACATCTAATTCTTCCTGCAAATCTTGAGTCACAAGAGTGGGAACAGAGAGAGATGAAATAAAGCTAAACAGGACTTACCAATAACATAAGCAAGCAACAGGGCCAGTGTGACTGTGATTGCTGTAGCGCTCAAGGCGGTGCACTTCCAGTTGCAACATCTATAAGGCTTGTTAAAAGCGAAAGCCGGTCGTGAAAAAGTCGTTCTAGGAAGCGGCCTGGGAGGTGGTGAGTAAACTGTGTTGGAAGTCAGAGGGTAGTTCTGGCTGGCAGCACTGAAGATTGCTGAAGATCCGGATCCATGTTTAAACAGGAAATGCCTAGATAAAAGAAGGGCAAGAGCTAAGTTGGAAAAACCAGTTTCACTTACAGATGGAGGAAAGCAGGAAAAAAAAATATATATACTGGGGGCACTTGCAGAGAGGGCCAACAATGAAATATGTGTAACGACATCATTGTGCAAATGCTGTGACTTAGGTATCCAAATCAGATATGCAGATGCAAGTTCATAATCACAACATTTAAACAATGATTTCATTCGGTCCATGGTGCTGGAAATACATTGCACAGGTTTCCCATAAGAGAGGATGCATGAGGTTATTAACTCCACATTCCTAGACGTGTTCCCTCAATAGTTAATTTAATTCCATTCAATAGAGCTTACTACCAGAGAAATCTGTTTCTGATTGCATTTTTTAAAGTATAAAACACATCCTTTCCAATTCATTATGCATTTTTAATAAACATAAGCTGTAGCCTATGTATTCTGAGTATGCATTTTACTATTTTCTTTTTAAATTAGATTTTGAGAAATCTGTTTCACTGGCATTAGGCCAAATGCATATTTCACATTCCGTAGCCTCTTTCGTTCAATAAATTTTCATAAGGCTGTGTTAGATTTTATAAAACTTCAGATGCATCCTTAGGAAGAGACAGATCCTTGGAGTTACCTTCTGGCCAGTGATGAACAGTCTTCAGACACTGAGCAACCTCATATTTGATAGCTCACTTATAATCTCCTCCATGTAAAAGTAATTCCAAGTTTCCAAAAGATGATAAATGTTCATGAGACTTTAGCAATCCAGCCATTTGTTTATTTAGTATATGGCCTACAATGTCAGGAAAATCTACAAATGCTGGACACTGTGCAGTCCTGACAACCTAATTGCTAGTTCATTCTCTTTGGCATTTGCACACTCATCCTTGCTGCACCACAGAGAGCAATTAGCTTTTACACCAGCTGACTAGTGATGCTCAGGTTGCTGGCTCTTTTCAGTTCCTCCACCAGTCTCATCTTGCCTCATTGTGGCCAGGTCCAGTGCTGGTTTCCATTCTTTTGCAACATGCAAATGCAGCTAGGGTTTTTCCACCAAAGTGATACCCATTTATCTACTCACACTATGCTTTGAAATTGCTGAGTGGGTAGGAGCCAGGGAATGAGTGACAGGCGCTCACTCCATCTTGCCGAGCTGGGCTCAAATTGCTGGAGTGGAGACCCTTTCTGGCTGCTATTTCCAGCATCATTGAGCCACTCCGCCACCGCATCCCCAATCAAGCCCTGCAAGAGCTCATATGAGAACTGTGAACATCACATAGAACATTGCCAATTTCTGATTTCTTCTGTACTCCTTTCTCTAAGACTGTCATGGGTGTCTTGCCACTTTCACGACCCATAAGCTAACTGGGCTCTAAACCAAGACTCCAGAATGCTCTTTATTCAATTAACTCAAATCATTTCTAATGATGAATTAATAACAATTACAAATCCTATAAAAGGAGGGTGGTAGTTGTTGATTTTCTTTTTCAGGACACTAATGGTGCAAGAGGGTAGCACTGATCAAAAGAGAAATCCAGTGAGGAAATATTAAGTGCTTTATTTATACAGCATGTAACATTTCATCATATCTTGCTGCACAATCCATTCTATATATCTACAGACGTCTTCTAATCCTCAGGGCAATTTTGGAGTTCCCCCAGAAGAAATGCCAACTGCTTCTTAATCTCCATGGTGGTAGTCCAGCTGTACTTCATGGTAAATTTACTTTTAGATACTGATTTATTCTCAATAAGCTGTAAGAAGCATCTCATCAGTTTGAGAGCATGTGCATCAGTGGGCATGCAGATTCTAGGCATACACAATAAGCACATGTTGACAATTTGCAGGGTACCATTTGAATGCAAGCAAGCACCCCTTTTAAACAGCCTCTTGATGTGGGTGAAGAAGGAGAGTGCAAAAGTTGGCTTGAAACTCAACATTAAGAAAACTAAGATCATAGCATCCGGGCCTCTCAATTCCTGGTAAATAGATGGAGAAGAAATGGAGGTAGTCTCAGATTTTCTGTTCTTTTTTCTTTTTCTTTTTTTAATGAGAGGGGAGGAAAGCTATGGCAAATCTAGACAACGTACTAAAAAGCAGAGACATCACCTTAACAACAAAAGTGTGTATCGTCAAGGCTAAGCTTTTCCCAGTTGCAACATATGGCTGCAAAAGTTGTACCATAAGGAAGGCTGGGTGCCAAAGAATTGAGGCCTTTGAACTCTGGTGCTGGAGAAGATGCCTGCAAGTCCCTTGGACTACAAGGTCAAACCAGTCAGTCCTAGAGGAGATCAACCCTGGCTGTTCTTTAGAAGACCAGATCCTGAAGATGAAGCTCAAATACTTTGGCCGCCTAATGAGAAGGAAGGACTTGCTGGAGAAGAGCCGAATGCTGGGAACGATTGAGGGAAACAGAAGAAAGGGACAACAGAGAATGAGGTAGCTGGCTGGAGTCACTGAAGCAGTCAGCATAAACTTAAATGGACTCCAGAGGATGGTAGAGGACAGGAAGGCCTGGAGGAACATTGTCCATGCGGTCGCAATGGGTCAGACATGACTCCACAATGAACAACAACGAAGAATCCTTTTCAATATTACTGCATACTGAATGCTATGTTCTGAAGGAGTCTAACATATTTGGAAATTACAAAATTCTGGAGCAAATTCTATTCTAAACATGTTTCTCTGCAATTATATTGTGGATGTCGAGAAGCATATACCTTGTTTTATAATTTACAATAGTTACAGTGCCTTGCGAGATAATCAAGATATTTCCCTTCCCTTCCTAGCAAGCAGGTAACCAGCTGCTGCTGGATGCAGGGAGCAAAGGATTGCAAGAGTGACTGGGAAACTGTCATAGAATATTCAAAGTGAGCAACACATAACTGCAGCTCCAGCCTAGCAGAGCTGAAGTGGCTACAATGTTTTTTTTTTAATATTTATTAATCAAATGTAATTTCCCCGCCCTTCATTTCCTCTGGGGTCATGGGTCATGGGTCTGGTTTGCATTCTGTAAGTTAGCCCAACTGAGGTACCTTGGATCAAATATCGTTGCCCTCAAGGTATGATAAAGACTCTAAAACAGGAGGTTTCTATAATAAACTGACTGATTTAGATAAGATTTTGACAGGTACTGATGAAAAGGTGATTAAAAAATTGTATGGATATTTATTAGAAATTAAACTAGAAGAAGAACAAGTTAAAGAAACAATGATTGCTTGGGGGAAGAATTTTGGATATGGGATTGACCTAGAGAAATGGCAAAAAATGTGGTTTCAAAATTATAAAATGGCAATGTCAACAGAATATAAAGAAAATTTGTATAAGATGTTTTACAGGTGGCATTTTCCCCTGACAAGGATAGCAAGAATGTTCAAGAAAAAAATCAGAAAAATGTTGGAAATGTCATCAGACACCTGGCTCATATTACCATATGTGGTGGACTTGTGTGGATGCTAAAAGATACTGGACTAAAATCCACACGTGGTTGGAAAAAATGACAAAAAAGCATAAAGATTTGAAACCAGAGATATTTTTATTGGGAATTTTACCTGAAATATATAGTAAAGACTTGAAATACCTGATTGTAAATATATTAACAGCGGGTAGGATTGTATTTGCTAAAAAATGGAAAAATGAGAAAATACCATCACAGGAGGAAATCATTAAGAAAATATTGGAATGTGCTGAAATGAGTAGATTGACATTTGAAATCAGAGAACAAGATTATAAACAATTTTATAAAATCTGGGATCTATTCTATCAATGGTTAGAAAATAAAATATGGTAATGAAATATGTAGATTCTTAGAAAATAATAAATATATAAAGATGTATTCTTTTCTTATTACAGCTACAAAATTTGTAGGATAGATTTGAGATGATAATATGAACTGTCACAAAACAATTTAAGTAAAATATGATTATTTCATAAAACATGAATGAATAAAAGTATTGTCAAATGATTAACAATGATATTAATGTATTTAATACTTGATTGAAAATATGAGAATATATATAATGTAATTGTAATTGAAAACTATGAAATGGAAGCACAAAACAATTTGTAAACCAACCGGCACACTATATGTATATATAGGAAAGATGGCTTGATGTTTTTATGTTTTGTTTGTCTGTGTTCATCTTAAAAACCAATAATTTTTTTTTAAAAAAGTTACCCTGTTATGCACTGTTTTTCCTAGTTAAAATGATAGAAGCAAAAGTTTTTGTGGTATATACATTATGTTCAAAGTTTTCTGGCTTGTTTACATATTGATATCAAGATGTATCAAAGAGGTATTAAAATCTAGAATAGCCCTATAGACAGGACTAACTAGATTTTGTCTTGTATTCAATTATTATGAGATAATAACTCATAATAATGACAATGTTATTATGTAATGATGATAATGTTAATTAAAGCAATATTAAAAGTAGAATCATTATCTACTGAGAGATCATAAGCTATTACTAACATTGATAAAAGGGGAAGTTCTCATCAATAATTTGGATAAGAAATTACTGGGAACTTATGTGCGAGAAATATATGTAACAGAATATTAACTGCAACTATTTGATTAATTATTTACCCAGTAGACGTGTTTGCGTGTGTGTGAAGAAGTTAATATTGCATAAAGATTTAATCTACTGTATATTTCCAAGAATTACCTTTGCATTTTTGAAATTGACACATCCATTTACACACTAAAAGTGAATCTGGGTACTGAAATGCCAATATCTACATATTTTAATATATGAATTTCTTTACAAAATCCATGAAAAAGAATTTAAACCTGCAGATATCAATGTGTTGAAAAAAACTCAAGCCTTTGCTTTTTATCTGTTTCACTGTAATCAATGAGACTTAAAAGTTCTTAACTTCAGCCACATTATGCCTTATATTTTATTAATTTTATATATTCCCTTATGCTCCACAGGATAGTTCAAAAACTACCAAAATGCACAATAGTTCATAAAAGACTCTAACTCACATTCTTGGGGAGAGTAAATCTCAACATTTCAAAGCATTAGATGCTTTATATTACAACCTTAAAACATTTATTTAGAAATATATTCATGCTTCCGGTTTGCAAGGCTTTGGCGGCGACAGGAATCCGCGATCGTGTGCGGTTCCTGCTGCACTTGCTGCTGGAGTGCCCCTGATCCGTACCCCGTAGGGGTAACTGAAGATAGGGGAGACTCAGCAGGGGTCCAGGGGAATTGCAACCCCCCCCCTCAGCTGGCTTAACTCCCTTTTCCGAAAGTAGTGGAGCGGTGGTCAGTAATGGCCGCCACAAAGAAGCTTTCATCCGGATAAGAATGTGCAGGAGGAAGCTGAGAAAGTGAAAGTTTTTGGCTAACCGGGATGACAAGTAATATTTAAATGCCCTGGACTTTAAATTTTATTAAAGATACATCGTTCCCTATGAAGACGGAAGAAGCGGCGAATGAAAGTAAAAGGGGAAAGTTTGTTTTTTCTCACTCTCCTTCCTTACGGTGATAGCAAATGAATGGAGAAATCGGAAAAACCCGTTTTGGCATCAGCAGGTAATTAAATAGAAAATTGAAGCTAAAGCCCATGTCACACCGAACCAACGGATGCAAAGAGGATGTAAAACAGACAAAAAAGCTTGCCATCCGTTGGAAAACGCGATGTACTCACTGCCTCCGTTTGGCTTCCTCTCTATCCGTCCAGCATCCGTTTATGGACGTTTCATCCGCTCCAAAAGTTTTGGGCTGCCCAAAACTTTTGCGCGGAAAATGTATCCAGTTCATCCGTTCTGCATCCACTACGCATCCGTTACGCATCCGCTATATCCGCTAGGCATCCGTTCCGCATCCGCGCAACTCGCATCTGCTCGGACGCAGGGAGGAAGCGGAACGGATGCAGAACGGACGCAGAACGGATGCAGAACGGATGCAGAACGGATGCAGCATGGAAACAAAGTGTTTAAAACGGAAAAAACGTCCGCAGAGGGGACCTATCTCGGATATTAAGGATATAAAAAGGGGGAGCAACTCGCCTGCATCTCACTTTCAGAACAGCAGCCAAGCTGTGCAGACCTCTGCAGCCTTCATCTGACTCTTCCTTTTCCACAGCATCCAGTCATGTCCACCGTGGATTGTGATAAAGTCCTTTCGGCAACCACCATCCTTCTGCAACAGTGCGAAACCATCTACAGGCTCTGTGAACTCTACTACGGGAAGAAAAGGAGGCACCCAAAAAAAGTCTGGGTCCAAAGATGGTTCACCAGAAGAGCAGAGGACGGACTGTACAACAAGCTGATGGTGGAGCTTAGGAGCGAAGACACTCGGGCGTTCCAGAACTTCATGAGGATGCCTCCAGCCATGTTTGACAAAGATGTGCAGCGCCTGACACCCAGGTTGACCAAGACAAACACCAACTTCCCGCCCAGCCTGGAACCTGGGCTCAAGGTGGCACTCATTCTGCACCACCTGGCCTCAGGGACCACCTACAGGAGCATGCAGTATGGCTGGAGGGTGCCACCCAATACCATCAGCATTGTGGTCAGAGAAGTGGTGCAGGCCATCATCGAAGAATACAAGGAGAAGCTCCTCCAGTACCCCTCCACTGAAGAAGGATGGAAGAAAGTTGCAGAGCAGTGGTATCAGAAGTGGACCTTCCCCCACACCGTTGGAGCCATAGATGGCAAGCATGTGGCCTGCAAAGCTCCAGCCAACTCAGGGTCCACTTATTTCAACTACAAGGGCTTCTTCAGCATCATCCTCTTCGCCATGGTCGATGCTGACTACAAGTTCACGTACATCGATGCTTCAGGCAACGGCTCATCTTCAGATGCCCAGGTATACAACGCCAGTCACCTCAAGGAGGAGCTGGAAGGCAACCTCATGGTGGGCTTCCCAGATCCAGACCTGCTGCCCAACGACAAGCAAGATGTGCCCTACTTCATCGTGGGGGATGACGCCTTCTCCCTCACAACCTACCTCATGAAGCCCTACACCTCCAAATACCTCACCCATGAAGAGAGGATCTTCAACTACAGGCTGT
>BLBF01000058.1:15297546-15310849 GCA_015471245.1 Laticauda colubrina
AAGAAGAAGAAGAAGAAGAAGAAGAAGAAGAAGAAGAAGAAGAAGAAAAGGAAGCAGACAGATGAGATACACAGACAGATGATAGATTCATAGAGATAGATAGATACTGGTTGGCAGATATGTAGATAGATAGATAGAGAGATAGAGAGACAGAGAGACAGACAGATGGGTTCCTTGGTATTCCCTGAGGTTGGTTGTTTCCTTGGAGACATTTCATTACCCAAACTAAGTAATATCATCAGCACTAGACAGATATCAGTGACAAATGATAGATAGATAGATAGATAGATAGATAGATAGATAGATAGATAGATAGATAGATAGATAGGGTTCCTAGGTGCTCCCTGAGGTTTGTTATTTCCTTGCAGACATTTCATTACCCAAACTAGGTAACATCATCAGTGCTAGACAGACAGACAGACAGACAGAATCACTCAATTGACCATTTGCTCTAGCATGAATGCTTAAGTCAGAGGGAAGGCCAATAAATTTATCAACCGAAAACGTTGCGATCCCTGGGTTAATGATCAGGTTTAGTGGTTCTGCTTTATAGCAAATATTTCTGAACTATTTTCAGTCACCTTCTTCCAACGGGGCACCACAAATATCTCAATACAAGGATTATCAGATGGAATTTCTAAGTCTCAGCATGCCTTTTAAAAAAGGTGATGTGTCCCAAGGGAGGTTAGAGTTATTGTTTAATTAGACAGAAAATGCCACGTATGAGAAACATGTCAGGATAACACATATAGAGCCAAAAGCATTGCCATCATTTTTATTTCAAAACAGGAAAGTAATGACTCATTAAGAGAAGTGTCACATCTGCCTGATAATTACCTTCAAAATTTCTAGTTCAGGAAACTGTTGCAACTGTCTAAGTTGTTTTATTTTCCCTAGGAAATAACAAACTTGGTTTCACTTTATACATTTAATCCTGGCCATCAGTCTGGTGCAACAATGGATTTTGGAGAAGATTAAACCCAAGACATATTTCCCAGTCAAACATAAAATATATAGTTTTATATAATTATTGCCACACTTCTCTTAATGAATTAGGACTCTTATAGAATATGATAGATGATGATATTGATGGTTATTTTTTTTAAAATGTAGTAGATTTGGACTAGATAACCTACAAGGTCCCTTCCAACTCTGTTAATCTAGCAAATCAATGTGGGGGGGGAGTATGTATGGACACATTTGTGTGCATGCCTTTGAGTTAGTCATAACTATAAAGATAAGTCCCTGCAGTTTTCATGACATTTTTGCAAGTGGTTTATTGCTGCCTTCTGCCTTGCGCTGAGAAGCTGTGACTGACCCAAAGTCATTCAGTTGGCTTCCACTGCCAAATGCAGGAATACAACACAGATTGGCCAACTCCTAGTTCAGCTGGTGTAATTTGAAACCAGGACAGCAAAACCAGTATTCTTGACTGGTTCAGCCATTCCCATGGCTATTGCTATCCTGAACAAACCCCGGGAAAAAATTCCTGTGGCATCAACACATTTGTTCATAACTGACAAGTCAGAATTCTGAAGGATGTTTTAGCACTACATCTACACAGGTCTTCAACATATAATCCAATGCTCTTCCATTCAGAAGGAAGTTTTACTGCTCTGTAAGAGTTTCTCCCTGGCAATTGGCTCGTGACTAAGGAACTAGAATTACAATCAAAGTGACAGCCATTGGAAAACACGTTCCATTTAAGAGATAGTTTAAGGGTCCTATGAAGACAATAAGCCAGAGTGACCAGGCAAATCGTTTGTGTCAACCACACATGCGTAGGAGAATCCCACCTCATTCTGGGCACCCTTTTTTGAACTATTACCACCTGGCAGACAGTACAGGAGAATAAAAACAAAGACAAATAGGCTGAAAAACAGCTTCTATCCCAGGGCAGGAGCTCTTTTGAATTCTGCTGTATAGTACAGCGTTGGTGCAGTGTTGTGGGTTTTCAGTTCAATGTGTGGAGTATGAAGGATGTGTGTTTGTGTTTATTTTCATGGTGATGGTCATGATGTGCACTGAAGATGGTGTTTGATTTCGTTGTATGAGGTATAATGACAATAAAGTAAACTAAATAAAGTAAACTAAAAAAAATGGAGACAACAGAATTTGTGTTTTTTGTTCTACACCATGGGTGTGTGTGTACATTTATACAGCAGAGGTGATATACAGCAGGTTCTGACCAGTTCTGGAGAACCGGTAGCAGTTTTGAGTAGTTTGGAGAACTGGCAAATCCCACCTCTGGCTGGCCCTGCCAACCCCATCTCTTCTCTGCCTCCCATTGAGTCCCAGCTGATTGCTGGGTCTCCTTTGGTTGCCCTGCAAAGAAGAACCGAGCTGGAAAGCAGGTTAGTGGGGCGGGGAGCAGAAGTTGTATTCAGCAGGTTCTGACCAGTTCTGAAGAACCGGTAGCGGAAATTCTGAGTCGTTCGGAGAACCGGCAAATCCGACTTCTGACTGGCCCTGCCCCATCTATTCTCTGCCTCCCATTGAGTCCCAGCTGATCAGCTGGATCTTCTTGGTTGCCCTGCATAGGAGAACAGAGCTGGAAAGCAGGTTAGTGGGGTGGGGAGAGAATAGGGATTTTACAGTATCCTTCCCCTGCCACACCCACCAAGCCAAGCCTCACCCACAGAACCAGTAGTATTTTTTTTAATCCCACCATTGTTATACAAGTAGTCCTGACTTACAGCAGTTCATTTAGTGACAGCTCAAACTTACAATGGCACTGAAAAAAGTGACTTATGATAGTTTTTCAGAGTTATGGCCTTTGCAGCATCCCCACGATCACAGGATCAAAATTCAGATGCTAGCTACAGGTTCATACTTATGTCCCGGGGTCAACTGATCACCTTTTGCAAGTCAATGGGGAAGCCAGATTCACTTAACAACCATTTATCAATTGCAGTGGTTCACTTAACAACTCTACAGTGGTTCACTTAACAACTGTGGTACAGTGGTTAGAGTGCAGTACTGCAGCCTACTTCTGCTGCCTACTGGCTGCCTGCAATTTGGCAGTTCAAATCCCACCAGGCTCAAGGTTGACTCAGCCTTCCATCCTTCCAAGGTGGGTAAAATGAGGACCCAGATTGTTAAGTGGGGGGCATATGCTGATTCTGTAAACTGCTTAGAGAGGGATGGAAAGCACTGTAAAGCGATATGTAAGTCCAAATGCTTTTGTTAAAATGGGGCAAAACTTACTTTACCAATGTTTCCCTTAACAAGAGAAAATTTGGGCTCAATTGTGGTTGTAAGTCAAGGACTACCTGTATGAGATGGAAAGAAGAACATGCAAACTTGAGCATTTTTCTTTATCCTTGTTGCATGACAGATATTTTTTACAATGTTGTCCTTGCTCTTTGCTACAACCGTTATCTTCTTGAAACAGTTGTGACATTGTTTTTAAGGATGAGATGTTCTTCTCTTCAATAGGATTGGAAAAGGTTGGGTAAGACTTTGTTCCAGGATGTTAATTTTCTTCAAAGTTAGTGTGGATAATGGCTGAACTGGAGCTCTTTCTGTCACTGAGCCTTGTTTATCTGTTTCTACCTGGAGACAGATGGGCTAGCATCTATTGCGCTTTAGGTATCAGTTCAAACACATTTTATTATCCCAAATGTTCAAAGGATAAAAAAGCTTTCCATTTATTTGTTCATTAATGCTGCCTGCCTGTATTTATATACCAAGATGTTACAGTTTTTAAATCTGCTCTGCTAATGTATTTTTTTTCATTTCCCTTGCATCTTTTTTAAAAAACCTTTGCGTTTAAGGATTATCCCAATGCTACGATTTCCTTCTCTTGTTATCCTGACCACCTGATGCCCCTCTTTAAATCCTTGCATTGGTTTCCTGTCTATTTCAAAGCTTGTAAAAAGGCTTTATATCCCTTATCTTCAAAACCATCTTCCACAAGATAAAGCTTCCCTGCATCCTGAAACAAACCAAGGTTTTCAGTGGCCTCTTTCTTCTACCTCTGTAAGAAGATCTCGCTTCTGTCTTCCAAATTCCTTTTTAATACTCAGCTTTCCCCAAAATGAGTTGGAACCAGCGAAGCCAGTGTTATGATTAAGCAAAGAGAAACAATTACTGCAGGCTACTAAATGTTAAATGATGGGCAGCAAAGAACTGGAAGAGAATGCTATGCGTCATGCCTTTTATATCTCTAAGCTAGCCTGTTATCTTTGAAGCAATGAAGGATCTTTGCTTCATCACTAATGCTAAACCAAGCATCCATTTCCAGCCTTATATAAATGAATGGAAAGGGCAGCATCTAAATTTTACTTCTATAAATAGTCAGTTTTGGCTTTTCTCTGGGAACCGAGTTTTAGACGAGTGTTTGTCCTAACTTTAAGATGTGTGGACATCAGTCCCCAGATGCCAAATTCTGGAATAATCAAGGAGCTGAACCTTATTTAATTTGTGTCCTGCCTTTATTATTTTTGCAAATAACTTGAGATAGCCAACATATTTAATATTCCTTCCTTCTCCTCTTTTCTTCAAAACAACACCATGAGGAGGGTTGGGCAGAGAGAGTGTGACTATCCAGCTGGTTTTTATTGCTAAGGTGGGACATGAACTCATAGTCTCCTGCTTTTTAGTTTGGTGTCCAAATGGGATTTCACATATTTTAAAATATTCTGCCTGATGAGTTCTGGGAGTTGAAGTCCACGCATCTTAAGATTGACAAAGTGAAAAACAAAACAAAACACTGGTCTAGACCAAGAGAAGTGAGTGTGGGTGCCTTCCAGACAGAGGTGGCATTCAGCCAGTTCTGACAGGTTCTGGAACTGTTAGTGGAAATTTTGAGTAGTTTGGAGAACTGTCAAATACCACCTCTGACTGGCCCCACCAACCCCATCTATTATCTGCCTCCCATTGAGTCCCAGCTGATCAGCTAGGTCTTCTTCTGTTGCCCTGCACAGGAGAATGGAGCTGGAAAGCAGGTTACTGGGGTGGGGAGGGAATGGGATTTTGCAGTAACCTTCCCTTACCCCCTCCAAGCCACACCATGCCCCAAAAGCCACACCCACAGAACCTGTAGTAAAAAAAAATTGAATACCACCATTGCTTCCAGAGGTTTTAAAAGAGAGCAATATCAAGCTGTCTGCAAGGACTAAAAATCCTTCCATTCCCCACTATCCTGTCAGAGCTTTATTGAGAAATGAAACATCTCCAAAGAAAAAACAAAAAGGTCTAGTTGCCTCCTTAAAAAGAAACTTTGGGCCAACCATCACCTGTATGACTGAGAATCTGTACAAACTATGAACCTGCAAATTCACTCTGATGGTTAAAAACCATTGATTTATAGAGCTGGAAGGGACCAAGCATCATACATTCTGTCCTAGATACAATATTTTCCTACCCTAACAAAGATGATTAATATATAGTGGATGTAATTTTTTTCTGTTTCCTATGCTAGTGTCAATTCCCTCTTTTTCTGCTACTTCCTTGAATCTATTTTGGAGTATAACACATTTAGTCTAAGAATTAGACGTAATCTTTAAAAAAATGTAATGTGTTCCAATAAAACCATGTGAAAATACTTAGTAATAATGATAGATATCATGAACCATGCTGAATATCATCAGAACTGTTGGATGAGGTAGGAACACATTAAAGTGAATATAAAAACAAATGAAACCAGTTGGAAGAAAAACAGCCCTGATCCAATTTTATTTATTTTTAATAAATATTTAATATTTTAATATATCTAAAGCTAATGATAACCAATCAGTTTTAAGAATCAGATTTGATTCCCTAGGAGCACACAACATGTGCATTCTGAATTATCTCTCCTCTGTAATAGAGGGGGACAGAAATAAATGCCTTTAAATCTTCTTTGAGAGTACAAATCATCTGAACAGACTCTTAAAAAAAATACAAAAATACCCAGCTTATAGCTATTAGATATTTTTCAGCATGTTACACAACAGATATTTAAAAGAGTAAAACAGCTGCCATCCCATGTGTCTGATGGCGTAAGGAGCCTGCCCACCCACCCCCCACCCCGGCTTCCTCCCTTCCTTTTCATTCATACAGCTATGCAAAAAAAAGGGGGGGAACACCTGTCTTTCGACCGAATGTTTTGGTGAGTCTCATTAAATCATTTCAGAAGAAAAATGAGAGACTTTACTTATGCTGAAATAGAAAAAAACAAACAAACCCACCCCCAAAACACAAACACTTTAAGCATTCTGCTTAAGAAGAAACTACCTTATGTAGCCAGCCTCTGGAAAGAGATTATAGGTTATCTAAGATGGCCAAGATGATCAAGTGATGGATAATGCCATTTTTGTTCGATAATGTGTTGTGGTTCGCCGACAACAGGTGCGGACAGCTGAAGTCTTGGAGAGCGAGGACTCAGATGAGGGGCCTGCATGTGATGCAGGGATGGGACCAGGACGAACAGGGGGTGGAGTGCTGCCTTCGGAGATTGTGGAGGTTGGCAGCAGTGAGGAAGAGGTTCCTGAGGAGCCTGTGCCAAGTGTACGTGCGTGCAGAGTTGCTCGAAGGAAAGAGCAGCTGCAGCAGCATGGGCTACTTGGGAGTAAGGCTGCAAGGTAATGGCCCCTCCCTTAACAGATAAAAGCCAGCTGAGAAACAGGAGTTCTTTGCAGGAAGCAAAAAAGTTTTTGCATTCAAGCCTTGTAGACATTCAGAAATATCTTGCTTGGTGCTTGGAAACTCTTTGTGTTTGAAATATTTATTGGCAACTTTATCCAGTGTTCTTGATAGCCTTGCAAACCTTGGCAAGGCTTGTTTTTATCAGAGCCAATTAGTTTGAAACAGCCTTTTTACCATGAAGGAACAGAATTCGTAAAGAATCATTAAAAGGTTTTGCTGTTACCTCTGTTTCGTGTTTGTTTCCTTGGAACAAGGTTTGGGTCAGAACATAATGTTGGATGAGACTTAAGGAAGCCAATCTCATCTTTGAAAAAATAAAATAAAATAAAATGTATCGGGTAACCACCAGCTTCTCTTGGTCTGATTCATCTTAGAGCCCAATGTGAAGCTCAGTTTGAGATGGAAGAAGACCACCATCTATTCTCCCTTAAATTTAAGGCCAGCCTTATGATTAGGTTAAGTAAAACAACTTCCTGCCTTAAAGAAGGAACAGAAGATGGGGCACGATGGAAACTGAGGGTCCTTGTCTATGTGTTCTGACTAAGGCTTCCTGAGACAGTAACAATCACATGTTGTTCCTAAAAAAACCTTTTTTAAAATTTCAGTGGTTGTGAATTATGCATTCACAGCTCGTAATGAATCCCAAACAAATAGTCCAACAGGAGTCTGCCACAGTCTTTTGGGATAAGTCTGATAAGCACCCACCTTTATCTCCCTTGAAACGCTGCCAACAATTAAATTGCTTATTAGCTGTAAAAGGCTAAATTGAGCACAAAGTCTAAAGGCTAAATTGAGCACAAATGGAGCTTAAACCAACCAGAATGAACAACGTTGCTTCCTGCAAAGGCTCATGCCCCTTTGCTCCTCCTTTATATCTTATGGGAGGGGCCAACCATAGGCATGAAAGCCAGCTGAGTGATGTTACTTTTACAGCTGCACCGTTTCCTTAAAGTACAAGTTGCAATTAGCTTTCAACTCATTTTGAAGGTATAAAACCGTTCCACAAATGTTTATTGTAGTGGCTTTTAAGTAAATGCAGATTCAGGATATCTAGTTGATCTCTGCTAACACTGGTTTAACAAAACACCACACTTTGAGATTGGTAAACTGCTTAAAAGGAAATTAGAAGCTTACAGTATTCTTTATAGTGCACAGAAAAAGGAAAGACAAGGAAAATGTTTGACCTGGGTTTCACATGTTTTCTTATCAAGGTTTTTAAAGAAAATAAAACTGACAAAATTAAGATGTTGACAGCACATTGTTGTATTAGAGGCACAACATAGGCAAACATGGATTCCTTCTCCTCTTTATTTTAGCTAAATTAATTAGAAGAAAATCTCTACTTTCCTGTGGACGACTAAGCCATCAATGGGGCATCTTTGGTTCTACAACTAAATATGTTCTGAAATCAATAATTAATTCTGCTTTCTGTATGAAACTCAGGTCATGGAACCAATTGTCCACTGATCTGAAGCTCAGAAAGTGCTTAAAAACATAATCACCTAGCTGTTACACAATATTTTAACAAGAAGGCATTCCTTTTTTAGTTTGTAATACTCTACATTTCATGTTTGTATGATCTTCACTATATATTTGAAAGCTGCCAAGAAAGGCTAAGAAAGTGGGGGTATTCCTGACTGTAATATAATGTTGCAATTATAAGTAGTCCTCAAATCATGGCCATAATGGATTCTGTCCATCCTGGCTGTAACTTGTGACCATTGTAAAATGGGTTGGACACATGACTAGCCCAATTTGATGACCATGTTCACAGTAGCCATTAAGTGAATCACTAGAATTGTAAAGCATATCCAGTCATTAAGTGAACACTGTGGTCATTAAACAAACCAATGGTTTACTATTGGCATAGTTTTGCCAAAAACCAGACATCAATGCCAGTCATAAAAGTCATAAAATGCAGTAATGAAACAGCAAGATGATGCAAAAGCCCATAAATGCATCCAGTGTTGGTCAGCAGCGTTGGTCACAATAAAAAAAAGATGTTGAGACTCTAGAAAGAGTGCAGAGAAGAGCAACCAAGATGATTAGGGAACTAGAGGTTGAAATATATGATGAAGGGTTGCAGGAACTGGGAATGGCTAATCTAGGGAAGGGAAGGACCAGGGGAGACATGATAGCAGTCTTCCAATATTTGAGGGGCTGCCACAGAGAGGAGGGGGTCAAGCTATTTGTCTGAAGGCCAAACAAGGAATAATGGATGGAAACTGATCAAGGAGAGATTCAACCTAGAAATAAGGAGAAATTTTCTGACAGTGAGAACAATTAACCAATGAAACAGCTTGCTTTCAGAAGTTGTGGGAGCTTCATCAATGGAGGCTTTTAAGAAGAGACTGGACTGCCATTTGTCAGAAATGATGTTGGGTCTCCTTTCTGGGTGGGGGGTTGGACTAGATGACCTACAAGGTCTCTTCCAGTTCTGTTAATCTGTTAAAAAAACTAGGGGTGATATAATCATTGTTCCAATATTTGAGGGGCTGCCACAAAGAAGAGGATTTAACCTTTTCTCCAAAGCACCTGAAACCGGACACAAACCAAAGGATGGGAACTAATCAAGCAGAAAAGCAACATGGAATTAAGGAGAAACTTCTTAACAGTGAGAACAATCAACTAGTAGAACAGTTGTGGGGGCTGAATCATTAGAAGCTTTCAAGAAGAGACTAGACAGTCACTTATCTGAAATGATATAAGGTCTCCTGTTTGAGCCCCTGGAGGTTGAACTAGAAGACCTCAAAGGTCCCTTCGAACTCTGTTATTCTCTGTTATTCTATCTTGTTGTGCTGCTTTCTTTGATTCCTGCCCACTTTTAGCTTACAAGCTTGTTCAAGGACCGGTTTAGAAATGTTTTACCTGGTCTCCAGTGGGATGTTACTGTTCAGAACCCAGCTGTTATGAAGATGCACAGAGTCCTGGGTGTTTGGGGGCGATGGGGCGGCTGGATTTGGCTGGCTGCGGGTGGTCAGCGACCTGGCTTGGAGGGAATTGGCTGCTGAAGGAGGCTTTCGGCTGCAGGTGCACGCGTGAGGAGGTGGCGGCGGAGGTGGTAGCGGTCTGAAGGTAAACTGGTTGCGTGGGCTTCCTGGCATTTCTGCATTCAGAGAGAAAGCAAATAAAACGAAGAGGCCCAATTATTATTTTCCAGCAACGGATGGAAGCTAATCAAAGAGAGAAGTGACCTAGAAGTAAAGAAAAACTTATTGACAGTTAGAACAATGAATCAATGAAACAACTTGCCTCTAGAAGCTGTGAGTGCTCCAACACTGGAGGTATTTAAGAATTGGACAATCATTTGTCTGAGATCTGAGGTTTGAGGGGTTTGGGAGATCCTTTCGCTAAGATTCTGTGCAGTTTGGAGAACCCCTAAATCCCACTCCTAGCTGGCCATGCCCACCTCACCCCGCCCCTTGCAGGAGTTGCCACATGGCCCATTTTGGATGCAGGTAAGTGCAGGGCATGCACGGAGGCTCGGAGAGGGTGAGAAACAGGTCTCCTGGAAGTTCAGGAAGGCTGGAAATGGGCCCATTTCTAGCTTCCATAGAGCCTCTGGAGCTTGGGGAGGCTGGTTTTGCCTTCCCAGTGGCTCAAGGAAACCCTCCAGAGCCCAGGGAGAGCAAAAACACCTCCCTTCCGCTATGGTGCAGGAGGCTAACTAGGCTACACCCACCATGGCCATGCCTACCCAGCAACTGGGCAGAGAACCCTTTGCTAAAATTTTTGAAGTCCACCTCTGTCTGAGATGATATAGAGCTTCCTGCCTGAGCAGGGGGTTGGACTAGAAGACCTCCAAGATCCCTTCCACATTTGTTATTCTATTATTTCAAGCAACAAATAACAGAGTGCCTTGGTCCCATAGGATTGCAACATTGTCTAGAAAATGAAGTCAATATATCAAAGATGCCAGAGGATGCATTATTCGCATTATAATGGATGCATTATTTGCATTATATAGGATGTATTATTTGCATCCCACCTTTTTTATTTTTACAAAGAAGATAAAGTGACAAATATATCCAACACGCCGTTCTCAGGGGTGGCATTCACCGGTTCGGACCGGTTCTATAGAACCGCTTGGGATCAGTTCTATAGAACAGGTTGTTATGATTCTGCGCAGTTCAGAGAACTGCCAAATCGTTCCCCTGGCTGGCCCCACCCCTCTCTACCCAGTCAGTCCTTATCGTGCATGTGCAATATTGTGTGCATGCCCAACAGTGCTGACTGCCCAGTTACTCCTTAAATTATTTTTTTCCCCCTCCTGACTAACAGTTGTTCCTATGGTCAGCTGTGCCGGGATTCCTCTCATTTACTTATTGTTTCACTGAGGAGGCTTCCCTGAGGCCCAGAAAGGCAAAAAATGGAGTGGAAACACCACCCCCTGCCCAGGGAAACTTCCTGAGTGCAAAAACATCCCCCAGGAGTCTTCCCTGAAGCCCAGAAGGCCCCAAAATGGGGGGTGCTGCCCCCCCCAAATAAGGCACTCTCACCTAGTTATATAGCTGCTCCCACCTAGCCACACCCAACTTGCCATGCCCACAGAACTGGTTGTTACTAAATATGAATCCCACCCCTGACCGTTCTCCTATCGCCCCACAACAACAGTCCTATGGGGTGAGTTGGGCTGAGAGAGAGAAAATGTCCCAAGGTCACTCAGCTAAGGCAAGACTAGAACTCACAGTCTCTCTGTTTCTAGCCCGGTGCCTTAACCACTAGAACACGCTGGCTCTCAAACAATCCGTAAGCTCAATTCAATCGTCATTGAAACGCTCACAAAGTATATGCCCATGAAACACTGTGTCTTCTTGCATGCATCAAATTAAACCAGCTTATTCCAGCACTAAGGGAAGACCCAAGAAAATAAGTAACATAGCTAATCCCTCAATTTATAATCACCATCGAACCTGGAATTTTGGTGGTAAGTCATGGAGGTCATTGAGTGGGAGACCACCATTTTATGTCCTTTTGTGGAAAGTGAACACCATGATAATTAAGTTTCCCACAACAGGTGAGTTTTTGCTAGAATCTAGAAGTAACTGACCATAACTGGCAAAAACAAAACACAAAACAAAACAAAACAAAAAACCCTGGGATGTTTACAAACAGCTATAAATGTGAACTAGTTTTCAAGTGCTCAAAATACAATCACATGACTTTGTGTGTGTGTTTGTCAGAACTTTGAAATTGGATCCTTTTTTAGACATGGGGAGCCTTAACTTTAAATGACCATTAAGCGACCAGTCGTTAAACAAAGACTACCTGTAGTAGAACTCCTGTCTAGTTTTTTATTTTTCTAGAACAGAAAAATAGTAAATATATTAAGACCTAAAAAGCATCAAGAACAGACACCATAAAATAAAACAGAATAAAAATGGTATTATAAGAAGTTCCAGACTGAATGAATGGTGTGGCATATTTAGTATAATGGCATCACAAAATTGGGTGACCTAGGAAGACACATTTTTGAGTCCTTCTTTGAAAGATGTACCATTAATCAAAAGTCATGCTCCCTACCCAGAAATTTCTTGGCATCAAATTAATGAAGGCTTGTATAGAGTATAGTAGATTAGAGCAGAGTAGAGTAGAATTGAATTGAATTGAATTCTTTAATGGCCAAGTGTGATTGGAATTTGTCTTCGGTGCATAAGCTCTCAGGGTGCATAAAAGCTATAAGAGATAAATGCTAGAAAGGTCATACTGTGTCCAATATTTTAATATATCTTCAATAGAAATTTAATTTTAAAAAAGCTATAAGTGATAAATCATGATCATAGTCATCATAAAAATACATTCACCATAAATCAAAAGATACAACACTTAGTGATAGTCATAGGATACTAAATAAGCAATCAACAAAAATCATACTAGGAAACTAAATAAAACAACATAAATCATAAGGATACTAGCAACAAAGTTATGGTCATAAGTAGAAAAGGAGATAGGTAATAGGAAGGATGAGAAGAATAACAGTCATATAGTCTTAGTAAATAGTTTGACAGTGTTGTGGGAATTAGTTATTTAGCAGAATGATGGCATGCAGGGAAAAAAAAAGTCCTTGTGTCTAGTTGTTCTAGTGTGCAATGTTCTATAAATCTTCTATATCTTCTTTGAAAGATGTTCCCTTAATCAAAAATCATGCCCCCTATCCAGAAATTTCTTAGCATCAAATTAATGAAGGTCTGTTTAGAGTTCTTGTAGATGGAGTAGCATAGGAGCATATGGGTGTCCAGACTTTTGACTTGCCTGGGCTGAAATAACTGAAGAAGAATCGTTTTGGGGCACATTTCAAATGTATACTATATTGAAGTATATGAATCATATAATTTTACAATCTTCTGGGGGTCACATTACTAGTTGCCCAGGGCAGGTTGGACACACTTGGCTTAGAGTTTCTACTGAGCCATGATTTCATGGACATAACCAAAGATACTTCAGAGTATAATTAAAAGGTTCAAAAAGACCTATTGAGAACAATGTATGTTGCTTGGATCTGAATTTCCAGCAAACCACAGGGAACAGCATAATAATGAATGGTGAAGCTTGTTGAAGGTTTTATGGTATTATTTTATGTTTTGAAATAAAGTCAGATGATGATGATGATGATGATGATGATGACGATTATTATTATTATTATTATTATTATTATTATTATTATTATTATTAT
>BLBF01000058.1:15310859-15340519 GCA_015471245.1 Laticauda colubrina
TATTATTATTATTATTATTATTATTATTATTATTATTATTATTATTACTATTATTATTCTTTTATTCATTAAATATGAAACTCAGTCAACTGAACATTTAAAAATGCATCCCAGATTTCATTGATTGCCTCTGATGGCTGATACGAGTTGCTGCTAGTATATTCTTAAAATGTACAATGTTCGGAGTAGTGCAGTTTTTTGCAGTTCTGCTGGTGTTATTGCAGGAAGCTGTAATTTGATGTGTTTTATAAAATTATTGGACATGCTAGCAAGTGCCTTGATGACAATGGGTATCACTGTTATACATGTTCCATCCATAATCATGTAGTTTCGATGGCCAGGTTGCAATATTTTATGATTTTTTTCCATCTCTTTTTCTTTGACTCTGGCGTCTCCTGGTATAGCGATATCAATAAATTGTACGCTTCGGTTTTTGACAACTGTGATATCCAGCATGTTGTGTTCCAAATGACAATTCATCTGTATTCAAAAGTCCCACAAGATCTTCTCCTTCTCCTTATCATCATCATCTTCTTCATCATCATCATCGTACGATGTTCTTACAGTAGCCAGAAGATCATAATGCTATTTGCAGAACAGTAATAGACCGTAATTCTATTGCAGAACAGTAATATGCAATTGCAGAATAGTAATACAGTAGCCAGGAGACCATGATGCTATTGCAGCTCTGTTATAGGACCTGCCGCAAGGTGTGCTACCAGGAGGATGAGCTGGCTTTGCACCAGAGAGAAAGAGGAGTGGCTCTTCCTTCAGTGTCACCCAAGGCCCTCTCTTTCTCTTCTCCCTTCCTCACTTGCAAGCAGGTGCCACACCCAGAGCTATCAGGAATCCGAATGCCTGCACTAGCTTGTCTCTCCACCAAAGTGATTCCTATCCATCTACTTGCATACAAGATGCTTTTGAAGAGTTAGGGGGACAAAAGCTGAGTCTAGTGATAGGAGCTCCCCCTGTCATGTAGTTAAAGGTTTTGAACCATTGCAGTTGAGATAATATCCGGTGTCATTAAGCCACTGAACCACCATGCCTTATCAGATCAGTCATAACCTAAAAGTATGCTGGTACTCAACCCAACATTTCCTTTCACCAACACTGAAATTAATTTAGGGGAAAGAAACATTCATATTGCAAGCATCAACATCTTTAAAATTAAGATAGAACAGGAGAAACTATTTAACTCTAGCAAACTCTCTTCCTCCCAAGAAACTTTTTTCAGGAATGAATGCATTATTGAATGAATGAACAGTTTTACTGATCTGTAGTCTCTTTCTCTCTCTGAAAATGAAAAGGAAGGAGAGAGAAAGAGAACCAGTGATGAAGAGAATGGGAAAAAGAGAAAGTGGGCATCAGAGATGGAAATCTTTTTCATGCTAAATTAATTTGGAAGATGTTCTTTGAGAAGCTATTAATATTAATGCATAATAATAAGCAATATAATCAGAACCTGGGAGATTAGATTAACGAGAAGCATTAGCAGGATTCTTTCCACAGCTATCGGAAAAAAGAAATTAAAATCCTCTTTTTAAGAGACAAACATGAAAACTAAGATGAGAGGCAGAAAGATTTCACCACCACTTGGCACAAGTGCCTAATCTTCCTCACTCTATTGAGTCTTCTGAATATACATTTTGACCAATAAAAGCCTGAAGAACTAGGTCATGACAAGAACACCTCACAGGAATGTGAGATTCTGTCCACTCAGGTGAAAAGTCCCTGCAGTTTTCTTGGGAACATATCCAGTTTCCGACTGCTCATTGCTTTTGATGAAAAAGAATAGGGTTCAGAAATTAGTTCAAAGTATGGAAGGACACTTCTATTCCTACCATAGATGAATAATTGCAGAAGCTGATGGAATTGGCTAAAATGGCAAAAATGACTATTTTGATTAAAGAAAAGAATATAAATACTTTTGTTTCCACATGGAAACTGCTTCTGAACTTCATGTTTGATGTGGAGAAGAATGAAACGTTGACTTTGGGTTTTACCAATTTGATTGATAGCTCCTTATGGAAATGGCTAGTTTATATTATTATGAAAAAACAAAAAAGTTGTGATTTGATGTTAATGTCTTATTTTACTGCAAAGGAGGGAGTTGGAAGTCAATGCTTTTTTCCCCCTTTTTCCTAGTCCTTCCACTCTTCTCTTCCCCCTTTCCTCCCTATTGCTTTCCTATTTTCTTCGGTATTTTGTATCTTATTTTATCTTATAACTCAATAAAAATGTTAATGAGAGAAGAAGAAATTAGTTCAAAGCATGGGTGAAATTCTTCTAATGCAGGCTTCTGTACAGTGGTGGGTTTCAAAACATTTTCCTATTGGTTTGGTGTGAGTGCGTGCTTTGTGTGGGCACATGTACTTTACGTGCGCACCAAATGCACACTTTGTGCATGCGCATTTGCAACTCACCTTCTGCTGCAAGCCCTGTGTGTAAAACAGCTGACGCGTGGTAAAGCAGCTGAGGTTGAAAAGCAGGAACTGAAGGTCAGTATAGAGTCGGGCAGGTGGGACGGCCCAGCAGCTGATCATCAGAACAAACCGGTTCAATCACAGATGATTGTCAGAGCTACCAGTCCTGCCAAATCGGGACGAACCGGTAGAATACCACCACTGGTTACCTGAAGCCTCCTTGACACTTCTATCCCCCGCAAAATTAAGGATTTAATTACTTACTTATCTTTTTGTTTTATTGATCATATTTATTTGCCAACCCAATTTGTTAAGAGAAGTATCATGACAGCAACATAAAATATTTTACAGCGTAGAGTAGAAACTCTGGTCACGAACACTTCTGACCATGACCAAATCGGGTTGCAACCAAAAAATTTACATTTTTTTTGTTGTTGTTGTTTTCATGGCCGATTTCTCCTTTCACACCATTTTTTTTAGTAAGTGCCAAATTTCCAAAATTAGGTTTGGGACACGACCAAATTGAGTCACGACCAAAGTTATGGAACAAATTGTGATCGTGACCAGAGGTTCTACTGTATTATGGTAATAATCATAAAATATAGGTAGTATTGGTTTCCAACAGTTTGAAGTTATAACAGCACTAGGGAAAAAAGTGACTTATGACCGTTTTTCACCCATAACCATTGCAGCATCCCCATGGTTATGTGACCAAAATTCAGACACTTGGCAACTGACTCATATTTATGATGATTTCAATATCTTGGGGTCATGTGACCACTTTCTTTTTTATTTATTTTTATTTTTTTAAACATAAACATTTGTGAATACAGCATTTTGTCTGAGTCTATTCACAAGGAATAAGAACCATAGCTAGTACTATAAAAAGTATTGTCCCATTTTCTAATAGGAATACTTATAATGTCATATAATATTGTAGTTATACACCATCTGTTTTTAATCAAAACATTCATTATTTTCTTTTTGTCCACTTTCTGCGACCTCCTGACAAGCAAAGTCAATGGGGAAGCCAGATGCCCTTAACAAATGTGTTACTAATTTAATAACTGCAGTTATTTCCTTAATAGCTGTGGCAACAAAGGTTGCCACATAGTCAAAATTCATTTAGCTGTCTCATTTAGCAACACAAATTTTGGGCTCCATTGTGGTTGTTAAGTTGAAGATTATCTGCATTTTGGTCTGGATCATACCAATTATATCCAACTGCATAAATAGGACACCGTGTCTCTCTGACACTTCCAAAGATATATACTAATATACAGCCTGAAAAAGAATCTTTTTGTCAATAAATAAGTCTTCTGCGCTTGCCTGGCTATTGGTTGACTGCAAACATATTTGTAAGCTTGGCTAAAGCTAAAATGGAAGCATTTCCATAGCACATTTGAACAAATTACAAATTACTGTATCTTCTCCACTCCCAAAACTAGAAAATAATCAAACTGTTCCATCATTTCTTGACAGCGCTGTAGTACTATATTGTTTGCTGCTGAAATTGCACATTTAAAGCAATGCATTAAAAAGTGACGAACCTTAGGCATTTTGCATTTAACACGCAGGGACTCCACAAGACATGCTCATTTATTCCCTTTAAAGATCTGCTTCGGGTTGGAACTTTTTTCTCTCTTCAAACTATGAGGCATGTGCAAAGCTTCAACAGGAAAGTGATGCAATCTAATTACCTCTCCAGATTGAATCCCTGAACTATCAGCTGGTTTCATGAAATCATTGCAAAGTGAGAATTGTGGAATGGATTAGAAGCTCCAGTGGGCTTTTCTATATGCCAACATATGCTTTTTAATCAAATCTTCCAATCAAATCAATTTGACAGCTCAAGTGGATTCATATCAATTCCTCAAGCTGAAAATACAAACTGGGTTTTGGATTCAGCCACACTCAGAAAATATGAATTAATCTGGTTTACTAAGAGTAGGATTTCTCCTCCCTCCTCCTCCTTCTCCCTCCTCCTCTTTCTTCTTGTCCTTCTCCCTCCTATTTATCTGTCCTTCTTGTCATCTCCCTTCCATCCTCCTCCTCCTCCCTTCTGCTATAGGGAGTTCCATATTTTCAGTTCTCATTTCCATATGCAACAGCAGTATACATAAACAACAACAACGTGAAGGTGGTATTGAGGGGAAGAGGAACTGCACCAGGAAGGGAAGAAAAAGGGTGGAAAAAGGAACAAAAAGGAGTAAAATTGGGAGGACTATCGGGGAGAAAGTAAAAGATCAATATGGGAGATTTTAAAAAGATGGTTAAGATTAATGAGGCAAGCAAACCCCTCCCCCACTAACCTAGTCTCATTTTGAAAGATACCTGCAGCTTTTCGGAAGCCATGTATACCATCTTTTGTATCTCTTAACCACTTCCTTGTTTTGGATAGTTTCTTCAGTTCTTAACAGGGAATGTAAGGTGACCCTCTCCATTTCAGGAAATTTACTGTGTTGGGGAGACTTTCTTCTCTTCCAGAATCTTTTGGCACTCTATTATTTACTTTTCCAGGTACTGCTCAAAGCATTTCAGGAAGTGCATTTGTTCTGCTATTTTTAATTTATTGCATTGTCTTCTTTGCCAGACAGAATGCTATCACCACATGATTTCGCTTCAGATCATTTCAGTCCTACTCGTTGCTACTTTTCCCCAAAGACAGACATAATGTCTGATGTATCTATGTTTCCCATTAAAACCTGGCATTCTAAATTACCTTTACTTTTCACATTTCTACCATTAATGTATGACTAATGTATTAACGTAGGCTCACCAGTCTATTGTGGTCTCAAAACCTCACAATCTGTTTGAAGACCTGTCATCTATCTTCACTATTTCATTCCCATTTTGAGACCAAGATAGGACAGTGGTGAGCAGTTAGATTCAAAATAGGGAGGAAATCCATTCTTATGATCTATAGCAGGAGTGTCAAACTCAAGGCCTATGGCTTAGATCTGGCCTGCGGGCCCACCCTGGAAACAGCAAAGGACCAGCCCGTGATGCCTCTACCAGCAAAAACAGAGCCCAGGAGGGCCATGTGAAGCCTTCCCAGGCTCCATTTTCAGCCACGAGAGCCTCCTGCAGCCCTCTGCCCGCCTCCCCGAGCTCTGTTTTTGTAGGCAGAGGGATGCAGGAGACCATCATGGCTGAAAACTGAGCCTTGACCCCACGCTGCCCCATCCACATATACCCAGCTCCCCGAGGTCAAACACAACCCTGATGCGACCCTCAATGAAATCAAGTTTGACACTCCTGATCTATAGGATTGAGAATTAGGCTGGGAATGGTCATCAATACATTTAGAATAAGGAACTGTCACTACATCAGAGATACTGTTCCTGAGGGTCATCATAGTGGTACCACTGCAGTCTTACAACCTCCCTGGAGGTTGTAAGACAGGCTGACACAGAATCATAGAAGACAAAGCTGCTACTTGCTCACTGTTTATGCTGCTTGAACTCTGAGTTAACTATGAATCTTAACGGCAGTCTATCTGAAGCAGCAAATGTTTCAGAGATCCCTTAGGATCACTACTAGATAGCCAGGTGGAAGCTGTGTTAGGAGGAAATACTGTCCAGTTGTACCTGGTACATTGGTTGTGGACCACTTGGAAAAGCAAGTCTTGACCACGTGGTGTCTAACACCAACATGACTACTGCAATGTAATCTCCACAGGGCTGCCTTTACTAAGAAGCTGGTGCAAAATGCAATGACTTATTTTTGGGTAAATGAGAATATCTGAGCTGTGAATCCGGCATTGGTGTGCAGAGCTCTAGATTTAATCTATCTTGTCCTACATCGCTTGATTCTTTGGTACTTTCAGGAGTGCTTCTTCCAAATAGAATCAACCCATTCAATATATGACCAGTTATTAATTTTAAGTGTTACATCTCATCTTATAATATACATATTAATCTTCCCAATCTATCTTGTTCTGCCTTCTTCTCCAGGATTTCCTGGTCCTACTCTTGAGAAAATTAAATAAACTCTTCAGTGAAGATACCTGGAACTTAGATCTCTAAACAGGTAGACTCAGAATTCCCCATCTTCATAATAGCCCAATAATCACTCTCTCCTGTTCCATTTCTAGATACTTTTATAACTAAAATTTTAAATCATGGCAACTGGAATAAAGTTTGTTAATCTGGGATGTTTTGTTACTCATCCAAGTAACTTCATCAGTCAAAATAATAATAAAAAAATAGTTCGTCATTGGAATGTTTTAAATATTGCCACACCAACTGCAGGGGTTTCTCACCAAAATGTATTTCAATATGTAAATAAAGACTCAATCGTCCAAGTAAAAAGTACCTAAAATGGTTAAATATTTATATAAAACATAGTAATATATATTTTATAACATGTGTTGGATAGAAGACACTTCTCCTTGGCCCAAATCAGTGAAATGGTAAATGTAGTATATCAGTATCCCCTATAAAAACCATACTTGAATATGTTCTGATGCAGAAGTTGAACCGGTTTCCCATCTATTGTTGATGTATTCCCTATACAATGAAAGGAGGACAGAACTCATAACACCAATTGTTTGAAATCTTAATTGCTCCTCTGAGCAGGATATTCAGAATCAAACTTCAGCTATTTTTAATAAACTTTTAACAACAGCTGTGGATTTCAGAAATCATAGTGCCTCCATTATGCTATTAATTGCTTTTCTGTAGAAATTCTATCTTCCCTACTCTTCTACTACTCTGATTCATTCACCTCACGTATTATCAAGAAATTATTTTACGATAGAAATACAAAGATTCAGATCCATAACATTTCAACAGATGATAAAAAAAAAATTGTCACTTCATTTGTTTTTCCAAGTATACTCACCCTCACCTTTATTTCGACATAAAAACCAAAATTCCAGAAATTTAAATGAAAAATGTTTGGCATTAAATATAATGCAATTCTTCACAGATTTCATCCAATAATAACATCTAAGCATGTAAACATCCTAATTAAGACAGATCTTAAACAGTCTTTAAAAGAGTAACATTTTATAGATTGCGCGTGAGTGAGATAAAAGAGAAAAGGAAATTGGTTTGCTGAAACAAGGTAAATTTAAAAAAGGAAATTGGTTTGCTGAAACAAGGTAAATTTACAAACTGTACTTATAATTGAAGGCAAATTCTTTTTTGAATTTAGGGGTAAGGTTACAGAGGTGGTATTCAGTAGGTTCTGACCAATTCTGGAGAACTGCTAGTGGAAATTTTGAGTAGTTTGGATAACCTGCAAATCCATCTCTGACTGGCCCCGCCAACTCCATCTCTTCTCTGCCTCCTGAGTCCCAACTGATTGGCTGAGTCTTCTTGTGTTGCCCTGCATAGGAGAATGGAGCTGGAAAGCAGGTTAGTGGGGTGGGGAAGGTATGGGATTTTACATTATCCTTCCCCAGGAGTGGGGTGGGAATGGAGACTTTACAGTATTCTTCCCCTGCCATGCCCACTAAGCCAAGCCCCCCAAGCCATGCCCACAGAACCGGTGGTAAAAAAATTTGAATCCCACCAATGGGATATACTACCCACCAAGGTGATATAAAACATTGTGGCTAATGAGAAACAATATCCATTTTTAGGAATAAGGAATTTAATGTGTCTTAAAGGGACACTAGATTTCTCACTATTACATTAATATATGGTTGCAAATCAGAGTTTAATATTCATTGTAAAAGTTTAATAAAATGTTTTGGAGCTTAAGTAGCTTTTAAAACTGTTCAATGCTGCTATGAGATCTGCAAATTCTACAGAAAATAAGTAATGGCTAAACTTAAAATTCTATCTGGACCTGTAACATATGTTTCATATGTAACATATGCTCATTGTCAGTCTAATATTCTTATTTTTTTTTCTCCTCAAAGCCTGTTTTTTAGAAAGCAGGTTTTTGAACCCCATATGTCTCAATCAATATGATTGCTATTATTCTGTTCACAGTTGGTTCCAGCTTTTAATCATGGCCAAATTTTCATGAAACTTCGCACAAGTAGCTCAAAAATCTCCCGAGGTCTCACAGGCTGGTGCAATTGCAATGTTCATATCTTTGTGTCTATAGATATAGATACAGATAATTTTTATTTCATTTTTAGATGTCATTCAAGATGAAACAAGTACTCTTCCTAATCCTGTACCTCATCCCCCAGGCACTCTGCTGGCTTGGAACTGCATTTAAATTTCTTGCAATATCTGGTGCACTTAGACTAGCTCTATTATTTTATTTGCCAGAATGCCTAAGAGCAAATATCACAGCAATTCTAAAATACTGCAGAGATTTTTAGAGGACTGCATATTTAGAGATGCAATATGTCATTTTCCCCTAATCAAGAAACATGCATTGGAAATAAACAAACAACAAAAAAGAAGTTGACACTTTGGAAAAAGTGCAGGGAAGAGCAGCTAAGAAGATTTACGAAGAATGGTTGCACAAATTGGGTATGGGTAGTCTAGAGAAAAGAAGGACTAGGGGTGACATGATGGTAGACGTGATGACCCAGGGTGGGTTACAAAACCAACAAAGTCACAAAAACAGGTGAAGTCCCTTTAATTCCTTCAACTTGGCTTCAAAGCTCCAATTGACTGGGAAAAAAAAAAACTCCCCCACAAACAGTTGCGAAAAGGAGGAAATGCCAGTCAAACTCAAAATACATATAAATTATAAATAGAAAAAAGCAACACAAACTACACTGAAGGAATTAATGAGATAAGGCAGGATAAGACATCCACAGATATCGAAATACACACACTTGGAAGGACACCAGAATTCAGATTAGAACTGAAAGGCTACAATTATTTCACGCTTTGCTTCCAGCACTGGCCCATGCACAGTTTGTCCTTTTAAACAGTCCTCACAGCTGCAGCCCATGAAGGGGATCAAGGCCCTTTCCTCCCCCACAGACCACACCATTCACGTTTCTTCCTTATCCGCTCCTCCCTGTGTGCCCTAGGATGAAGAAGGGATGGGCCTGGGTCTTCCTCTGAATGCCCAGCTGGCTTGTGCCCTTCCCCAGTTTCCTCCACAACTTCCAAAGCCATACTTCCACTCCCTGTCGGCTGTTCCTCCTCTCCTTCAGAGTCAGACTCCAACAGGGGCATGACAGTCACCTTCCAATATTTGAGGGGCTGCCACAAAGAAGAGGGGGGGTCAACCTATTTTCCAAAGCACCAGAAGTCAAGGCAAGAAACAATGGATGGAAACTAATCAAAGAGAGATCCAACCTAGAACCAAGGAGAAATGTCCTGACAGTTATTACAATTAACCAGTGGAACGACTTGCCTTCAGAAGTTGTGGGTACTCCAACACTTTTAAGAAGAGACTGGGTAGCTACTTCAGATCCTATATCAGTCTGAAATGATATAGGGTTTGTGCTTGAGCAGGAGGGTTGGACTAGAAGACCTCCAAGGTCCCTTCCAGCTCTGTTCTGATAGATTGATTGATGTACATATTGAAGCATATAATATATGCATCTATACCCCAGGCTGATTTTCCAATGACTCTGTTTTATGCTAACAGGTACCTCAGGAAATCACCTGAAAGATACACGAGTAGGTCATCTAGGTAAGATGACTGGTCAGTTTGAACCAAATTCCATCCCCTTTTGAAAGCCCCCTTAATTTGCCTTCAAGGGGTGAACAGCAAATCTTGTTGGGAAGTCCCAGAAAAGCACTTTGTAAGTAAAATATCCCTCAAGATAAGCTCAATCCCTGGTGATCAAATGGACACATCCATGTGGAGTTGTGTTTTGTTTGTTTTTAATTGCCCTCCTCCAAGTTTTATATTTGTAGAAATTTATATGAGTTTTAAATTATATCAAAACTAATCATCTAAGACTGAGAATCTTCTTGCTGAGTAATTGCTTATATGTGGTCAAAGATTATGGTTTCTTACAGGTTGAAATGGTGATGTTGGATATGTTTAAGTAAACAAATTCTGTAGCTTTATCTTTTTTTATTGCTCTTATGGATGTACTGACACAGACATCAGAGTTGATCTATTGAGTTGGCATAGCTTAGCAAGACTCCTATCCTTAGACAAACTGTGAGGATTCCTAATCAGCTATTTCTAAAGGAGACTAAAGGAGAGTTTAAAAGAAAGCTATGTTCTTTTTTTAAAAAAAACCTGAAACTCTCAGGTCTGGGTTAATATCTCTTTATTATAGCAACTACCTGTGAAATAGATTTTACAAGACTGGAGGCACAGACACCAAGTTGCAACAAAGCACAAACTTCTTACTTCGGTGACTCTGGTTGCCCTAAATACAGAAACTTATCTGGAGGCTGATGATAATTGTATGATAAGTTTGCTTGCCAGTTAAGCGACGTTTTGGCAGAATCTCATCTGCCATCACCAGGCTTGTGTATTGGGTTCGTCTGTGTGTCAGGCTTTTGCAGCCATTTCTGTTTTAAATTTGGTGCTAGCCTCGTGCTGTGCCAGAATGTTTTTTTTCTTCATCCTGATTGGTTGGGAGTCTTGATCTGTGTTTATTGGAGTTTGCTGTGTTCTACTTGATTGGTGTTTCTAATATCTTCTGTCTGTTTTGTAACTTTTTTTTTGTCTTGATTGGCTGGCAACATTGCGGTTTGTGTATTGGGGGCTTTTTAGCATGGCTTGGCTTCGGGTGAATGGCCAGCTATAGTTTATTAGGAAGGTAGGTTTCATCTGGGTGGCTGGCTGGGCTGTGTTTGGGCTGGAGGTATTGGGGGGGGGGAGGTCTGTTTGTGCCCAGGTGTTTGCCTGGCTTGTGGTGTGGATATTTTTTTGGTTTGTGAGTGCAGGCTTCCAGATAATTGACAGTCTGGTGGAGTCATCTCTTCTATTCATGCTTTCAGATCACTTTTCAATCTCTTTGGCTTTTCTGATGATTCTGTAGCTGGGGTTTTCTAAAGTGGCTAGGGTTTTGATGCCATTGAACTTGATGCTATGATCTGTGGATTTCATGAGTTGGACTGATGAGGAAGTGTGTTCCAGCTTTTTTACTGCATTTTTGTGTTCATCAAGGTGGGTACTTATTCTTCTATTGGTCTGTCCGATGTATGTGGCAGGATATGATTCGCAGGGGACTTCATATATGCCTTGGTTTTCCAGGTCAATTTTATCTTTGGGGTTTCTTTGGATGGCTGCTATTTTTCTGTCTATCTTGAAGGCAGTCTTGGTGTGGTGCCTGTGTAGTATCTTACTGATTTTTTGTTGTTGTACCTCTTATGTAGGGCAGGACAGTTGTTCCATAGATCTGTTCATCTTCTAGGTCTCTGTAATGTCTCAGTGTGTTTTTTGTGGATCAGACCTTTTGTGGAAGCCGTTGGCTGTCAGTACTTTGGTCAGGGTGCATAGTTCAGTCTTTATGTGTGTCTTGTCTGCCAGGCATTTGGTTCTGGCAATACGATAGCTGGACATTCACCCAAAGCCAAGCCGCACTAAAAGCCCCCAATACACGAAACACAATGTTGCCAGCCAATCAAGACAAAAAAAAAAAAAAGCCACAAAACAGACAGAAGATATTAGAAACAGCAATCAAGCAGAACACAGCAAACTCCAAGACCAATAAACATAGACCAAGACTCCCAACTAATCAGGATGAAGAAAAAAACATTCTGGCACAGCAGTAGGCTAACCCCAAATTTAAAACTGAAACAACTGTAAAAGTCTGACTCACAGATGAACACAATACAGAA
Organism: Laticauda colubrina; assembly: GCA_015471245.1. NCBI lineage: Eukaryota > Metazoa > Chordata > Lepidosauria > Squamata > Elapidae > Laticauda > Laticauda colubrina. The sequence goes on from BLBF01000058.1 coordinate 15,322,960, forward strand.
GCCTGATGATGGCAGATGAGATTCTACTGAAACATCGCTACAACTTTAAAAGCACAACTATAATGATGTGGGAAAATTCCCCAACAAAGCTGAATACCATACATATAAATACCTGCAAAAACTTAAGAAAACACATACACATATGTGTGTGTGTGTGTGTGTGTGTGTGTATGTATTTCATTACTTTAGATTATTTATATGGTGGCCCATTTCAAGTGTCTGAGTGATATACAAAAATTAAACAAACACACAAACACACACACCAGGACAGATTGTTCTGACCAAGGCTTCCTGAAACCATAATTAAGCATATGCTTCGTCCAAACAACTCTTGTTTTATTTCAATGCTGGGAATTATGTTCATTCCCCGCCCGTAATGAGTCCAAACAATCCCTCAAGATAAGCACTCACCTTTCTCCCCTTTGAATTGCTGCCAACAAATGAAATGCCAAAGTAACTGTAAAAAACCAACTGAAGTATAAAGTCCACGCAAAGCTTCAAGGTTTAATCTGAACAGCACGAACAACTTTGATTCCTGTAAAGGTTTCTCTACCTTTGTACTTCCTTTATATCTTAGGGGAGGAACAATCACCTCCAAGCCTTACTCCTGAATCACTCCTTTTGTCTTAGCTGCTCTTGCCTTCTGGCAGCTCTATGCACATGCGCACTGGGAACAGGCTCCCCTTGTTCCTTGGCCTCACTGCTGCAAGATTCCCAAGGCTTCAGAGTCAGCACCCCCTTCACAGATGGTCTTAGCCCCATCTCTGTATCGTCCTCCCCAGACTCCCGGACTGGTCCCCGTTCTTCCCCACTGTCTGATTCTGCTGCTGTTTGCACAGGCTGCCAGCAAACCACAACACATATAACCCTGGTGACCCATACAAGTATGATTTGTAATGGACCATCTCACCATGCCATAAAAACCTGATGGTCTTGAAACAATTTTTATTCGTGAAACAAACTAATAAATCTTTAAAAAAATACAACTGAATGTTAGATGTTTCTTCTATTCAATATCAAACATAAATGGTATAACAAATGCACAAACAAGATGTCCAGGGAAATATTAAAAAAAAATAGCCAAGAAAATATTTATAATGAACATGAATCTATTAAAAGATTTCCCAGGGTATTGTAATTATTATTTATTTCTACAATTGTTTCATCATAAAGCTTTAGAATTCTTTAGAGATTTCATGTTTATGTATTGTGATGTTTGCATTGACTATTAAAAAGCAATTTGGCTGTCATTTTAGTTCTTTTGTTGCTAGTTTTAATTGGATTGTTCATCAAGCCTCAACTCTCCCGCTGACTGCAAAGACTACAGGCCAACATCAGTTTACAGTAATGTCTCTTTAATTATTTCATCTTGTCAGAATGCCAACTTCATTGAGATAAATGTATGCTTGATTTCATTTCAAGATCTACACATGGATAACTGAAGACTAAATCAAAATCCAGACTATTTCCTTTGGTAGATCTCCCCCACTCCCCCACCAGTTATCCCCAGATATGTTATGACTACAACTTCCAGAATTCACTGGGGTAGAACTGTCATATTAAGGATTGCAGAATGGTATCCACATTTAGCTACAAAACTCTTGACAAGTTGGAATTTCAATCTTATTAGAATTCTTCACTTTGAGAAAACATTCAAGATTTTTAAATACATGCATTCATCAACCTGTTTCAAACCTTAACATTTAAATACATCACTCTCGGCTACACCCGGTCCCTGAAAAACCTGGTAAACAGCATCCAAAATTTTTTAGTTTTGACTATCCAATTGCCTTTTTTAAAAAAAATCTGAGGAATGGAATGATCAAACTCATGGCTGGAGAGTAATCATACTAATTACATTAATTTCAATGTTGTCTTTGACTGGGAAAATGTGTGCTGCCTGAATATAAGGGTGAGGGGACCTGTAAAGATGTTTGGCAGTATGGATTACCTTCATTCCAGTAATTTTTTTTACTATAATGTGTGAAATTAGGGCCTCTGTACAGAATCAGAAAGGGATGAGGTGGCTCAGTGGCTGAGCTTGTTCATCAGAAAAGTCGGCAGGTCAGTGGTTTGAATCCCTACTGCTGCATAACGGAGTGAGCTCCTGTTACTTGTCCCAGCTTCTGCCAACCTAGCAGTTCGAAAGCACGTAAAAATACAAGTAGAAAAATACAGACCACTTTGGTGGGAAGGTCACAGTGTTCTGTGCACCTTTGGCATTTAGTCATGGCGGCCACATGACCACAGAGATGTCTTCAGACAGCGTTGGCTCTTCGGCTTTGTAACGGAGATGAGCACCACCACCCTAGAGCCAGAAATGACGAGCATGTACATGCAAGGGAAACCTTTACCTTTACCTTTACAGGATCAGAATGTAGGAGTCTTAAAAACTCTCATATCAGACCACGGTATAATAGAAGGACAATAAGGTAACTTCTTGTACCTTGGGCTATTTTTGAATGATATTTAGAGTCTGGAACTACAGAACTGATTGTAATTACACCATTTATTCGAGTAGGACCAAGGAAAAATATCAAAAATTGCACAGAGAAATCCCCGTATCATTTACAAATGCTATAAAACACTTTCTATTTTTTTTTTTTTTGCATTATGATGGAAATGGATTTTTAATTTATTTTATGATTGCTCCTTCCCAGAGTCACTTCTGATATGGACGGCCATACAAATTGAAGGCATGCATGCATGCATGCATGAATGAAAATCTTATTTCAATTCAAGTGTCGATGAAGAAAAGAAAAATGTTCTTAGCACTTCTACTTCACTTTTTCAGAAATCTAATTTGAATCGGTCAATATATTATAAGTGTGCGTGTGTGTGTGTGTATGTGTGTATGTATGGTATTCAGCTTTGTTCAGGTATTTTCCTACGTCATACTTGTGCTTTTAAAGTTGTAATGACGTTTCGGCAGAATCTCATCTGCCATCATCAGGCTTCTGTATTGGGTTCATCTGTGTGTCATCTGTTTCTATTTTAAATTTAAAACAGAACAATTTAAAACAGAAATGGCTGTGAAAGCCTATCACACAGACAAGCCTGATGATGGCAGATGAGATTCTGCCGAAATGTCGCTACAACTTTAAAAGCACAACTATAATGACATGGGAAAATACCCAAACAAAACCAAATACCATACATAGAAATACCCACGAAAATGTAAGAAAAAAAATACCAAAGATTTTGTTTGAAGAAGTGCAGCTCCCACGACCAAGTAAATTCTGCTTGAGAACAGAATGTCTCTGTTCCTAATACATAATTCCCTTGATGTCAAGTGGACAGTAACAGAATAACGGAGTTGCATGGGACATTGGAGGTCTTCTAGTCCAACTCTCTGCTCAAGCCAGAGACTGGTATCATTTCGAATAAATGGCTGTCCAGTCTCTTCTTAAAAGTCTCCAGTGTTGCCAAGAAGATGTACTTAAATAAAAAAATACTGGACTGTGTAGAAATTGACAGATTAACACTGAAGATAAAAAAAAAAAAGGAAGACACAGAATTCTTTTGAACTTGCGACTTATTTTATCAATGATTGGACAATAGAGGTAGAAATTAAGAGAAATTAGGAGCTTAAGATGTAAATGGTCAGTATGGTCAGTATCACTTAAGATGTAAACCCAGTCAGTAAACTGTTATTTAAGTGCATATTGTACACAAAGAAGAAACTATTATGTGTATATTAGTTGGAGAATAGGTTGAGCCCCTCTTTTTTGTGGCAGCCTCTTGGATATTGGAACACTGCTATCGTGTGACCCCTAGTCCTTCTTTTCACTAGACAAATCCAGTTCCTACAACCTTTCTTCATATTTTTTTTAGCCTTCAACCCAGAAGCGGTATTCAGCAGGTTCTGACCAGTTCTGGAGAACTGGAAATTTTGAATTAGTCTGGAGAACCAACCAATCCCATCTCTGACTGGCCCTGCCGCCATCAATTCCGCCTCCCGAGTCCCAGCTGATCGCCTGGGTCTCCTTTTGTTGCCCTGCACAGGAGAACAGAGCTGGAAAGCAGGTTAGTGGGGTGGGGAGGGAATGGAGATTTTACAGTATCCTTCCCATGCCATGCCCACCAAGCCATGTCACACCCACCAAGCCATGTTATGCCAACCAAGCCACACCCACAGAACCAGTAGTAAAATAATTTGAATCCGACCACTGCTTCAGCCCCCTAATTATCTTTGTTGTCATCTCTGCACTCTTTCCAGAGTCTCTACATTCTTTTTATGAGATGGTGAACAAACCTGGATGTAGTATTCTAAGTGTACACCAACCTGTTCTAGTTGTTGCTTTGCACATCTTTTGGCTGCTGCTCTCTTATATCTAATCAGCTTGATGTACTTTATGAATTATTTTTGGGAAACATGGTGTTTCAGAATAGAACATGAAAGTGTCTTGGAGGAACTAAGTAATTGAAAATTGATAAAACATCTAGATGAAGGCTTCTCTTGTGCTGTTCATCAAGAAATCAATTTTAATGACTTTCATCCCCATCCATAAACCACATCTGAGATGTTCTCTTTTTCCCCTCTCTGATGCTACTTTCCCATCTAGGAACTATTCAGCTGGGAAGGATGTTGTTTTGTTTTACAGAATAATTTTAAAAAACAGATCACCATCATTCGTGAAATGAAAAAGAAGAGCACACATTGTCTTGACTATGATTGTTTCACTGTTCCTATTAGGAAAAATAGTTTAACTCTTTCAGCAGTTTAATGGTTTCTTTTTCTTATTTATCTTTCTTATTTCATGCTTTGATTTGAAAAATATGAAATAAGCTATAGCTAATGTACAAGAAATCCATAGCTAATATACTCACTTAAAACAGTTGGAAGTGTCCTCAACATCAAATGACTTATCCCTCATCACAGCCAGTTTTGTCTAGTGGTTAAGGCACTAGACAAGAAACCAGGTTAAAAACCAGGTTAGAAATCAGTTAGAAACCAGGAGACCATGAGTTAAGCCCAGCCATGAAATCCAGTTGGGTGACTTTGAGCCAATTCCTCTCTCTCAGCCCAACTTACCTCACAAGGTTGTTGTTATGGGCAAAATAGGTGGTGTGTTAGATATGTTTGCTGCCTTGAGTTGTTCGTAAAAATAATAAAGGCAGGATATAGATTAAATAAATAAATAAATATCTTCAGCCCATTTTGTATCATAATCTCAGTACACCAGGGCCCTCAGTTATCCCATCAATTCTGATTTTCCAAAACTACCCCCCTTCCAGTTGTGAAGGCTTCACACCCAGAATTTCCTAACCAGCATGACCATTGCTGGTTATTCGAGAGTTGAAGTCTACAGTTCTGGAGGACACCCAGATTGGGGGAACAATACAATCAATCAAGTCCAAGTGTGTCTATTTGACAGAAAAATGAGCTGTCAGTACCTTGGACAGTGAGCAGTAAAAGGTCGATGAGCTTCTGAGAAGGAAGCCTGGAAACCTTCATCAATTCCTACCAGTCAAGTCAAATGTCATCAAATCCTTTATTTTGGCCTGTGACCAGAACTATACTTTCTATTCTGCCAGAAGAAGGATAAGACTAAAAAATATATATGGGAAATTGCTAAATAAAGAGAAGAGGCATCTTCACTATGATCAAGGAATGGAATAACAAAATATCACATTCCTGAAGAATATTTCTCTTGCCTCTGGAACCTGGATAAGTCATAGATATATGTTAGGGATAAAAAGATTGTGTTCATTTGCAATGAAAATTCAGCTTTATTTAGTGTCATTTAGTGCCTATTTAGTGTCAAGATTATATATTTATTCAATTTAAACAGATATCTTCTTCTGGCTTCTTCCTTTCAAAGTTCAAAGCCACTTTCACTGTCAAAATTTTTTTTTCTTCACCTTCTCTGTCCAGTGCTTTAATTATCTCTCTTAAAAATTCCTTAAATTTTTAATTCTGGGATACAGAATTGTGTTTAAATGTTGCGTCTGATTTTCATGCTATCCTTTTCTTCACTGGTCCTGCACAATCTTGTCTTCTTTGGAAAGGAGTATTTGCCTAGCCAAGGAGGGGAGATATGGCTCCCCTTGACCTAGCTGGCAGTCTCCCCTTTCTTCACCACCCCTACAGGGTGGTTCTGGCCCCAAATGCAGGTGATCGGGGCCCTCTGATGGAAGAGCATGAATCAAAGCTGTGGATGATAAACTAACTTAATGAATTGTCACTTAGCAACATAAATTCTAGCAACATAAAGTCCTCAATTGTGGTCGAACATTGAGGACTATCTATATAGCATTTCAGAATCTTACTGAGAGTACAAATAAAGTTTATGAGACATGAATCATAGACGCTTGAATATCCTGTACAAAACTGTACCTTTATCTCTTATGGAAGGCTACCGTATTCAATCACAGCGGTCTCTGGAAATTTACTCTTTGAGGTATATAAATACATTCCAGCCCTCAAAGGAAATAACTTTATCTGGAAATATTTCAGACTCAAATCACAAAGAGGAAAATGCAACATTGCAGCCACCAGATGTGTAGTAAAATACTCCCTGCCCCATTCACAGAAAGCTATTTTTAAAGTTTGGAATCAACCCTGACAAAAGCAATATTGCAAATAAACAAGGCTGAAGTTTGAGAAAAATGTCATGAGTGGAATGAAAAAAAAAAAACATTTGACACAATGAGACTTGTTCTTGCAACAGATTTCATGGGGAAAAAAATAAGTTGACAATAGTAATAGCAATAGCACTTAGACTTATATATCACTTTAATAGTGCTTTACTCAAAGAGGTTTACAGAATCAGCCTATTACCCCCAGAAATTTGGGTCCTCATTTTACCCACCTCAGAAGGATGGAAGTCTGAATCAACCTTGAACCTGGTGGGATTTGAAATGCCAAATTGTAGGCAGATGGCTGCAGAAGTAGCTTGCAGTACTGCACTCTAACCACTGTGCCAGAGGCTCCCTAAACAATTTATTTATTTAATTTGTCAAGTGATTATAAGACAAATGGTATAAGACTGATGAGCTGTATTCAAGGATAGGTCTAGCAAATGTTTTGTATGCTCTAGTTAGTAGTGTGATATTACCAGAGAAAAAGCTATGTAGGATTAGGTTAACAACTCTTAATGCCTTTTTGGCTATGTAGTTACAGTGGGCTTTAGCACTTTGATCATTAGAGATGAGTACTCCAAGGTCCTTGACAGAGTTTGGATCATCAACAAGGTCTTGACTATTCAGCTTGTATTTTATTTTCTGATGTTAATTTTTATTTTTGCCAATATGTAGGACAGAGCATTTATTTGTTGAGATTTGAACTTGCCATTTGTTTGTTGTCAAGTTGTGTAGTTCATATGTTTCTGCAGTGTAAGAATTGCAGATTACAGGATAGTTTTTTTTTTTAAACCAAATTGTTTATTAGAGAGGAGGTTGTTTGTCTCTAGGTGGAGGATAATGGATTGGTTAATAATTGATTCCATGACTTTACAGGTGACGCAGCATAAAGAGATTGATCTGTAATTAAATAAATAAAACAATAATTGTTTTATTATTTATTTTCATTTCAAGGTTGCATGATTCCACAGCAATTTTATGCAGCTCTTACACATGAAAAAAATAAAATAAAAGAAATGTCTAAGAAAACAACACAGAAAAGAATAGAGTTGACCAGAAGGCCGAACCAAAACATACACAAACACAAACATACTGTACATTTGCACAGGGGCTTAACCTAGCCTAACCCAGATTTTTACCAATTTGTGCAAAGCTGAAAGGATGGGAGAACACTAAAGAAAATAGGAGAATTGCATGACTTATTTGTGATCATTGGGAATATTACTCACTTCTCTTTGATGGAGGTAGATGGGAATAGGAGAAACAATGATGTAATTCAAGGATCTTGCAAACTGAGGAAATTGAGTGTTTGGCTGGCTATCGTCTCAGGGTGCATGCATGTCATCAAAATTAATTGATTTTGACACACATCAAAGATAAAAAGCCATCAACTGTCAGTTGTCAGTCCCTAAATGTTATTGAATATCTGTCATAAGTGATCAGATACTAAACACAATTAAATGTCAATTGTCATATAGGATCAAGTAACCCTCCAGGACTTAGCATTAAATTTACTTGTTATATGTGAAACGTAAAAAGTTTGCAGCAGATGTTTAACCATTTAAAGAGTAACAGTGGCATTACATTGGCATAAATATTCAAACCTTGCAAGAATGCATGAAATTTAGCTCTGGCCTCCCATTTCTTGCAAGATTATTGCAAGGCACAGATCTGGGGAAGGCTACAATAAAATTTCTGCTGCACTGAAGGTTGCTAAGAGAACAGGGGCCTCCATGATTCTCAAATGGTGCAGTTTGAAGTTTGGTGCAACCAAGACCCTTCTGAGAGTTGGTGGCCCAGTCAAACTGAGCAATCAGATGAGAAGTAACTTAGTAAGAGAGGTGACCAAGAACCTGATGGTCACTCTGATGGAGCTCCAGAAATCCTGTGCCATGCCCCCATCAGAATCTAAAGAGGAAGATGAACTGGAACAAGAGGGCGGTTCCATTGGCCTTGGAGGAAACTGGGGAAGGGCAGAGTCAGTCCAGGCAAGGCTTTTCTGAATTAGTAGGGCCTGCAAATCAGGAGAGCTCAGGAGAAGAGCAAGGACTGCCCCTTCTTGATCCAAGAGCAAGGAAGGAAGGAAGAGGGTGAGATCAACACAGATTGCACCAGTTACAAGGGAGGAGAGTGCCTCGCCCCCCCTTCCAAGGCACACCTGGGGACTGAGATGTAAGGAGGTACTGGTGGGAGGGGCATTTGTTGAGAACAAGTGTTGAATCTGTGGAGCCTCATGTGCACTTGCCAAAGGCTGGAGATTACTGTGTTCTGTCTTGTGGGGCTCACCAGTTTGCCTGCTTCCCTTAACTTCTGGCTCTGGTTAATGTTTGGCTAATCTGACTTATTGTGCTATTGGCACTGGTTAATGTTGGGGATAACCTGGCTTACTGGACTGCTGGCCCTGGTTGTTGTGTGGCTGACCTTGCTTACCGGACTATTCTCAGCCAGAGGCTTCTGAAGATATATGTGAGAGCTTTGCTCCAGACTTGTAGTGAATGGGGGGCACAACTGGAGCAATAAAAGGAAGTTAGATCTGTTCTCTGGTTGTGTTGCTTTCATGCCAAGCCCTGAGTCATCATATCCAGTGTGCAGATGAGACAGAATTCCAGAAGGACAACCATCACTGCAGCCCTCCATTGACCTGGACTTTACAGCAAAGTGGCTAGATGAAAGCCTCTCCTGAGGGCAAAACATATGAAAGCCTGCCTGGAGTTTGCAAAAAAACATACATACCTGAATGACTCTCAGACTGTGAGGAAGAGATTCTCTGGTTTGATGAAACCAAGCTTGAACTATTTGGCTTCAATGCTAAACATTATGTCTAGAGGAAACCAGGCACCACTCATCACTTGCCCAATACCATCCCTACAGTGAAGAATCATGTTGTGGGGGTGTTTTTCAGCAACAGGGACTGGGAGACTGGTCAAGGTTGAAAGCTGAATGGAGCAAGCTACAGGTATGTCATCAATGAAAACTGTTGCACAGTGCTCAGGACCTCAGACTGCACTTTCCAACATGACAATAATTCTAAGCACACAGCCAAATCAACACAGGTGTGGCTTAGAAAACAGACAAAAAGAATTAGAAGAAATAATGGAATTAAAAATTTTTAATAAGATCAAATATGTAGGCATTTGGTTAAGATCCAAAACTTAAACTCTGAAGGAAGATAATTATACAAAATTGCTACAACAAAGGTAGAGATCTGGAAAATTGGAATAAATGCAAATTTCATTACGAGGCAGAATTGCCACTATCAAGGTGAATGTCCTACCTAAATTATTATATTTATTTCAAATGATACAATTAGATAGAAAATTATTTAAAGATTTGGACAAGATTACTATGAAATTTATTTACTTTCCGCCGCGTACAATGTACAGCCACAACATATACGGGCAACAAACGTTCTATGTCCGTTATCATCCATTAAATGTCTGCTGTATCCTCTTGGCATCCTCTGGGCATCCTCGCAACTCACATCCGCTGCAGCTGAAAAAGGAAAGAGGGAGGAAACAAAAGGTACACAGAACATCCACACAGCGTTAGTAGCACGGAAATAGAAAGGATGTAAGTGGATGCATCTCGTATATAAAGGATTAAAACGGACAAAACATTTGTATCTGGGATGTATCTTGGATATTTAGGATGTCTGCAGTATGTCTAGAGTATGTAGAAGGACACCTAGCAGACAACCGATATTTCCTATAAAAAGGGGGAGGAAATCATCTGGATCTCACTATCAGTCCAGCAGCCGTGGTGTACAGACCTCTTCACCCTTGGTCTTGGTCTTCCACATCATCCATTGTTCTCCACCATGGATCATGACACAGTACGTATGGTAGCTGCGATCATTCATCACCAGAACCAAACCCTGTTCAGACTGTTTCACCTTTTATACACAAGGAGAAGAAGGAGACATCCAAGAGCTGTGTGGGTCTGAGGATGGATTATGAGAAGAATGGAGTTTGGACTATATGACTAGTTGATGGTGGAGCTGAGGAATGAAGACCCTCGTGCATTTCATCACTTCATGAGGATGCCACCAGCCATGCTTGACGAACTTGAAGAGCGTCTGAGACCAGGTTGACCAAGCTGAGAACCAACTTCCGTCCCAACCTGGGCCCTGGACTGAAGGTGGCACTGACTCTGCGCCACCTGGCCTCTGGAACCACATACAAAACATGCAGTATGCGTGGAGGGTGGCACACAACACCATCAGCAAAGTGGTCAGAGAAGTGGTGCAAGCCATCATCGAAGAATACGTGGAGGAGTTCCTCAAGTGCCCCACCACTGAACAAGGCTGGAGGAAACTTGCAGAAGAGTGGTATCAGAGGTGGAACTTTCCCCACACCGTTGGAGCCATAGATGGGAAGCACGTGGCCTGCAAAGCTCCAGCCAACTCAGGGTCCACTTATTTCAACTACAAGGGCTTCTTCAGTATCATCCTCTTTGCCATGGTTGATGCTGATTACAAGTTCATGTACAACGATGCTTCAGGCAACGGGTCAGCTTCAGATAGCCAGGTATACAATGCCAGTCACCTCAAGGATGGGCTGGAATGCAACCTCATCATGGGTTTTCCAGATCCAGACCCCCTACCCAATGACACACAAGATGTGCCCTACTTCATGGTGGGGGATGACGCCTTCTCCCTCACAACCTACCTCATGAAGCCATACAGTTCAAGATACCTCAACCGTGAAGAGAGGATCTTCAAATACAGGCTGTCCGGGGCAAGACGGGTGGTGGAGAACGCCTTTGGCATCCTGGCCAACAGGTTCCAGGTACTTCTCACTACCATGCAGCATCACCCACAGACTGTGAGGAGCATTGTGGAAGCTTGCTGCATCCTGCACAATCTCATGCGCACCTGCTATCCAGTGTTGCAGAACAGACTTGTGGACCGTCAACAAGGCAATGGGGACATGGAGCCTGGTGAATGGAGGCAAGGACGAAACCTGATAGACACTGTGGATGTACAAGGCCCCAACAGAGCTTCACATGAAGGGAAGAAGCAGCGCAACCTCCTGAGACACTGGTACAACTCCCTAGCTGGAGCAGTGGAGTGGCAAGACAGGATGATAGATGGTTAATGGATGCTTCCTTGAGCCTGTCTCATAACACTGATAAGATTGTGCCATGTATGTTGAGTGGTCCTGCAATGAATAGGGCATTAATAAAGAGCTTTTTTTATTTTGAAATGTGTTGATCAATGAATAAATTGTTATTGATAATAAACGTCCATATGTGTGGCAGCTGGGAGGGTGGACCATACAGTCCCACTATGCTTGCACTGGAGGTTTATCTATCCCACAACTATCCTTATCTATCCCACAACTATCCTTATCTATCCCACAAGCATGCAAAGGCTTAACCATTTGTTCAAGGTTTTCACCAACACTTTATTAAGTTAAAAAAAATGAACCAAGTGTTTCAAGCAAAGGTAACCTTTATTAACTGTTTTAAGTAAACTGTAGGACTTTATTAAAAAAGCAAAATGAACCAAGTAAAGTGTCTCAAGCAAAGATAAAGTGAACAAGTAACAACTCAGTCTTTGGCACTATTCTCAGTCACTCTGAGTCATGTCCGTGGTCTCAGCTGTTAAGCGGCCAGGGACTATGGAGGTGGCTGTGGCTTGAGTGCTGGTCTGAGGTGCCATTGGGGTGCTTGGCCCCGAGAGTACAAGAGGGGATGGTGTGTTCAGGAAGCTCTCAGAGAGCTGACTCAGTCCCATGAGGTTGAGAGGCCCTTCATCAAGTATCTGGGTTGTCAGGCACAAGACTGATGACAGATTGTCCATTGACGGGCTTGGCTGTGAGGTGGGGGAAGGAGTGTAGTGGGGCTGTCTGGTCTGCAGCTGGGCGAGGTGTGGCGTCTATGGCGATGAACCTGGGCCTGGACTGGGAAGGTCTGCTTCTGCTGTGGGAAGTCCTGGTAATCGTAGCCTTGGTAGGTGAGGGGCAGTTGAAAGCCATGGAAGGGCTGTGACATCACCTGGGATGGAGGCATGCTGGCATGCAAGTACCAGACCTGGTAGGAGCAGCTTCAGCTGGGCCTTGAGGGTTGTGCAGAAGTGCTGTTATCTTCTCCTTCATCACCTGGTACTGGGCCTCGGGCATATCCCTCAGGGTGTGGCTCACATAGGTGATGAAAGTGTGGTGGCTGGAGGATCCTCTGTCCAAGTGGACCAGCTGAGAGAGAAGTTCTGTGCTGGTCTTCATTGTGTCCCTGATCTCCAACAGGACAGTGTGGCTCTGGCCCTCCAGTCTGCCTCTCTGCCTGCATCCTGTGGAGTTGGGGGTGGGGATGGGGGGTGCGTTGGTCTCTGGTGGCTGCCGCTTCTTCCTCCATTTGTGACAGGGGATCCTCCAAGTTTGCCGGCATGGGGAGTGCAGCTGTCGGGGGGGTCTCTGCCGTAGGGCCCTCTGAAGACACCTGCCTGGACAGGCTAGCTGGCTCCTGGCTGGAAGAGGACTGGCTGTCTGTGGGCTGTCTGAGGGAGAGGGGTGTCAGAGGGGCTGCTCCTTGGTGGCAAACCTCACCCTCCAGGAAAATGCACTTGGCCATGATGTACATCTCCCAGTCAGTGAGCTTGACAGTGGCCTGCCCAGATTTTTTGAGGTGTAGCTTGCCATACCAGGTGTACATGTGCTTCCACCATCCCAGGAGTACATCTGCAGTGTAGCCCAGGCTCTCTGACTTGTCTCTCCAAGCTGCCTGTTTCTTCTTGGTGTCGTGATAGAGTCTGTGGGCCTTTCTCCACAGGTACTCGCTGTCCCTCAGCCATTCCAGCACCTCCTCCTCATGGTCCTTGGAAATGGTGTACTATTTCCTCTCTCCCTTCTCCTTCCCTTGCCTCTTCCTCCCTCTGGCAGGGGCTTCAGCAGGGCCTTCAGGGGCTTGAGCAGCAGGGCCTACAGCAGCAGTAGCAGCAGTAGCACCAGCAGCACCAGCAGCACCAGCAGCAGCAGCTTCAGAGTCAGTGCCAGGGGATGGGATGCTGGTTCTGTCTTTCTTGCCAGGGCTGGCACGAGTAGGCACCGGCTTCCTCTTCTTCCCTGACTGAGGAACCATGGTGTTCTTTGAAGATGTATGTGGCAGCACGTCTTTCCTCTGAATGCTGACTGCGTGTGAGCTACATCCTTTTATATCTGCGGAGCTGACACAATTCATACTCCCCACATGCGCAGTGAACGCTTTGCATCCGATATACATCCGCGCAGCATCCGCTTTGCTTCCTATAGGCTTCCATGATGCATCCGCGTCATCCACTATGCATCCGCTCCTTCCGCTATGCATCCGCTTCGCAATTCTCCCCCGGAAGCCCTTCGGATGTGTCATCCACTTCCATCCGCTGTCATCTGCTAGGCTTCCTATGAACATTCATTTAACATCCCCGCTACGTACTACCCACATCCGTTGTTTTCCATTCTGTTTGTGCAAATTTTCACCACTTTTTGGAGCGGATGACAACGGATGGAGCCACCCCCGAAATTTTGCTTGTCCGCTGTGTCCTTTATGCATACATTTTGCGTCCGTCAGCCAGTGGGACCTAGCCTTAAATAAGGAAGGGAAACTCAAATCAATTTATGAATTAGGAGCCCAAGGACTATCTATTGATCAGTGGTCTTATCTTCAAGTAGCTATGGGATATGACAGAGATATAAAAGAATTTGGATTAGAAATAAAAAAATACACAATTGGATAAAATCCTCTTGGGCCAAGAAAAAAAATATGATATCCAAACTATATAATTATTTAATAGAATTTGATCTAGCCAAGGAAATTGTGAAAGGAACAATGATAGCTTGGGAAATTTTTTTGGGTTATAATATACATTTAGATGATTGGGAGGAGATTTGGCATAAGAACTTTACATTAATAAAATCAGTATCCTATAAGGAAAATGTATACAAAATGTTATATAGATGGCATCTGGCACCCTCTATATTGGCAAAAATGTACCCAACAGTAAATCCAACCCGTTGGAAATGTAAGGGAAATAATGATACCTTCTTCCATCTCTGGTGTAAATGTCCAGAAATTAAGAAATTTTGGATTAGGATTAAAGTATGAATAGAAGAGATAATCCAGGATAGATTGGAGTAGAAACTGAAATTGTTTCTCCTGGGTATAATCAAAAGGGATTACCCACTCAGAGTAAAATACTTAATTATCCATATTTTAACAGCAACACAAATTTCACTGGCATACTACTGGGAAAACCCCAATGTACTATCATTATATTTTGTCATTCAGAAAATATACCAATGTGCAGAAATGGAAAAGCTTACATTGAAATTAAAAGAGAAAGATGACATGGAATATTATTGGATCTGGGACAAATGGTATGAATGGATAGATCATAAAGAAAAACAAGGTATAAAATAAAAAGAAATAAGGATTTTAAGAAATATATAATTATATATAGCTTGAATGACAATCATTGGGTAGGAGTTTTTACCTCTTCTTTGTTTTGATTAAGCCAAAGAAATGATTTATTTATAAAAGTATATAGTCGTAATTAAGAAGTAAGAAATGATTAATAGGTAATATACATTATTAATATAGATATTTCACAATGGATAGAAAGTAACTGCCACTTACTAATCTAGATGGAATAATTAAATTACTATCAAACTGTACCAGAGGGAAATAAGACTGGCTGTACCATTTGTTATTATGTTTAATTGTACAATTTTGTATTTTTTTAACTTTTGTATAAGTATATTTTAACTTTCTGTATTTAATAAAGTTTTTAAAAAAAAATTTTTTTAAAAAAAAAGCACAGGTGTGGCCTTAGGAACAACTCTGTCGATGTCCTAGAGTAGTTCAGCCAGAGGCCTGACTTGAATCCTATTGAACATCTCTGGAGGGACCTGAAAACAGCTGTCCACTGATGGTTGCCATCCAACCTGACTGAGTTTGAAAGGATTTTCAAGGAAGAATGGCAGAAAATCTTCCAACCCAGGTGTGTAAAGATTGTCACGTCATACCCCCCACAAAACTGGAGGCTGTAATTGCTCCCAAGGTGCTTCAACAAAGTACCGAGGTGAAGGGTCTGAATACTTATGCCAACGTGATATTTCAGGTATTTTTTTTTTTTTTAATAAATTTACAGACATTTCTAAAATTTTGGGTTCAGTTTGTCATCATGGGGTACG
Organism: Laticauda colubrina; assembly: GCA_015471245.1. NCBI lineage: Eukaryota > Metazoa > Chordata > Lepidosauria > Squamata > Elapidae > Laticauda > Laticauda colubrina. The sequence continues at coordinate 15,338,712 of BLBF01000058.1, forward strand.
GAGTGTAGATTAATGAGGAAAAAAAATGAACTTTGTAGCAGCAGATGTAACAAAGAAACAGACATAAAGGAAAGTGACTGTGACTGTTGACAGTGAACAACTGGGAGACCTGGAAATTTTGAAGGTGGAAAATAAAAATTAACTCTTTAAGCTTACAGCCTTCAACTCTACAGTAAGATACATGATTGGATACCTGATTAAAGTAATCATGTATCCATGATTGGATACATGATTAAAGTAATTTTGTTTAAAATTAACTGTCAATTGTGATTATAATGCTTAGACCTATATATTTAAAACTTAAAATATTGTGGCTAAATTTGTTTTTCCTTTTTATTTTTTTTCTTTTCTCCCTCTCTTGGCAGTGCTTCATATTTAATGTTAATTACTCTCAAACATTTATGTTTACATAGGTAAATATTGAATAGACCTTAAAGAATAAAAAGATAATTGGAGAAAAAAAGATTGGCTTTGCAAAATAACTTAAAGAAAATAATATAGTGAACGTTTAAGGATTGTAAAAACTGACAGATCTAGGACATGACTGTCTTCTTTTCTTAGCAAAGTGTAACTGTCATCAAAGGGGTATTGGAATATTGAATTGTTACCCTATAGAATCATATTAACTGTTAGAGATTGATTGTATATGTTAAATTGCTAATTAATTGATTGTTCAAATATTTAACTATATATTTAACCATTTAAAGTATTAAGCTATAAATATAATAGAAATATATAAATGATTAGAAGTAATAAGAGTAGTAAACTGTAATTATCAGTATAGCCTTGATTATCTGGATTGAGTCATAAAATTGCATAGTTTAAATAATCTTTGGAAGTTAGTGGATTAACTGAGATATAATAGGAGATATAGAGTTCTAGTGTAAAGTAGAATAAAAACAGACAGAAATTAGGGGAATACTTTCTGAATGCACTGTAGATATATGCATGTATGTATGTACACATACACACACACAAAGCACAGGGAGGGAGGGAGGAGAGAGAGAGAGACTCACTATGAGTTTGTGTGTATCAGAGTGAAGATATAATAATAGTATGCCACTTTTTTCTAACCGTAAGACATGGCCATCTGCTAAAGCTGCCTCTGTTGCCTCACAGAACAAAATATCCATAAGCCTTGAAAATATTTTTTTTTTTTTGCAAAATCAGGGCTCGTCTGGGGGAAATGCATAATAATGCATTAAAATTCAAAAACAGGATTTACTGTATGAAGTAATTCTTACACTTAGCATCCTACCATTCCTTTAAGGAACAGCAATAATCCCAAGAAATAGGTTGAGCTGAAAGTAAATATGTTCCACTTCCTTTCATGTTGAGGGAAGATTTCATTTTGGATCTCCTCCGTTTGAGCCAAGTATTCTTGTTAGCTCTCAGTGGGGACTCTGTGTTAATATAAGGACACAATGGAACAGCTGCACTGATAGGAAGAATAAATCATTGGGCACTGAAGGTTGTCGGGTCTGCTGAATGGAAAATAGGAGGATTTTGGAATTTCCTAACTGAAAAGGGCTGTTTATAAGAAGGACCAAGATATGTAATTTGGAAGAATGGAGATTATTATACCTATAAATGCTGCACAGAAGATTAGAAATTGCTTCTTTATGTAGTTTTTATGGTGAGGTGAGGTGAGGTGAGAGATCAATAATCTTCCATGTATCACCGGATCCCAATTCTCATCAGGCTCAGTTCGCATGACCAGCAGTCAAAGCTAATAGGCATTGCATTATAGTATTATATAAATCTCTCTCTCTCTCTCTCTCTCTCTCTCTCTCTCTCTCTCTCTCTCT
>BLBF01000058.1:15352456-15376717 GCA_015471245.1 Laticauda colubrina
AGATAGATAGATAGATAGATAGATAGATAGATAGATAGATAGATAGATAGATAGATAGTCACTGTCTAGTGTTGAAGGCTAGAAACAGGGAGATGGTGAATTCTAATTCTAATCCTCCCTTTAGCCATGAAAACCAGCTGGGGGATTTCGGACCAAACACTCTATATCAGTCCAACCCACCTCACAGGTTTGTTTTTGTGGGGAAAATAGGAGAGGGAAGGAGTATTAGGTATGTTGGTTGCTTTGAATTATTTATAAAGATAATGGTGGCTATAAATGAATGAATAAATAAATACTCTTAATGTGTATTATTTTTGCTATACTGTTTTCCAAGCAGAGAATTTTATCCTGTTGTTCACAGAAGCCATTCAACAGCACAATTGACTTGGGTTCAAGAAGTGAGGAAGATCTTTCAGGAAGAAGAACCTTGCCAAAGACTCTAGTGTCTCACCAGAGTTAAGAGAAAGGCAAACCACAGACAGGTCAAAGAGATAAAGAGAACAAACGGTCCAGTGATGTATTCCAGTCACTTGTATAAACTCAGTTCACCATTAATATGCCACAGCACTGTTAATATGCCATTTCCCTTTCACATTTGAGTTTTACTTCCCCAGCCTGGAGCGAATAAAAGCTGCATCTGATTTGCTGTGTTGGTTTCAAGGTGATTTAAATTCCTCCACTGGCAGATCATAGAGATGCTGGAGAAGAACACAGACAGGGAAGATTAGCATTTGATTTCCTTTCCTCCCATAAGGTTTTGGAAAAGTAAAGGTCGCAGTTTTCAGACTGAATTTATGTCAAAGGGAAAGTTAAAGATTAGCATAGAGATAGACAGACAAAGGCAGACGTACATCAGAGAGTGCAAGGCTCCCTTCCACACCAAACATCTCTCTATTGAACTGATGAATTTTTATGGGTCAGGGAAAAAAGGGCATACAAAGGCATACATATTACCATGCCAGAAAACTACTGGGTATTATCTACTCTTCTCAACTTCGGTCCCATCTGCATGTTGCAATAGAACCCAGAGGAAAACTGGCTTAGCAGAATTCAGCTGTTTCTCCTCTCTTCCCTTCTTCCTGTGCTCATCCTTCCAGGCAAGTTAAACTCGGATTCCCAGGTTGCTGCTACTGTAATAAGCCACAATTTAAAGAAAGTGTATTAGATGGATTCCACACTGTGCGAAGTGGGGAGAATTAACCTGCAGTTTGGAAAGCTTTAAATTGAGGTTCTGGGTCTTTCCACATAGTTAGAAACTTAGGAGATGACTACATTAAAAATAAAAAAACAACTGATCAGTCTCATCCTGGTAAAGTTTTCAAATTTTAATTAATATTTATGATAAAATTTTAATCATTCTTGTGCCTATTTAAAATTATAGTCAGCTTTTATGGTTTTAATCTTTTATTTGTACACTGGTCGGGCAGTTTCTAAATGTGAGAGATAGATGTGTGAGAGAGAGAATGAGAAAGAGAGAGGGAAGGAGAGGGAACATAGAATAATAGTGTTGGAAGGAACCTCAGAGGTCTTCTAGCCCAACCCCCTGCTTAGGCAGTAGACCCAATTTCATGTCAGACCGCTGTTTGTCCAGTCTCTTTTTGAAAGCCACAATATATTCAAGAGTGGGATTCTACCAGTTCTGTCCAGTTCTACAGAACCAGTAGCTCTGAAGAGCAGCAGACACAGGACTGGTTCTGTGTCTGCTGCTGTTTTGGCCCACCTGCCTGCCCGGGCTCTTACTTGTCTTTATTTCCTGATTTTTCAACTGCAGCTGCTTTGTACGGCATAGCTGTGGACGAAAAAGCAGGAAAAAAAGGGCTTTTCCAACCGCTGCGCACCCACATGCAGCGCTGCTCAGCTGTCCAGGCAGCTCAGCAAGTCGTAAATTGCATGCATGTGACAGAACTGGTAGTTATACCAGTCAGATCCCATCCCTGAATATATTCCATGGGTTAATTAAGAGAGAGAGAGAAGAAACACCATAATAACTTCTTTTCCTTTCTCTTTTTTTCCAGATAAAGCAGCCATAAGGGCAAGTTTACTTTACGACCAAAGAAGCCAGATTCCTTAATTAACCAGAGTTGATATCAGGGGAAAGGGATTATACTGTACAACTTTGGAAACTGAACTGTAACTATATGCCAGCCTCTCATTATAACTCAGTAGTTATATTATGACCTGTTTGAGTCTCTTTCTCACCATCTCTGGGACAGATGGACTGATGCTTCGCTTAAGAAATGAGACTGAACTCTGGTCCTTGTTTACCATACTTGAGGAAAAAAACCTCTTTTTTTCTTATGCAGACCCTATATGATGTGGTAGAATTAACAGCTGAAAAGAAGGAGTCAGTTTTTGGATTATTTTGTAAGATGGAGAATTGAGTGCATTTATAAAATTATAAGTTTTTTCCAGCTTCTTCTTACTGCCTTCTGGTTTACTTATTCACTATTATTAGAGAGAATTATACAGATTAACAGAGTTGGAAGGGACTTTGTAGGTCATCTAGTCCAACCCTCCACTCACCATTTCTGACAGGTGGCAGTCCAGTCTCTTCTTGAAAGCCTCCAGCAATGAAGCTTCTGAAGGCAACTTCTGTTCAGTTGGTTGATTGCTCTCACTGTCAGAAAATTTCTTCTTGTTTCCAGGTTGAACCACTGATAGTGACTTGACCTACTCTACACATTTTCATCCTGCTCATTAACAATAAGCCAGGATTGACTGGAACTCTGATTTATTGCTATGGAGGAAGCAGAGCAATGAACAGCAGAGGTTACAATCCCTGCCTGGAGAGAATATGTCGTGATTTTGGGACTTTCAACATGCAGAACATGTACCCTTCTCTGAGCTATGGCCCTTCCTTTTCAATAACAGATTCTTAGCTTCCAAAAATCACACAAAGTGATTTAGACTGCAGGAAGGTAATGATGCATATGCTGTGTTACCAAAATATATGGCAATACATTCTGCTAACATTCTTGCTGTACATGTTTGCAAAAATACACCAGCAAAGCAAATCAATGGAGCCTGTTCTCTATTTTATAGGACACTTTTTAGAAATAGATTTTTTGATCTGGAACACATTCAGCCTGTCTTTATTTTTAAAATCAGAACACAGAAGAACAGAGTTTGCATTTAATCTTTAGAAAGTGGCCTAGACTCACATTTCTATTTTCTAGTAATTAAAATACATTCTTTTTCATGAGCACACTTTCTTTTTTAAGGGTTTTCCTGACATCAATTTTGGGTGTTTCTAACTTCAAAAGGCAGGGGACTTTTTGTAAATTTTATACAGAGAAAAATATTTGGAGGCGATTAGAAGTGTCTTAAGTTTGCCAGCAAGGGAGAAGAAAAAGGAGGAACTATGAAATAGTAGTAGTAGAAGAAGAAAAAGAAGGAGGAGGAGGAGGAGGAGGAGGAGGAGGGGGAGGGGGAGGGAGCGGGAGGATCAAAATCAAGAAAAGACCATCGTACCATTGAAATTACTGCCAGGCCAGGGAAATTGATGAGAAAAATTCCCAAGTTTCCAAGAGAAAATTAGGCCTATTTTGAAAGTATAGGGATAGCATGAGAATATGAAATTCCTGTTTTTGACATCAAAACTACTGTAATTTTCCTATTGCTTTTGGTTTTTTTTAGATGACCAGTGAAGGTGACTTTAGAGTACATTCCCCAAGGAAAACTTCATAACCCAGAGAAGGCATGCAATGGTATTGGAGATAGAAGTTAAAATATTAATTCAAGAAGTGAATTTATAAAAGGACATCACATTTGGCATGCATCTAATATTAAACGCTCATCAAAATTCTCTTCATAAATTATGATAGCCGGTATCATTAACCTGTCTCTGAAAATACTGACATGTGATAGAAAAGACAGGTTAAAGATCCTGATATCCAATTCACACAGACACTCTTTGTTATAATCTGCCAATTCTTATGAAAGGTAAGACAGTTTGTACAGACTGTCCTCAACTGACGATAGGCCCAAAGTCATTTCATAGGGAGACAGGTGGCATATAAATTGGAAGGAAAGAAGGAAGGAAGGAAAGAAAGAAAGAAGGAATGAATATGTAGAATTTGGGGTAGGTATACTGGATCTTCGAAAACAGAAATTTCTTGCTGGTGAAGCTCTTCCCCATTCCTGATTCTGTATTCAAGAGGTACATGCTCTCTGAAAAATGGGTTAATCCCACCCATGTTTCATAAGCCACATTCAAAATGACCTTAAATGGGAAGGCAGCTGGTCTCTGAGTGCAGACATAGACTGCCTTAGGAGCTAAATCTGGAATCCACAGGATGGCTCCCAGGGGTAGCAATAGGTCCAGACAAGCTCTCTTTGGTGCCCACTAAAGCTGTTTTGTTCGGAAAACACACGAGGTAGACCGGGTTCCAACAACAAATACTTTTATTATTAACAGTTAGTAACGGAACGCCGGCTGAAGCCGGGGCCAGCCCTTTTATACAGGCTGGCTTGCCTGCTTGCAGCCAATGGCAGTTGTTTAGATTTGCCGCCTTTTTGGTATCTCTTTGGATTGGTTCCTAGTGAACCAATCCACTGTTCCTTTCCTTAGCCAATCAGAATGGTAGGTTTGGAGTCATCCACTTTACATACAGAACACCCCTCCCTCCTTAGTTCAGTCCTACGTGGTGACGTAGTCTCGCAGGTAGGTGGGGCTTTTCCGGGCTCGACCTGACCTGCGCGGTTCATTTCCAGTGAGGACTTCGACCGGTTCGGATGGGGCTGCTGTGTCGTCCGTCCTCCTCTCTGGAACCGTCTGGAAGGGTGAGTCAGCCATTTTACCGCCGCCTAAGTTTCTTAGGCCGGCGGTTCTGCCGCTCCCTCCCGTTTCCTCGGGGCAGGTCGAGCTGGCTTGGCTGGCCCCTTCCGAAGATCTCTCTTCGTGGGTCTCTTCAAATGGTGAGTCTTTTGTTGGCTCTTTTTGGTCGTTTTGAATGTTAGTTTTATTTTTGAAAAGTTCTTTATTCGTTTCTCGCCTTTCCCCCCCCACCTCGGTTTGCATTTCGCCGTGTTCATTTGTGAATGTTTTTAAGTCCGCGGTTCTTTCCATAATTCGAGATCGAAGCTGGTCTATATGCCGCTTCCATTCCCTCCCATCGTCTAATTTTACCCGGTAGGATTTGGGGCCTGTAAGTTGGATAATTTGCCCGGGTAGCCATACCGGGTCCCCGGAGAAATTTTTAGCGTAAACTAAATCGTCTGTCTCGAATTGTCTGAACCGTGTTGAGGAGTCAGGGGGGTTTTCTGGGGTGAAATTTGGGTGTAACCTATCCAGGTGAGATCTTAATTTTCGCCCCATGAGTAGTTCTGCTGGGGATTTGTTTGTGATAGTACTAGGTGTTATGTGCTGCAGTGTGAGCAGCCGGTTTACTTTTTGTTGTGTATCTCCAGCGTCCATTCGTTCTAACCCTTCCTTTGTAAACCGGACCATTCTCTCTGCCCTGCCGTTCGCAGCCGGGTGAGCCGGCGCGGTTAGTGCATGTCTTATACCTAGGGAGGCTAGGTATTGCTCAAATGGTATACTGGTTAGCTGTGGTCCATTATCTGAAACGAGAATGTCTGGTATGCCATGGGTGGCAAACAGGCTGTCTAGTTGCTTAATTACGGCTTCTGTTGTCGTTGATGGCATGATTTTTACTTCAAGCCAATTGGAATAGGCATCAACGACAATCAGAAAAGTATGCCCCTTGGTAGGCCCCGCGAAGTCAATGTGTATTCTTGACCACGGTCCTCGAGGGGCTTCCCAGTCCTTAACGGGTGCTTTTGGTGGGGATGGTCTAATTGTCTGGCATTTGTGGCATGAGCTTACCCAATACTCTATGTCCTTATCAATACCCGGCCACCACACGTAACTCCTGGCGAGGCTTTTCATCTTTACCATTCCGGGGTGCCCTTCATGTAAAAGCCTAAGAACCCTGGGTTGCAGTTTAGCAGGGATTACTACCCGATCACCCCACAACAAACACCCCTTTTGGATGGAAAGTTCAGTCTGTCTGGACCGGAAAGGTTTGGAATTTTCAGTTTTTAGATTCTCCGGCCAGCCTTTACCTACCCAGCTAAGAACGCGGGCAGTCAATGAGTCTTTCGCGGTGGCTCTTGCGACATCATACGCTGATATGGGTAGATCGGGGCATGTCTCGATTTGTAGCGCTGTCATCGTTGGTGCCGGGTCTGCGTCGGTTGTTGGCAAAGGCGCTCTGCTCAAAGCGTCCGCATGGGAAATTTGTTTCCCTGGTCGGTGTGTCAGAGTGTAGGAATAGGCCGCCAGGAACTCTGACCATCTCGTCATTCTGGGTGAAAGTATGTTAGGTGTTGGCTTGTTTCCCGCCAAAATCCCCATTAACGGCTTGTGATCCGTTATAATTCGAAAAGTCCTCCCATATACATATTCGTGGAAACGTTTTACTCCAGCGACAATTGCTAGAGCTTCCCTGTCCAATTGGCTATAATTCCGCTCGGTTTTTGATAGAGTCCTAGAATAATATGCGACGGGTGCTTCTCTGCCATCCGGTAGTTGGTGGCTCAGGACGGCACCTACTCCATATGGTGAGGCGTCGCAGGTCACTGTTAATGGCAGAGTGTCGCTAAATTGGATGAGAACGTTTGTTGATGTTAGCAGTCTTTTAATATTTTGGAAGGCTTTTTTTTCTTTGTAACCCCAAGTCCAAGTAGCCTTTTTGTCTAGCAGGCGGTGTAGCGGTTCTGCTATAGTGGCTTTGTTTGGCAGGAATACATTATAGAAGTTAATTAATCCTAAAAATGCTTGAAGTTCCGTTTTATTTTTAGGTTCAGGCGCGTCATTTATCGCCTTAATCTTTTTATCTGTGGGGTGGATGCCCTCTCCGTCTATTGAGTAGCCCAGGAATTCGACGTTGTTTTTAACTAGGCAGCACTTCTCTCTTTTAACCTTGAGGCCAGCTTCTCTAAACTTAGTCAGAACCTTTTTTAGTCTGTTCCTTAATTGTGTTTCATCTCTGGCCGAGATTAGGACGTCGTCGAAATAGGGTACGACTCCTTGTATGCCATTTAGAAGGCGTTCCATTAGACTCTGGAAGACGCCAGGGGCTACGCTTACTCCAAATTGGAGTCGGTGGCATTTGAATGCGCCTTTATGGGTGACAATAGTCTGCGCTTCTGCTGTTTCTGGGTCTACTGGGAGTTGTTGATAGGCTTGTGCCAAGTCGAGTTTGGCGAAAACTTTGCCATTTCCCAGGGAATGGAGCAAATGCTGGACTACGGGCACCGGGTATGCGCTTGGTTGTAATGCGTGGTTCAGGATAGCCTTATAGTCACCACAGATTCTGATGGACCCGTCTGGTTTAATGGGTGTGACGATAGGCGTTTCCCACTTGGCATGGTCCACAGGTTCTAACACCCCTTGGGCTACTAATTTTTCCAGCTGTTCCTCTATTTTTGCCTTTAGTGCAAAAGGAACTCGCCTGGCTTTTATTCTTCGTGGGGCTATTTGGGGGTTTAAATTGAAAGAAATAGGGTTTCCCCGGTACTTGCCCAGTGATCCGTCAAACACGTCGTGGAATTCTCTGACGAGGTCGTCTTCCCAGCCGGCTGTGGTCACTCGATCGACCCCGGTCATCCCGATGCCCAATGGCGCGAACCACTCGATGCCCAGGAGGCTTGGTCTGTCTTGGTTGACTATGGTCAGCGGAAGCACTTTGATGTGGTTTTTGTAGGCAACTTGAAAATGTCCTTTGCCCATCACAGGGATTTGGTTTCCCTGATAGTCTTTGAGGGTTAGGTGCTGCTTCATCAAGTCTTTGGTCTTGATACCTGGGACTAACTGTTTAATTGTGTCCCAAGATACCATGGAGAGGAAGGACCCCGAGTCCACTTCCATTTTGCAGTGTTTTCCCTCGATTTCTACGACGATTTTAATTTTTCTTCCACTTTCCGTCTGGGAGCTTTGGATAATGACAGTTTGGTGTGTATTGGCTCGCTTTTCTTGTTGCCATTTTCTTTCGGCTCGATTTGGCTCGGCTCGTGTTGGGGAATTTCTGCGTCTCGTCGGGCTGTAAGATTTTTTATTTCTGCAGACCTTCTCGATGTGCCCTCTTTTTCTGCAATGTCGGCAGATGGCATCGAGGAATCTGCATTCGGCTCGTGGGTGGTTTCCTCCGCAGCCAGCGCATTCCCGCCACTTTCTCCTTTCGCGCTCTTTCTTGTTTGTGAGCAAACGGTGGACCTCGTCGTCCTCCTCGCTTGATTCGTTTGTTTCGCCCGACTCTTCATAATGGGTCGTTGTGGCAGGATGCTTTTTCTCTTTGGTTGATGTTTCATCGCCGTGCGTGTTCATTTTCTTAAAAGTCACTGCGGATTTTTTCGTAGCTTCAGCGGCTGTGGCTTCCGCAATGGCTTCGGTAACGGTGATGTTGGGCTTGTTGAGCATTTTACTCTGTGCGGTTGAGTCTCTCAGGCCCAACACCACGCGATCTCTCATTGCCTCGTCTATGTTTGAGAATTCACACTCACCCCCAATTTGTCTGAGTGCAGCGACGAAGTCGGCAACGGTTTCTCCCTCTCTCTGGTCTCTTCGGTAGAATTCATGTCGCTTTATTAAATTAGACACCATCGGGGCGTAGTGTGCTTTCAGGAGTCTCTGTAATTCTGTCCACGTTAATTGTTTAACGTCCCGAGGCTTGGCGAGGGCTTTTGCCATCTTAAAGACGGTTGTTCCGCAGTGCGTCAGGAACACGGCTCTCTTTCGTTGTTCGGAAATGCCTTCCATTTCGTTGCTCTCCAAGTACATTTGGAAGCGATCAGCATAGGAATCCCAATCCTCTTCGTTGGGATTGAAGGGTGCGGGCGGTGCGTTGTTTCCAGACATCTTAGTTGCAGTCTGGGCTTCTATCACCACGTGCAGGTTTTGTTCCGTTCAGGACGATCCCATCCTCGTCGCCAGTGTTTTGTTCGGAAAACACACGAGGTAGACCGGGTTCCAACAACAAATACTTTTATTGTTAACAGTTAGTAACGGAACGCCGGCTGAAGCCGGGGCCAGCCCTTTTATACAGGCTGGCTTGCCTGCTTGCAGCCAATGGCAGCTATTTAGATTTGCCGCCTTTTTGGTATCACTTTGGATTGGTTCCTAGTGAACCAATCCACTGTTCCTTTCCTTAGCCAATCAGAATGGTAGGTTTGGAGTCATCCACTTTACATACAGAACAAAAGCCTCCTGTTTTTATTGTGTATTTTTTTAAATAATCATTTCCAAATTTAAAACCTAAGATGTTTGGCATGCTGCGAAAGAATGGCCTCCAGCATCGTATTTCTTTGCAAGAATATTTCTGGGCTCCAAATGCACCCCACAGGCCTTCTTGGAAAATAAAAATAATGGGAAGCTGAAGCCTGGTGCTTTACTTGGAAGTATGCCCACCTACCATAAAAATGCTAAGTTATCAGGAGACTCCTATTCCTGCAAGGAGTATATGAATTCTGGTGATTTGAAGTTTTGTTGCTGGTCATATTTCTTGCATGCAAGAGGCAATGCCTAGCCAACCATGATGGAAATAGCACTGACTTTGGGTAGGGAAAAGGAACGAACAGGCCATAAAGAATGAATATTCAAACAATTGCCAAGAAAAGTTGTGTTTCCATTCGAAGGAAGATTCTTTGAACAGAGATATTTATAACAGAGATTTATGGCTTTAGGAAATGTATGCAATTGTTGGGAAGGATCCCAGTTAATATTCTAAGAAAAAGTTGTTTTACAGTTAAGAAACAATAGAGGATATTTGATCCTGGATAATGTTTGTGGTGGCTTGTGGTAAATCTGAAGCTGTTGTGGAATTTCTGCAAATTAAATACAATAATAGATTGTTAGCAAAGGCTTTGAAGTGTTAACTTTGTGGTTGAGCTTACCTCTTAACTATTTTTCTATATATAGTAGATAGATGTTAGGTTAAATTGGTTGGGTAAACAGAGTTGTAGAAGTTCATAATATTATGGCCCTGTTTCACAAGGGATGGGGAGGGACTGTTATTGCTTAAATATATTTATTCAGTATTCAACTAGGGAGACAATTTATATGTATGAATAAAAAAAATATATGTATAAAAAAGTTTAATTGGTTTTATTTGCATAATATATAAAATTTCATTTCAATGGAACAGTGTGTAGTCTGGGTACAACTATCAGTATTAATGTTATTGTGATACATGCTATTGTAAACACTCTGATTATGATTTCCTAAAACAATTGTATAAGCTTTTTTTTAACACACATTTTTTCCATGTCTTCTTTCATTTTGCTTTGTTCATGTGTGTGTGTGTGTGTGTGTGTGTGCGTATATACAATCACACATGAATCTGGGCTTTAACAATGCCTGTTTAGTCCAATCTTAATACAGATTCTAATTCTGCTGTTTGTCTACCTATGAATCTAGTTGAAAATCAGTAAGAAACAGGACATAAATATATAACATTATTATTTTTAATAGGTGAGAATTTTGTGAAGATAATATGGCCATGCTGAGGAAAACACATCACAATCATTGCCACAAATCAAAGATGTGGACACAGCATTAAGTTTCTGTAAATTCAGGGGACATAAAAGAAATGTGTATGCACTGGACAAGAACCTGTGGATAATGGACGGAAGAAAGATTTCATTGCAAGAATATAGAAGGAGGAGAAAATAGCTATCATACTGGAAGTATGCCGTGAATACAGAATCAAATAACTTCCAAAGCCTGTACTTCCTGAAGGTGAAATATCTATTAGATAGAAATAAGAGTACAATTATGTGCTGAATAAGGTAAAGCTGATTCAGTGCAATTCTTTATCATTTTATTTGAAAGAGTATGTGGGCCCTTGGAGCTAATAGGGGTCTAGAGAGATCAGAGCTTGGTGAAAACTATTAAAAAGTCTGCCTTCAAATCAAGCTCCATGGATATATGTTAAAAAAATAGAGCAGTTGATGACTGCTCCACATAAATTGTGGGAGAATACTTTCTGTTCTAGAAAATTCTGGGAGCTGTAGCCCATGCATGTGGAAATTGCTCAGATTGGGAAGCACTTATGTAGCAAATTAGACAGGTAAGCCAACAACATGACTCTGTACACAGTGCTCTCCTTTGTATATTAAATGCTCAACACATTGCAAATGCCTCTAGGACAGAGGTTTCCAAACTTGGCAACTTTTAAGACTTGTGGACTTCAACTTCCAGAATGATAGTTAGTTGGTTGGAGAATTCTGGGAATTGAAGTCCACAAGTCTTAAAGTTGCCAAGTTTGGGGACTCTTGCTCTAGGAAGTGGTCAGGTACGACTCAGATCCAAAGATCTGGTTATAATTGAAAGCAATTTCAGAATAACAGAGTTGGACGAGACCTTGGAAGCCTTCTAGTCTACACAGCATCGTCTACAGAGGTGAGTTATTTGCCAGATAATCGAGTCTCCTGGGCACTGCAGGAGGCACCCACAGCCACACCACCACAGAGATGCCACTGAGCCAGCTGCTCTCTGCCAGATCTCGGGGACATGTTCTGGCCGGCACCTCACCCTGAGAGGAGAGGCCTTCAGCCTGTCCTCCACCTCAAGGACAAGGGCATCCACTCTGCCATCCTGCATGGAGACCTTATAGGGGCAACTGCATTCTTGGTTCAGGGTGGCTAGGGGTGAGGTTCCCCCCAACCCCAGGTCTGGAGGGGCTTGGAAAGGGACTTGGGGGAAGGACGAAGGACCAGATGAAGAGACACTGTGGCATTGAGGAGGACATGGATTTGATAAGTTGGTAGCGGGAGCTGATTAATCAGTGGAATGACTTGGCTCCAGAGGTCATTGGAGGTTTTCAAGAAGAGATTGGACAACCGTTTGTCTGAAATGGTATCATGTCTCCTGCTAAAGCAGTGTGTTGGACTAGAAGACCTCCAAGGTCCCTTCCAACTTTGTTTTTATATTAATCAGTAGTCCAATCCTGTGCCCATGGCAGGATATCTTATACCATTCCAGACAAATGGTCATCCTCTCTCTCTCTTTTTTTTTTGAAAACCTTTAAGGATGGTGCCTCCCCACCTTCTGCACACAAACCTTTTCACTGGTTGATTGTTCTTACTGTCAGGAAATTTCTCCTTAGTGTTTTGGTTGGTTCTCTTCTTGATTAGTTTCTTGTCCTGCCCTCAGGTTTTTTGGAAACTAGATAAGGATCCCTCCCTCTTCTCTGTAACAGCCCCTCGAACATTGGCAGTGGTGGGATTCAAATTTTTTTTACTACCAGTTCTATGGGCGTGGCTTGGTGGGCGTGGCAGGAGAAGGATACTGTAAAATTTCCATTCCCTCCCTGCTCCTGGGGGAAGGTTACTCCAAAATCCCGTTCCCTCCCCACCCCACTAACCTGCTTTCCAGCTCCGTTCTCCTGTGCAGGAGAAACCAAAGAAAACCCAGCCGATCATCTGGGACTCGGAAGGCAGAGAAGAGATGGGGTTGGCGGGGTCAGTCAGAGGTGGCATTGGCTGGTTCTCCAAACTACTCAAAATTTCCACTACCGGTTCTCCAGAACTGGTCAGAACCTGCTGAAGACCCACCTCTGATTGGAAGACTGCTGTCATGTCACCCCCAGCCCTTCTCTTCATTAGAGCAGACATACTCAGGTCAGATGTAAAGAACTACAAAGCTAAGTAGAATTCCTGATTTATGAAATATTTGAAAGGTTGACAGTAAACTGAAGGTACCATGATTGCAGTGGAGAGATGGGGTCAATCACCTTTTAGAGAAAAGGGGCCATTTGAGGTATAGCTATGTGGAAACTCCCAAAAGAGTTAGACAGATATTCCTTCAGTATCAAGACAATTATGGTGTTTTGATGCCCTTTAAAATGGGGGACCTGAAACTTGGTTTGGCCTGACTACACAAGTGTAGGTAACTCAAATATCATGTTTGCTTGCAGCTCCAATTTGTCAGCTTCTTCTCAATAAGTGAAAATCATATTATTCAGTTTCGGTCTTTGCCATTTCCATGAAAAACGTGAATTGGCTAACAAAACGCTGAAAGCACTTGCCAAAAAGCAGATCCCACTCTGAACTAGATAAACAATCTGAACTAACATAAGGCAGCATCCATATTAAGGCTCCCACACTGTTTGCATTTTTTAAAAAAAATATTGCATTATAAATGTCATAACTTTTACATTTCTAATGTATGAGTAGAAAGAAAAACATAAGGAAATCCAGAATCATTAGGACAAATTATGTGCCCTCAGAACTGTGATTTGTTAATTATTATTTTTGCATGAATGTACCATGTAGATGTTATGACAGCAGCCTTCTAAGATAGTCCAGTACTTCTGGGTTTGCTTTTTGCTACACTACCTTAAAAGCTCTGGTTTTATTGCAAGGTTAAATTAACAGAATCTTGCAAATCTTAAATTACATCTCTCTCCCCCACACTTGCTCTTACAGTCCAATGAACTCTAGGGTGTGTGGTCCCTTATGAAATATTTGCCACACCCTGATTCCCCCCCCCCCCCCGTGCCCTCAGCTAACTCTCATTTGATCATTGCCTACTCTGTAACTCTTCCTCCTGCCTCCCAAGGCCATTCGCACATGGGTCTCGGCCAACTCACCAGGGCCAACATGCCAAGGTCAACTTCCTGCAGGACAATTCACCGCAGGACAACAGTTACACTAATATCAAAGAAATAATGGAACAAAACCATTAAAGAAAGAATGCAAAAGGAGGGACAAAATGAAATGTTTCTCCAGCTCAATTTGGCTGGGTGTTTATCATTCTGTTTGCTGGAGGGATTTATCTGTAGAACCCAATATTCAGGAATGCTTACAGGAGTCCCTTTTGTGTGTTGGTTTGTGCCAGTTTGTTGCATGTGTGTGTGTTTAATAGGCAGTCTTCTTTCTTCTATCATGTTGTTTGATTAATGTACTGCAATTTGAATTTTATTGAATCATTTTAGGGTATAATTTATTTCTGATGCTTAGTGCTTCTTAGCCATGGCTGAAATAGCCGCCATTACTTCAATCACTCATTTTTGTTTACCTTTTTTCTGATCATTGCCTAGTTTATGACTCTTCCTTCTGTCTCCCAAGGCCATTCACACAAGGATCTAGGCCAGAGGTGGCATTCAGTAGGTTCTGACCAGTTCTGGAGAACAGGTAGCGGAAATTTTGAATAGTTCGGAAAAACGGCAAATCCCACCTCTGACTGGAGATTTTACAGTATCCTTCCCCTGCCACGGCCACAGAACCAGTAGTAAAAAAAAAAATGGGATGGAGATGGGCTACATAGTTAAAAGGTTTGAAATGATATGCTATTTCGTATTAGAAAGAAAATTGGATGCTGCAAGATTGAATAGACACGAAAAGTTAGGGAGGAGTGAAAAGAAAGGGAGGACAGGAAACCAAAAAGGTAAACAAAAATGAGTGATTGAAAAAATGGAGGCTATTTCAGCCATGGCTAAGAAGCACTAAGGATCAGAAATAAATTATACCCTAAAATGATTCAATAAAATTCAAATTGCAGTACATTAATCAGACAATATGCTGGAGGAAAGAAGACTGTCTATTAAACACACACACAGGCACAAACCAACACAAACCAACGCACAAAAGGGACTCCTGTAAGCATTCCTGAATATTGGGTCCTATAGAGAAATCCATCCAGAAAAGAGAATGATAAAATACCCAGCCAAATTGAACTGGAGAAACATTTAGGAAAAAGCAAACTGCATATACTGGAGCATCGGAATGGAAATAGAAATAAAACAATCAGTGCAAATCATCATCATCATCGTCATCCTCTGAGATCAACACAAAATGGAAGAAGCAATCAAAAAGTAAGGAAGAATGACACAGAAGTTGTCATAAACAGATTAATTTCCATATAGATTAATATAGAGCTGGGAAGGACCTTAGAGGTCTTCTAATCCAATCCCCTGCTGAAGCAGGAGACCCTATACAATTTGAAACAAGGGGCTGTCCAGTCTCTTCTTAAAAGCCTCCCGTGATGGAGCACCCACAACTTCTGAAGGCAAGCTGTTCTGCTGGTTGACTGTTCTCAGTCAGGACATTTCTCCTTAATTCTAGGTTGCTTCTCTCCTTGATTACGTTCCATCCATTGTTTTTTATTTTGCCTTGTGGTGCTTTGAGAAATATTAAGGACATCTTAATATTTTAAGATGTTTTAACATCTCTCTCTCTCTCTCTCTCCCTCTCTCTCTCTCTCTCTCTCTCACACACACACACACACACACATACAAACACGTAAAATCCCAAAACCCAGTATTTACACCAATAGACAAAGGACACGTGTGAGCCAGCAGCTATTTGCTGCAGAAATACTGAACTTCTGTTGCACTGCACCAATTGAGCATAAACACACGATTATTAGATATCTGTGCCAAAGGGAGAAAGTGCAGGGACTAGTGGCATTCTTAACGGCTCTCCCTGAGAATCCAGGTTATCAAAAAAACAAACAAACCCTAATTTCTCTCTCTCTCTCTCTCTCTCTGAAGATAAAAAGTAAAGATCCCCTCAAGTTACAATCAATTCTTGGGGCCTCCGTGGACACAGCCACAGCAAAGGAAGTGGTTCACCCTTGAAAGCATCTCACAGGGTAATTTCTGACTTCCCAGGCTTGCTTAAAGCCTTGGGCAGTCTCCCATCATATCTACATTTGGTTTCCAAGACCGAACATGGTTGGCCACACAATTTGCTTTTTGCTGCATCCTTCCAAAGAGAAGATAAATCTTTGGGAGATCTTCCTAGATGGAATGCAATGTTCCCACACTGAGTTAGAAATACATGTCTAAAGATATGTATGTGCAAGCAGGTAGTCCTCAACTTACGACAACAGAACCCAAAATGTATGTTGCTAAGTGAGGAATGTGTTAAGCGAGTATTGCTCCATGTTATGACTTTTCTTGTCACGTTTGTTATAAGAATCGCTGCGGTTGTTAAATTAGTAATATGGTTGTTAAGTGAATCTGGTTTCACCGTTAACCTTTGCTTGTCAGAAGCTCGCACTGTAACCATCGTAAATAGGAACCATTTGTGAAGAGTCTGAATTTTGATCATGTGACTATGGGGATGCCACAACAGTCATTGTTGTTGCTAGTTGTGAAGTCGTGTACGATCCATTGCGACCCCATGGACAATGTTCCTCCAGACCTTCCTATCCTGTACCATCCCCTGAAGTCCATTTAAGCTCAGGCCGACTGCTTTAGTGACTCCATCCAGCCACCTCATTCTCTGACGTCCCCTTCTTCTTCTTTTGCCCTCAATCATTCCCAGCATTAGGCTCTTCTCCAGCGAGTCCTTCCTTCTCATGAGGTGGCCAAAGTATTTGAGTTTCATCCTGATCTGGTCTTCTAAAGAGAAGTCAGGATTGATCTCCTCCAAGACTGACCACTTGGATGGCCTTGCAGTCTAAGGGACTCACAGGAGTCTTCTCCAGCACCATCGTTCAAAGGCCTCCATTCTTTGGCCCTCAGCCTTCCTTATGGTCCAAATTTCACAGCTATAAAATGCAACTGGGAAAAGCATCACCTTGACTCTACGCACTTTTGCTGGCAGGGTGAGGTCTCTGCTCATAAATGTGAAAAAGGGTCCTAAGTCACTTTTTTCAGTGCCGTTGTAACTTTGAATGGTTACTATATGAATTGCAGTAAGTCAAGGACTACCTGTATCTTGTCTTTCATTGTATAATGCTTTCCCCGATAGGCTTGCCTAGCTTCCCATCTTTCATTCATTGCCAAATTGCCACAGCTGGTTCTTTTGCCCATTGGACCACCAGAAGACTTCAGAGTGACAAAGATAGTACCTTTTTCTGCTGTCTTCAACAAGAAGACAAATCAAAACTGAGAGACATTCAAGAGAAATTCATCAACACCTCATTTTGCAAGTTTTACATTTTTTTTTTCATAAAGTATAATGCAATTTTTCTCCATTCTAGAATATAGATTCAATGCACCAAATTTTTCTCACCTATCTTAACAAATGTAATATCATGCTCCGGAGGTGAGATCCACACCCACCCTTTTGGAAAGGGCCCCAAGATCTGCCAACTGGCCTGCATCTCAATGAGTCCTCCAGTGTGCGTGGGGGGGGGGTGTCATTGTGGAGGCAGTTAATGGGTCCCAACTCCACCTCGCATGCACCTTGATCCCTTTCCTTCCATCTTTGTTAATTTGAAAGCAATATTAGTGTTGATATTTATTGTTTCAGTGTTTTATTTTGTAGTTTTTATTGATGGTAAGCTTCCTAGAGTTGCCTC
Source organism: Laticauda colubrina (assembly GCA_015471245.1). Classification (NCBI taxonomy): domain Eukaryota; kingdom Metazoa; phylum Chordata; class Lepidosauria; order Squamata; family Elapidae; genus Laticauda; species Laticauda colubrina. Next base: position 15,369,711 of record BLBF01000058.1, read on the forward strand.
TTTGTTAGATGGGTGGTATATATATGAGAGAGGGAGAAAGAGAGGGAGAAATAGATAAAGAGATGATAGATAGGTAGGCAGCTAGATGGAGAGACAGAGAGAGAGAGAGAAAGAAAGAGAGAGAGAGAGATGGCAGGCACGCAGGAAGACAAGCAGGCAGATTGACAGACAGACAGACGGTATTCTCTAAACCTGTTATAGCAAACCAGAGGAGACACACAGAGCCCCCTCTGCTCAGCTCCGCCGCACATGCACTGCGCCTCCTGCCGGCCAGCTGGATTATGGGGTCTCTGCCGTGCACACATGGGAGGTGGGGCGCATGCAGTGGATGCATGTGCATGCATGGGGATGCACACGCATTGCATTATGGGGGTTTGCAAGCAAGCGTGGGCACTCAGTGCTGAAAAGGTTATTCATCACTGCCCTAACCCCTTAAGAGTTAACTCAGTTCCTTGAACAGAGAAAAATTGGACATGGGTTCCTTGGAAAGGAGATCAATAAGGATTTCATGGCAATTTTCAGTGTGGTATCATTATTATAAAAAACACAGAAGCTTTTCCCATTACCTAGTTTATGTTACCAATGCCCTACTGAAAAGAGGTAACAGATAATAGATAATCAGAGTTGGAAGGGACCTTGTCGGTCATCTAGTCCAACCCCCTGCCCAAGTGGGAGACCATACATGATTTATGACAGATGGTAGTCCAATCTCTTCTTGAAAGCCTCAAGTGATGGTGCTCCCACAACTTCCGAGGGCAACTTCTGTTCCATGGGTTGATTGTTCTCAGTGTCAGAAAGTTTCTCCTTATTTCCAGGTTAAATCTCTCCCTGTTCAGTTTCCATCCATATTATTCCTAGTCTGGCCTACAGGTGCCTTGGAGAATAGCTTGACCCCTTTCTCCTCCCTGTGGCATGTCTCCCCTGGTCCTTCTCTTCACTAGACTAACCATGCCCAGTTCCAGTAACCGTTCTTTCATGGCTAGTCTTATATTATATAGTGTTATATCCTTAAGCTGCAGACTACCTTATACTTTTTTGGCATATCTTGAAGGGAGATTTTGTAAACACAAGTTGAGCAGCATCTCAGTCCCTGTAGCCTCTGATTACCTAGTGGGCCTCATTTATGATGAGATCAAGGACAAATTACTTGATGAACTTTAATAACTCAGTTCTCTTCTGAAAAACAGATGTCTTTCCAACTGTTAGCGGACAGATGGCTACTTCTGCTCCATTCTTATTAAAACGAGGCCATTTGAAGTTCTTAATTTCTTGCCCTAGTTTTACTTTAATCTGATTTACTTATGTCTAATATTCATTTTACCATCTATTTAAAGTTACATTTTGGTATTTTATGCCATGTTACATGGAGATCACCAGAATTTCTGCAACTCCTGCTAACTTTTGTTGGTACCTCTACTAACCAAGGCCACTGGAATTTTAAATCCACTGGGAAATCATCCAGCAGTCAGAGGCTAACTTAAACCCAGTTCAGGAATAACTACATTGACAGAAGATAATATTTGTAGCTCAAGTTTGAACTGTGGGGTCTTTAGTGCTCTCTGAGTTTGGTGCTTTTCTTGCAGACATTTCATTACCAAACTAAGTAACTTTATCAGTGCTGATAATGTTACCTAGTTTGGTAATGAAATGTCTGCCAAACAAACAAACAAACAAACCCCAAGCTCAGAGAGCACCAAGGAGCCCACAATAAAATATATCAAATAAAATCTCCTCTTTCAGAGGCAGTCCTCCTTTCATTACTGGTTATTAAAGGGATGACTTATTGCGACCTTTTTAAAAACAAGCTAGCTAGTCATACCGGGAGAGAAAGTCCTAGTTTGTGTCTTTTAATTATGCAAAGTGACGGCACCAAAGTTAGTACTGTATTTTTCACTAAATATTCTCAGCTTGATTTCAGAGCCGGTATCTAGATTTATAAGGAACTCCCCACTGAAACTACAGGAAATACAGTTATTATTTCTGTATGCATAATAGTTATTTATGAGATTAATGATGTGTGTGCATAATCCAGCCAATACGCAGTATCCCCCTGCCTCAAATAATACAGTATCAAGCTTCATTGTGGCTTCAAGGAAATTACATCACCTAAGAGACAACATCAGAAATGTTGATTTGGAAGTTGAGTATCATTGGGCTGCTCTGCAGCTCAATAGTAAGAAAAATCACTGGAGAATATAGCATACAATAAGCACACTAAATAGGGCACATGTTGATGCTTTTATTTATTTACTCAATAAATCCCATGTTATCTCTATCATTTTTCAAGAGGCCTTATCATTAATATAATTCTGTAAGTTTCTTCTCTGTGCTTCGCTGAATTAAGTACTTTATTTTACCATGTAGAAACCTACCTTTAAAAAAAAAAGAAGAAAGAAAACATTTCATGCGTCTGTAAAGTCAGACAAAAATAATTTTAAAAAACCAATTAAATTTTCTTAGACTAATTATCTAAGACAATTATCTTAAGCTCAAGACTATGAAACAAACAGGGAGGAACGTTTTCTCACCACAATTGTAAGGCAAAGCTCGGGGAAAAAATCAAATTGTCTTTTGCTCAGCTCATGATGGCATTTTCTGACCCCTGGTAAAATGTTAAAAATCACCAACTATTCATGTTAGACAAAGGACTGCAGTTCTACAGATGTTAAAGATAAAACAGTTTTTGTAAGCCATCAGAAAGAAAATACACAGTACTTTTATGAACTTTTTTCATAAAAGAGGAACAAATGAACTTATGATCTGTGGTTTTGAAAATTAGATTGTCTAGGTAACAGAAAGAAGAGGATTACGGAACTTTAGAGAAAATGATAAATCTACAATCTTTTTTTCTTTTCAATTTTTCTTCTAGCTTTTCTTTTTTTTGCACTTTAGCTTTTTCTTTTGTTTCTTCCTTTTTCCTTTTGTCTTCTGCCTCTATTTTAATTGTGTTAATTTTTACTCTTCCATTTGAACTAAACCAAAATAATGTCGGTGAGGTCCTTGGTGCTTTCTGAGCTTTGTTGTTTTCTTGCAGACATTTCATTATCAAATTAGGTAATGTCATCCATACACTGCAAGAAAACAACCAAGCTCTTAGAGGACCAAGGACCATTCAATCCTGAGCTACAAATATTATCTTCTATCAAAACAGTGTCTTTGCTTCAGATTGGGGGGAAAGGACTGAAAACAGAGCTTGTCTTAAAAGTGAATTTTTCAAAGCAAGCAGATTTGTTTATTGCTTTTTACAGAAATAGACTGATGGGATTTTGTATATCCTTATGAATATTCAGGTGTCCTCTTGAGAATTTTGCAGAGCTGCTTTTGGTTAATTAAGAAAGCTACTAGGATGTGTATGAGGCTGTATTTTAGGTTCAAATAAGCACATATGCATATTTTAGGATGAAATGTGCCAAAACGTTTTTTTTTTTTTTTTAAGAATAAAAGACTGGAGAGGAAAGAAGTATTTTATGGGCAAGGCATTAAAATAATTATGCTTCCTTGTATAAATCATAGACAAATCACAAAATAGGCTGGGGCACCCAAGAAATGGGAAAAAGGGTGAAACTAACAAGGACAAACATGGACCTGTTTCCCCATTAATGGTAGTAAACAGCAATTCATCCAAATCTTTTCTTCTATGATTTTGCATTAAATTAACTTCCTTGCTTCCATGTTACCATTTGTGAAGTTCAGCATGTGCAACAGAAACAAATTATTATATTGGATATTACTTATGTGGGAGTGTAATTGTTATTATATTGTTATATATCTTGTTATATTGATAAGAAGAGTAGTAATATATTAATTGTAAGCACATGAAATATGTACCTAATTGACACACGGTTGAAATGGGGTGGATGCATTGTATATAAGAAAATGTAAAAAAATTATTAAAAATAAAAGAAACAAATTATTTTTTTCATTTTTAAAGCAGTTTATATGTATACCCTTTTCACAGTTGTGATGGTAATCAGGAGGAAGAAAGAAACAAACAAAATCCAACTGAGAAGCCCACACTTATGTATTAAATCTACCCCAATAGTATTCAATAATATCCCAATAAGAGCCGTGGTGGCACAGTGGCTAGAATGCAGTATTGCAGGCTCCTTCTGCTGACTGCTGGCTGCTAGCAGTTCGGCAGTTCGATTCTTACTGGCTCAGAGTTTACTCGGCCTTCCATCCTTCCAAGGTCAATCAAATGAGGACCCAGATTGTTAGGGGCCATATAAACTGCTTAGAGAGGGCTGTAAAGCACTATGAAGCGGTATATATATATATATGAAGCGGTACTGTTGCTGTTCAATTATCCATCAAAACATACCATTCCAAAGCATTTGACTATATACTAGTTAAATTTTAAAAGTTCTCCTCAGACAATAATAAAGTTAAGGGATAGCAAAAGCTATATTAAAGTTGTGTATTATTTTTCTTTGAAAAGTTTTCAGCTGTTCCCCAGACCCTTTCTTTATATCCTTATTTATGTCATCTTCTCTCTAAGAATGGAATAGTCGTTTGCAAAAGCAGTATCCATTTTTCTACCAGCATTTTATTTGAGAAGTTAATATGGGGAGGAACAAAGTTTGCAGCAGGGATTCATTGGAAAAACATAGGTTGGTTGTAGCCTTCCTAGTAATGGCTGGGCATTTCTTCACCAATAAAAAGAAAGTCATTGTGGCCATTTAAGAGGAGAAAACAGTAGTTGTGGAAAAGACTATCTTCTCTGCCTTCCACCCATTTCCCAAATGATCTAATTTTCTCTCTCCCTCATAAATACTTTACTAGAATTTGACAATAAAAAGTATTTAAAAATGAAAAAAGGTAAGAAAAAAGAAAAGAAGAAAAAGATTGTCAAAATAGAACAAAACTATGGATTCCTTTTTCTGTTTTTTTTCTGGCAAGTTATTTATTTGTTTTCATCCTTTATCATCCTTTATGCCTTTATTAATTTACCAATAACTTAAAGCAGTGAATATATCAGTGGTGGGATTCCAATTTTTTTACTACCACATATAGTTCTATATGTGTGGCTTGGTGGGCGAGGCAGGGGAAGGATACTGTAAAATCTCCAGTCAAAGGTGGGATTTGCCGGTTCTTTGAACTACTCAAAATTTCCACTACCAGTTCTCCAGAACCTGCTGAATGCCACCTCTGGAATATATCCAATATATGTTCCTTTGCCTATTCCCCCCTTTGCTGGCTGGGGAATTCTGGGAGTTGAGGTCCGCCAGGCTTAAATTTGCCAAGGTTAGAGACCCTTACGCTAGCATCCTAACCCATGACGGTATGTTCTGCCTCTTTTCTTTTCTTTTGCCATCACTGCACTTAGAATGTTCTGCACGCTCGTAGATTGAAGACTTCATTCCCTTGAGCATTCATTCATCTTTTTTTCCCCCCTCAGGCATGCTGATTTCAAGTTTATAGCATCCCTTCTTCCTCCATAATACTGATTGTGTGCAAGCATGAGGGAAAGTGAGAGGAGCACAGACCTGGTTCCCACAGAACACTTAACTGGGTTAATGGAGTGTGTATATTAATGTGTTGTGAAAATAACAAGAATTAATCCAGTCAATTAACCTCCCGGATAATTTAACAGCCCAAAGTCAACCCAATTGTGTGCGAGCTTAACCTAACTCTACCAAGCTAGCAATGCTACAGGGAAAACCCAGTTAATTGACCCTTTCTGCCTACTTTGTTTTCAAAAAAGAACTGGAAAGGAAAAGGGATTGAGAAGGCAAACACCCCCCCGCCCAACCTTTCTTCTTAATGCAAAGGTTTGGCAGTACAAAGAAACAACACAAACGCTGATTTCTCTGCCCCCCCCCCTTTTTCCTGCCTGACCCAAAAAACAGGGCCAAGGGAGGATTTCAAGGCCTTCCGGGCAGTGGTGGGATTCAAATTTTTTTACTGCTCGTTCTGTGGGCGCTGCTTGGTGGGCATGGTGTGTCTTGATGGGCGTGGCAGGGGAAGGATGCTGTAAAATCTCCATTCCCTCCCCACTCCAGGGGAAGGATAATGTAAAATCCCTCCCTCACTAACCTGCTTTCCAGCTCCGTTCTCCTGTGCAGGGCAACAAAAGAAGACCTAGCCAATCAGCTGGGACTCAAGAGGTGGAGAATAGGTGGGGGCGGGGCCAGAGGTGGTATTCAGTAGGTTCTGACTAGTTTCGGTAGCGGAATTTTTTTTCCATTTTTTTTTTTAAATTTCAATCTGCATATGCACAATACATTAACAGTGTGACATCAATATAACATACATTTTAACATAGGCAAAATTAATAATACTAACCATATCTATCAATGCATATATTTCACATTAATTCATAATCCTTCAATGCTTATTTTCAACCTTTCAAAACCCTCTCCATATGCCGACCACCATATCAGTTAAACATACCTAGTAATTTCATTATTCAATTTTCTCCCAGCTTTTATTTTATTTTTTAAAATAAAAAAATCTCATTTGGCAAGCAGTGTCGTTCCAGATTTCACATCTCAACACAAACATGATCATAGTTACTTGTTCATTATATTTGTTTAGTTTCATATTGCATCATCCTTATTATTGTTAAATATTAAGCTTATCCTATCCTATCCAATTCCAATTCATGTTATATTAATACATTCTCATATCTTATTTTACAATGTTATCTAAAATTCTCATCTCATTTCTGTTGTCATTTCTCATATTACTTTTTTCTGTCACATTTGTCATTTTATCAATTCTTATCTGTACATATAATGGTCCCCACTGGTTAATAATCACCTTTATTCTACCTTAATATCAATCTCTCTGTCTACTATATAACACATATATATTAAACACACACACACACACACACACACACACACATATATGTGTGTGTGTGTGTGTTTTTAAGCTTTCGCGGGTACTTACATGTGTGCTGTTCAGCTTCCTTCGGGTATTATCCCACGTCATTGTAGTGCTTTTAAAGTTGTAGCAATGTTTCAGCAGAATCTCATCTGCCATCATCAGGCTTCTGTATGGAT
>BLBF01000058.1:15377117-15396992 GCA_015471245.1 Laticauda colubrina
CAGAGTGTTCTTCATGTCTTCGTGGTGGGCATTTTAGGACCACCATTGCAGCTTGCTTTGGGAGGGATTTTCCTGTCAGGGAGGGGAGTTGAGACTCCCCTCGACCCTCCAGGCAATTTCCCCCTTCTTCACCACCCCACCAAGTTGGTTCTGGTCCTGATTGGGACCCTCCAGCAAGTGAGCTCAGGTGAAACTGTGCATGATCGCGGATTCCGCTCTACCTCCAACGAGGAACAAACCGGACGTCCAGTAGAAGAAATTTTGAGTCGTTTGGAGAACCAGAAAATCCCACCTCTGATTGGAGATTTTACAGTATCCTTCCCTCCCATGCCTACCAAGTCACAACCACAGAACCAGTAGTAAATTTTTTTGAATCCCACCACTGGGCAGGGCCAGTCAGAGGTAGTATTTGCCGGTTCTCTGAACTACTCAAAATTTCTGCTACCGGTTCTCCAGAACTGGTCAGAACTGGCTGAATACCACCTCTGCTTCCAGGTCTTTGAAGAAGGACATATGGGACAGCAATGATTTTGCAACGGAAAATGTGCAGGGATTTCTGAAGTTGAAAACTGGTGATCCTAAACTCAGTTGAATTTTGTGATTTTTATCCTTTTTAAAAGCACTAAGAACCAGTTCAGGCTACTAACAGTGAGGCTGATTAATGTTGTTAATAAATTAATAAATATTTTCACTAATACAGGTAAGTCTTTTGCCTACAACCGCAATGGAGCCCAACATTTCTGTGGCTAAGTGAAACATTTGCTTTGTGAGTTTTGCCACATTTTACGGCCTTCTTTTATCACAATTGTTAAGTGAATCACTGTAGTTGGTAAATTAGTAACATAGTTGTTAAATGAATCTGGATTTTTCCCATTGACTTTGCTTGTCAGAAGATTGCAAAGGGTGATCACAGGACTGCAATCATCATAAATAGGAGTCAGTTGCCAAGCATCTGAATTTTGATCATGTGACTGTGGAGATGCTGTAATGGTTGTAAGTGTGAAAAACAATCATAAGTCACTTTTTCAGTGATGTTGTAACTTTGAACAGTCACTAAATGAGCTGTTGTAAGTCAAGGACTATCTGTGGTGCTATGAGTAACAACAGTATTGACTGACCCATCGGGGTCACTGTTGAGCACTTTGGAGAATTGTGCTCTAAGCTCTACTACATTTGTTTATGATTAATGACACGTAGAGATACAATCGCAATAGCAATAGCACTTAAGACTTATATAGTGCTTTACAATCCTATCTAAGCAGTTTATAGAGTCAGCATATTGCCCCCCAACAATCTGGGTCCTCATTTTACTGACCTCAGAAGGATGGAAGGCTGAATCAACCTTGAGCCAGGATTGAACTGCTGGCAGTTGACAGAATTAGCTTACAGTACTACATTGTTACCACTGGGCCATCATGGCTTAGATAGCAATAACAATGGCACTTAAGACTTATATACTGCTTCACAGTGCTTTACAGCCCTCTCTAAGTGGTTTACAGAGTCAGCCTCTTACACCCAACAATCTGGGTCCTCATTTTACTGGCCTTGGAAGGATAGAAGGCTGAGTTAACCTTGAGCCAGTCAGGATCGAACTCTTGGCAGTGGGCAGAATTATTCTACAGTACTGCATTTCTAACCACAGGGAGGGAGGGAGGGAAGAGTAAAAGCACTTAGACTTATATACCACTTCACAGTGCTTTACAGCCTTCTCTAAGTGGTTCACAAAATCAGCCTATTGCCCTCAACAAGCTGGGTCCTCATTTTACCAACCTCGGAAGGATGGAAAGTTGAGTCAACCTTGAGACTCGAACTGCTGGCAGCTGGCAGTCAGCAGAAGTAGCCTGCAGTTCTGCACTCTAACCACTGTGCCACTATGGATTATAAAGCATGGTTTGTAGTGTAGTGAAATGCATAAAGCCAAGTAAATGTGGTTTATTCAACACACTGAGATTAAAGCAAACCATGGCTGAGAAAACTATATGGATTCAGACACTGAAAAGGAAAGGAAGGAAAGTTAAATAAATCTGGATCTCTTAAAATTGATTGCCAAGATGACTTCTTTACCGTTCTCTCCATCAGACTTTCTTTCATGATCGGTATCGGTGAGGGACAAGGCTGAGTTTGCACGGCTTGATAAACAGGAGCTGTGTTCGGATTTCATGCCTGACATCCACATCCTCAAGGCCTGATCTGGTGAAGCACCTCCTTCCGTCTCAGTATCCATATCCGACCCTATCTCGATAGGATAGCCGTGTTGAGGAACTGTATGGAGGTCCCCCTGGTAGCCAGCACACAACATATGGGAAGAGTCACAGAATTCCAGCTCTGCAACAAATTGAGGGAAAAACAGAATGTGGTTTGTATGAAAAAAAGGACAGTTCAGTTTTTGTTTTTTTTTAAATTTGCACACAACATGCACCACGTACCTATGGACCATAGGTACCGTACCGTACGTATGGACCACGTACCCTTCTCCATCCATGTTCTAGAATTGTGTTGATTTTAAATAAGCTCAATATATTAAAAAGCAAAAAACAACAACAACAGAAGACTTACAATTATAAAAGAAGAAGAAGAAAAAGGAGAAGAAGAAAATAAAAGCTAAAGTGGAGACAGTTTGGTCTTGTGGTTAAGGCACCAAGTAGAAACCAAGAGGCTGTGAGTTCTAGTCCTGTCTTAGGCATGAAAGCCAGCTGGGTGACTTTGGGCCAATCACCAGGAGACTGGGAGTTCTACTTCTGTCTTAGGCACAAAAATCAGAGCTGTTATTGTGAGGAAAATTAGGAATGTTCATCACCTTGAGTTATTTATAAAAATAAAGGAAAGATAAAAACACTAAAAATAAAAATAAAGTGAAATCAAAAAGATATGGATATATATTCACAGACACACATATATCAGCACTGGAGTCATGATTTATTACAGTGGTCTGTAGCTGATCTATATAAATCAATTCTGCAAACGACTGAATAATGAGAGCCACATGTTTGTCTTCCTTATACTAAATAGTAACTTTTTTTTTTCTGAAAGTCTATTTTTTTGTCCTCATGTCAACTCCCATGCAATGGAGATCAATTTCAAAAGAATATAAACCTCTGAAAATATTAAATCTCAAAGTTGAGCTAATCCATGTAATTGTTTCTTATCCAAATGGTACAATATATTCAAATACGGAATTAATTTCATTGCATCTCCCACAATCTCAATGCAACAAGGTCATTTCTGAAATACTATTTCTTGTCCAAAAGGATATAATCTAAAAATCATTTTTTTTAAAAAAATTGGTTCAGTAAAATGTGCAACCCCCCCCCCCCCCCCCCAGCAAAATGAAAAGCAAAAATACATGTGCATACTGAACAGATTTGGCAGGGGGCAATGAAAAAAAGCAAATAAAAATAACCCATATTTTAAAAACAAAATTATAAAAGGGATTCTAGTAGTTTTCTCTTTTTTTAAATCTTTCTCCTATCTCTCCCCCCCCCCTCAGTTTTTCACTGCTATTTGAATATTTTATACTTTATTATGGACATTACTACTCCTTTACATTTTAACCATTTTAATGATGATGCTTTTTAAGATTAGATTACAGATTAACAGAATTAGAAGGGACCTTGTAGGTCATTTAGTCTAAATCCCCACCCAAGCAGGAGACCCTCCACCATTTCTGACAAATGGCAGAATCCAATCTCTTCTTGAAAGTCTCCAGTGATGAAACTCCCACAACTTCTGAAGGCAACTTCTGTTCCATTGAGTGTTTGTTCTCCCTGTCAGAAAATTTCTCCTTATTTCCAGGTTGAATCTCTCCTTGTTCAGTTTCCATCCATTATTCCTTGCCTGTTCAGCTTCGGGTGATTTGGAAAATAACTTGACCCCTTCCTCCTCTCTGTGGCAGCCCCTCAAATATTGGAAGATGCTCTCCTGTCTCCCCTGGTCCTTCTCTTCCCGAGAGTAGCCATGCCCAGTTCCTGCAACCGTTCATCGTATGTTTCAGCCTCCAGTCCCCTCATCGTCCTAGTTGCTTTTCTCAGCACTTTTTCGAGAGTCTCAACATCTTTTTATAATATGGTGAACAAAACTGGATGCGGTACTCTAGGTGTGGTATTACTAAGGCTTTATAGAGTAGTATTAGTACCTCCCTTGATCTTGATTGTATCCCTTTGTTAATACAACTTAGAATTGCATTAGTTTTTTTAGCTGCTGCTACACACTGCTAGCTCATATTTAGCTGGTTGCCCACCAAGACTTCAAGATCCCTTTCACGGTTACTGCTATTGAGCTTGGTTTCACCTATATGTGTACTTTTGATTTTTCTTGCCTAAGTGTAGGATTTTCTCTACATTGAATTTCATTTTGTTAGATAGATTTATTTAAATAACTTTCTCTTCCTGTTTAGTTTTGAAATGAACTCTGGAGCTAAAAATGCCCATGATACCAGGAAGCAAAAGGTGGAGCCCTTGTTATCTTTTCTTTCTTTCTTCCAGAAACCCTGACGTCATATTGCAAGAGGGACAGAATGTGGTGACCCATTTGTGCTTTTTTTTTTTTTTTACAATTTGCTGTTTTCAGATACAGGCAGTCCTCGAATTATGATCATAATGGAGCCCAAAATTTATGTTGCTAAGCGAGACATTTTTCATGAGTTTCACCCTATTTTACAAACTTTATTGCCACAGTTGTTAAGTGAATCACTGCAGTTGTTGAGTTAAGTCACACGGCTGTTAAATGAAACTGGCTTCCCCATTGACTTTTGCTTGTCAGAAGGTCACAAAAGGGGATCTCTGACCTGGGACACTGCAACCATCATAAATATGAGTCATGATCATGTGACCATGAGGATACTTCAATAGATGTGTGAAAAACCACCATAAATTACTTTATTCAGTGCCATTTTAACTTTGAAGACACTAAACAACCTTGTTAAGTCAAAGACTACCTGTGCATTTTTGAACAACACTTTTGAAAACTTGTCTGGGTGCTCCAAATATGGATGTGCCTTCCAAAATGGTGTGCTTTGCTGGGCTCCAAAAACTAAGAAGGACACATTGAGATTCTTCTGAGCAGTTTTTCTCTATTGTTCCTCACCCACAGACAGAAATTTTGCCAAATTTAAACTAACTACTTGCACCATAAGACACATAAACTGGGAACTGTTGAAGAGAAGCCATCTTCACCCTTTTTTCTCCCATACAAACTATAAAACCTACACTGTCTTTTGCTACTCTGAAATGCATTGCCTCCCTCCTGGGAATCCCAACAACATTCTATCACAAACGCTTGTTAAATGTGGTGCTTCAATTCCCAACTGGATGTGTTTTTCTCTGAAGCTCTCCGAGTGGCCTAAATGTTGGAGTTTAGCTATGCACATCTAATCTTGTTAGCTCCACGCCCGAATACATCTCAGAGTAGGGTTTTGCAACGGTAATTTAGGCATTCATTTTGGTACATACACATATATACTGATATGCAAAACCCAGACTGAGTTTCCAGACTGATGACAAGAATTTTATGATTCACATGGTAGGGGTGGTGATCTTTAAGTTATTCTCATCCTCAGCAATTTGCCAATGTATGAAAATGAACGATCGCATTTACCATAAAATGGGGATCTTTTCTATTTTACAGCAGATTGCATCTTAACAGAATGAAGGGACTTTGGAGGTCTTCTAATCCAACTCTCTGTTCAAGCAGGAAACCCTTTCAGACAAATGGTTGTCCAATCTCTTCTTTAAATCTCCAGTGTTGGAGCACCCACAACTTGTGGTGGCAAGTTTTTCCACTGATTGTTCTAGCGATCAGAAAATTTATCCTTAATTCTAGGTTGGATCTCTCCTTGATTTTAGTTTTCATCCATTGCTTCTTGGCCTGCCTTCAGGTGCTTTGGAAAATAGCTTTCTGTATTTTCTGATAACACAGAAAAAACAACAACATTTGGTTTTAATGGGAAGGGAGCAGCAACGTTCTAGTTCCAGATGATAAGTAGAGTCGCAATAAAAAGAAAATGGAAAAAAGCAGGGGAGGAAAAAACCAAACTCCATCTTTCCAAATTATTCAAGTATCAGAAAGGAAGGAGGCCTGGATATTCTCTCTTTCTCTTGAAAAGGAGAGTACCAAAATGAATGAAAAGTCCAATGATCTATTTTGTAATGGTGAAAGACACCTTAAGGGAGACATAGCCATTCAGAGCTGAATGATGAAGAAACATGTACTAAGACTGAGAAGAAATATCTTGTTGGAGATCTTCCTTGCCAAAGGAAGCCCTTGAGAACTTCAGCCTATATTTCCTATGAAGGGTTGAAATAGAGAACCCTACAGGGGACTTTTAGTGGAGACATTAAAGAAGTAGAGAAATTCCCCATGAAGTAGATTGTGATATCAGCCTTAACCACAATAGACTGAGATTTATCAACCAGAGAGATGCATCCACTGATCTATCTGGAAAGGATGCCCAACAAAGTATAGCTTAAGATAAGTGAAAATATTCAAATAAGAACACTATTTTTCCTTATTCCTGGATTATAGATAATTACTTTTTTCTTTTCTTCTTCTAAGAGTGTCTTGAGTTTCTGAACAGAAAAAAAAAATACCCAGCTACAGTTCTGATTCCTATGGAATGAAGAATTTATTTTGGGAATGAAGGTGTGAGCCTTGAAAAACTCCCTCACCTGACACCTTCAGCTATTTTTCAACTTAAGTGCTTGAGAGAAACCAAACCACTTTGGAGAGAAACCAAAATGATTCAAGCAGTAAGTGCAAAAGGGCAAATCCCATGATGTCAACCTATCCACTACCATGGCTTAAAGCTCTTTTTAATATGAGGATAGGAAGCTTCAAACATCTCCAAAATACCCCCAAAAGCACTGGAAAGAGCAAAGACTTCCTCTTAATAAGTTCCTATTTAAACCAAACAACATACATTCCTTCTGCTTATATCAACCTCAAAAGCTCTGCAAAATTGGCAAATAACCATGAATTCCTGCAAGATGATAAGCATGGTTTGAGCAAAGCTTTTATAATAATTCTGGTTGGGCGGTTGTCCCTACTCCATCCTAAGGTGTTAAAGGCCCTGTCCCACTGGCTGACGGACGCAAAACGTATGCATAAAGGACACAGCGGATGAGCAAAATTTTCGGGGGTGGCCCCATCCGTTATCATCTGCTCCAAAAAGTGGCAAAAATTTGCATAAACAGAACAGAAAAGAACGGACGTGGGTAGTATGTAGCGGGGATGTTAAACGGATGTTCATAGGAAGCCTAGCGGATGTATATAGGATGCAAACCGTTCACTGCGCGTCCTTTCTATTTCCGTACTACTAACGCTGTGTAGATGTTCCAGTGTACCTTTTGTTTCCTCCCTCTTTCTGTTTTCAGCTGCAGCAGATGTGAGTTGAGGGGATGGCCAGAGGATGCAGAGAGGATACAGCGGACGTTTAACGGATGATAAATGGACATAGAACGTTTGTTGCTCAGATGTCGCGGATTTACATCGTACATGGCGGAAAGTTCATCCGTTCACAAAGTTTTATGCAGCTCAAAACTTCTTGCGCGGATGAAATTGCAGTGAATGGATGCTTGACGGATAGAGCGTATGAAACACGTATGCAGTGAGTACACAACGGATGCATCGCGTTTTCCAACAGATGGCAAGCTTTTTTTAAACGTTTTACATCCTCTTTGCATCCGTTGGTGCAGTGGGACATGGGCTTAAACTATAGCCACCTGGGATTCAGCTGTTGAAACTATTCCTGAGACAGAAGACCCAGCAGCTGTGGAACTACACCTTTTGTATGGACATTATCAGTTAATCAGATCTGTGAACCAAGTTCTCCTGGGCCAGCAAGGAGCAATCAATATTACTCCTGCTCTCTGCTGACATCCTGACCATTAGCACTCAGCAAATCAATGCAATCAATAAAAGTCCACACATCTAATAATACTGGAGCCAAAAAAAAACCTCCATTCCAAACTATACTTCTTTCCCAATATGAAAGAAATAATGTTGATGCCTGGGGGTCTCTTCTATGATAGGTTGCATGATAAGAACTACAAACATTCATTAAATCAAGTCTCTTGTAGTTAAGACTAGAATATGGAATCAGCTCTCAGAGCTCCTAGGAACAAAAGGGAGACAATTTCGTAGAACTCATTTTCCATTTCTTGAATGATAATGGTTGCATAGCATCTAAGATCAAAACCAAGTCAAAAATTGAATGTCATCTAAGCTGGTATCTTCCATGAAGATTTGTAATTGCCCAGTGACTGATTGCTATTTGACCTCTTGGGAATTTTGGAGAGATAAGGATCAAAAGTCATTTGAATTTAGGATAAGCACTGTAGCAAAACCCCCAAGAGATCTGGAAAAACTGATAATTTGTATGCAAGTTGTTATCTGTCTGTCTTTTAATGACTCCATAATCCCTTGCATCAGGGCAACTGAATGGAGCTGAGTGTATACTGGCCGGATGCCCTTCCTGTCACCAATGCAGACTTTGCAGCTGATATTTACTCATTGTAGCCAGAGAGAGAAATATCTGCCACTATCTAGGATCAAACTCACAGCCTCCTGATTGTGAGGTAAGAGCTCCACCTCTAGGCGACAGCACCACTCTTATAACAGCAAGCCGTTATAAGGCTCCTTAAAGTGAATTTCATGCCTTGTTATCC
This sequence comes from Laticauda colubrina, assembly GCA_015471245.1. Taxonomy (NCBI): domain Eukaryota; kingdom Metazoa; phylum Chordata; class Lepidosauria; order Squamata; family Elapidae; genus Laticauda; species Laticauda colubrina. Next base: position 15,385,778 of record BLBF01000058.1, read on the forward strand.
GAGTTTGCACAAGGAAATAACTTTCTCATACTTGTGATTGACAGCCCTTAAACCCAAAAATTGCAACAGGAGATCTGAGATCTGACTAGACAGATCTGAGAGTCATGTGGTTCATTAGCAAAGGATAATTCCTTGAGGAATGTACATGTTAAAATGTAAAATGTTAAAATTCTATTGAAAGTTGCTTCCCTCCCCCCAAAAGCCACCAAGACCACATGGAAACCTCAACCACATTAAGGTAAAGCAGACATGTCTTGCATGCCCCCTTTTTAATAGGACAGAATAACTGCAAATCCATGTTTTTCAAATTCAGCAATTTTAGGATAACTCCCAGAACTCCCAGGAAAGCCACCGAGTTGAAGTCCACACATCTTAAAGTTGCTGAGTAACTCTTAAAAAGTAAACTTTGTAAACTGTGAAAAATCTGGTTTGATCAGGATCAAGAAAAGTGCTTTCCACTTGAGGGGGAAGTCCTTCTGCTCCTCCATATCAGAAAAAAGGCAAATATCTTTTGTCAGCAACCTGATTAAAAAAAATTTGGAGTGTAGGACTACTGTAAAGGGTGAGGTTTTTCTAATATTTGATTTTGAGCTGGCAAGCTGAAAGATATAATCTACCCCAGCAATAGAAGTCACAGAAGGAGATGTAAAAATTAGAAGATGTCATAACTACTTAGAATAAGAAACTTCAAGGCCTCATCCATTAGAAAAAAGACTTGCTGCAAACTAGAAAAAAAGCAGGTTTATGCCAAAAATCCACTGATGATCAGGAAACCAATCATTTTTAATGTATAGAAAATATTAGAATGTGCAGAAATGGATAGACAAACATTAAAATTAAGGAAAAGGAAGAAACTGAATATAACATTTGTCGCAGTATATTCATGAACTAGAATAGAGCATGGTAACAAGGTCAATCAAGAAATAGGCATAGCAACTATATCAGCCAATGAGGCCAGCTTGGAAACTGAAACTATAAGTAGTCTAGCCAGGGCTTTATACTAACTTCTTCAACTCTGCAGCTACGTGAAGTTCTGAGTGTCTATTGAAAATGAAACTGCTTCTCTTCTCTTGCTTGTCTGCTGAACTAAAGTAAAAGAGAAACTAACTTGCTTGCTGAAGATTGGAGCTCTGCTCTTAACTTGTAACATGTTTCTGTCTGAGTTTGCTCCATGTTGGAGAAATCTACAACTGGTTTGTAAAATCTACTTATTATGTTTATAAAGATGTTAAATCAGCCATCTGTGTTTATTTTTATGGTGCTGAATTAATGTTGCAAAACTCTGAACAACATGGGACTCATTTTATCAATCTTTAGCAAATAAAAACTGAAGTTAGAAACATGGAAATATAGGAGAAGGACTAATGCTACAGGAAGGTTTGCTAAAATGGATAAGCAAATATTATTATTATATGACTAATGCCAATGTAATGGACGTTATTGTAAACATTATGACTATTACTTCCTAAAATTAGTTGTACCTAGACAACACATTGTTCATTTAGAAATGGATTTTTTAAGGAAACCAACTATTCACATTTGTGGATGTGGAAAGAACCCCCAGCATTTAATTGCAAAGGCACAATTAGAACAATTCATGAGTGGAACAATTTGCCCCCAGAAGTTGTGAGTGCTCGGACAATGGAGTTTTTAAAGAAGAGAATGGACAACCATTTGTCTGAAATGATACAGGGTTTCCTGCTTGAGCAAGGGGTTGGACTAGAAGACCTCCAAGATCCCTTTCAACTCTGTTATTTCATAATAACAGTTTTGTTAATAACAGTTTTGCTTTGTTTGTTTTCATAATGTCAGGTTTGTTTGTTTGTTTTTGCTGTTTTTCTTCCAGACAGGACCATGCAAGGTCTCAGCACTGGATTTACATAGCAGTCTTGTCTGTTCTGATACCCTTTGTTTTCCACCATGCCAACTTCAACTTTCATTGCAACAAGCAGATCCTTCACTTGCCTAATCTGTAAAAGGCATTTTCTGGCTATAATAGCCACAAGGTGGCACTTTTGTTAAAGTAGAAATTGGTCATGCTGTTCTTTGGTCTCGTACAGGTGGCTGGAGAGGGAAGGTCTACTTTTGTTCCTACTCAACATTATTCAAAGACCCATAGATCAAGACCAAACTGATAGGACCTCTCTGATGAAAAATTTTCAAAGATATTTCATCCCTGCTAATAAAAGAGAGTTAGAAGTTCCTACCTCTGCATAGGTTAGTATTTCAAGCTAACTCTGCCCTCACTTCCAGGAGTTTGACTCCTTCCTTCGATTCTGACTGGCTCAAGGTTGACTCAGCCTTCCATCTTTCTGAGGTTGGTAAAATGCGGACCCAGATTATTGGGGGCAAGAGGCTGACTCCGTAAATAGCTTAGAGAGGGCAGTAAAGCACTGTGAAGCTATTGCTAGTGCTATCTCAGATCCCAAGGTTTTGTACCACTCCCATAATTGTTTTGTTTCTATAATAATTTGTACCATTAAGCCTCCTGATTGAAATTGGTGTGATTCTTGCTCCCTTGAGCCTGCTCTGGCATACAAGATTTGACAGTTCTCAATCTGATCAAGATTTATTAAACACCCTACTACAAATGCCACTGTTGTATCTAGCACTTTGGTGGTTCACAAAAAAACAGACAAGAAGGTTCCAGTCCAATGTACTTGGAGACATATTTCATTTTACTAAGAATGAGTTAAGTTGCAACTACGTCCTTTTCTTCTTCATCAATCTTGCTAAACAGTCTCAGTGAAAATTGGTCAGGAAAGGAATTGCTTTTAGTTTCGGGCATATGCCCAAGATCCTGCTCCAATTCATTATAGGTAATCCTTCACTGCTGGGAAACATTTGTGTTGAGATGCCAGCAGCATGGAAAACATCTGCATCCTCCACACATCTGCCATGACTCACCCAATACTCCAGATAATATAACATGGCCTGCCTGCTACAGTGAATCCATATATTTTTAGCAGCTTCTGAGAATTCAGCAATAGATATTTAAAAATAGAACATTTCACTGCTTCAGGTTGCAGGCAGGGTCCAGGGCGCTATTGCTAGGATCAAGGACTTTAACTCAATCTTTATCTGAACTAACTTCCAGTTATGCTCTTCATTGTGATATTTGTTCAATTGATGGTTGTTTTTCCAGCAAACCAAAGTGGACGATACTAGAAAAAGAAGAGTAAGCAATCTAGTATCTGTATTTCATGGTGCCTGTTTTGGCCTTACCCAGAAAGAAAGAAAAAGAGAAAGAAAAAAATAGGAAGGGATGGAGGGACTGAGGGAGGGAGGAAGGAAAGAAGGAAGGAAGGAAAGAAGGAAGGAAGGACAGCAGCTAGATAGGTAGATAGGAAGGTAGAGATAGCAGATAGATAGATAAATAGATAAGATATAACAGACAGAAGATAGATGATGATAGATGATAGCTCGCTAGAAGCCTGGTAGGTAGGTAGGTAGGTCGGTACATACATAGGAAGAAAAGGTAGAAATAATAGACAGAAGATAGATGGTGATGATAAATAATAGCTAGATAAATAGCTAGATAAATAAACAGACAGACAACAGAGAGACAGACTGACCAATATCCTTCTTTCTCTGAGGTAGGTTTCTGTTGGTATTGAGAGACGAGGAAAGATCCAGACCATGGCCCATATTTTGTGAGGTGCCTCAGGGCTTGGTTCTCTCTCCCCTGTTTAATATCTATATGAAGCCACCAAGCAATCCATTTGGGGTAAGATATCATTAATATGCGGATGACATCCAGCTTTATATCTCTACTCAGGGTCTCTTTGGGGCCCCTTTGGCCTGTCATGGGCCACACTGCCTCTAATCTGCCCATTGTCTGATCACATACTATTACAACAGCCTCAGTTTAAAAGCTGAAAAGCAAAGATGCTAAGGATAAATTAAGCTGCAAAAGAATAAATGAGAGAAAACAACAAGAAGAAAAAGGAATAATTTCCACCATCAAAACACAGTGTCTTTGGTGCACAAAGTAGCTGAATTGAGAGGCAGGTGTGTGTGTGCATTATGTGCACATGCACGAGGTCTCTATCTAAACACACACACACACATACATAAAAAAATATGGTGATGTAAAAATAAAGAATCATATTTAATGTAATGAATATGTTATAGGAAAGTAAGCAATACTTTTTTTCTCCAGCCAAAGGTGGCTGTGAACTGAAATGTAGCATCCAATTAATGAATGCTGCAGTGAACTACTATTATTATTTTTTTTACTATCTGATATTACAGCAATGTCACAGTTCAGCATTTTCTCATTTCTTGGCATTTAATTCCATTTTGCATTTAACTGTACACTTAATGTGATTTTCACTGTTTGGGGGAAAAAAAAGCCATGAATGCATTTGCCAAACAGAAATATGGAATAACTGCCTCCGGGAAAGCTGGAAAAAAAAATTCAAGAAAACAAACATGCAGAAATCAACACTGCTAAGTGTGAATTGCCAATCGCTGGGATTACTGGTTCATCACCCCTAAAATATATGGGTGAGTTGCTCAATATTGTGAGTCTCCTATTTTTCAGAGAAAGAAAAGCAGTGAAATATGGGTGACTCCGTTTGGGAAGAAGAAATCTCATCTTTCAAACTAATGTTTTTGCTTTTAATTAGGAATGAAATATTTACTTTTCAATTTGGCAAGAGCAGAAACCTTGTGGAAGAAAAAGCAAGCAAACAAGAAACCTCTTAAGTGGCTGTTTTATTTTGCTCTTTTTTCAGAGAATAAAAAGGGTGTCCTGGTTTCTATCAGAGAAGAGATGAAATTTTTTTAAAAAAGTACATTCTTATAAAAATTCTAGTACAGAAGTTCACAAGCAAGAGTTCCTATCTCCTCAAAACAAGAATGAGATTTTGCTCAGCAGAATTGCTGATGGTAACACATTAGGTTGCTTTCCCAAAGTCTTGGTATGTCTTGCCCAAAACTAGGTATGTCTACTCTGATGAAGGGAAGGACTAGGGATGACACGATAGAAGTCTTCCAGTACTTGATGCGTCAACTACTCTCCAAAGCACCTGAGGATGGAACAAGAAGCAACAGGTGGAAGATCATTTCTCGAATGCCATCACTCTGTTAAACAAATAGTTCCCTCAACACTGTCCAACTATTTACAAAGTCTGCACTACTATTACTATTAATCTTCCCATCACTCCTTATCACCCATCCCCTCTCACTTGTGACTGCATGACTGTAACTTTGTCGCTTGTATCCTTAAGATTTATACTGACTGTTTCCTAGTATGATTTGATTACTTATTGTACCCTATGACAATCATTAAGTGTTGTACCTGATGATTCTTGACTCTTGACAAATGTATCTTTTCTTTTATGTACCCTGAGAGCATTTGCACCAAGACAAATTCCTTGTGTGTCCAATCACACTTGGCCAATAAAAAGAATTCTAATTCTAAATCATTAAAGAGAGATCTAACCTAGAACTAAGGAGAAATTTCCTGACAATAAGAACAATTAATCAGTGGAACAACTACCTTCAGAAGGAAACCCTATGTTACACTTTGGTCTTGTAAGACCACACCTGGAATACTGCATCCAGTTTTCATCACCACATTATAAAAAGATGTTGGGATTCTGAAAAGAGTATAAAGAAGTGCAACAAAGATGATTAAGGGCCTAGAAACTAAAATATATGTAGAACAGTTGCAGGAATTGGTTACGTCTAGTCTAGTGAAAAGAAGGATGGGGCTGACATGATAGCAGGGGCAAATGACTGTTCAAACTCTTCTTTACAATGTCCAGTTGATGTAGCACCACAACTTATGGAGATAAGCCTTTCCACTCGTTTGTTCTCACTAACTAATTGTTCTCACTAATTGTTCTCACTAACAGAAAATTTCTCCTTAATTCTAAATTGGATCTTTCTTGAATAAGCTCAAGTGCCCTTCCTAACAGTTCAGATGGGAAATACATTTCTTTTTTCCGAATCAAGAAATGCTTTGTTGAATGCATCAGGATTTTTCCATCCCTCCAATTGCCAGCAACATACAGAAAATATTAATTTGCCTGATCCTTTCAACCCATGAATCTGAAAGTTCACATGGGAATATTTGCACGTCTGAATGGCATCTTTTTTTTCCCAAAAACGTATATGAATGTAATCTGGGAAAGAAAAAAAAAATGACCTCAGTTTTGTGTGTAAATGGTCTTTTAAAAAACACAACCCAATGCATAAAATGCATTCATAATGTAGTTGGTTATATGCAAGAGAGGGTTTCATGCTCAGCTTCAAGCCACCACAGTGAGGGACTGTTTCATTTATTTGCAGCTTGTTGTAATTCCTCCTCCAGTCATGTTAGCCCAGAAATTCTGGGTGTTGAAGTCCACAAGTCTTAAACTTGCCAAATTTGAAGAGCCTTGGTTTAGATTAACAGAGCTGGAAGGGACCTTGTAGGTCATCTAGTCCAACCTCCTGCTCAAGCAGGAGACCCTACACTATTTCTGATAGAGAACAGTCCAGTCTCTTCTTGAAAGCTTCCAATGGTGAAGTTCCCATGACTTCAGAAGGCAAACTTTTCCATTGGTTGATTGTTCTCACTGTCAGAAAATTCCTCTTTATTTCTAGGTTGAATCTCTCCTTTTCATCCATTATTCCTTGTCTTGCCTTCAGGTGCCCTGGAAAAAAGTTTGTCCCCCTCCTCTCCATGGCAGCCCCTCAAATACTCGAACAGTGCTAATATGTAATAGCAATGTGTCAGAATTATACCAAATTAGGGAATGGTTACTATACAACTTCAAAAGTTTGTGATGACCACTATCAATTAGGACCCTGTCTCGATAAACGTTGAAGCAAGGTGTCTCCTAAAATATTCTGGTGTAGATATAAGCACATATTATATGTACCAAACACAAATACCCTTGTCTACAAACTTACAAACACCCTTTACCAGTTTATATAAGCATTTGGAAGGCTGCTACGGAAGCATACAGAAACAGAGTTGCTTAGCGAGATGGATTATTTCTCACAGAAGCAACATGAGGACAGCCATCAATTTGGTGACTTCAAAGAATAACTTTAACAGTATAAGAAGGCTATCAATGGCTATCATACGTATAAGTCAGAAGCATCAGACTTGCCATAATGTTAGACTTGATAGATCTCTTTTTTAAAATAAGATTGATTTATTTATTTATTTTTTTGTTGTTGTTGCTATTATTATTATTATTATTATTTGCAGTCAGCCAGATGTTCAGACTAAGTTTGGCATTTTTGTCCACCTATCAAGTCCTTCCCAAGGACCTGGGATAGGCAAATCCGGATGTTTGATGGGGTTACAGAGATCGCCGCAGGATGGAAGCTGTTCCAAGGAAAGCTGCCTTCTGCAATTGACTGATAGCAAATTTGTCAATGCCACTGATGGTGTTCAAGTTATTTTGGGACTGCACCCAAGGTGCCTATTACTATTGGTACTACCCTTGCTTGCCATTCTATTTCTATTTGTAGGTCTTTGGATTTTGTTATCTTCTCCAGTTCTTTCTCTTCTATTCTGCTATCTCCAGGCTCTGCCGTATCCACTGTTCAGTCTTTTTTGTCTTTCTGATCAACAACTGCTAAGTCCAAGGTGTTATGTGGCAGGTGCCTGTCTCCCTGGATTCTAAAGTCCCAGAGCAATTCAACTTTTTCATTTTCTATGATTTTTTTCTATTTTATGGTCATACCAGCTTTCTGCAGGAAAATGATATTTCTTGCAGATCTTCCAATACACCATTGTTGCAACTTTGTCATGCCACTGCATGTGCAATCTTCTTGCAGCAGCTTACCAGGTGGTCCGCTGTTTCTTCAGCTTCTTTGCATAGGCGGCACTTATTGTCTGTTCCTGTCTTCTCAATTCTGGCTTTGTACACATTTGTCCTTAAGGCTTATCTTGCACAGCCAGAATTAATCCCTTGGTCTCTTTCTTTAACTTTCCTGCTCTTAGCCATCCTCCTCCTCCTCCTCATCAATTAATCTTTGGTGAGATTCACAGCCTTTGGGGCTGGTTGGTAACTCAACAACTTGAGTCCTAATCAAGGATCTAGGAATTGTTCAGGTAGCATCGGAGGATATAAGCTGCTCCAAGTAGGGTGGGTTTTTTTGTGGGTTTTTTTTTTCAGGGTATTCAAGTCTGATAAATTCAGAATTTCCAAATAGCGAGGCAGCCCTTTAGGTATTGCTCCAAGGGCTCCGATTACAATTGGGATAACATATGATTTATTTTTCCAAAGTTGCTCAACTTCAATTTGTAAGTCCCGATATTTTGTGAGTTTTTTTCTTGCTGCGTATCTACAATTCGTGCATTACCAGATATTGTAATGTCAATGAACCAAACCCTTTTCTTCTCAACTATTATTATGTCAGGCGTGTTGTGGGCCAAATGCCTGTCTGTCTGAATTCTGAAGTCCCATAAGATCTTGACTTTTTCATTTTCTAGAACCTCCTCAACTTGATCCTCCCAGTAGTTGTTACTGTACTCAAATCCAAACTTTTGGCATAGTTTCCAGTGAATGATTTTAGCAACTTGGTTATGGCGTTCTAAGTAGTCAGTTTGTGAAATTTTTCTGCATCCGCTGATTAAATGGTCAACTGTTTAATCTTTCTCATTACAGAGGCGACATTTGATGTTGGTGGTGACATGCTGAATCTTTGCTTTCATGCAATTTGTGGCTAAGGCTTGTTCTTGAGCAGCCAAAATAAAGCCTTCAGTTTCTTATTTCAATATTCCTGATTTTAGCCAATTCCAAGTCAGCTTTTGGTCAGCTTTGCCTTCAATACTTTTCAGGTATTAGCCATGCATAGTTTTGCTTTTCCAATTTGCTTCTCAGTTACTTCTTTTTTGTATTCAGCTTTTGACTTGGTTTTCTTCAAAAGGCCTCCTTTTCTGTACTTCCTTAATCATTGGCTCTTCACTTTTCTGGATGTAGTCTTCAAGCCGTATCTTTCTTCTTCTATAGTCTGCTTACTTGTAGGAGACCTCGACCACCCTCTGCTCTCAGTCGATATAATCGATCAACATCACTTTTAGGATGCAATGCATGATTCATAGTCATAAGCTTTCTTGTTTTTCTGTCCAAATTGTCCAGCTCCATCTGGGTCTAGTCAATTATTCCTGCAGCGTATCGAATTGCAGGTATAGCCCAAGTATTTATTGCTTTTATCATGTTTCCACCTCTCAATTTGGACTTTAAAATCTTGTGAATTCTACGAAAGTATTTGGCTGAAGTTGATTCCTTGACTTTATTATGCATTAAATCAAATTCTAAAATCTCAAGGTAACCTGCTTCTGGTTTCATTGCCTTTATCATTTCTTCATTGTCAAGTTCTATTCCCAGCCAGAATTAATCCCTCAGTCTCTTTCTTTAACTTTTCTGCTCTTAGCCGTTGTTGTTGTTGTTGTTGTTGTTGTTGTTGTTGTTGTTGTTGTTGTTGTTGTTGTTGTTATTATTATTATTATTATTATTATTATTATTATTATTGCAGCATCAAGTGTTGAGGTAGAGCTCTCATCTCACAATCAGGAGGCTGTGAGTTCAATCCTAGGTAGCAGCAGATATTTCTCTATGGGCCCAATGGGTAAATATCTGCTGTGAACTCTGCATTGAAGGGCATCCAGCCAGTAAACACTCAGCTCCATTCAGTTGCTCTGACTATACCTGATACAAGGGATTACAGGATTATTAAAAGACCAAAATAATATTATTAAAGCATTCAGGGTAGCCAACCTGATTCGCAGGGATTCTAAAGCTCCATTGTCAGGTTTCCTGCCCCATCTGACATTTCAAATGTTTTAAGGATATTTTGTTGTTTCAAAATGTGAAACTGGTATCTTTTGTTACAAAACTCCATTCCAGTTTCCACGTAAGCCTGCCTACTTGGAAAATAGTGGGCATGGGACATTTTTTTTAAAAATGTCGCTACATATGCAGAAAACAACAAACCTCTAACATAATGGCAGAGGTGAGGATGCCGTGTGGTGCAGCATTGCAGGCTAACTCTGCCAACTGCTAGCAGTTCTCACTGGCTCAAGGTTGACTCAGCCTTCCATCCTTCTGAGGTCAGTAAAATGAGGACTCAGATTGTTGGGGGCAAGAGGCTGACTCTGTAAAACCACTTAAAGAGGGTTGTGAAGCATTGTGGAGCAGTATATGAATCTAAGTGCTACTGCTATTGCTTGGCAGAGAAAGAGAAATTTCACTAATTCTGTTTTCTTTGAATGGATATTTTGACTGGCACTCTTGCCAGATTTTATGATAGGAGATGTTCATTCTTGTGGATAATTATAGTGAGAAAACATCCATGCTATTTTTGAATGCCCAAAGTACCGATTGTCTGTAAAAGTAGCCTCATGCAAAGTCACATAGATCTATGAAGTTTATCGCAATATTTTCGTGACTCCCTTCTAGTACAAGATAGAATATAGCCTTTTATAGGTAGTCCTCAACTTACAACCACAATTAAGTCCAACATTTTTGTTGCCAAGTGAGACATTTGTTAAGTGAGTTCAGCCCCATTGTACGACCTTTCCTGCCACAGGTGTTAAGCAAATCACTGCAGCTGTTAAATTAGCAACACAATTATTAAGTGAATCTGGCTTCTCCATTGACTTTGTGTGTCAATAGGTCACAAAAGGGGATCGCATGACCTCAGGATGCTGCAACTGTCATAAATATGAGTCAGTTGCCAAGCAGTTAATTTTTGAACTTCTAACTATGGGTTATGAGTTTCAAAAATGGTCATAAGTCACTTTTTCAGGATCACTGTAACTTTGAATGGTCAAACAAACAAAGTTGTTGTAAGTCAACAACTACCTGTATTGCTATATGGATAGATTCAATTTATGAATGAAATGGAACCTGTCCATCATAAGTTATGACAGTTATAAAGTGGCTCACTCACATGAGTAACCTGATTTTACTATCTTTTTTGTACTTACAGTAGCACTAGCACTAGCAGTAGCACTTAGATTTGTATACCACTTCATAGTGCTTTACAGCCCTCTCTAAGTGGTTTACAGAGTCAGGATATTTTCCCCAACCATTTGTATCCTCATTTTACTAACCTCAGAAGGATGGAAGGCTGAGTCAACCTTGAGCCAGTGATGATTGAACTGTTGGAAGTGGGCAGAGTTAGCCTGAAGTACTGCATTCTCACCATTGTGCGAAGGAAGGAAGGAAGGAAGGAAGGAAGGAAGGAAGGAAGGAAGGAA
>BLBF01000058.1:15397002-15460024 GCA_015471245.1 Laticauda colubrina
AAGGAAGGAAGGAAGGAAGGAAGGAAGGAAGGAAGGAAGGAAGGAAGAATAGCAACAGCACTAGCACTTAGACGTATGTACTGCTTTACAACCTTCTCTAAGTAGTTAACAGAGTCTATTGCCCCCAACAATCTGGGTCCTCCTTTTACCCACCTCAGAAGGATGGAAGGCTGAGTCCACCTTGAGCCTGGTGAGATTCGAACTGCCAAATTGCAGGCAGTCAGCAGAAGTAGCCTGCAGTACTACACCCTGACCAGTACACCACCATGGCGTATAGTAAGTAAATACAGTAGTTGTAAAGAGACCACTGCAATCATTCAATGAAAACTGCAGTCACTGAGTAAATCAATGGTCTGCTATGGGCTTGTTTTGTTGCAACCGGAACTAAATGCCACTTTTTGACAAAACATGGTAAAATGTGATTATGTGACTAGGGATGGTGAAAATGGCTGTAAATGGACATTGGAACTAAGGGTAACAGCCGTAATTTGAAGACTACTTGTATCATCTGTTCCAGACACAATTTCCTGTGTTTTTAGATGTTTTTTCTCCACTTTCATTGAGTTTTAAGATTTTTTTTTACAAGTACATTTATTTGATTTGCTTCAGTAAATAAAATAAGCTTTGTAAGCATATGGAGGAAATTTGCAATAAATGTTTGCAAGGAAGAAGAATAAAATATGAACTACCATGATTATGATTTTCAGCAAACACATAAAACAATTCCAAACAAAGAAAATAATAAATTGGCTAGATTATGTTTATATTGACTTGCTAGTTTTTTTCATATATGATGATTGAACTCTGTTTAGCAATGGTATTGCTTTTACTGTTCCTTTTAATTTATATATCCTATTAATCTTGGTAGCATACCATCCACACAAAGGAACTTTACTATTCTTTTTTTCCCTCTTTCAAAAATGTAGTACGCATTAAAAAAATAAAAGTTTATACCCTGAATTTTCTCTGAGGCTGTCATACAATAATGTTGAGATACGTTTATGTGTTTGCTGGCAATATTGCTCCCTTCCATCAAGGAGTCTAAATAACTTTGTTTTCCCATTACCACTGATAATGGGACACAGGAGATTTCTCCTAAGAAAGCTATGAGAAGCTTTAATAAGATATCAACCTGAAGATTTAAAATCCTAATTCATGCAGTAAGTGTTCAATAGAACAAATAGGGACAGCAATACTTTATTCATTTTACATGGTACCTGTAGCAAGCTTGATGGGGCAAGAGTGATTAAATTTTTAGCCTTTATGGATGATGATGATGATGATGATGATGATGATGATGATGATGGTGATGATGATCAGCTGCCACCTTATGCTTGTTTCTGCTTCACTGTGCAGTGACAGTCTGCCATGAACTTTGGGGAGGGTGGGCGAGATAGGCAATGCTTGGGGGAAAGTGGAAGTACTTCTGTATCTCCCTGGGAAGCTGCTTCAAGGTCAACTATCTGGGAGAGAAAAGCAACTGCACACCAACCTATGCTTGAAGTAACTGATCTCAAAACATCTTACCTGAACCTGACTGGTCATGGGAAAGAGGAGTCAACCTTGGGAGGCATTTAAGAGAGGAAAAAGTTGAATTTAGGGATTTGGGCATGCAATTCTCAGTTCTGGCTATGTACTTGACTTTTAATATAACTATACCTTTCTCAACCAATGGATCCAAGGATCATTTCTACTTAGAGGTTTAAAGGTTGTCAATGATGATGAAGAATATTTTGGTGGAGGAGGGGAGATCATATTTTTTAAATAAAACTTTCTGACTTGTATAGATCAGTATTTCTAGTCTTTTAATTTTCAGCAGGCTTTTGTCCCAAATTTCAGAAGTGCAATTGTAGGATAGCTCTAAAAAAATTTGATAGCCATATAACCATCGATTGAGTTGTCCATCATATACAGAAGTATATTTTAATGCATTTTTTTCAATAAAGCAAACCTGGCTGAAGCCATACTATGCTGCATAGTTGCTATGAAGCTTGAGAGAGGAAAGGGAGGAAGGAAGTAGATAGCCCAGATAAAAGTTAAAATAAAAAGATTTCCCTGTGGGAACCAAGGTCATCACAACAAGTGGCTGATGAAGAAGGAGTGGAGCCTGCCAGCTGTATTCACTGGACAATGTGACTGGTGACACCTGGGAAGGGGAAACTGTTACTCTTTTAATTGCCATATTTTTCAGAGTATAAGACACAATTTTTCCACTCCCAGAAGTGGGTGGAAATGTCTGTGCTTCTTATACAATGAATGTTGACAAAGTCATGCCCACCTGCCACCCCCCCCCCTTCGGCCTCTGCTTCCCAGCAATTTGCCTCCTTGCAGCAAACAGCCTGGTCAGCTTCAGCACAGCCTGATTTGGCACAACCAGCTGATTGGCGGTTGGATTGGCCTTCTGACAATCAGCTGTTTCAGGTTGCAGGGATTGCTATCGCCTATTGCTGCCTCCACGTGCCCCATTTTCAGCCTCAGTGCACCCCATTTTCTGCCTGTTCAATCCCCACCACCCAGAACAGGGTAAAAATGGGGCACGTAGAGGCCAAAAACGAGGTGTGTGGAGGCTGAAAATGGGGCATGCAGAAGTAGCAATAAGTAATGGCAACTCCTGCAGCCTGAAACAGCTTATCGTCGGGAGGCCGATCCAACCAACAATCAGCTGCTTGTGCTAATCAGGCTGTGCTGAAGCTGAAACAGGTTATTTGCTGTTGCTGCAAGGAGGCAGAGGCAGATTTTTTTCTTGTTTTCCTCCCCAAAAGCTAGGTGCATCTTATACTCTGGAGCTTCTTATACTCCAAAAAATATGGCAAGTAAAAACCATGGGAACTTTCAGAGTTGGTTTTCATGGGCTATGCCAATATTATGTATCCAATAAGCATGTTTCTTTGAGGAATGTAGAGTTCTGTTTCAATGGGTGTGTTACTCAGAACACTGATATAATTCTTTCAGCCTAAATAATGCAATATTTTATAAGCAATATGTAGGGGAAGAAAGGTAGCAGAATTGGGGCAAAAACTTATTTGGACTGAATCTATGATGAACTCTTGATCCCTTTAATCCAAAGAAAGCATTGAGCATAATCTTTTACACTTTCCGACTATGAGAATTAACTGTTCTGCATCTGAATGCACACACTTAAAATAATTCTTTTATAACCTCGCAGGGATTTTAGTTATCAAAAAGTCTAAGGCTTCAGAAACAGCAACAAATTATTTAACTCTAGAAAGAAAAGAAAGACGAGATGAAGATGAGGAATCATCTTAATTCAGCATTTCACAACCGGAGAGAGACCAGCTAGAATAATAGATCTTCAACTGAGGTTAACATGCACAATACCTTTCAATGATCTCTCCAGGGTCCTGCATCCAAATCTGTGCATTTTCCACTCTGCCAGAATCATCAGAGGCTCTTATAAGACTGAGACAGTAATGATCAATCAACACACTTTGTACAAGACATACGCATTCAGAGAACTTCTCCTTAACCTGTAACTGGCTTAGGCGGGGTGGGTGGGGGGGAGGATATCCTTCCATTATAATTCATGGAGAACTATTCCCTAATACATAACAGAAGAAGTAGAATTTAAAAAGAGAATGAGTTAAGACTAAGAGAAAAATGATAGGAACCCAAGCATTACAGAGAAGCAGTCTGGTGCAGAGGTTAGAAATTGTACAATATAATCCTTTCTTAGACGTGAAGTCAGTTGGTGGACTTCTCTCCATCCTAGGAAGAACGCAAGGGCAAACCACTTCCAAGTCTTGCCATGAAAACTGCACGGCCCTTTCCAGGCAGACTGTAGGAGTCAACACTGATCTGAAAGTGTTGCACACAAATGCACAAATGTGTTGTAATAAACCAGAAGGTTGGAGTAGAGCAAGAATGTAACATGCAACTCGGAAGGAAAGATGAACAAATGCACAGATACAGTGAGTAGTAACAAAAGAGACCCAATGTCACTTGGTTCAACTGCGAAGCCTGCAAAGAGGGTTTTTAAATCAGATGCAGCTGGGAAGCCAGCCAATCTGTTTAATTTCCAATTTATGACTATTATTATGTAATTCCATTATCATTTGTGTTGGGTGGAAAGGAGATCTGTGGAACACACAAGTGTCAGGATTCCAGCAGTTATTCCAATTAAATCATGAGCCTCGAGCCACATTTCCAAAACTAAAAAAAGATTTATTTGAAGGTAACATTCTATATTCAGCATTTACCTGGGCGTAGCCAACTCTGAGATATGTAATTCACTGTCACCCTTTATCCTGCTTTCCCCCCCACCCCTCTGGGTGTATCATCCAACAGAAAACATCCATAGCCAAGAGTCATCAATCATGCTCTCCAATTAGATTTTTGTGCCGCAGAAGCTTCAGTCATTTAATCAGTGTTTGAAGAAAATATGAATGGAATGTATTTTCAATTCCACACTGCCGCCTGCTCTTTGAAACTCTGCCCTTCTTTCTGTTGTCAACTACAGTATAAAGTGTGTATACAAAATATTTTATGAGTTGACATTCAGCTCCCCTCACTTCTTGAAGGTGACCTGTACAACACACACAAAATCAAATTCATTACGGTTATGGAAGCTTATGCTCAAAAGGCCCCTCAGTTGACAACAAGTTTACACACAAAAATATTCCCAACAAACACCCAGGATTTGCAGTGAAAGTAGCTGTAAGCAATCCACAGAATCACATTTGTAGAACCTCATAACTTATCTTGTCCCCATTTTTGGACTTAGGGTTGGGGTGGATCAGGAGCTCCATGGGAAGAAACCCGTTCCCATTTCAATCCTTCAAATCTCTTAATCTCACAAATGGCCCCAAATGATGCTGATGAAATTTGGAAAAAATGATCATATTTTTGCAGTGAAATGTTGGAGATTTGGAGTGGAGAGTTAGTGATCTCCCAGTGACATTTCCAAATTGAAACCTCAGCCTTAACTTCCATCCCAAAGGCCTTGTTACTTCTGATGTCATCAGATGCAGATCCTGCCTGAATTGAAGATTTATTTCAGGGATGGACCAAGAACTAACTTTGATTCCCCAAGTAAAAAGTTTGGCTAAATCCATACATTGTTCTGCCCAGGTGTAGCTGGTTGTAGTGGGCTAGGCAGATTTTCTTTAAAAAATAAAACCGACTTAGTCTAATATAAAGTCACATGCTCTTAATTTGCTGCCTCTCTTGATAAAAGGACCAGATGATAGGAAACTCTATTCCTGAGAACGAGCCAAGAGAGCTGGTTAGAAGGCTAAACTCAACAGAAGGTTATCTGATACTTTTGTAAGAACCCCCTTCCCCCCTGAGCTGTTCATAAATACATTGTCACTTTACTAAATCCTACAATTTTATGTAAATTAAATTACAGGTTTGCCTTGCTGGAAATATCTCAATGAACTCAACATTTTAAATAGGGCACAGTTAATCTGATCTGTGAAAATGTCTTTGAAGGAGAGGAAAGGCGTGGAAATTTATATGCATTGCCTCTAATTTGCTTTAAATGTTTAAAGAACTCTGCAGCAATCATTTCCAATCAGTGATAAACCTTTTTTTTTTTTTGTTAGTCCTTTAGCCAACTAGGGAAGCGAAGATAGAAAGACACAATTTCGCAAATCAGTTTAATTTTGTGAGATGGCATATATACAATGGTGCTCATTATTATGAATGTTGGGCCTATCTTTTAAATGAACTGATTCAATCTGAAATACTGGGAGTCCCTCTATTCATCTGAAATGAAGATGATCCATAATATAAAATGAAGGGTGTTCTCCAAAAGATCAAACAGAAACTAAACAATCTGGTGCCATTATTGTTATTTTCACTGTATTTAAATAATATTTCATTTTAAAAATTGATTGCTGGACAAGCTGGGTGTGTGTGCACCTTGTGTCACTTTCATGCAAATACAATAGTGTAAGAATAAAAATGCTATACAGAGATTGCAGATAGAGCTCAACTTAACAGAAAATTAATTACTTTAGCCATGCCCTGTGTTCAAATTCACTGGAAAAGGCAATGATGTTAAGAATGATTAGTAGACACAGAAGAAGGGGCAAGCAAAGAACATGCAGGCAATTATGCAATTATTAATTAATTATTATTATAACTATTATAATTATGCAATTATGGAAAGGAGCTAATATCCCTTCAGAAGACTTAGTTATATAAAAAACATTCAAATACCATTTTACAAACCCAACCTAGTAATATTTCTAATGTCCCTTTATAGCATTCAGACTACTGATTGTAAAATTGATTCTATTTTTATAGATCACTCTCTTCTGGGTTATAATCCTTAAAGTTTGTAAACTTATGTCAATAATTTTATTTTTACCTTATTTTATTCTCTCAGCATGATTCTTTATTCTTTACCACAATTGAAATGAAATAAACAAATGAAACAAACATTAAAATAAGAATTAAACTGTCCAATAGCCAACACTTTCTGGACAATTGATAACAAAGTACACTAAATGAATACAATTTAAAGTAATAGCATGCTGAATAAAATGAAATAAAAAAAAATCAAAATGCCAGAGGTATGGTAGTCATTCAAAGACTTAGAATTAAAAGGATGCAATTAAAAGCATATTTACCTGGTGCCAAAATATGCTAAAATGGATCCTGTTGAGTGTCAACTCAAAAATATTTCCCTGGAGTTGCCAGCAGAAAGGGAGTGGGGGAAGTAGTGCATTCCTTAAATGGTTTGTTGATAATTGCTAGGCGGACGTAGCTTCTGGCAAGCAAGATTATTACTGGAGAGCATGATTGATTACTCTTGGCTATAGATGTGTCCCATTGGAGAATATACATCCAGGGGGTGGGGAAAAGACCAGAATTAAGGGTGAAATGAATGGTGTGTCTCAGAGTTGGCTACACCCAGGTAGCACTGGCATGTTCACTCTTAATAAATCTTCTTTTTACTCTGAAAGATGTGGCCAGAGACTCATGATTTAAATGGGGGTGGATGTTTTCTGAGGAAGGCATTCCCTGAATGGGGTGTCAGCACAGATAAAGCTCTCCCTTTTATTCTTATCCACCTCATCTCTTTTGACAGGTTGGCCTCATTAGAGGATCTAAAAGTCCAGGTAGGTACATATTGGAGGAGGTGATCCTTCAGGGAACTTGAGGGCATTCTATGAGTTGGCTGCCAACACAGAAATAGTTCTTTTCCTTGTAGAGGTTCACCAAACTTCTCTTAGTGATGGGGCCTGGAAGTGAGCTTTAGTAAATGATCTTTAAGTTCAGGGAGATACATATGAGAGGAAGTACTCAGAGTCTGATGTACTTCCACCCAGAACGAACAAGCTCCAATTCTGCTTATGAAATCAAGCAAGGTCAGATAGCATTGCTACAATGGTGTGATTCAATTTTTTTTTTACTACCAGTTCTCTGGGCGTGGCAAGGGAAGGATACTGCAAAATCTCCACTCAGAGGTGGTATTTGCTGGTCCTCTGAACTACTCAAAATTTCCACTATCGGTTCTCCAGAACTGGTCAGAACCTGCTGAATACCACCTCTGCATTGCTAACTGAGCTGGACAAAAGAGAACAAGAAGATCTGGGTGGCTTTTTGTTTGTTTGCTTTTTTTCCCTCTTATTAAAGACATTACAGAATACTCTGGAAATCTATCCGAGCTTTGAATTAATTCAGATCATAGCCATGCAAAACTGAACCATGCTTCTCTAACAAAAACATAGCTGAATTCTCTACCATGGATTGTTTGAGACAGTTGTCAAAACTAAAGACTACATATATATCCATATCTGCATACCTATAGCAACTTTTATTTTGAAAGTTGATTATAATAAAGAAAGCTGCTAAAATTATCCTTCTTACCATAAGTTGTGTATTTACATTAATGGATGTGACTAAAAGAAGCCATGTAATGTAATTTTCTACAACTCATCTGTGAAAATACAATCAGGTTTTTCAACCTTATAATTAGGAAAAACCTGTTAGGGATAAATTTGGTGCATCTTTAAATTAACATACCAGTAAATGACTGTTTATTGCAATTTTCAAAATTTGCATGTCTAAGGTAAAGGTTCCCCTCACATATACATGCTAGTTGTTTCTGGCTCTAGGGGGCTGTGCTCATCTCTGTTATAAAACTGAAGAGCCAACACTGTCCGAAGACATGTCTGTGGTCATGTAGCCAGCATGAGTAAATGCCAAAGGTGCACAGAACACTGTTACCTTCCCATCAAAGTGGTCCATATTTTTCTATTTGCATTTTACATGCTTTCGAACTACTAGGTTGGCAGAAGCTGGGACAAGTAACAGGAGCTCACTCCATTACTTGGCACCAGGGATCCGAACTGCTGACCTTTCTGTTCCACAAGCTCAGAGTTTTAGCTAGGAGTCCTTTAAAAAGATGAGAAAAGTGGTCATACAATTTTGTGTTTTCCAACTGTAAGTTAACATGACAGTGAGAAGTTAAACTATTGCAAAATAATGGAAATATGTGTATTTCATCTAAAAGTAAAATTAAGCTATGTTTTGAAGCAAGTTGACAACCAACATTAATTATTGCATCGAGGAACCTAAAAAAGCATATTTTAATTGTATAATGTTGTCTTTATGTTGTGCACCTCCATTTGGAGGCCCTAGAATAGGCAAAGCCAATACTGAAGAATCTAAAGAACTTAAAAGCGAAAAAAAAGTCACAAAAATAATTTTGACTTCCAAAACTTTGTATTTCAGATGCTGTAAAAGAAAAAGAAAAAAACAGCATAAAGAATCAAATTCACATTGGCAATGTAGGATTGTTACGTAGGTGCCAGTGTGATGCAATTCAGGAATTTTCTCAATTACAAAGGTTAGCTGTAGCAAAAATTGATTTCAGAAATTTAGCAGGAACAGAGATCAATTTCTATATATTCTCTTTCTACTACTCACTTCAACATCACATCATCTAGCAGCCAGGAAAGGAAAAAAAACAACAAATTCTTAGAGAATAAAACAGTCAGTGAAAATATATATCATCTTTAAAAAAAAAAAAATAGCTGGATCATTTCACAGATTGCCTTGATCACATAATACAACTAATAGGTTTGGGACATACTTCTGAAAAGATAAGAGTGTTGCTCCCAAATGGAACTATCTTCCACCTGCAGATATGCAACTACAGGCAGTCCTCAACTTACAACAGTTCATTTAGTGACCATTCAAAGTTAATGTTCTTACTCAAACCCTTTTCCAATAAAACAAACAATAACCAAAGGGAACAGAAACCTTTTAATGAGTCTTACGAATCCCCGGTGAAAAGGCTGCTGCAAATTAATTAACTCTGATAAACAAGAGTTAACAAGCCTCGCCAAAACTTTGCAAGGCTGCCAAGAATCACAGATAAGAAATATCTCACAAGAGTCTTCAAATACCAACTTAAGATACTATAATGTTCACGAGGCTGAGTTTCAAAACGTCTTTGCTTCCTGCAAAGAATGTTTACTTCACAGCTGACTTTTATCTTCTTGAAGAAGGGGCCATTACCTTGCAGCCTTACCCCCGAGTCACCCGTGTTGTTGCAGCTGCTCTTTTCTGTGAGCAGCCCTGCACTTGGCACAGGCTCCTTGGGAACCTCCTCATCGCTACTCCAGCCCCCACAATCTCTGAAGGCCACAATCCACTCCCTAATGGTCCTGGCCCCTCATCTGAATCCTCACTCTCCTCAGCCATCTACACCTGCTGCCAGCTAACCACAACAATTACAACATCCCTGAAAAAAATGGCTTATGACTGTTTTTTCACCCTTATGATCATTGTAGCATCTCCATGGTGATTTACATGTGGATGCTTGACAACTGACTCACATTTATGATGATTGCAGTATCCCGGGGTCATGTAGCCATCTTTTGCGACCTTCTGGTGAGTAAAGTAAATTGGGAAACCAGATTCACTTAACTGTGGCAAGAAAAGTTAGAAAATGGGACAAAACTCACTGAACAAATTTTTCACTTAACAATGTAAATGTTGCACTTAATTGTAGCCATAAGTTGAGGACTACACTGATCTGCACCTTTACCTGGAGGAGTGTTCATATCTTGGCTCAATTTTGATGATATGAACTCAATTTAAGAAGTTGGCATGATGTCATTAAGTGCCATCCATCCAGCGAATGTAGTATTATCTTTGACACTTGCCAGTTCACTCCATGCCCTTTTTTCCCAGTTCCTAGTATTGGCAAACTTTTTTGGCACTGAGTGCTGAAATGGGAGAGTACGGGGAAGTGCTGGAAACTGGAAGAGCTACTACTGGAAACTGGAAGAGCTACTACCCAGTGCATGCAAGTGCTGGAAATTGGAAGAGCAGCTCCCCGGCATGCATGTGCACGGGAAGTTGAGCTTCCAGTCATTGACACATATGCATGTGCAAAGACCAACTGTGGGCTGGAACCTGGACAGCCAACAGGTGATGATTGGTTTGCCCAGAGAGATGGTTCTGCATGCCACTTCTGGCACACGTGTCATAGGTTCACCATCACGGATCTAGGTCTTAGGATTTAGTGTTACTAATCAGGAAGAAAACTATGTGTGCCCCTTATTCAAGACACCTTCCCTGGATCCTAAAGTATTTAATATCTTAACCATCAGACTACAATCTAGGAGAAAGTAATTGCTGTGAAACATTCCAGAGGAAATGGATTACATGGACTCCTATAATAAAGGTTTATACCCAGACAATAAACTGGTAACTTGATGGGGGGAATTGGTAATGCACCTCTCTTGGTCCTTCTAGAAATCTTGGCATACCATTAATCATGTATCTTCCAGAACCCCTTATGACACTCAATATTCCATTTAGGAACAGCATCCTTGCATCCATTCTATTTGTACTCTGCTGGTAGGAGAAAAGTTGGCCTACTTCCAGAGTCCTACAAGACAAGAAGGCGTGCATAAGAGCACAATCGTGCCAACTCTCCTTATCGTGCCTATTGTCACAATTGTGCCTATTGTCCCCAATTATTGGTTTCTATTTCATGTATTAATACTTATGTTTATTTCTATTATATTTTAAGCGTTTGACAAAACAAATAAATAAAATAAATAAGATTGTCTTCCATCTCCTGTACAACCCCTATACAAAGAATTCATTTCGAGGTGTTGCATATGGTACTATTATAAAAGGATCTTGGAAGTCTTCTAATCCTAAAGTCTGTAGAGATTCTTGGTCATCAAAGTCATGGTTGTCCCAAAGGTTCTTTTTCAGGAGGTAACTGGACTTTCTTGTTTTTTCTTTAAAGACTTTTCGCTTTTCATCCAAGAAGCTTATTCAGCTCTGACAGGATACTAGGGAATGGAAAGGTCTTCTTATCCTACTGAGGGCAGGAATCTTCAGACAATCCCAGAAAATTAGTGCACCAACATTTGAGAACCTCCACTGATGCACCCAAAACTCCAGGAGGTAAGCAGTTCTATTTAATAGTTTCCACAGTCACGTTGCTCCTTATTTTATGTACAAAGCTTCCTCGCGTTGATTCTTGTCTTATCTTCAAGCATCTTTCCATTTATATATTGTTTTTGTATTCCTATGTCTTCAACTCATTGACGACTCCTGGAGGCTGCCCAGAAAAGCCCTTGCTCTTTTCTTGGCAAGAGTTTGGAAGTGGTTTGCCATTGACTTCTGAGGGCCAAGAGACAATGACTAGTCCAAGGCCACACAGCTGAATTCAAGCATGAGGCAGCACTAGAATACATAGTCACCTGGTTTCTAGTCTGGAGCCTTCACCACCAAACCGAGCTTCTATCTTTAGGCACTACAGGGAGTAAATCCACACCCATTTTCCTTGGTAGCCCTTCAAGTGCACAATTCCCCTTCATTCCCTCTTTAAGATAACCTACTCTACTTTTGACCATTGTTCTTGACATTTTTCCAAAATGCAATGGCCTTGTTTTTGAATGATGCTCACTATGATGATCACATAATTTATCTGTTTTGCGGGCCCTGCATTGGTAACCACTAAGCTTCTGAGTACAATTCTAAATGCTAGCCTTGATTTACAAAGTCTGTGTTGCTTGGCACTTTGGTACCTATAGGACTATATCCCCCTACCAGAGTCAACTCATCCAAGGAAGACTTTTTTGAGAAATGCTGCTCATGGTATTCCATTTTCATGATGTGAGAAGGGCTGACACAAGGAGGTGAAGCTTATCTAGTAAGACATCTGTGCTCTAGAATATCCTGCAGTCAAAATTTGGCCTCTTTCAGCACCGGCTTTCTAGAAATTGCTAAGGATGAAATTTGTTGAATGATTCTTCACTATTATCTTTATTCATTTACATTTACTATTTTATTTGGTGTATCAGTGTATACTGTGTGAGGATATTTGGGATCATGGGTTAATTTTCTCATTTCTTATCAAGAACATTTTACCTTTTTTAAAATGTAGTTGTAAGCTGCAGGAGTCTGGAATAATTGTGGTATGCAAATGTTGCTGTTGTTATGATTATTATTGTTTGTCAGCCAGATGTTCAGACTGGATTTGGCATTTTGTCCACCTACTGAATCCTTCCCAAGGATCTGAGACAGGCAGATGTTGTTGTTTGATGAGCTAAAGGTATCATCACAGGATATAAAGTGTTCCAAGTAAAGTTGCCTTTTGCAATTGATTGTTGGTGAATTTGTCAATGCCATTTGTTATGGTTTCTTACATCATCAGCCAGATTTTCAGACTGAAATTACTATTACTGTTGTTGTTATTACAAATTAAATCTATGGCCAACTTATATTTGATAATTCAAAGGACAGCATCACAAATTCATCTACCAACACACTCTATCTCTGCTTTTTTGACAGAATAATGATGCACTGACATTTTTATAAACTATTTGGACTGAGTCATTCCATTAACCATGGTCTTTGAAATCCAAGAGAGAATTTTAAGAGGACTGACAAATAAACATGAACCTACTCTTCCTATGAGCACTTAGAGGCTCAACTCAACCCCCCCCTTAGCAAAACTGTAATAACAGAAAATATGCAATGTCTCTTACAGAATTACATAATGAAGAATAAATGAAGCTACAAAAGGGATGCTCAGAATAAACATATCAGCTTTTCATCCATGCTTCATGAAAAGGCCTGTCCTGTCTTTGCCCACAAATATTTGACAAAAGAGAAACTTTCATGCATTTAACTTTAGACACATCCTTCAGTATGTCTGAAGTAACTGAACACACACACACAACATTTTCCTTCTTTTTCCCACAAATGGTCTAGATGCTCTGAACTACTTAGTTTATTGTCATTCTATTTTTACATTACTTCAGACATCCTCTTTCATTCTGACATCTCTTCCCAAAGCACTTAAGAGGTGTCAAAATGTCTGCACACGTTTTGGCTAAGTAATGGTACACTATAGATTTTCTGAGGTCATTGACAAACTCAGAGAAAACTTTCTAAACCAAGATGTACTGTTTGGCTCCAAGCCCAAGATTAGGATTATTGGAGAGGCTCATTTGGAAGTGGGCGAGGGTTACTGAAAATTTTTAAACTACAACAGGCTTGTAAGATATGTCAGGTTGCCTTTCAATTTATATGATTTAGTTTCCCCCGGGCTGAACTTGCTTTTTAAATGGTGTGAAGATTTTCTAAAAATGGTGTGAAGATTTTCTGAAAGGGTGGGGGGAATGTAAAGGACAATCTATCGGTCCATATGACTCCACAAACCCTCTTTTAAAGCCCCATTGTTTTTTAGACCTGCACTGTTGAAAAATAACAACATAGATTATGCCATTTTGAGATGGGAAATGGATGAAAACAGTCATGTGGAGGGCTGATATGACATACTTCAAAAGCAAAGCATCTCTTCAAAATATCTTCCCCCCAAATCCAGCCATACTTATTTATATGATTTGGTCTGATCCTCAGCTCTCCACAAATGGACGAAACACATTGGCTACCAGTCCCTACTTTATTCTAAGTTGATTGCTGACAATCTGTGTATCCCCATGGCTACAGTTCCTTCCCAGCCTGCCACCTCTCACAAACATCTCCCAAAATTGTTTCCTAATTTACATGTCTATGGAGATTCTCAATGATCCAGGTCAGAGCTGAAGAAACTTCTTGGATGAGAAGCAAAATGTCTTCAAAGAAAAATAAGAAAGTCCATTCCTAACTTCCAATTTTAATATTACAGAAGGGGCAAATTGATCTGCAGATGGAAGCCATCCTATAAAATAGATTTAATTAAACATTTAATTTAGATTTTGACCTGGCTTCACCTATAGCTTCCATAACCCCCAGCATGCCAAAAGTTTCCTTGTTTTTTAGGTCCTAGTTTCAGGGTGGAAGGAAGGAAGATCATGAGGGGGAAAAAAACATGGGAAGGAAGGGAGATGATTAGATTTTCTATATAGCAACAGCACTTAAATTTATATACCACTTCACAGAGTTTTACAGCCCTCCCTAAACAGTTTACAGAGTCAGCATATTGCTCCCAACAATCTACACTGCCACTACCACTTATTTTCCATATGTGTTCTATGCAGTTACCTGATCCATTACCCAAATTCATGCTAAAACAACTCTTGTTCCATGAACAAGATTTAGATGGGATTTTTGTGTTCAATTCTTGGAGACTGCCTTAACATGTCCCCGCAGTTTTCTTGGCAAGGTTTTTCAGATGGGGTTTTGCTATTGCCCACTTTCTCAGTTTCTTCCTGAGAGAAACTGCCTATGTAACCCAGCTGACTTCATGGCCAAGACTGGCCTAGAAATTACAATCTCCCACTTTTTAGCCTGGTGTCTTAACTACCACATCAAACTGGCTCTCTGAACTGGAATACATCTCTCTAAATGGCTTCCAGACAAACAGACCAAGTAGAACGCAGAAAATCAGTAGAACATAGAAAATCAGAGTGGAAGGGACCTTGGAAGTCTTCTATTCCAAACCCTGCTGGAACAGGAGACCCTATACCATTTCAGAAAAATGGTTCTTGAGTCTCTTCTTGAAAATCTCCAGAGGCAATTGAGCACCTCTGGAGGTAAGCTCTTCTACTGATTAATTGTTCTCAGGGTCAAGAACCTTTTCCTTCATTCTAGGCTGGATCTCTCTTCACCAATCTTTGGCCCATTATTTCCTGCACCACCCCTCTCTGTGACAGTCCCATAAATATTGGAAGAGTGCTATCATATCACTCCTCGTCTTTTTCTTCATTAGACTAGACATACCTAGTTCCCACAACCCTTCATCATAGGGTTTAGCCTCCAGACCCCTTGTCTTCTTTGTTATTGTTCTCCTCAACATATATTTTATATCATAGTTGCCAGAAGTGAACATAGTATTCCAAGTGTGGTCTTACCAGTTTTATTTAAGTAGACAATGAACTAATCAGAAATTGTGTACAAGGTGCTAAAAGTGTCTACCAAAGATATAGTTAATTCCTTTAAGTTCAATTGACTATTGATCTTGCCTGGAAGACAAATAAGCTCCACATGAGGTTGAACCAGAGAACAAAATATCAGAGTGATCATCAATTAGGGTTAAACACAATCTTAAATTACATTTGCTGGAAAAAAAACCCAAAACATTAGCCAAATACTGTTTTTTACATCCTGTTTTTTTTTGGGCCTGGGATGATTTCCATGGCTTCCCTGAAAAACAGTAATACTATCTCTACAAATATTGAGAAATATCTACAGAATGGCAAACAACATTTTAAAAAGCTCTTTTTTCTTATATTGTCCACAAACCTGAGAATGAAGGGACTGTTTACAGTTCTGTATTCAGGAATAGAAACATCACTGTTATCAATTTATAGGAAAACTTTAAAATTAATAAATGCTAGTCCTCAGTATAGCAGTCACTACTGAATTATGAATTCTGTCCTTTTGTTATGTGATGGAGTGAGAAGAAATGAAAGCAATATAAACAATATGTAGATCATTAAAAATATCTTAATCTCATAAATGGGAATGAAGAAACATTGTACATAACTTTTCAATATTTTAAAGGATTCAGACATCCTCATGGGTGAGGAGAAAGGTGTATTGAAAAATTATTTTTGTTTTATTTAATTATTTGTTGGGTCTTGTCTAATTTTGGGGAAGTTGATGGTAGCACAGGAAAAGCCAATTTCCAAAAGATGCACAAACTTTCATCCTATAGGTGTTCTTCATGCAAAGAGGCATAGCATGAAGAAATAAAATTAGTTTAAGAGAAGGAATATATGTAATTCATTTTTTAATCTAGCCAACTGACTTTTAGTTATTATTTGGTATTGTTCAGAGAATTCCTATCAGCTGCTCGATCTCCCCCTTGGAATCAGATTCCAACAGGGGCATGACAAGTTCAAGATGAAACAATAGTAGGAATGTCCTGACTTCATCCTAATAGGGGTAGTTCTTGACTTAAAACAATTCATTTAATGATTGTTCAAAGTTACAATGGCACTGAAAAAAGTGACTTATGACCATTCTTCAACACTTATGACCACTGCAGCATCCCCACAATCCTGTGATCAAAATTCAGATGCTTGGCAAAGGTTTCATACTTATGACCGATGCTGTATCCCAAGGGCATGTGATAGTCTTTTGCGACCTTTGGACAAGTAAAATCAATGGGGAAGCCAGATTCACTTAAGAACCATGTTAGTAATTTATCACTTGCAGTGATTCACTAAACACCTGCAGCAAGAAAGGTCGTAAAATGGGGCAAAACTCACTTAACAAATGTCTCACTAAACAACAGAAATTTTGGGTTCAGTTGTTGTCATAAGTCAAGGGCATCTTGTACAACTAAGTCTAATGTCCCCTAAAGACTGCAATGTATAATTATGCTTTGGACATACAAAAGGAAAAGAAATGAACTCTAAGCAAAATACGTGAGTAATAACAATTGATTTGCATCCTAAATTTGGTTTAATTTACAAGTGATTAGACAGTACACACCAACAGAGAAGGACACTCACTATCTGTCTATCTGGCCAGAAACTCCCTTTCTTGATATCATACGATACATTTGATTAATCAATTGGCCATATCAAAGCATGAATATCAGCCTCAGTAAAATACAGCACAATGAGATAAGATAAGGTACAGCGAAGGGATATAAAATAGCTACTGTGAGACAAAATAGAATAAAACATAGCAGGTAACATAAATGATAAAAGGGTAAGATAAAATAGTAAGGGGGGGAGGAGGAGAAGGGGAAGAGAAACAGGAGGAAAATATTATATTAAGTTGATTGATTGTATCAAATATAACATTAATGCAAAATGCAAATAAATGCAAAGAAAATAAAACTTTGCAATAGATCGTAACTTCAATCTGATCGAGGTATTCTGTCCTCTTTGAGAGGGCCTTTGAGATGAAAAGTGTCGTCTTATTGAGAATATGCAGTGGATTCCCTGCAATAAATAAGACTGTTTCTTCCAGGTGCCCCAATAGTTTTTTAGTTTTTAAACCTATCTTCTGAGAACCCATCCTTTAAAAAACCATGAAAATAATTGGCCCCGGAGCTCCCTCCCTTTTAAAACCCGTCTTCTTTGAAAACAAAGCTATGAAAATAATTGCCAATAGCCATCCTAGGCTTAAAATATTCACACATGTCAAAAAAGATACATTTTGTGTGTGTGGTTTCCCAGACTTAGCTAATATCCCATGCCATGTTGTATAGCAGACAAACAGAGTTCAATTTTGCTATCCCTGTTCATTTCTCCTCCTTCTTATTTATTTGTTTTGGAATCTTGTTTAAACAATCTTGTTTAAAGTGCTGTGCTGTCAAATTTCTTAGGGATGTACAATGGTCTTCCAGCTATCTGCAATATCAAATGGGAAACCCGAAGGGTACTTTTTCAACCGGACTTTCTGGGTTTTTTTTTTGAAGACATTTTGCTTCTCATCCAAGAAGTTTCTTTAGCTCTGAAGAAGCTTCTTGGATGAGAAGCGAAATATCTTCAAAGAAAACACAAAACCCAGTTTTGCTATTGAAAAAGCACCTGAGAATCTTCAAAGACATAAAAGGGGAAAGGGAAAAGCATTGTTAAGATTCAGCCTTTCACATGCACTCAGGCCTGGATGCCACGTTTCTACCTTTTGACTGAAATGAGACTCTTCCAGTTTTGCAAACATCAAGGCTTCTTTGGCAGACTGCTGTTACAGGCAGAATTCAGAGTTCAGGTCAGTTCAAAGATATAACAAAAGCTGGAGGAAATTCACAGTCATGGCATCAGACATAATCATACCCAGCATGTAGTCACATTTACTTTATTCATTATGTATTTATAAGTTCTCTAGCCAACACAGTCCAAGAATTCTATTTTTAGAGGCTATATAAACCTAAACATGAAAATTAATATCATCATGTTAAATCAACCTGCCTTCCCAAAGAGGAATTCCCCTGGTTAGTACTGCAATTCCCAGAGTCAACATAAAAAAACTTCGAAGATGGAACACTTAATTTTCATTCTGTAACAACCTGCCTACCTTCCCAAACACACACAACACACTGATTTTTGTAATATGGAAATAATGACATGGTTCTGATTTCCTGATTTTCTGACAGAACTATTAATCAGTGGAAGGACTTGCCTCCAGAAATGAGGATTTAAGAAGAGATTGGACAACCATTTGTCTGGTATGGTATAGGAAAAGGGTCTTCAAACTTGGCCATTTAAGACTTGTGGACTTCAACTCCCAGAATTCCTGAACTAACATGACTGGAGGAGGAATTCTGGGACTTGAAGTCCACAAGTCTTAAAGCTTTCAAGTTGGAAGACCCCTGGTATTGGGTCTTCCCACTTGAACAGGGGGTTGGACTAGAAGACCTCCAAAGTTTCTTCCTTCTCTGTGTTTTGCTTTAAAAGAACATTATCCACTGAGTTCCACACAAGGCCACAGAGCCATATTTTGACCCTTTTACAGAAGGCCAGGAGAGTGGGGTGCTTGCCTCTTTTCTGGGGGAAGAATATTCCATACTGAAGGGGCAACAGCAGAGAAGGCTTTCTTCCCACACCCTGCCACTCATCATGTTTTAACACAGGAGTGTGAAACTCGATTTCATTGACAGCTGCATTAGGGTTGTGTTTGACCTTGGGGGGGGGGGGCAGGGGCATGGCCAGCTCAATGTTACTCAACAACCTCCTGCAGCTCTCTGCCAGTGAAAACGGAGCTTGGGGAGGCCATGCCTGGCCACCTGAGCTCCATTTTCAGCCACGATGGCCTCCTCTCACTCCATTTTCACTGGCAGAGGGCCACAGGAGGTCATCATGGCCAAAAACAGATCCTGGGAGAGCTGCATACAACCCTTTCAACCTCCGTTTTCGCTGGCAGAGGCACTGAGAGCCAGCCCTACGCTGTTTCCAGGGTGGCCCACAGGCAAGATCGACACACCCCATGGGGCAGATCAACATCCCTGTTTTAGCAGGAGGGCCTCTGTGTAGTGGTGGGATTCAACTTTTTTACTACCCGTTCTGTGGGCATGGCTTGGTGGGCGAGGCAGGGGAAGGATACTGTAAAATCTCCAGTCAGAGGTGGAATTTGCTGGCTCTCCGAACTACTCAAAATTTCCACTACCGGCTCTCCAGAACTGGTCAGAACCTACTGAATTACCACCTCTGCAAGCAACAGCTCTGAGTTATTGTTATTATTTGCTTTAATATTCCAGTCTTCATACTTGGAGCTCTTAGTAACTAAAGTATTTAAGTGTCTCACCTCTTCTTACTTTTTCATTTGTTGACAGCCGGCTTTCTCAGCCCAACATAACCTGGTAACAACCTTAAAACTAATTTCTATTGAAGCTTCCTGAGTAATTCAGCAAAGACTCATTATAGTTTTATTCGTCAATTATCTGTCTCTGAACAATTTGCATTTTCATTTCCAATTCATTCTGCTTCAATTTTCTTCACCTTTTTCACATAATGTTTAGGCCACAAAATATGCCTTTTGTGTTTAATAACTGGCAATCTAGTACTATGCATTGCATCATTCATGACTCTTGTTCACCAAACGGGCTCTCGTGGGAGATCCGAGCTCTCTAAAAACCATTATAATTTTTACATAATAAGGAGCTTTTTAAGCATCCTAAAATGAAAGTTGATTTCCCCTTCCCCCAAATTTGACAAGACATTTGTGAGTTGCAAAAATTGGGAGCCATTTTGTAGTTATTTTCCCTATCCTCAAATTTAAAGAATACTGTTTCTCAACTATTTTCATTTCACTGTGCAAAACGCATATTCAAAATAGGATGACTTTATCTTTATCCTCAAATTGGCCTCTCTGTGTATTCTTGACTTTGTTTTGGTATTCCCAAAAGTGAAAACAAGAACCTTTGCAGCATCCCCATGACTAGGTGATCAAAATGGAGATGCTTGGCAACTGACTCATATTTATGACCGTTGCAGTGTGCCAGGGTTGCAGTGTCAAGGACTACCTGTACACAAGTGGTCACTTTTTGTGACCTTTTGACAAGCAAAATCAATGGCAAAGCCATTGATTCATTTAACCATTGGGTCACTAATTTAACAATTGGGTGATTCACTTAACAACCATGGCAATAAGGGTTGTAAAATGGGGCTAAATTCACATACACACACACACACACACACACTCACAGATAGACATACATATCGATGCAAATATATTAAGAAGATAGGATATATAATCATTAAGTATGACTGGTTTGTTGTGCATTTTAATGAGTGAGAACATGAAGAAGACCCAATTTGTTACAGTGGGGAAGGTGCTGGCCTAGGAACCAAGAGACTGTGAGTTCTAGTCCTGCTTTTGGCATGAAAACTGACCAGTCCCTCTCTCTTTGCTCAACCCACCTCACAGGCAGAGGTGGTATTCAGCAGGTTCTGACCAGTTCTGGAGAACCGATAGTGGAAATTTTGAGTAGTTTGGGGAACCGGTTGTAACCTTCCCCCAGGAGTGGGGAGGGAATGGAGATTCTACAGAATCCTTCCCTTGCTACACCCACCAAGCCACAGCCACAGAACCGGTAGTAATTTTTTTTGAATCCCACCACAGCTGACAAGGTTGTTGTGGGGAAAATAGAAGGAGTGTTGGATATGCTTGCTACCTTGAGTTACTTATAAAAATAATAAAAACAATACATAAATTATATATATATGAATGAATGCATAAATAAATGTCATCCTTTCCCTTAAGAAATACAAACAAAGCTGCACTATGAAATGGTGAAATTAAAAATTAATCAACCCATTTGATTGAATATGGTTAGGACTGAATCAAGAGAATGGCTTTGACATCTATTGCATGCCTTCAATTCCATAGCAAATCTCAAATTGTTGCTTCATTGTCTTTTTTGTTGCTGTTACCATGCCTAATATACATACATTTAAGTTGTAACTTATTTATTCCTACTAGATTTACAAGTCAGAGATCAAAAGAAAAAGAAAGAAAGCTCCAGGCAATTCATGGACCATTTGTTGGAAAATATAGAATAGTCACATTATAGAACTGTTAGAAAACATCTTCTATTAGACATTTATAGATTATGCACATTTAATCCTTCAGTTTACATTCATTTTCCATTTCTCTTGCTTTCTTTCTATGTCAATCTACAGAATTATCTCGAGTGTCATTTTTGCTTAATGCAATAGTACATTCAGAATTCCTGCTGAATTTTCCTCAGATGCAGAAAAACCAACAATCTTTTTTTCCCCGTGCAAATAGAACTGATCATTCTTTGCCAGCTTCTCTGATACTGTCAAGTATGGTAAACAATGTATGACATTAATATTATCGCCCGAAGAGGAGAGAGAGAAAAAAACCCACTTTTAACTATTTTCCTTCTACTCGTTCTACAGAAAATCAAAACTATATGCAGCCAATGACTTGGCTTACTTGGAACACAATACACTTGGAATACTATATCTAGTTTTGGTCACAATATTAAAAAAAGATGTTGAGACTCTGTAAAGTGTGCAAAGAAAAGCAACAAGAATGATAAAGGGGCTGGAGCCTAAAACATACAAAGAACGGTTACAGGAAATAGGTATGTTTAATCTAATACAGTGGTCACCAACCAGTGGGGCAGGGACCACTGGTGGTCCATGAGAATAGTTGGGTGGTCCGCAGGGAAATGTCATCCCCAAAGCAACCCCCAAAGCAATTAATGCAGGCTGTGTGGGAACACAAGGCTTGTGACGGCTGCATTGCGAACAACGCAAGGAAGTGAGGGGACGGGGGAAAGGGCAGAGGGGGGAATTTTCCCCACTTGCCCCACACACCTGGCCTGGCCACCAGGCTGCTTTTTTCTGCTTCTTTCTTCTTCTGCTTTTGGCTGCATGCAAGGAAAGCAGCAAAAATATTTTTTTCTCTCCCCCAAACTCCAGCAGAAATGAGTCTTTGGGACCCTGCAAGGTATCCAGCTCCAAGAAGCTGCGCTGGCACAACAAGTCTCACAAAGACTAATTTCTGGCAGATTTTGGGGGAGAGAAAGACTTCTGCTGTTTCTGCTACTTTCCTTGCATGAAGCCAAAAGTCTGTCTGTCTGTCTCTCTCCCCCTGCGAACGCAGCTGGAGATGGTATCCTGCGATCCCAAATAATGATCAACCGGTAGAAAAACAGGATGGGGAATTTTCCTGCAAAGTTTTTGGGGGGATTTCCCAGGGTCTCTGGACCGCAGGATTTAAAATTATGAGTTTGGTGGTCCAGGTCCAAAGAGTTGGTGACGCCTGATCTAATAGGTATGTTTAGAGCCGTGGTGGCATAGTGGTAAGAATGCAGTACTGCCGGCTATTTCTGCTGACTGCCGGTTGCCTGCAGTTTGGCAGTTCGAATCTCACCAGGCTTAAATTTGACTCAGCCTTCCATCCTTCTGAGGTCGGTAAAATAAGGATTTAGATTGTTGGGTCAATAGGCTGACTTTGTAAACTGCTTAGAGAGGGCTCCAAAGCGGTATATAAGTCTAAGTGCTATTGCTACTGCTAAAGAAAAGAAGGACTGCAGAAAACATGATAGTAGCATTCCAATATTTGAGGGGCTCCTAGAAAGATGAGAGGCCCAAACTATTTTCCAAAAAGCAAGACAAGAAACAGCGGGTGGAATCTAACCAAGGAGAGAAGCAACCTTGAACTAAAGAGAAACTTCCTAATGGTGAGAGCCATCAACCAATGGAACAGCTTGCTGTGAGAAGTTGGTGCTTCATCACTGGAGGCTTTCAAAAAAGAAACTGGTTTGCTCAGTCCAGTTGTATATGCCTCTGGGGCGGTGCTTATTTCCATTTCTTAGCCAAAGAACCAGTGATGTCAGAAGACACTTCCATGGTCATGTGGTTACCTTCCTACCAAAGCGGTGCCTATTTATCTACTCACATTTGTAGGCTTTTGAACTGCTAGGTGAGCAGAAGCTGGAGCAGGTAACAGGGGTCCATCCTGTCACATGGTGCTCAAGTCTCAAACCCAGGCTGTGGCTTTCCAGCTAACAAACCCAGTGTCTTTAACCACTGAGCCATTATGCATTTGAAGATGGTTACTTAATATGGACACTAAAATTAAATGATGAAGTTTTATTAATCTTAATTCTTTTTATGGAGTCTGTGTTCACTTTCTCGCAAACCTATAGGGAGTCACAATGTGTAAATACTGGGAACAAATGGACAAATAAATGAATTTTCTGTATTAATAAACTCAGGAAACCATGTGGAAACTATGGGATGCATCCAACTTAAATTCCCTCTTGATTTTCACTTAAACAAATGCTGCAATTTAAATTGCCACCAACTTCACAAATTAATTTCGTTTATACAATCTGCAAATAACCCCAGTTTTAATATTATCTTGCCTACAATTTTATTTATTTTATTCATTAGAACATTTAACTTTCAGTGGTGTTTAAGACCATATCTTCACAGTATTTATAAAGATAAAAACTAATATTGAGTCAGTCTGGATCCAGTTCACAATGGTCTTATTTTTGAACCTGGAAAAAATGACAGCTGGATTTGTTTTATCTTGAATACACCTCTGATAAAATCCAAGAAGTTTCTCTGGATTTTTTTAAGCAAGTGATATATATAACACAAATGTCATTATGGTTTGCCAGTTAGCAATCTAGCAAAAACAAAACAAAACACTGTTTCAGAAAAATAATGTTTTTCCTCTTTCTAATTGATTTTACAGGATTAAGGGATACCATTATGTTATAAGTATTTCCTTATCATACATATGCTTATAAAATCAATGTATAATATTTGTATATTCTCTACTGTATGTTTGTTTAATAAACAGTTGATATTAATACAATATTTCAAACCACTTGATTTATAATAAAGTCAGTTTAGCTTCCTCAATCTATCTCAGTTTTTCTGTTTAAAAAAAGAAAGGTCCTTTTGTATTCCTAATGATTTAATCCCTAATCTTACAAGCATAATAACCCCCTTTGTTTATATCAGCTAATTTTCATCTTTACTTCTTTTATGTATTTCTATACTGCATCTATCCCCATAGAGATTTTAAAAATAAAAATTGTTTAAAATTCATTAAAAATAATGAAAGAAATAAAAATTAGATGAAGAGGAAAAATACAGGAGAGAATAAGAATATAAAATTACAAATGAAAAGTCCCGAAGAGAAATACTATAGCAGAGAATTTATGGGTTGCAGGAGAAATTCAGCAACACAGAGAAGGGGACACCACAAAGAGGACCATGTAAGTAATCCAAAAATGGTGCTGTCCATTTCAAAAAATGGAGTAGAAACTTCCAGATTATTCCAGGGATAATATACTGAAGACAACCTGCTGACCATTTTAGTTTCTCATCTTTATGGCCTTGGATGCCCATAGCAGAACAAGATTCTGGTTGGGTGAATGACTGGAAATGCTACTGATTCATTAACAATCAACCATCAGCAACCAGAGATATTTTTTAACCTGGTTTGTGCATTCTGCATCATTTATAAGTTCTAATCCATGAGTTAATGAAGCTTCTCACAAAGTGTATTACACTTATCTAGTGAGTTACTAGGGTGCAAACCAGAGGTGGTATTCATCCAGTTCTGACCAGTTCTGGAGAACCAGTAGTGGAAATTTTGAGTAATTCGGAGAACCGGTAAATACCACCTCTGGTTGGCCCCACCCCTCCATCTATCCTCTGCCTCCCAAGTCCCAGATGATCGGCTGGGTCTCCTTTGGTTGCCCTGCACAGGAGAATGGAGCTGGAAAGCAAGTTAGTGGGGTGAGGAGGGAATGGGGATTTTGAAGTATCCTTCCCCTGGAGTGGGGTAGAAATGGAGATTTTGCAGTATCCTTCCTTGGAGTTAATCTATACTGATCTGGGTGCTGATTGCTAATGAAAAGGTGCTTGGAATTTTTTGTTCTCTTTTTGGCTGTTGACTGTCTTTTTTGCATAGTCTATATATGTTATATATGATGTCTGTATGCACCAAGAACCCCTTCTGTTTTATTTTTTTCCAACTTGCGTTTTAGATGTCTAGTTGTCCCATAATTAATGTTGCATGCAGTACAAGATGTTTCTCCCGGATTTGTTTTTCTGAAAAGAAATTTCATCATCTCTTTCCAGTTTCAAAGAATAAATTTGCAGCTACAAATAAATTCAGTAAATACATCTGAAATACAAGGAACGAATAAAAAAAAACAAATAGAATTCTATTAGAATTCTATAGCAGAAAATCTCAGTGAAAACCTCAAAATTGTTGGCTAATTTGCAAAAGAAAATATATACATCCTATTTTCCTAGTACAATTGAGCAATGAAAAGTTTTCAAAGTGACATAAGAATTAAAGTTTCCTGGAAATTCATCTGTAAATGAGCACATTTTGTTACCCTGAGTAACATAGCACAAAAGAAGGAAAGAAGGCATGATGCATCTTTATGTGAAATCTATTCTGGCACCATTAGACAGAATCTAATGATGTTTTCCAAGATACACAGCCTTGCCATCATTTTCTCTTAGTAGAGAAGCACATTGTAAGGTCACTAGCTATTGCATAGTCCTCAACGTGCACTTGGAAATGCCCCTTCATACTTTGCAAAAGTTACTGAGAGACTGTAGCTTATCATATCATAGAAGGGGGAATGTTATGAAATAAACGGGGAGTAGGTGAGAAGAAGTGGCAGAGTTAAGATGAACTAAGTGCAAATTAATATGACTTCAGATAAATTAAATTAAATATAACTCTGTCAGACCTCAAACCCAAGAATGACACCCAGTGATTCTTAGACGTGTGGTAGCACAGTGGTTACAATGCAGTATTGCAGGCTAACTCACAATGACTGCCAGAAGTTTGATTCTGTCTGGCTCAAGGTTGACTTCCATCTTTTTGAGGTTGGTAAAATGAGAACCCAGATTGTGGGGGCAATATGCTGACTCTGTAAAACTGCTTAAAGAGGGCTGTAAAAGTATTGTGAAGCGCTATATAAGTCTAAGTGTGATACTGTAAGTGATTAGATATTGCATTAGGAGCCGTAATGGTGTGGTGGTTAGAATGCAGCATTACAGGCTAACTCTGCCCACAGCCAGGAATTCAATCATGACTGGCTTAAGGTTGACTCAATCTTCCATCCTTCAGTAAAATGAGGACCCAGATTGTTGGGGGCAATAGGCTAACTCTGTAAACTGCTTAGAAAGGGCTGTAAAAGCATTATGGAGAAGTATATAACTCTAAGTGCTGTTACTATTCTTCTAAGATGACTTTTTTTGTTATTTCACACAAAAAGACAACATCTTGCCTGACTCAGGACTCTACTACCTGCAGTAGTTGATAATCAAAATAGACAACCAAAACATAAAAAGATAATGTTGGACAAATTAAATGAACTGTGGTGGCAGTGACCTATAGATCAGCTGCTAATGAGGGTCTTAGGAAGGAGGGAAAGGACAGCAGTATGAAGAAAGGAGGACATTCTACAGCAAGTGCCTGAGCTACAGCTGCAAAATGCAAAGACATTCTTAGAGCTAAACCCAAACAGCAGAATTATATTTAGTCTTATTTCTGGAATGATTTTTGTTTTTACTCAAGCCTTTGCATTTTATAATCTTTTTCTTGATAAAAGAATTTGGAAGAATTTGGAAACTTGAACCCGTCTTTTGTATCATTTTGATTGGTTTTTATTCAGTTATTAACCAGTTATAGTTCTGGTATCCTCATTCCTTATTGATCATGTTAGTTGTTCTTCATCTCTAATCAAAATGTTTTCCTTGTAGAAACGGTTCCTGCTTCATGGGGGTGGAAATATTTCATGGTTATTTCAGAGATAAAACAGCTGCGGGTAATATTTTCTAATTTGTATTTAATTAAGCTTTGGTCAATTAGAATCAGTATTTACCTAACATTTTGTTCTCTTTACAGACTAAAAGTGTTATAAATGTTGGCTTGCATTTAAAAATAAACCTATGCCAAATGAAAAACCTAACCTTTAAAAAAAAATACATGAAGGTAAGATTCTTTATAAGGTTTATTTTATCTTCTTTTCAAACCCATCCAGATATATATCAGACCAATCTCTTTAGACTAATGGGTTAATTTAGGAGTATTCAGACTTAGTCAGAATCAGTGAACATCAACATCAAGTTGCCTCTTTAAAAATCCAAGAACTCTTGCTCATTTCTTCTTTCACTTTTTAAATCCTTTGTATTCGGAAATAATACATGCCTCCTACTTAACTTGCAAGTCATCTAACCAGCTTAGAGAATTCCCATCCTCCATGTCTCTTCCATTAATCCTATACCACCACCACCATTTTTTGTCTGGT
This sequence comes from Laticauda colubrina, assembly GCA_015471245.1. Taxonomy (NCBI): domain Eukaryota; kingdom Metazoa; phylum Chordata; class Lepidosauria; order Squamata; family Elapidae; genus Laticauda; species Laticauda colubrina. Next base: position 15,424,688 of record BLBF01000058.1, read on the forward strand.
ATATATCTTTCAGGTTTAATTTATTTCCCGTTATCTTCAGTAATCGTAATGCGGCACATTACCTGTCCATTTTGTGCTTAGCTTCTAGCTTTCCAATCTCTTACACTAAATCTGTTCTTGCATTGATCCACCGTCTTCCCTTCCTCCCTGCCACCTTTTAAATAAGGACTGCTTTACTCAGAAAAGTCAGTTCTTCCACATCTGATGGTTTTCAAAGTATAACTGAATTGTACAAGGGACTCAAGTGTTATTAAGATCAAAATAATGATGCCATTTCTTATTGATTCTCGCCACTGCCTGGAATGGAGCCCAGAGTGGCTTGGCCATTCAATTTAGAACATTACAGCATCATCCTGAGTAGTTAGGAAGGACTTGGCTTGCTTGCTCCTTGAGGGCCACTGCAGAGCAGAAGAGTGGGGTGCCTGCTTCCATTCTAAGAATGCCAATGATCCAAGAGGAGATTTCAAATACAGTGTTTGAAGGACTTTGAAATAAAGACGAGAAGTTAGAGAGGTTAGGTTGGGAAGCATTTTGCTAAAACTACCTAGAAAATGAGCGCATAGTTAAGTGGTGGCTAACCTTTTTGGGCTCCTGTGCCAAAAATTGTGCATGCGCTTGCACACTCGCACTCACGTGCCAGCACCCAGAAGCCAATGTGCGCATCCCCACATGGAAAAACAGGAAGTGATGAAACAGGGGTACTTTTTGGTCTGCAAAGCCTGCAGAAACCAGAAATGTGCGGCACAGGTGACATAGGTTCACCATCACAAGCATAGTTTCTCCTAACTGTAGTCTGAAGTGTAGAGAATAGTGCACAGAAGAGCAACTGAGATGATTAAAGACCCGGAGACGAAAACATGAAGAATGAAACGACATTAGATAGAATTCTTTTGGGGTCAGAAAATAAACCTAATAAGGAAAATTTATAATTTTTTATTGGAACACAAAATGGAAGAGGGAAAGGAACGATGGTGGTATGGGCCAAAGGCTTTGGGCATAACATAGACCTGGACAAATGGCAACATTATGGGAGCAGAATAAAAACATAACACTAGCCACATCGTACAAGGAGAACCTGTATAAGATGTTTTATTGGCGGCAATGTATAAATGTACAAAAATGTATAAAAATGTAAAAATGTAAAAATGTATAAAAATCACCAAATTGCTGGAAATGTACGTAAGAACAGTGTACATATTACCATACATGATGGTCCTGTAAAAAAGCACAGGGATTCTGGCATAGGATCTGGACATGGCTAGAGGAGATGATGGGACTAGAAATAGACTATAAATCAGAATTCTTTTTATTGGGAATTATGACAGAGAAACATAGCATTGAAGAGACTTATTGAATAATTCATGTTATTACGGTGGCAAGAATGATGTTTGCCCAGAAATAAAAGATAGAGAAGTTCCTAATAAGGATGAGGTGATAAACAAGATTTTGACATGTGCTGAAATGGACAGACTGACTCTAAAATGAAAAACAAGGATGAGTCAGAATATTATAAGATTTGGAACAAATTTTACCATTGGTGGGAACAGAAAGGAAGGACTCAAAATATAAAAGAGGAATAGGATCTATAGAAGGGATATCTGAGATTATGTGATAAAGCTATAACTGATGATGGTAGATGATGTAATGAAGTAAAATTAAATGTATAAAGATACAATATGTATAAATGTATATAAGATATATATTATATATTCTAAGATGTAAGACAAGAAGATATGTCAAGATGATTTCACCGTGTCCAATATTTTTAAATAATTTATTCAATAAAATGTTAAAAAAACATATGACAGTTGCTAGAATTGGGTATGTCTAGTTTGATGAAAAGAAGGACTAGGGGTGATATGATAACAGTGTTCCAATATCTCAGGGGTTGCCACGAAGAAGAGGGAGTCAAGCTATTTTCCAAAGCATCTGAAAGCAGGACAAGAAGCAATGGGTCTAATCAAGGAGAGAAACAATCTGGGATTAAGGAGAAACTCCCTGACCGTGAAAATAATTAACCAGTGGAACAGCTTGCCTTCAGAAACTGTGGGTGCTTCATCACTGGAGGCTTTTAAGAAGAGACTGGATAGCTACTTGTCTGAAATGGTATATGATCTCTTGCTTCAGAGCAGGGGGTTGGACTAGAAGACCTCCAAGGTCCCTTCGAGCTCTATTCTGAATTTGAATTTGAAAGGATGTGGAGAAAGCAAGGGAGGTCACTAAGTGGAGACTACATTGTCCTGCCTTGTCACAATCATTTAACTTCCTGCTTTCGATGGGTTCTTTTTGCAAAAGTATACAGGCAAGAAAGTAAGGATTTTTTTCTCTCTCTCCCTTTGTTGAAGGGGATGATTTACTGTACAAAAATAAAGATTTGTTTTCAAGGGTGGAGGATGGGAACACAGGTGTTTTTCTATAAATATGCATGGCTCTTACTTACACATCAATCATCTGTATAACTTTGGATATATCTGTGAGTGGGGATATATTCTCTCTTTTTCTGAAGCTTTCTGTATGTTATTTCTACACATAATGTTCCTTGCTCTTATAGGCCTTTGTGGGTTTCTCACTCCTTCTCTCAACTTCCACTAGCAAGATGCAGGGAGTCCTCGACTTACAACACTTCATTTAGTGACCAAACTTACAACAGCACTGAAAAAAGGGATTTCTGACCATTTTTAATATTTATGACTATGGCAGCATCTTCATAGGAATGTGATCAAAATTCAGATGCTTAGCAACTGACTCATGTACATCATGCCTCTGTCGGAGTCTGAATCGGAGGAGGAAGACAAACAGCTGATAAGGAGTGGGAGTGTGGCTCTGTTGGCTGTGGAGGAAAGTGGGGAAGGGCAAAGCCCGATTGGGCAGAGCAGGGGGAGGTAGAACAAGGAAGAGGGAATTCAGAGGAAGACTCAGAGGAAGACTCAGAGAATAACCATCCATGTGTGTGATGTACAATTAAGCATTCTTTCCTCTGCTCGCTTTGTATTAATGACCCAGTTATCTGAACCAGCCATTCCTAAATCCTGGTGAATTTTACAGATAATCTATTTACATTTTAGCCATGTATCAATAGGTATGTTCTCTCCTCTCCTCTTTCTTTCTTTTTGTCTCGCTCACTCATTCACACACAAACAAATACACATAAAAAAAAAAAAACCAACCGGCCTTCTATTTATTCTTCCAAACACTGTATTCATTAGCTTGATTAGTAAACTACCCAGCTGTTGTTGTTTGTATGTAGTGCTACTTATCTTCTAATCTATTTAGCAATGTACTGAAATACACATTAATTTATTCTTCTTTTGTTTAAAGTGCCAATTCATAACTGCACTTACTCAAGAATTTTCCTATTCACTGGTGCTCTAATACAAAAAAGTCAGATTATGAAATTAATTTCATCAGGATAACATGCTTCCAGTGTATAATTATTTGATAATATCAAAATCTATTCCCTCTACAGCCTGCTCTAAATTATTTGGTTATTCGTTCATTCATTAATGCTAGATCAGTATCTCAACTCAAGATATCAAATTAACACTTCACTGAAGATGAAAAAAAAAAACCCAAATCAATATTTCTTCCTTTATTGGTTTCCATGATACGATATTAAAAAAAAAGAAAGTTAACCACAACTTTGAAATCCTCTTAACCTTATTAAAAAATTGTTCTGTGGCTCCCATTTACATTTAAGGAATGCTTGTTTTTACATACTGTTTCCAACTGACTTCCTTCTCTTTTCTATTCTATCATATGCCTCCCAGAGCCCCCAGATTTGAGTGGGCTTCAAAAATTGCAAGATAATTGAATATGCAAATCTGATGAGAAAAGCTAACCTGCGCTGTTCAGTAAATCAAGAAAAATGAGTTTTTTCCAAAGTTGCTATTTGGCTGCAGTTTTACCATATCATAATTCCCTTCCTCAATCATAAGTCTGAATTTGAACTCACATACACGGTTAAAACCCATAAAATTCACATTCACTCTGTAATTGGAGTGGGAGCCATTAAGAACAACAGTCACATCATAACGGCAGTGTTCTTTCTCCTTTCTAGAATCCAGAATTACTGTAGTTATTAGATAGTTTGATTTTTGGGACACCAGTAACATAAAATAACAGGGATGCGGTGACTCAGTGGCTAAGACACTGAGCTTGTCAATCAGAAAGTTCGCAGTTCGGTGGTTCGAATCCCTAGTGCCGCACAACGTAGTGACTTCCTGTTACTTGTCCCAGCTTCTGCCAACCTAGCAGTTCGAAAGCATATAAAAATGCAAGTAGAAAAATAGGGACCCCTTTGGTGGGAAGGGAACAGTTTTCTCTGTGCCTTCAGCATTTAGTCATGCTGGCCACACGACCATGGAGACGTCTTCGGACGTCTTTGAAACAGAGATGAGCACCACCCCTAGAGTCAGAAATGACTAGCACATATGTGCGAGGGGAACCTTTACCTTTACCTTTAACATAAAAGAACAGAATTGAAGGGAAGATTTCAACAAAGGGTCCAAAACATCTCACTTTCAAACAGTATCCTATATCAGAAATTATCTTTAAATTGTCACAACAAGATGAGAGAGGGGAAAAGTTCTTATCCAATCTTATCAAATCTTATCCAATTTGGTATAGTTCATGTAAAAAAAAAGTAATGGACTCTCTTTGGTTTTTATTCTACTTAGACATGTGCAGGTGAAGATGGTCACCTCCCATTTAGAAGGTTGAGAGTTCAATCTTAGATAATGGTAGATGTTTCTCTTTCAGGGCACAAAGAGAAAATATCTGCTGTGAACTCTGCATAGGCCAGTAAATGCTCAACTCTACCCAGTCACCCCAACCAACTGTACCCTGAATCAAGGATTACAAAGTTGTAAAAAGGAAAAAAAAAAGTCATAGCTGATTTTAATGGGTGGTAGTCATCTCCATCTCTTTCCCCCATAAGTAACTAGTTACACTTTAGGTTGCAAATACCCCATTCCAGCATTCCAGGTCACGATAATATAAATCCCACCTATGCTCCAACCTTGGACTCTGGGTAGGATAAAAAGGAAAGAAATCAGAGAGAACTTAAATCCTTTGGGTTAAGACTGCTTTTTTATACATACATACATACATACATACATACATACATACATACATGCATACATACATTGTTGTTGTTTTTGTTTTGTCCAACCCATCACAACCCCATGGACAACGTTCCTCCAGGCCTTCCTATCCTCGACTATCCTTCGGAAACTACTTAAGCTCACGCCGACTGCTTCAGTGACTCCATCCAGCCCACCTCCTTCTCTGCCATCCCCTTCTTCTATGGCCCTCAATCTTTCCCAGCATTCAGCTCTTCTCCAATGAGTCCTTCCTTCTCATGAGGTGGCCAAAGTCTTTGAGTTTCATCTTCAGGATCTGGCCTTCTAAAGAGTAGTCAGGGTCGATCTCCTCTTGGACTGACTGGTTGGATGGCCTTGCAGCCCAAGGGACTTGCAGGCATCTTCTCCAGCACCAGAGTTCAAAGGCTTCAATTCTTTGGCACTCAGCCTTTCTTATGCTCCAACTTTCACTGCCATACATTGCAACTGGGAAAACCATAGCCTTGACTATACACACTTTTGTTGGCAGGATGATGTCTCTGCTTTTTAGTATGCTGTCTAGATTTGCCATAGCTTTCCTCCCCAGGAGCAAGCGTCTTTTAATTTCTTGGCTGTAGTCCCCATCTCCGGTGATCTTGGAGTCCAGGCAAATAAAATTTGTCACCACCTCCATTTCTTCCCCATCTATAGGAACTGGGAGGACTGGATGCCATGAAATTAGTTTTCTTAATGTTGAGTTTCAAGCCAACTTTACACACACACACACACACACACACACACACACACACACACACATATTGTGATCCTCTTTCATTAAATGCTTGATTGGTGGTTCAAAGGTACTGATTTAATGTTTAAATTGACACCTATAATTGTATACACATTTAGCTTGGCTAGTTTTAAATGCTACTTGTAAATCATCCAGAGAATTTTTTTACATTTCAAAGGAAAAATCCCTTGTCCCGTTTATTTGTATTCATTCAATCTTAGTTTCCTTCGTAGTGATAGGATTTAACAAAAGCTTCTGCAGAGCTGCAATTTATCCTGCATTGAGCACTCCAGAAAAAACAAAAACAAAAAAACAGTATTTGATTTCCTGTAACACTTGTATAGAATGTTAACTTAAATAATGGTCTCCCAATAAATCTATTCTGTATTCAGTGTCAATTTTTTTAAATGTGCCGACAAACAAATGTGATATAAATCAGCTAGAGGAAAAAAAAACAATCCTCTTTTGAGAAACACATTTCAATGTTTTCTTAAAACAGAAGATGAGATACAAAAATCTCTTTCAAGTAGAGAGTGTAGATGAAACAAAATTTTTGCACTTTCTTCTAGTGGAAAAAGTATCATGCCAAAAGCATATCAGTGGTGCCTCAGATAGAAAGTCCATACAAAGAGTGCTAAGGGCAGCCGAGATGATAATAGGAAGTTCACTTCCCTTTATTCAGGATACGGCTTATAAGCGCTATGTCCTTAGAGCTCAAAGCATCATTAGAGACCCCACACACCCACTTCACCATCTATTTCTGTTGCTCCCCTCTGGGAGGAGGTTTCAAAGTATTTCTAGAAGGAGTACCAGATTCTGCAACAGCTTTGTTCCCTACACCATCTGTCTGGTAAACTGACAAGATTCATTTTTCTCCCCATGTACTTGTATACATCCCAACTAGACTGCATTGTTTCTCTGTGTCATATATACAGATATATTCATAATTTTGTATGTATGTATGTATGTATGTATGTATGTATGTATGTATGTATGTGTTTGTTTGTTTGTTTGTTTGGTCATGGTGATGTACTGCATACTGGAGGTGGTGACCTTTTGAGAGCTGTATGCAATGAAATTTCATTTTAATGTATGCCAATTAGTTTATATTCAAAGTATCAATAAAGATTCTATTCTATTCTATTCTATTCTATTCTATTCTTATATACACTGCTCAAAAAAATAAAAGGAACACAAAAATAAGACATCCTAGATCTGAATGAATGAAATATTCTTAAGTACTTTGTTCAATACATAGTTGAATATGCTGACAACAAAATCACACAAAAAATATCAATGGAAATCAAATTTAGCAAACCATGGAGGTCTGGATGTGGAGTTACACTCAAAATTAAAGTGGAAAAAAACACTACAGGCTGATCCAACTTTGATGTAATGTCCTTAAAACAAGTCAAAATGAAGCTCAGTAGTGTGTGTGGCCTCCACGTGCCTGTATGACCTCCCTACAATGCCTGGGCATGCTCCTGATGAGGTGGTGGATGGTCTCCTCAGGGATCTCCTCCCACACCTGGACTAAAGCATCCCCCAACTCCTGGACAGTCTGTGGTGCAATGTGACATTGGTGGATGGAGCGAGACATGATGTCCCAGATGTGCTCAATTGGATTCAGGTCTGGAGAATGGGCAGGTGAGTCCATAGCATCAATGCCTTCGTCTTGTAACAACTGCTGACACACTCCAGCCACATGAGGTCTAGCATTGTCTTGCATTAGGAGGAACCCAGGGCCAACCACACCAGCATACGGTCTCACAAGGGGTCTGAGGATCTCATCTCGGTACCTAATGGCAGTCAGGCTACCTCTGGCGAGCACATGGAGGGCTGTGTGGCCCCCTAAAGAAATGCCACCCCACACCATTACTGACCCACTGCCAAACTGGTCATGCTGGAGGATGTTGCAGGCAGCAGAACATTCTCCACAGCGTCCCCAGACCCTGTCACGTCTGTCACATGTGCTCAGTGTGAACTTGCTTGCATCTGTGAAGAGCACAGGGCATTTCTGACCATTTGAGCAGCCACATGCACATTTGTAGCCCATTGGAGATCATTTTGCGGGGCTCTGGCAGTGCTCCTCCTGTCCCTCCTTGCACAAAGGCAAAGGTAGCGGTCCTGATGCTGGGTTGTTGCCCTCCTATGGCCTCCTCTACGTCTCCTGATGTACTGGCCTTTCTCATGATAGCACCTCCATGCTCCGGACACTACGCTGACAGACACAGCAAACCTTCTTGCCACAGCTCCCATTGATGTGCCATCCTGGATGAGCTGTACTACCTGAGCCACTTGTGTGGGTTGTAGACTCCGTCTCATGCTACCACTAGAGTGAAAGCACCGCCAGCATTCAAAAGTGACCAAACCATCAGCCAGAAAGCCTAGGAACTGAGAAGTGGTCTGTGGTCACCACCTGCAGAATCACTCCTTTATTGGGGGTGTCTTGCTAACTGCCTCTGCTTTCCACCTGTTGTCTATTCTATTTGCACAACAGCATGTGAAATTGAGTGTCAATCAGTGTTGCTCCCTAAGTGGACAGTTTGATTTCACAAAAGTGTGATTGACTTGGAGTTACACTGTGTTGTTTAAGTGTTTCCTTTATTTTTTTGAGCAGTGTATATTCATGCAAACACTGTACCTGTGCTTTGTTACAAAACTATGTGATCGGGCTTAGTTTTTGGGGAGGAAAATAAAGGGGGGGAGAATTCTGCCTCTGCCTATCAGCATCTATTGGTATTCATCAGGCTAGTGTCCTGTCAGTGTGTGGGAGAGTTGAGGGCTGTTTGGAAACTGAAGTAGTGTTTGCTGAAGCAAGAAGGAGACAGCAAGGAGCCTGGGCGTGGCTTAGCTCAACTGTTCCGTAGGAAAGCTGGTTGCTGCTGTGAAACAGAAACTGAAACTCCTCTCCTCTGCTTGTGTTTTGCATTTCGAACAGATTTCTTTTCAGGTGGGGAGGAAGAGTAGAATTCCTTAGCATCAGAGCATGTTCATAATAATATATGAAATACTAATGATCTGATAGTCATTTAGAAAAATTCCTTTCTTAGTGAGCACCTAGAAGCCAAGAGGAACATACTTATATGCATACACACACACACACACACACACATACACACACATATATCCTACTAGAATCTTCTAAAACAATGTATTGTTTGAACCAGGTGTAAAAATCAACATTACAAAATAATCAAGACATTATCCCAAAAAGACAAAATAATGAATACAGAACTTGTTCAAATTCATTGGATTCTTCATTTCCTTTGAGAACATGGTGAAGATTGAATCAGCCTGACCTTCCATGGGATACTATGACTGGGAAGATCCTAATCCTAATAGAAGAAGCCTTGAGGACTCGTAAAGAATCTAGTCTTCCAGTCCAGTAATGGCTAATCTTTTCCATGTCACGTGCCGAAAGTGTGTGCTTGTGCTCGTTCGCATAACTACACCCATGATGCAATGCACACATGACACCCCCCTGCCCCCCATCACGGTTCTAGTCCAACCTCTTGCACAAATCATGAGGCCTTATACCCTCCCGGTCCAATGGTTGTCCAGTCTGTTGTGGGAGCACCCACAAATCTGGGAGGGAAGCTGTTCCACTGAACATTAGTAAACACATTGGGAGTTCTGTAAGCAGGCTGAAAATGTCAAGCAAGGAGAAGGGATGCCCATTTTCAAAACGGTTGATGTGCATGGTAGGGCTAACTATCAAAATGAAGTTTGTCAGAAGTGGAACTACTCAAGCTGATCCCTGCCAGCTTCTTGAGCTCTGAGCTTCAACTCTGCCACCCCAGCTTCCATTTCCATTTTTCTAGGTCGATGTCCATGCTTCCCAATAAAGCCTTGAGCTGCAAATGCATTTGGACTAGGGGGCGTAACGGGGGTGGTGTAACAGCATTCTTGCATATAAATGTAGTCCTAGAGGCTGGCAACTTTTAGAATAAAATTGAATCAGATGCACAGCATGATTTGGGACAGAAAGCTATTTCCACAGGTGGCCATGTAAATATTGCATGAGTACCTTGGTACTCAATAGTTTTGAAACTCATTGAATGTGATACTCAATGTATTTTGATGTGAAAATTTTGCCTCAGTACTCATTGTTTAGAGTGGTGCGGTGGCCTAGAGGTGGAGCTCTAACCTCAAATTAGAAAGCTGTGAGTTCAATCATAGGTAGATGCAGATATTTCTCTTTCTGGGCACGATGAGAATATATCTGCTTGAATATAACTCCGCATTGGTGACAGGAAAGATATCTGGCCAGTAAACACTCAGCTCTATTCAGTTGCCCAGACTCTACCCAGCAAGGGATTATGGGGTCATTAAAAGATGATGGGGACTCATTGTTTGTTTCGTATTCAACACATAGACAACACAAGAACTTGTCGATGCTGGCTGCCTTGTGACTCACATATTTCCCATATTCCTTATAGGAAATATTTGTTTGGTATTCATCATTTTTGATACTCACCGTATCTTGTGAAACCAATTAACCATGAGTACCGAGGTACTATTGTACAGGAAGAAAAGCTACTGAGGTTAATGTGGACATGCTATTTGTCACAACAAATGGTTTAACGTACCTTGAGTGGATTCATCAACTCCTTTTCCTGTTCGGTTATGGCTGTTGTAATTGAGTCTGAGATCTTGTCCAAATTCATTTAGGGTTTCTCTCGACTCGTAGGACTGTCTTGCTTTCCTCCCATCTTCACTTTCATCTGATGAGCTTGTATAAGCTAGATCCATTTCATGCTTCGCTTTGGATAGGGGCTGGTAAGGTTTACAGTCCATTTGCTCCATTTTTGATCCAGCAAGGTCATGAAAACAACAGAAGAAGGCTTCTTAAAGTTATACACCTGGAAGAGACAAAAACAGTATAACTCCCAAGCTATTTTTATTTATTTAAATTCAATTTTGAGGCTGCCCAACTCCTCAATGACTACGGGCAACTTACAATTAAAAATCAACATATATAGAAAGCATATACAGAATACATCATAACCAGGAAATTACACTTTCTCAATAAAAAAAATCAAAATCACAGGCACTCTGCAACTATCCCATCCCAAACTTGGCAGAACCAATGGTGTAGTTTCCATTTTTCTAATGATAAGTTATTTGTCTTGTCAATTCAGCTAAAAAAAATCCAAGAAAATAATAGTGTGTAGAAATAATGTAGTTTTTTAATTATTAGGAAAGAAACAATATCAGGAAGACTTCCTCCACTAGAACATGACTAAAATGACTTAATGTTATATCAAAACAACAATGAACTGCTTTGATTTCCCATTCTAAGCTTCATAAGCCATGTTTGATGGAACCAGAAATGAGTTTCTACAGCAGTGTTTGTGTCCTCTAAGTAGTTTTTTATGTGGCATCTGACAGGTACGAAGAATCAGGACCATTCATAAAGTTTCAGCATTATTCAAACCTATGCCTAAAAATCTGTCCAAGTAAAATTCCATACTAAATTGGCATCAGATAAGGGTCAATGAAATTGAAGAGGGGTTAGAAATGGAGTGCTTGTGGGAACACAATGACTCTAAACTGATGACACACTTAACTCCACCACTCCAGCTCTGCATGATCTTCTTCTACACCAGGGGTGCCAAATTCAAGTCCTGTGGGCTGGATCCGGCCCACAGGGTGCTTAGATCTGGCCCACGGTACCATCCTTGAAACAGTAAAGGACCGGCTCACAGTACCTCTGCCAGTGAAAACAGAGCTCCTCCCCCCGGGTTCTATTTTCGCTGGCAGAGGGCTAGCAAAATTAACTAAAAACAAAACAAAAGGAGAAATGTGAGCATGCAAGAAGGGACAGGAAAGGAGAAAGGGAAAGAGGAAAGAGAAGGAAGGGAAGATGGGAAGAGAGCAAGGAAGGAAAAAGAAGAAAAAGAAGGGAAGGAGGAAGGAAGGAAATTATAATGAGAGGGAGGGAGGGTCTGAAGGAAGTCCTGCCTTAGCACTTGGCTACCTCAGGTGCCCCCGATATTGAGTTGGCCACACCAATCCTGGCCATGCCTACCCCCCCCAACACCCCACCTTTCCAAGGTCAAACACAACCCTGATGTGGCCCTCAATGAAATCGAGTTTGACACTACACTATCCTGTCCTACAGTATTAGCATCAACTTCATTTTGACACTGGAGGAAGGGAATGGATCCGACACATTGAAACAAAAGATACAGATTCCCATTTTATGAATAGGCATATTTATAAAATGGGAACTTAGTACATTAAAAAGATAACACATCAAATAACATCAAGTAACATAGTTTTTCTCATTTATTTCACATCCTCAGTGAATTAATTTTACAATCTCTCTCTCTCTCTCTCTCTCTCTCTCTCTCTCACACACACACACACACACACACACACACACCTGTAACCCATATTCATATATCATCCAGAGTCATGTCTTGTTTAACCACAGTTCAGTGAATAAATTGCTATACTGGCTTGTGCACACATCATGCTGAAGACTTGCTTGGTTAAATGTATTGAGAAAATGAGGACAGGTGTGGACAGTGAAATAATTTTGGTTCATGTTTCTTCTTCTGACTGATCTTCTGAACATTAATAGTGGCTGATAATACATTCTTTCTGACTGCTAATAAAAAGTATATGCGTCAAGAAAAAAAAAGGAGAAAAATCATCCTATTTCAGTTTAAAGCCTAATCTATATAAAGGACAAAAACTTTAATCTATCCTAATCACGGGCAAAATTTGCATTATTTTAATGGCCTTCCTGCATATTCCTGCACTAAATGTAAATTATTAGGGGAAAGCAAGATTCTTTATGGAGAACATTTTTTAAGTTGGGAAGAAGGGAGGGAGGGAAGGAGGAACAGGGAAAAAGAAAGAAAGAAAGAAAGAAAGAAAGAAAGAAAGAAAGAAAGAAAGAAAGAAAGAAAGAAAGAAAGAAAGAAAGAAAGAAAGAAAAGAGAGATAAGGAAAGGAAGGAAGGTAAAGAAAGAGAGAAAAGAAGGAAGGAAGGGAAAGAAAGAAAGAAAGAAAGAAAGAAAGAAAGAAAGAAAGAAAGAAAGAGGAACCAGGAAGGAGGGAGAGACCAAGGAAGATATATGTCTACCAGGTCAAAACAGTGCACTGCAGCTCTTCATTCTACACTGTACAGATCATATCCTTTGTACATGTATAGGACCTTTTCTTTATCATGTGTTTGTGGGTGCGGTGGAATCCTTCTTTTCCTTTTGAAAACCTGGTTTATGCTTTAAAAATTAACCACGTGCAAACACAATAGTTGCCAAAGCCCAAGACGCAGAAAAAGGAAATCAAATTCCGGTTGAATATTAAGCAAGAAAATTCCTAGCCATAAGATCACTTCCACAGTGGAACCATTGGCAAGAAGATTTAAGGGTCAGCTTCAATTGATCATAATTTGTTGAGGATACCCAGATAAGCAGGGGTTAATACCAGACAAACAACCAAGCAATAAACAATATCCTAATCAAGGAACAATCAACTTCTACAGTAAACCACATGCAGTAAACAACAATTCAATCCAAGAACTATCAAGGAGAAAACATCACCCCCACCAACGCTAGTAAAGCAAGCCACTCGTATATAAAGAGACAGCAAACCCTTCCAGCATTGATGATGTTACCTAGTTGGGTAATGAAATGACTGCAAGAAAATATCCAACCTCAAAGCGCACCAAGGACACACAGTTTAATCCTGAGCTGTTCTCTTCTCTTCTCTGCACATTTAGTTGTATTCCTACGTAGAGCAGAGTCTTGGACTGAATAAATTGAATGGCCTTTCCCATGCTTTGATGCTATATCCACTTTAAGAAATGCCAAAGCAAAGCAGAAAAAAATCTGATTCATTACTAGAAAAATATGACACACAAAATTGGGAGAAAGTTTGCTATCTTGAGTTTATTGGCATTAAAAAGCAAAACACCTGGAGGGCCCCAAGATGTCAGCCCCATATACATTTAGAGATAGTGGCTCCTTGGTGTGCCCTGAACTTGCTTGTCTTCTTGCAGACATTTCATTACCCAAACTAGGTAACATCATCAGTGCTAGAAGGGAGAGAAGGAGGACTGTGGAGTTCTTAAAGCTCCCTGAGCTTGGTTGTTTTCTTGCAGACGCTTCACCTTACCCAAACCAGGTAACACCATCAGTGCTAGAAGGGAGTGGGAGAGGAAAAGGAGGAGGAAGAAGACAAAAAGGAGGAGGTAGAGGAGAAGGAGGAGGATACGATGTTTCACTACCCACACTAGGTAACACCATCAATGCTAGAAAAGAATGCAGTTTGCTCTCTATTTATATACTACTGGGTTGCCATGTCAGTGATGGTAGGACTGATCTTGGTGGTTCCTTGCCTTAGGGTGTTATATTTACAAGCTAGCTCAGACATTTAGAGATAAACTATGAAAATGCTTCTAGTTTATATGAGGGTTTCACTTCAGAGCATCAACAACTCATCACAAAAAGGCGAGTACATAATTGGTATCAATGCTTGCACCTTCTCAAACCATACATGGAGATGGAGAGAAAAATTTAGGAACTTGAGAGTGAATGACATCCATTCCCAATCTTCTTAATATATTTTGACAATTCACATGGGCATTGTCTACAAGAGTGCATTTTGTGCGTTTCACAAAAATTCACTGTTGTGTATTGGAGTTCTATTTTCACTTACTTTCTTTTTATTTTATTTTTTTTACTAAAACAGTAGCCTTTCTATCATTGGTACAGTTTGACACAAAACTCCAGGTTCCAGAAATTAGAAGTGACCCATTAATTTAAAAAATGGCAGTTGGGTATTAGCCCTTGAAGAGGATACAAAAGTGGCAGTGATGGAGAATTAAAGACAGTTCTAAGCAAGATGCAGCGTTTAAGTAGAAAATTATTCCTTCAGTTTTTTTCCAGCCTATCATCAAAGCAAGTGGGGCTTAATCATCTAAACAATTAGCCCCAATTTTCTTCCCCAAACCTGTTAACTCTTTTTAATGAGTTTAGGATGAAAACTGGCACATTATGTGCTTTGGTACCTTAGAAACAAACCCCTTGCCTGGGATAATATATGGTTTCCAACAGACAAAATACATGACAAAGTATCAGTTGAAATATTTCCAAGAATAGAGCCGGTGACACAGTTTTAAAAAGGAACAAGCTGAATTGAGGAATTTTGCTATGTGATAGGGAGGAAGAACAGCAAATGATATTCCCCACACACCATAGCCCACATCACAACACACAGCACCCCAATCAGTCTGAAATGTCCACCAATATTTTCCCCAATCCTAACAGCAAAAGCACAAATGATAGCACATTAAACAGTAATCTGTTACCTTGGCAATGGGGACCTATCTTAGATACATGTCCTACTCTCTGTGACTATAGGGCCAACTTTTGGGAACCCTCCAGAGATGAAACACAGGATATGCTTCAGCTAAGAGGGATGGAGATGGGCATGTGGTCAAAACAGGTCATCTCTATTAAATAAGACAGAAAATATTCTAGAAGTAGCTCGGCATCCATGCTGGTTTTTATTATTCCGCTAATGTTGCAGATATTTGTAACTTCTGCCAACCAAGAAGACTTCTTCTTCTTTTAAATGAATTATTCTTGCCTGGAGGTGGATTAATGAATGCATAATACTGATACATGATGCATAAATGAAATGGCAATATGTTGCTTGGATTCTTAAGTACACTTTGATGATACCAGTTACACAAAAAACAGAGAGCATTTAAATGTAATATGCATTTGACACACTATCCTCAGAGGATGCTCGGAGTCATAAAGCACTAGGAGGATATCACATTCACATATGTATCTTTTTTTTTATCTTGACAGTAGGCAAGATAGACAACCTCTATTTTAATATTAAACTACCATCTAACAAGAAGAAAGGAGTCAAGATGGAGTTTAATTTTAGCTCATAGGTGAATTAAAGCAGACTTCCTTTTAATTCAAGTCTATTTGGAAAAGAAACCCCAGAGAATGAAACAGGTTCACACAAAAATGAGTAAAACAGAGAAATGCTTTCTTTTTAAGGATATATGAAAGTAGAATATGACCAGGTTACCAAAATCTTAATAGGTATTTTTACTGAATTCAATTGTGGCCAAGCTCTCAATTTATAGTAATTATTATTAACCCTATACCTTATTTTACGAAATGAACATACTTGGTAAGGTTGACACCTATTTTAAACATAAGCATAGGGTACAGTGTTCAGAACAACGCCATATGACAAGCCTTATTTATTTATTTGTCAATTGCTTACAAGATAATAGGTATAAGTAAAAACATATTTATGAATACATGGATATATATAAGAAAAATAAAAAATAAAAGAAACAATAGGACAGGGATGGTAGGCATGTTGGTGCGCTTATGCACGCCCCCTACAGACCTCTTAGGAAAGGGGTGAGGTCAACAGTCTAAGGTTAAAGTTTTTGGGGTTTGGGGAAGAAACTACAGAGTCAGGTAGAGTATTCCAGACATTGACCTCTCTGTGGCTGAAGTCGTATTTCCTCCAATCAAATTTGATGCAGTTAACCTTGGGTTTATATCTATTGTTTGTTCTTTGTGTTGTTATGGTTGAAGCTGAAGTATTCATTGACAGGTAGAATATTGCAATGTATGATTTTATATACTATACTTAGATCGGACCAAAGGCGGCATAGTTCTCAGTTTTCTAGGTCTAGAGTTTTGAGTCTGGTGGCATAAGGTATTCTACAAAGAGTAGAGGAGTGGAGAACTCTTCTTGTGAAATATTTCTGGACTTTCTCAACTGTGCTAATATCAGATACGTAATGTGGGTTCCAGACTGATGAGCTGTATTCGAGTATTGGTCTAGCAAATGTTTTGTATGCTCTAGTTATTAGTGTGATATTACCAGAGAAAAAGCTACGTAGGATTAGGATAACAATTCTTAATGCCTTTTTGGCTATGCAGTTACAGTGGGCTGTAGCACTTTGATCATTAGAGATGAGTACTCCAAGATCCTTGAAAGAGTTTGGATCATCAACAAGGTCTTGACTATTCAGCCTGTATTTTATTTTCTGATTTATTTTTGCCAATATGTAGGACAGAGCATTTATCTGTTGAGATTTTAAGTTGCCATTTGTTTGACCATTCTGATACATAGTCAAGGTCTTTTTGAATGTTTTGTATGCTCCAGTTATTAGTGTAATATTACCAGAGAAAAAGTAAGATTAGTAAGATTAATGGCAGCATCGTTAAGCAATTGCTACTGAAGAGGAACTCAGTCAAATAAAAATCAAGCATGCATCATACTTATCCCTAGACCAGATTGGTGCAGGCTAGAAATTGGGAGAATGTAAATTCTAGTTCTGTTCTAGCAAACAAACAATCACAAACCTGTGCAAAAATGTTGCCAAGAAAACAGCAGGCTCTTGTCAATTGTGTTTCCAGGAGTCAACACTGATTTGAAAGGGCTGTTTTCAGGTGACTTGAGGAAACAGATAAACCCACAAGTAGCCTCCACAACTATAATGAGCAGGTGACTGCAAAAGAATATTTCTGTAAATCCTTCCATTCCCCACCAATCAGTTAGAACTGAAGAAGCTTCTTGGATGAGAAGCAAAAAAAAAAAAAAAAGTAAAGGGAAAAAACCAAGGATGTCTATTTGCCTTTTGGGAAACTTTTGGGATAATCATGAACTGGATGATTGAGAATCTCCACAGACTTGAAGCCTTGAAAAAAATAAACGTATCAAACTAGGGTTGTGCAATCCAAAGGACATATACAATAGCCAGATGCTAAATCACAATTTTAAATGGGCTAGAAGGAATATTTAAGGAGCAATTAAAATAACTGGATTTAACCCACTGAACATATTACAATGTAATCAAATTTCATTTCTGCCACTCATTCCTTCCTCATACATTGCCTATTTTGAGAGAGTGGTCTCTTCTAGCAGTTTTATTATTGCAAGTTACATATAGCCATGTACTGGCTGACATCTTCCCAATGTCTTATTTATTTGACTGCAACAATTTGGAATCATACAACTGGATTGACAAAACAAGCAAACTCCTCTCTAAATTAGGATATCTTTGAACAAACTGAAAAGGACGCCTATGAATTCAATCTATGGGTTCTGCAGTCAGAAGCTGATAGTTGGAATTCTCTGAAGCTAGCTGTGAATGCTAATGCTGTGTTGTGCTAGCTGCAAATGTTAGCATCTACTGTGTGCACTTCATATATACATAGATCTAATAATCTTATTTTAACAAAGCAAGGGACAGTATTTTAACGGCACCCTTTTAAAGGCAAATTCCAAATTACCATTTCCTCAGAGCTGTCATTATTCTGGGTGTCTATTGAGATTCTCAATCATCTAGGACTAGGTCAAGGATCTTCAAACTTGACAAGCTTAAGGCTTGTGGGCTTCAACTCCCAGAATTCCTGAACTAACATGACTGGAGGAGGAATTCTGGGAGTTGAAGTCCACAAATCTCAAAGCTGTCAAGTTTGAGGACTCCTGATCTAGGTCATGGTTGTCCCAAGGATTCTTTTTCAGTTCAGTTCTTCAAAACTAAAGAAGCTTCTGGGATGAGAAGTGAAACCTTTTCAAGGGAAAAAAACCCAAAAAGGCCAGTTGCCTTTCGAAAAAAGCACATATGGGACACTGTTCTAGATGTTTCCAATCTATACATTCTGAATGCTGCAATGCAGAACCAAACAGCTTTGGGATAAACAGGGGCTCCTCTTTATATGTATTATCAGAGATGGAAAGCCGAACATTTAATTGCCAGGTAATTGCAAGGAAAGGGTAATCCTTCAGATGTGTCTACTCTACAATTCCTGTTAGCCCAACTCAGCTCAGGAATGGTCATGAATGGATATTACTAAATTTAGCAATATCCAAACACCTAGTCACTCATTCTCAAACCTAGCTATTAACCTATGACCACAATTCTCAACATAGTCCTCAATTTGCAATCACAATTCAGCCCAAAATGTTGTTGCTAAGTGGGACTGTTTGTAAGCAAGCTTTATAACCTTTACAACCAAGATTTAAGCAAGATTTACAACCTTTCTTGCCACCATTGTTAAGTGAATCACTGCAGTTATAATAGGTTGTTAAGTGAAACTGGCTTCCTTTTAACTTTGTAGCAATAGCAATAACACTTAAGACTTATATACAGCTTCACAGTGCTTTACAGTCCTCTCTAAGCAGTTTAAAGAGTCAGCCTCTTGCCCCCAACAATCTGGGTTCTCATTTTACCCACCTCGGAAGGATGGAAGGCTGAGTCAACCTTGAGCCTGGTGGGATTTGAACTGCCAAATTGTAGGTGGCTGGCAGAAGTAGCCTGCAGGACTGTGCCACCAAAGCCACATCAACACACAAATGCCACAAGTTCTTTATGTGCAGCCTTCAAGTCGCAAGCATGGAAAGGGCACATTTGGACAAGGTTATTGCCCTCTTCCATCTTTTGGCTTCTCTGCAATTCCCCAAATCTCTCACCACTGGTCCTGCTAGTTTGGCTGCTAGGGATTCAGCAGCGTTGCCCCCAATATGATATCGATTTTGTCACCAAAAGAAATACGCTTTTTAATCAGGACATCCATAAACATAGTTTTAAGTGTCCTTGAATTAATGGTACCATTAAGACTCTATCTCCCAACCCTTTGTAATTTCTATTGGTGCTGATTTCCGGGGGATGAAAGCTGAAGTAATTTAGCTTGGATTCAGCCTGCCACCTTTTCTCTTTAGTGTTATAAAAGAGATTCTGGTCGGTTCTCTCAGTTCTACAAAAACACACAGAAACAGGCAGACAGAAAATGCTTCTTGAATCCTTTTGTACAGAATTCAACCTGCCGCCATCCTCACAATACTAACAATACAATGAGAAGCACTTGTTTTGCCCAAACTGTCTTGTCTGGGAGACAGAATGTTATTTACCTGCTTTTCTAGTCCATGGACTTTAGGCAACTAACCAACCATACAGAAATAGGTAAAGATAAATGTTTCCCTCGCACATATGTGCTAGTTGTTTCTGGCTCTAGGGGTGGTGCTCATCTCTGTTACAAAGCCAAAGAGCCAGTGCTGTCCAAAGACGTCTCCGTGGTCATATGGCCAGCATGACTAAATGCTGAAGGTGCACAAAATGCTGTTACCTTCCCACCAAAGGTGGTCCCTATTTTTTCTACTTGCATTTTTTTTACATGCTTTCGAACTGCTAGATTGGCAGAAGTTGGGACAAGTAACAGAAGCTCACTCCGTTATGCGGCACTAGGGATTCGAACCACCAAGCTTTCTGATTGACAAGCTCAGTGTCTTAGCCACGGAGCCACCGCGTCCCTGTTATATAAGAGGATGTAACAAATTAAAAACACAGATTAAGACCAACAAAAATCCTTGCATCAGTTAAAACCTGGAGGAAGAGCTGGGTCTTGTCTAGGTGATAGGATAAAGGGCAAGTTGCAGAGTCTTCCTTCCCGCATCCCATACCTA
Source organism: Laticauda colubrina (assembly GCA_015471245.1). Taxonomy (NCBI): domain Eukaryota; kingdom Metazoa; phylum Chordata; class Lepidosauria; order Squamata; family Elapidae; genus Laticauda; species Laticauda colubrina. The sequence continues at coordinate 15,445,010 of BLBF01000058.1, forward strand.
TTTAAAGATGGACTTTAAATAGCAGCAATTTAAGCAGTAGCTTAGATTTAAGCTACAAATAGGAAGTTTGTAACAGGAGAGACAAATACCTTAAAGCAAGGATGTCAAACTCCCAGCCTGTGAGCTGGATGTGTCACATGCTGGCCATACACATACTCAATTTTGAGAAGGGGGGAAAGTTCTGCTATGTCACGTGATGCTGTTTTGATTATGCAAGTTTGACACTTCTGCCAAACCGGTCATGCTGGAGGATGTTGCAGGCAGCAGAACGTTCTCCATGGTGTCTCCAGACCCTGTCATGTCTGTCACATGTGCTCAGTGTGAACCTGCTTTCATGTGTGAAGAGTACAGGGTGCCAGTGGTGAATTTGCCAATCTTGGTATTCTCTGGCAAATGCCAAACATCCTGCACAGTTTTGGGCTGTAAGCAGAACCCTCACCTGTGGACATTGGGCCCTCATACCACCCTCATGGAGTCTGTTTCTGACCGTTTGAGCAGCCACATGCACATTTGTGGCTCGCTGGAGGTCATTTTGCAGGGCTCTGGCAGTGCTCCTCCTGTCCCTCCTTGCACAAAGGCGGATGCTGGGTTGTTGCCCTCCTACGGCCTCCTCCACGTCTCCTGATGTACTGGCCTGTCTCCTGGTAGCGCCTCCATGCTCTGGACACTACGCTGACAGACACAGCAAACCTTCTTGCCACATCTTGCATTGATGTGCCATCCTGGATGAGCTGTACTACCTGAGCCACTTGTGTGGGTTGTAGACTCCGTCTCATGCTACCACTAGAGTGAAAGCACCGCCAGCATTCAAAAGTGACCAAACCATCAGCCAGAAAGCCTAGGAACTGAGAAGTGGTCTGTGGTCACCACCTGCAGAACCACTCCTTTATTGGGGGTGTCTTGCTAACTGCCTCTGCTTTCCACCTGTTGTCTGTTCTATTTGCACAACAACATGTGAAATTGAGTGTCAATCAGTGTTGCTGCCTAAGTGGACAGTTTGATTTCACAGAAGTGTGATTGACTTGGAGTTACATTGTGTTGTTTAAGTGTTTCCTTTATTTTTTTGAGCAGTGTATTTTATACAATAGACAATATAAAAGACCCATGGTTTGGTTTAGTTTAGTTTACTTTTTTGTCCTTGCACCTCATACAACGAAATCAAACACCATCTTCAGTGCACATCATGATCATCACCATGAAAACAAAACAAACACACATCCTTCACCCTACACTCATTGAACCAAAAAACCCCGACACCGCATCAACACTGTACTATACAGCAGAATTCAAAAGAGCTACTGCCCTGGGACAGAATAGAAGCTGTTTTTCAGCCTATTTGTCCTAGTTTTTATTATCCTGTACCAGCTGCCAGATGGTAATAGATAAAAAAAAGGCTGCCCAGGATGAGATGGATCTTTGAGAATGTTTTGAACTTTCTTAAGGCAGCGGGAGCTATAAAGCTCTTCCAAAGAGGGGAGAGGGCAGCCAATGATCTTCTGGGCAATGACATCAACCCTCTGGAGTGCTTTCCTATCTGCCCCTGTGCAATTTGCAAACCATACAGAAGTACAGTAAGTTAAGATACTCTCTAAGGTGCAGCGGTAGAAGGTCACCAGCAGTTTTTCATTCAGTTGTTGTTTTCTGAGAAGTCTCAGGTAGTATAATCTCTGCTGGGCCCTTTTGACCAGGGCTTCAATGTGGGCACCCCAGGTCAGGTCCATGCGGTGGCACACTACAGTATTGCAGGCAAACTCTGCCCACAGCCTAGAGTTCAAGCTTAACCGGTTCAAGGTTAACTCAGCCTTTCATCCTTCCTTTTTTGATTGTTTCTAAAATAATTTTTATTAAATATAAACATTAAAAAACAGTAAACGTGGTGTTTCTTCTTTGTCATACATTTCTGTCCAATCTTTTAACAGATAGAAATAAAGGAAAAAAAAGCTAATACATTTATATACATGTATACATTTTTGTATATCATTTTCCCAATCATCTTTATATTCCTTTTTAACACTTATCCACTTATTTTAATTCTAAGAACATCCTTTCATGTCCCTCCATTTATAGAATTTGTTCCATATAATATTCTAGTTTATCATGCTCCTTCAATTCAAGTGTAAGTTTATCTAATTCGGTGCACTGTAGTATTTTCCCAATCAAAACATCTACAATTTGGAATCTCTCTTGCCTTCCAGTTTTGGGCAAATAGTATTCTCGCTGCCATAATTATGTGTATAATTAAATAGGTATCAACTATTTACATTCCCCTCCAAGCCTTCCATCCTTCTGAGGTTGATAAAATGAGGACCCAGATTGTTGGGGGCAATGTGCTGACTCTGTAAACCACTTAGTAAAGAATTATAAAACTGTATATGTTAAGTGCTATTGCTATTGCTATGTGAGGCTCAAGACAATTCCTTTACACTCAATGAGGTCCAGGCAAACAATAAACACAATATCAAAGTTTAAAGCGTGAATGTTAAGAAGTCAGAGAAAATAAATGTATTAAAAAAAAATTGATTTAAAAAGTGGGATTTTTTTTATAGTACTTTGAAGGAAAAAAAGGGCGAAAAAAGGTTTTTTTCCCCTTTATTTTTTCAATAAGGCCAAAGAATTTGAAAGAATACAATAAATTTTATAAATCAAAGTGGTGACTGTTCAAAAAGATTACTAGGTATAAATAGAAATACACATTATTTCCATGCCAAGGAAAATAAGGCAGGAATGGTTAAATTGATTGTTTTATTCAAAGAGGAAATTATGTTCTTATTTGAATATCACTTCTGGAATTTGTGCTTATGAAGAAAAAAAAAATGAAACTTTGACCTTGGTTTTGTTGATTAGAAAGATTTGTTGTTTGGTAGGAATGGCTAGTTATATATTAATGTGTAAAAGCAAAAAGTTGAGGTTGGAGTGTGTTTATCTTAGACAGTGCTTAGAAGAGTTAGGAGTCAATACCCTCTTTCTTTCTTTTTCCCCTTCCCCTTGTATCTCACACCCCCTTTTCCCCACCCCCTTCCTTTCTCTTAATTTCCTATTTTCTTTTCTTCTTGGTATTTTATATAATAAAAATAAAACTGATACATTAAAAAAGAGACCCAGTCAAGCCAAAAGGTTAGACACTCATGCACTGAGGATGTTATCTAGTGTGGGTAATAAAACCACTTCAAGAAAACCATCAAGTTCAGAAGACACCAAAGACCCCTCATTTCCACCCCAAGCTACAAATATTCTCCTCTACTAATGCCTGTCTTATCTGAATTGTTTGCAGCTTCAAAACATTAAGAGAAATTACACTGGGCTTAAAAGGATAAAATCCTTTTTCTTTACTATTACTTCCTCTTTAAAATGTCAAACTGTCCTTGGAGATGTAGATGACAGAGTAGAAATACAGGTTAAAACTAAGCAGGCCTGAAAAGTAAACAATATTTGGATAGAAAATTGTCTTATTTGTGTTGCTTCAAGAATCCTGAAAGAAGATAGGAGTTGAAATGTCATCACCATGGTTTATATCACAATATTAACTGGAGGATATACCTTTGAAGTTATGCTTTATTTTGTCAAGCAAGTTCTAGACTACATATTTGGAATAAACCTGCTTCATTCTATTTTAACTGGGATTTTATATACAAGCAATTCCTTTATGTAGCGTGGAGATCAAGGGTTATGTCATTAAGCAAATAACACTTGTCCAGTTGCAGTAGGCGTAACAGTTTGACATATAGCAGTCAAAAACTGCTTAAGATCACAGTGAAAGGACAAAAATGTTCCCATTCTAATTACTTATGCTATAGGAGGTTCTGGGTAAAATGGACCTCTGAACTGAATACAAAACTGAATTTGTATTGATCCCAGGTTCAGTAATGATGACACATCACTCTTTCTGTAAAATAGCAATCCTGGTTGTCTCCCTATTTTTTATAACCCTGAAAAGTAGGCTAGATTGGAAAGTTAAAGGGTATGAATCCAAGATAATCTCAAATACCAGTCAGAAACAGATTTTAGGTTGGCAATCCTCAGATATTATTCCAGTGCTATAATATCCCACATGAGTTATTAACTGTTTCAAGAAAGTGAGGGATAGGAAAATGGCTGTACTTATATGTTGTCTGCAAAAAAAGAGAAGGACTAGGAGTGACATGATAGCAGTCTTTCAATATTTGAGCAGATGACATAGAGAAGAGGGTATTGACTTATTCTGCAAAGCACCTGATAGTAAGGCAAGATGTAATGAACAGAAGCTCATCAAGGAGATATCCAGCCTAGATCTAAGGAGAAACCCTAGCATTTAAATGCTAAGACACAATTAAAACAATTAATCAATGGAATGGCTTGATTCCAGACGTTGTGGGTGTTCCATCACAGGAAGTTTTTAAGAAGAGATTGGAGGTTTTAAAGAAGAGATTGGACAACCAGTTGACCAGGGCCTCCTGCTCAAGCAAAGGATTGGACTGGAAGACCATCAAGATCTCTTCCACCTTCGTTATTCTGTATTCTGTACAAAACCCATCACCTACAACCATGATGAACAAGAGCTAAGAGTTGGAGTCCGACAGCTCAGGTTTCTTATCTGTGTTCCAGAAAATGCACAAATTGGTAAGACAGTAACTATATTTTCACACCTCAGGAGTCATTTTCAGCATTTCCTTGATATGATATCATGAGCTGAGTCTGAGAAATGATGTCAGTTTTCACTTTTCTTACCATCTTCTCTATCTGATATAGTACTTATCTGAAAGTTTCAGCAACTATCATACATAGTATGAAATATGGATATGAGATAGTATCAGCCCAAGTTCCTTTTTGATCATCAGAAATGTGAAGTCTAAAATTATATCATCTTGGACTTCACACAATTGCACACGCACGCACACATACATACACACAATATAAAAATATTTCCCTCCTCTTCATTAAGTCACTATTTCTTTTCTCAAGTAATTGTGAACTATATACTAGTAGCACCTCTTTCCTCCAGTGCTTCAGAAATGTGTCATTCTGTATCTCCTGGGGAAACTTTCTGAAAAACCAAAGAGGAAAAAAAAGTCATGTATTAAGATTTTATGGAAATCTTCAATTTTATGGAACATTGGCTCTAAAAGATGAGAAATGTCAGAAGGCTGCAAAAGGCAGCATTATAAACCAGGATCTTCAAATTCACCACAAGACGTCTGACAGAGCTAGACTTCAGAATGAAAGATGATGGATTTTAAATTAAAGATATTTAGAGGTGAAGGCTGAGTTCAGCAGGCAGAAATGGTTCTAGTTCTGGTCTGGCTTCAAGGAAAGACTAATTTGGTAGGGAAAGAATGGAGGAAGGAATTCAGTTGTGACAGAAGAAATAGCTGGAATCTTTTCCATCCTGAAACAATATCAAAGGAAGAATCTGGAACCTTTCTGAAATAAAAATAAGAACAGCCTCTCATGTAAACAATTTCACCTTAATCTTGCAGAGGCAGAAAAATTATTACAAATTGTGTAAAACATTTGATTATTTAATGAAAATATAAGCAAGTATGAGATTACAATTGTTGTGGTTTGCTGGCAGCTGATGTGGACAGCAGAAGTACTGGACAGTGAGGACGAAAGGGAATCAGTCAGGAGTCTGGCGAGGACTTGGACGAGGGTCCTGCGTCTGATGCAGGGATGGGGCCAGGACTATTGGAGAGTGGGGTGCTGCCTTCGGAGCCTCTGGAGTCTGGCAGCAGTGAAGCAGAGGACGCCGGGGAGCCTGTTCCCAGTGCGCATGTGCGCAGGGCTGCTCAAAGGAGAGAGCAGCTGAAGCAGCAAGGGCAACTCGGGAGAAAGGCTGGAAGGTGATGGCCCCTCCCATAAGGGATAAAAGCTGGCCCTCGGTGAGGTGCTCTTTGCAGGAAGCAAAGAAGTTCATTAGATTATGATTCGTCATTGCAGCCTTGTGGACTCTGGTTTGTCTTTGCTAGAACTTCTGTTGGTTTATTTGCTAATTAAGTGAATGTCTGTTTCTTGGCAGCCTTTTATAACCCTGAAAGGCATGCTCTTATCTCAGACAATTGTGTTTAATGAGTTTTGGCTGTGAATACAAATAATTCCCAGCATTGCATTAAAAAAAGGTTTACTTTTACACACAGCGTATGTTTTCTTAATTTGAACGAAGCCTGGGTCAGAACAACAATCAACATCTAAGAACAGATTTGAGTTAGAATATTTCTAGACTTCTAACTACCGGTAGTCCTCAGCTTACGGCTATAATTGAGACTCACATTTCTGTTGCTAAGTGAAATCATTGTTAAGCAAATGTTGTCCCATTTTACAACCTTTCTTTCACTTTCACAGTTGTTAAGTGAATCATTAAAGCTATTAAGTTTCTAACATGGCTGTGGGGTGAATCTGGCTTCCACATTGACTTTGCTTACATGACCCTGGAACTTAGCAACCCTCACAAATAGGAGTAAATTCCCAAAAGCCTGAATTTTGATTACATGACCAAATGACCATTGTAGGTTTAAAAAATGGTCATAAGTCACCTTTTTCAAGCGTCATTGTAACTTTGAACATTCACTAAATGAACTGTTATAAGTTGAGGATTACCTGTATATCTGATCCAGGTCTAACTCAAAAGTAGATTATATCATTTGCATGCAAAGAAAAAAAAACACCCAAATTCAGTTCCTGGTCTGTTAAGCAGAACTAGAAAAGAACCCATCAGAGATGTTTCAAAGATATTGATTGTAGAAAACACTGAGCTAAAAGGAATAACATTTTGACGAGCAACAACAAAAATCCATTTGTAATGCTCCATGGAGATCCAATGTAGTTAAAAATTAGGACAAGAGTTGAAACTCAACTACACAACCCGTTACTTTCCAATTTACTTATTTATTTAGAAGATTTACGGACCACCAATTCAAAGAGTGTGACTCTGGGCAGCATATGAAAATAATCAAACAACAAACAAGAGAGAAAACAACACGCCTTTAAACAAAAACAGCTAAACAATAAAATAACAAACAGATTACACAACATGCTTCTAAGCCAGCTGCAAACCAATTCATCTGTTTGTTGAACAGCCCACAGTATCCCGGTTCAGGCAAAATTTAAAGCATAAATTATGATTTATAGCTGCAATGCACAACATACTGTGCCAGGTTATAATGTAGTGTGGTTCATGAGAAACAAGACATATACTAAAGATTGGAGGACTCAGCCTTGGTAAATTGTTAGTTAATCAGTGGTGGAAGTCTTGCAAAATTCCTGCAAACATTGTTCTATTTCCCACACTGTCCAAGTCAAATTGGCAGAAACTACTTAAGCCAATTACATTTATGAGTTCTGGACAATTGCCGCATTTCACTACATAATCCACAAATGCATAAAGCACAGGATATTTATCTTTATACTTTGTCTTTATTAAAGCGCGAGTCATCTAATTTGGGAAACTAAAATTATAACAATGGGAGGAATTAGAAAGAGCCTTTTCCAAAGGTTAGCTTTGATATTAGAATCCCTGCCACCATCTCATAATAACCACCCGTCTCTCCAATATCTAGCAGTAGATATCAACGTAAACATGACAGGTAGTATAATTAATCATCTTCTGCCAGAAAACTATATTTAAATTGTGTTGCAAATTATGCTCATTTTAGCACCCTACAGACGTTAACTTAGCAAACAAGGCCTCGAATGCAGATAACAAATAATCAGAGTTGGAAGGGATCTTGTAGGTTATCTAGTCCAACTCCCTGCAGTCCAATTTCTTCTTGAAAGTCTCAAGTGATGATGCTCTCACAACTTCCAAGGGCAAAGTGTTCCATGGGTTGATTGTTCTCACTGTCAGAAAGTTGCTCCTTATTTCCAAGTTAAATCTCTCCTTGTTCACTTTCCATCCATTATTCCTTGTTTGGACTTCAGGTGCTTTGGAAAATAGCTTGACCTCCTCCTCTCTGTGGCAGCCCCTCAAATATTGGAAGGCCGCTATCATGTCTCTCCTGGTCTTTCTCTTCATTGGACTAGTCAAGCCCAGTTCCTGCAACTGTTCTTCATATGTTTGTCTCCAGTCCCCTAATCATCCTGGTTGCTCTTCTCTGTACTTTTTCTCGAGTCTCAACATCTTTTTTATAGTGTGGTGATCAAAACTGAATGCAGTACTCTAGGTGTGGTCTTATTAAGGCTTTATGGAGAAGCATTAGTACCTCTCTTGATTTTGATTGTATCTCTCTGTTAACGCAATTTAGGATTGCATCAGCTTTTTTGGCTGCTGCTGCACACTGTTTGGCTCCTATTTAGCTGGTTGTCCACTAAGACTCCAAGATCCCTCTCATAGTTACAAAGGCCTTGGATCTCTGGGTTTTTTTTTTTTTTCTTTCATGATGTATCTAAGGTAACAAATGTTCCCCAAAAGCAACAGTCAGCCCTTACACTGACATTTGTAGAGCTTTTGGTTCGTGTCATCACTCTCTCCCTCATTTACCTCAGCAATAGACACAAACTCAGGGTAAACTGCACCAAACTCGATTGCAGGAAATACGATTTCAGCAACAGAATGGCCAATGTCTGGAATACTCCATTTTATTTATTTGATTTGATTTATCAATAGCTTACAAGATAATAGAGATAAGAATAAATATAAGTATGAATACAGAAAATAGGTACGAATAATTGGGGACAATAGGACAGGGACGGTCGGCACGATTGTGCACTTATGCATGCATACGCTATCTGACTCTATGGTTTCTTCCCCAAACCCCAAATACTTTAAGCTCAGACTGTCTACTCACCCCATTCCTAAGAGGTCTGTAAGAGGTGTGCATAAGCCCACCAGCGTGCCTACCGTCCCTGTCTTAATGTTCCCATTTATTCGTATCTATTTCATGTATTCATAAGCATGTTTATACTTATATGTATTATCAAATGCATCCTTGACAAAATAAATACATAAATAAAATAAATAAATATTAGTCATATTATATTGTACAGGATTAGGAGACAGAAACTCACTGTCCATACATGGAAGGTCTCTATTCTACTCTACAGGTTGTTGTCATTTAGCAACCAAAATTGGGATCGACAGCTCAGTCATTGAGCAAAGCCATCATTAAATGAAACCGTGACTGTGCATATGATTTTCCTTTAGCTTTGCTTTGCTTTGCTTTGCTTTGCTTCACAGACTTGCAAGTAGTTAAATGCAAGCAGATAAATAACCACTTTGGTGAGAAGGTAATCACATTCAGTGCACCTCGGCGTATAGCCATTTTGGCCACATAGCAATAAGCAAGAAGGCATATACTTACACATGCTCCACACTGGTTTTACAGCACTGTCTAAGCCAGAGGTGTCAAATTCGATTTCAATGAAGGCTGCATTAGGGTTGTGTTTGACCTCGAAGGATGAGGGGGGGCAGGGGCCAGCTCAGCTTCACTCATGTCAGGGGCACCTGTGGTGGTGGCCAGATCTCTCTGAGAGCTCCCAAGTTCCATTTTCCATTTTCGGCTGCGACTGCCTCCTGCAAACCAGTGAAAACGGAGCTGAGGGCACCACATGCATCCCTCGCAAGCTCTTTTTTTGGCTGCAATGACCTTCTGCAACCTCTGCCAATGAAAACAAAGCTTGGGGATGGTCTGTGGAAGCTCTGGTTTTGGCTTCAACAGCCTCGTGCAACCCTTTACCAGTGAAAATTTGGGAAAATGTTTTTGCTGGCAAAGGTACCATGGGCCAGTCCTTCACTGTTTCCAAGGTGGCCCCCTAGGTCAGAGCTAAGCATCCTGTGAGCCAGATCCAGCCTGCAGGCCTCAAGTTTGACGCCCATGCTCTAAGCAGTTTATAATGTCAGCATATTGCCCCATCTGGATCGTCATTTTATCCCGCTTGAAGGATGGAAAGCTGAGGTAATCTTGAGCCAGATCGAACTCCAGACTGTGGGCAGAGTTAGCCTGCAATACTGCATTCTAACCACTGCACCACATGACTAGGGAAGTGTCTTCAGACAACGCGGCTCCCTCAGCTAGAAAATGGAGGTAAACACTACCCCACGGAGTTAAACATGACTGGAAAGGACAAACCTTTACCTTTAGATCAGGGGCGTCAAACTCAAGGCCTGCGGGCCTGATCCAGCCCATGATGTGGTGGGATCTGGCCCATGGGACCTTCCTAGTCTACCCAGTGTGAAGATGAAAGATCAAGCCAACTAGCTTCTTGCCCTATCTACCCAATACGAACAGGAAACATGTCAGCAGTTTAGGGAGTGCTGTCAAGCTGGCCATGCCCATCCTGGCCACACCCACCCTGGCCCTCCAAAGTCAACCACAGCCCTGATGTAGCCCTCAATAAAATTGAGTTTGACACCCCTGCTTTAGATAAAGAGCAACAGGCTCTTTGCTGTTTGGAAGAAAACAAAGCATGAAATGGGAAGTTAAAAACTCATTAACCTGAGTGACCAGGTAGCCTTCATGAGTCAGTCCTTCAGACTTAAATCCAAGTGTTTGATCTAAGCCTCACCCCAGATCAAGATCAGATGTTGTCTACAGGAAGGTTCTTCTAGGACAAGGGTCTTCAAACTTAGCAAGTTTAAGACTTGTGGACTTGCAACTCCCAGAATTCCTGAGCTAACATGACTGGAGGAGGAATTCTGAGAGTTGAAGTCCACAAGTCTTAAAGATGTCAAGTTTGAAGACCCCTGCCCAAGGATAATATTATCCAGAGTAAATATCAAGAAAAAAAGATTTTGCCTCATCAGTTCAGCTTAAATGCAATCATACAACTGAGAAAATGAACAACAACTGAGATGTTTTGTCATCAACCTAACAAATGTGACAAACCAACTACTATAAACTTGCTGATGTTCTTACACCAGAGTTTATATTACACAAAACAACTTTACAAGCAAGGGTAGGAAATTAAACTGTCAAACATAGTTGAATGTTCCCATTTACAAGTAGACTAGGAAAACTAACATCAATCAACATTTGCATCCGGTGCAATAAAATACTTTAGATATTGTCACATTTCAGTAAACAAAGACAAGCTCACAGGTGAGTTGAATAGTTTGTACTCTAGAAGACAGAAACAAATGCCTCAATTACTTTGATCAGGAAGAGAAACAGGCTGAACGCATCATTTGAAATTTAACAGACAAATGTAAAAAATATTTACTTAGAAAATATAAATTAGGGGCTTCCGGTTTTCAGGCCTTCGGCGGCAGCAGCAATCTGTGATCGTGCGCAGTTTCTGCTTGCATTTGCCACTGTAGTGCCCTGAGCCAGCCAGCTATGGGGCTAAAGCCACCCCATAGAGGTGGCTGAAGATAGGGGAGACACGGCAGGGTTTGAGAGGAGCCGCATCTCCTCCCCCCAGCTGGCTTAACTCCCTTTTCCGAAGGCAATAAGAGCTGCGGCCAGAAATGGCCGCCACAAAGAAGCACTCATCCAGAAAAGAATGTGCAGGAGGAAGCTAAGAGGTGAAAGTTTTGGCTGACCAGGATAAGAAGCAACATTCAAGATTTCCTGGAATTTAAATTTAAAAAAAAAGATACATCGCACCCAAAGACGATCTAGAGGCAGCGAATGAAAGTGAAAAGGGAAAGTTTGTTTTTTCTCACTCTCCTTCCTTACGGTGAGAGCAGATGAATGAGAAATTGGAAAAACCCACTTTGGCATCAGCAGGTAATTAAACTGGAAAATTAAAGGCAAGGGACAATAAAAATTTCTGATCACTGAAAAAACTTTTTTTTCTTTGCTGTAAGTGAGAAGGGAGAGGAAAAGAATAAGAATAAGATTTGGCTGGAGGAGACTGCTTGGAATCTAAAGATTAAAACTAAATTGTAACAAGACTTCCAAAATATACATTTTAATTGGAACTTTGTAACTGAACTGCAACCCCAGGAAGAGAAAGTGAAAAAAGAAGAAAGTGTTAAAACAAAACAGCTTGTGTGTATTTGGATTAATTAGTGACTTTGGGACTCTTGGAAACTATATTTGAAGGATTAAAAACATTTGGGTGGTTGTTTAAAAAATTTCTACAATGGCATCACTGGTGGATGAACTGAAAATGGAATTCAAAAAATATAAAGAAGAGAAACAAGAAGGAACGGGCTCTTTTGGCTTCATTTTTCATTTTTTAGAAATGGTGATTTCTACTTATGAGAAACTACAAGAACAAGAAGATTGGGACAAAGAAGAAGCCATGTTTAATGAACAAATAACTTTATCTGGGGAAGAAAGGGGAAAAGAAGGAAAGAGAATGGAGAATTTAAGACGCAAAAAAACAACCAGAAAGGGAAAAATAAGGTGAAAAGTAGATATAATGTTAGAAAGCAACAGAAAAGAGAAATACAGAAGAGGGAAATGAAGATGAACAGACAAGGGGGTAAAAAGGGTAGAGTGGAGAAGCAAGGGAGGAAGGAAGGGAAGAGAAGCTATAAAGGTTTGAAATAAGCTGTAAAGAAACAGGACTTATTTAGAGATAATGGGTAAAAATATAACTGAAAAAGAGATTCTGTAAAAGTACATAAGACTGTATTGTTGTATTTGTATGAGAAATAATGTTAGAAAATTTGGAACAACATATGATTATAAAATGGGATAAAATATTCAATGTAATTTAGTGAAAATCTCTTCTTTTTTGAACAAAATAAATGAAATGAAATATGAGAGAATTGATTTAAGAAGGAATGGGGACATTTTAATTACACAATGTCTTAAAATATAAGTGAAATGGGGGGGAAGTAATTGTGTAAAATTTATAAGTGTTCCCATAGAAGCATGATATTTATTTGAAAAGGAATGTATAAAATGTTTAAGATTTAAATGAATATTAATTTTAACAATAGAGTTCAATTGGTATGGATTATTGTTTTAATTATATTATATATGTACAATTTTTTCTTTTTTTTAAATATAGTGTGTAGCTTCAGAATGTACTAAGCAGAATCCGAATGAAAGTTATGTATTATTTTAAGTGTTAAATTTAGGGGAAAGATATAAAGGTGCCAAACTCCAATCAGTTATTACAAAATCAGGAGAAATTTTGTGTTAATGAGAAAAGAAAATAGACAGCTGAAACAGGACAAACAAAGGATATAACTATAATGATTTAAATTGAGATGAAATAAATAAAACAGAATTAAGAAAGTGAAAAGAGGGGAGAAGCTATATAGAAAATGTAGAATGGTAATAAGATATGGAATAGTATATAAAAGTGACATGAACTTGAATTTATGTCTGTACGAAGAGATGTAACCCGGGATCAAGCTGCTTTCAAAAAAGATATTTTATGTTTTTATGTTATGTGTTTTGTTTGTATGTTTTTTAAAAATCAATAAAAAAATTTTAGAAAAAAAAAGAAAATATAAATTAAATATAAATAAAGAATAAGGGGCACTTGGTTTCATAAAGTGCTGTGAAAAAAAATCTTAGAAGAGTAGTCAATTACAAGGCAAATATAGATCTGTAATGTGATGCAGTTGCTAAAAAGGAAAACAAAATTCAAGGTTGAATCAACAGAAGTACAGTTTCCAAATTTTGGAAACTAATGCTCCATTCTTCATTGTTAAAGTTCACTGTCAATAGCTGCGTTGACATGGTGCAAACCTACAATGAAACATCTTCTTTTTGAACTAATGAATTAAGCTATTGTGGTTTGTGCAAGAAACTGTGGTTGCATCCCTGGCTTAATATGATGTGTAAATCCAACCAATATTTATTTTGAAAATTGTAATATCAAAGTATATATTATTCTTGTAGTTATGCTTTCCATTGGGTGAGGGAATAATGTAAACTTTCACAAAGGATAAATAAAGATTAACATCACTGAAGTAGAAAGTGTATAGTAATGAGTCTCTGTAAGTGGGTTGAAGATGTTTGAGAATCCCAACTGATGAGAATTTAAACCAGATTCAAATAACAGGGAACTGACATGGGAAACTTAATAAAATCTGTGAAAGCTACCTTCTAAATTTCCCCCATTTTAACCAACTCTTGCTTCTTGTTGTAGACCCAACTAAGAAAGAACAAAACTAATTCATGGTCGCACATACAATATGTAGCTTGCTTTGTTTTATCATCACATAACATGTAAACCTAATTACTGCAATTTGTAAACCATTGTTTATGGTTTAGGATGACATGTAAACCAATTCATCATGATCTATTTCACTAATTATGGATAAACCAAGCCAAAAACTACTTTGATGTATGAACCCAGCCAAGAGAAATTCCTCTATCAGTTGAATACCAATCAAACAATGTCCTTGGGACATTACTGTAGTTACCTCGGTTACACTGCATTTCCTCTCTGCCTAGCAGATGAACTAAGCAATTTTTATCCTCTCATCTCTTTCCCACTAAGTCTAAATGTTCTTGACTGCAAGATAGATATATATACTTTCCATGTCAGCATTCCTTATCGACTTCTTTCTTTCCTACTGAGTATAAAATTATAATATAAATCTATGTCCCTTGAAATTACAATGCCCCAACAAATTTTTTTTGAATTAACATTTCATTTTCTAGAATAATGCATGTTGCAGTTTATTTCAAATTCTACTATTTATCAATAATAAATTAAATTTCAAAAAAATATGATTTAATCTTTTGTTGATGGTTTAAGTGTTGCTTTACCAATTATCCTTCCGTAGGTGTAACCACCAAACTAAACAGGACTGACCCACAAGGCATACATTTCCTTCTAGATTAGTAAATACAAGGAAGTTATACATCCAATGACTGAGTTCAGTTTGATGAGCCATATATCATTAACTTTTCTTGTTAAGTCTGTTAAGTGGCCAGTAAATATAATACTAGAATAAATGAATATGTGTTGGACCCAAAAAGCTATTTTTACAACTATTTTATGAGGAATGAAGTAAGTGGATGTATAATTGGGACCTTCCTCCTCCTCTCCCTCCCTTCCTTCCTAATTTATATGGCTGCCTATCTCAAGTATATGACTTTGCCAATGAAGATTAAACACATCTATCTATCTATCTATCTATCTATCTATCTATCTATCTATCTATCTATCTATCTATCTATCTATCTATCT
>BLBF01000058.1:15470214-15488424 GCA_015471245.1 Laticauda colubrina
AATGAATGAATGAATGAATGAATGAATGAATGAATGAATGAATGAATGAATGAAGTTTTTAGCTCTTACAATATGGCTAAATTTTGACATTATATTTGTCTGTGAAACATAGCTCAATGCCTCTCTCCCTGACTCCATTACCACAGTAATAGACTATCATGTTTACTGATCAGATCGTGAAAGGAGGTGGTATGAAAGGAGACCGTAGAGGAGGTGATGTTGCTACTTTCTATAAAAAGTCCTTACATCTAAAAAACATCCAAGTTACCCAAGACCTTGCTCTTCCTGAGACCATAGTCTGTGAACTGTCCTTAAATATCACATTTCGGTTCTTACTATGTTACAGAGCCTCTGATTATGACATTGAACAAGCTAAATACACTACTAACATGGGCAGCATCCTGCCCACACACTTTTATCTTTCTTGGTGACTTCAATCTATCTCATATTAACTGGACCCTTAACGAATGTACAACTGAACCCACACATGCAACCTTCTACAGTGCAGTAACAAATCTGGGACTAGAACAACTAGTAACCAACAACACTAGACTTAACAACTGCCTCAATCTCATCTTCTGCAATAGCTTCAATTCAATTTATGGAATACAAATTAAAGAACCCTTTTCCAACAGTGACCACAACATAATTGACTTTTGTCTCAACATACGTCCACACAAAAATCATCACAATGACGGAATCCCCAATTATAACTTCAAAAAAGGCAACTATGATCTTATAAACAATGACCTCTCATCCCTTGATTGGCAAATTCTATTCAATGGATGCAATACTGTAGAAGACCATTACAACATATTTTTACTTGAAGTCAAAAAAGTCATCAAACTATATGTACCAATAACAACTCCCAAAACCAGAAAAAAAAATTACCCATAACAATAAGGAAGCTTCAATCCAAAAAGAAATCACTTTGGCGGAAAAACAAATCTGGTCACGTTGCCAACTTCAAAAGCCGATACAAAAATTTATGCCACCAGAAAAAGACTGAATGCACCAATTATCACATTAAACAAGAGGAAAACCTTCTATTCACAAACAATTTTGCAAACAAAAAACTAAAAAACTCAAGGTCCATCCCACCCTTGAAAGGACCTAATGGTAAAGACTGCAACGAAGACACTATGAAAGACAACCTCTTTAACACGTTATTTGGCTCAGTATTTGTAAACAGCAATGGATCATGCCCAGTATTTCCTAGTCGAACCACAGACAATGACAATGATCTAATACATATTAATTTTACAGAAGACAATGTTGAAAAAGCACTACATAATCTAAAACCATCTCTATCTGTTGGACCGGACAGAATATGTGCCTACTTCTTCAAAAAGCTATCCACTGCCATAGCAGAACCTCTAAGCATAATCTTTGAAAAATCCTTCAGGACCAGCTCCTTGCCAAAACTATGGTCACAAGCCATGGTCATCCCCATCTTCAAAAAGGGAGACCCCAGCCTAGTTGAAAATTACAGACTAATCTCCTTATTCTGCGTCACCTGTAAAGTCATGGAATCAATTATTAACCAATCCATCATCCTTCACTTAGAAACAAACAACCTACTCTCTAATAAACAATTTGGTTTTAAGAAAAAACTATCATGTAATCTGCAACTCTTACACTGCAGAAACATATGGACTACACAACTCGATCAGGGCAAAGCAATAAATAGATGCAATCTACATAGACTTCTGTAAACCTTTGATTCAGTGGTACATGACAAAATATTCCTAAAACTAAAATCTTATGGGATCTCTGGATACCTGCACAATTGGACAGAAGCATTCCTGTCAAAAAGACAACAAATCGTTAAAATTCTGTACCTGTCAACAGTGGTGTCCCCAAGGCAGTGTTCTTGGACCAACCCTTTTCATACTCTTGGAGTACTCATGTCTAATGATCTAAGTGCTAGAGCCCACTGTAACTACATAGCCAAAAAGGCATTCAGAGTTGTTATCCTAATCCTACATAGCTTTTTCTCTGGTAATATCACACTAATAACTAGAGCATACAAAACATTTGCTAGACCAATACTCAAATACATTTCATCAGTCTGGAACCCACATTGACTTAGACCTAGAAAATCTTGAATTATCCTGTCTTCAGTCTGATCTAAGTATGGTATATAAAATTATACATTGCAATATCCTACCTGTCAATGAATACTTCAGCTTCAACCATAACAACACAAGAGCACACAATAGAGACAAACTCAAGGTTAACCGCACCAAACTTGATTGCAGGAAATACAGCTTCAGCAACTGAGTGATCAATGTCTGGAATACTCTATCTGACTCTGGTTTCTTCCCCAAACCCCCAAAACTTGAACCTTACACTGTCTACTATTGACCTCACCCCTTTCTTAAGAGGTCTCTAGGGTGCGTGCATAAGCGCACCAACGTGCCTACTGTCCCTGTCCTATTTCTTTTTTTAAAAAATTTTCTTATATGCATCCATGTATTCATAACTATGTTTTTACTTATAACTATTATCTTGTAAGCAATTGACAAAAATACATAAATAAATAATTTTTAAATAAATAAATAAATAAATAAATAAAGTAAGTAAGTAAGTAAGTAAGTAAGTAAGTAAGTAAGTAAATAAGTAAGTAAGTTTGATTCTCAAAGACTGACTGGACAGGTCCTTGCACTTTTTTTGGCCACATTCCTCAGAAGTGGCATCCTTCCAAGGACCAAGAGAAAATGTCTGGCCCAAGGTCACTCACTCAGCTAGCTTTGAACATAAGGAAGGACTAGAACTCACACTCTCCTAGTTTCTAGCTTGATGGTGATTGCTACGACTGATAATGCAAATAATTAACTTTGCACAGGTAAATTTGGTGCCCATTTGTGCCCTTTTCTGATTGAGAGGTCCTTCAGATATTAACTTATGTCCTAATCACCTCACAGTTGGATTACTGTAATGTCCCTGACTTGGGGTTGCTCTTGAAAGCCATCTGGAAGCCACAATGGATCAGATTGCAACAGTGATAGAGGTGCTGTGATGGGTTCATAATCCTACTGCTTTCTAAGCTGCACTGGTTACCATTTGGCTTGAACTTCTGGTTCAGTTCAAGTTGCTGGTTATCACCCATAAAGCTCTCCATGACATAGCAGACAGACTACGTCCCTCTTCATCTCGGCCCATTTAATTCAGTCCACCAGGATGGGTCCCATCTTTTAAGAAAATCTATCTTGCAGGACCCAGGAAGTGTGCCTACTGTAAGATAATTTCTGCTCTCTGAAATGTTCTCCTCCCCCTCAGAATTCCTGAGCTAACATGACTGGAGGAGAAATTCTGGGAGTTGAACTCCACAAGTCTTAAAGCTGTCAAATTTGAAGACCCCTGCCCTAGAGAGATACACCTGGTGGGGTCCGTAAGAAGGGCCTTCTCCGTGGTGGCTCCCTCTCTCTGGAACATCATTCCTATAGAGATTAGAATGGCCCCCACTATAACATTCTTCTGGAAGTCACTGAAGACCTGGTTCTGCCAGTGGGCCTGGGGAACCCAGAATGGGATGGAGTCCATCAAATGGCTGGGGTGAAGGGGTTATTTTATTTTATTATTTTATTAATTTATTTTATGATTCTCTTACTTATGTTTTATTGTTTTTTTATACAATGTTTTTATATTCTTGTAAGCTGCCTTGAGTCGCCGTGTGCGAATAAGTGGCAATATAAATCTCCTAAATAAATAAATAAATAAATAAATAAATAAATAAATAAATAAAGAAAGAAAGAAAGAAAGAAAGAAAGAAAGAAAGAAAGAAAGAAAGAAAGAAAGAAAGGAGAAAATTCCTAATTGTGAGAGCAATCAACCAACGGAATAGTTGGCCTTCAGAAGTTGTGGGTCCATCACTGGAGGCATTCAAAAAGAGACTGGACAACCATTTGTCTGGAAAGGTATAGGGCGAATCTATGGCACATGTGCCAGAGGTGGCCAGCAGAGCCCTCTCTGTGGGCACACAAGCAGTCAACCCCAGCTCAGCTCTGCTATGCATGGGTCTCCTGCTGTCCAGCTGGTCTTTGGATCTCTGCCATGCATGCTGAGGGTTGGGGAGCAAATGGGGGAACGCATGCATGGGGGGCATGCACAGGGAGTGCAGAGGGTATGTGCGGGGGCAGGAGGCATGCATGGGGGACATTTACATATTGCATTTTGGAGGGTTGCACATGTGCGCTTTGGGCACTCAGTGCTGAAAAGGTTTGCCATCACTAGTATAGCCTCTTGCTTGAACAGGGGGTTGGACTAGAAACCTCCAAGTTTATTATTCCATGTTCCTGTTGCTTGTTTTGAATACTTCATTCTTCGGATGAATTGCATTTTTAATATATTTTAACATATAAATATTGGTTGCTGGTTGTAAGCCACCTCGAATCAACTGGGAGTTAGGTGGACTACAAATTAATAAAGAGAATAATAAAATCTTAAGGTTTCACACATTTCCATCCTGGATTGTAGCTACGGCTACCTGAACAACTTGATGCCAGACAGGGAGAACAAAAATATGTAACTGGTGATAAATATGCCATCCCCTGGTTTATATACAGCAGATGCCAGACAGGTTTTTTTTTTATATGAGTTGAAAAAAGATTACTTTTACTGTGATTCATAGGTATCTCTAGAGATGGAATTTGATGTCCTAGTGCATTTCACCTCCCATTTTCGGAGGTAAAATATAATTCTCCCAATAGTGAATTAGCATAACAAGCCAAGCGACATGGTATAGAAAGCTTCACTTCAGAAAATACAACAGCCATGCCCTTTAAGAGGATAATTAATCTGTTCCTCATTAGTATGGGACTCATGAATCCAAGAATCAAAGTTCATAGCAATTACTAATGCTTTAGAATTCCCAGGGCTTCTTAATTCAAATATTTCATTACAACAGTCCTCTCTGCGTTTCACCACCGGAAAACCCAAAACTTGGTTTTGTTCAGGCAAACAAGGAATCCAGTCCGTGAGAAATCAAAGCCGTAAACTTTGCAAAAGAAACACAGTGACAACTCATTTCACCTTAAATCTATTGACACGTATTCTTGCTCGTGTTCAGAACTTTTAGCAGAACTTGTTGGTCTATGCCACCCAAGGCTGGTTACATCTAACACTTCCTGTCTTGCTCGAGTCTCATTTGGGCTAAAAATAATACATTACAATTTTCTGCTGCTCATCAGAGACACAAGGTCAAATGGGAAGAAGCAAATAATATCCTGCATTTAAAGTCCAATAAATCATCCCCGTTCTGCTCAAGGACAAAATACCCAGCTCTCCTCACTGTACTAGTAATTCTTTAAAAAGAAAGAAGAAATCCAAAAGGCTAATAGTGCACTTATTTAAGAGCGATAAGCTAGGTAATCCTCAACTTACAACACAACTGAGCCCAAATTTCTGTTGTTAAGTGAGACATTTGTTGAGGGAAATGCTGTTGATAAGTTAGTAACCAGGTTGTTCAGTGAATCTGGCTTCCCCATTGACTTTGCTTGTCAGAAGGTTACAAGAACGGATCACATGACTTTGGGACAGAGCAACGGTCATAAGTATGAACCAGTTGCCAAACATGAATCTTGATCATGGGAATGGTTGTGTGAAAAATAGACATAAGTCACATTTTTTTTCAGTGCCATTGTAACTTTAAGTGGTCACTAAATGAACTGTTATAAGTTGAGGACTATTAACAAAACACATTGCTATTTAAGTAAAACATTAAATGTTCACAATCTGAGTGACTAACCCACAACCCACCCACCCCCACCCCCCCAAAAAAAAATAACCCCTGAAAATGCTGTTCAATTGCCATAGATTTTGAATTGGTCAAAGAAAAGGTGAATCCTTAATGGAACTATGCCATGTGTCAGAACAGCCACCCCGGTGCCAGTTTGCCATGAACTCTGGGGGATGGGTGTTGGATGGGAGAGGAGGGAAAACTTACTGCACACCATACCTTCTGGAGACACAGTTTCAAGGTCAGACAGCATGCAGCTGCCTACCAGCCAGCCCACAATTAAAGATACTGTCCCCCAAACAATTCATTTGAATATGATTGGACAAGGGGAGACCAGCAGTGGGATGGGGTTCAAAGCGGGGGGGGGGGGGGGGGAATTAAACCTAGAGATTTTGGCATGTGAACTTCAGTTCTGTCTTTGTTCTATTGCAGGGATCTCCAACCCCTGCAGTAGAATCAAGATCATATGAAGCATGGGTGGGATTCTACTGGTTTGAACTGGTTCAGTAGAACCAGTTGTTATGATTCTGTGCAGTTCAGAGAACCGGCAAATCATGCCCCTGGCTGGCCCCACCTCTCTCCGCCCTCCCCTCTCCTCCCTGCCCAGTCACTCTTTACAGTGCTTCTTTTGTTTTCTCCTCCCGACAATCAGCTGTTCCGACGATCACCTATGCCAGGATCCCCCTCACTGCTTTACTGCTTTGGCTATGAGGCTTAGGCAAAAAAAACCCAAAATGGAGCGCAAGGGGGGAGGGGGGGTTGCTGCAAAAACAAAGAAGCCACGCCCACAGAAACCAGTAGTAAAAATATTTGTATCCCATCCCTGACTTGAAGTGTTCATGCCACTTTATAATGTCTTGGTAAGGCCACACTTGGAATGCACCCAGTTTTGGTCACCACATTGTAAAAAAGATGTTGAGACTCCAGAAATCGTGCAGAGACGAGCAAGAAAGATGATTCGGGGACTGGAGGCTAAAACATATGAAGAACGGTTGCAGGAACTGGGTATCTCTAGTCTGATGAACAGAAGGACTAGGAGTGACATGATAGCAGTGTTCCATTATCTCAGGGGCTGCCCCAAAGAAGAGGGAGTCAAGCTATTTTCCAAAGCACCTGAAGGCAGGACAAGAAGCAATGGGTGGAAACTAATCAGGGAGAGAAGCAACCTAGGATTAAGAAGAAACTCCTTGACAGTGAGAATAATTAACCAGTGGAATAGCTTGCCTTCAGAAATTGTAGGGACTTCATCACTGGAGGTTTTTAAGAAGAAACTGGAAAGCCACTTGTCTGAACTGAGATAGGGTTTCCTGCCTGAGCAGGGGGTTGGACTAGAAGACCTCCAAGGTCCCCCTTCCAACTCTGTTATTCTTGTTAAGCCTGGGTTCCCCAACCAGGGTTAGGTAGACAAGCTAAACAGAATGTGCAGCGTTAGTCAGATAGGCACACAGATAAATGAGTGAGCTAAGCTTGCATGTTTATTAACATACAGTAAAAATAACAGATACGCTTGTGCTTATCAAGAATATAGTTTATTCCATTATAAGTTCATAGCATAGTCAAATAACAGTCCAATAGTCATTTACCATGTAGTCAGTCCATTCAGGGATATTCAGTTAGCAAAGTCCATGTAGAATATCCTATGTCAGTTCACTTACAAAATCAGTCCTTTGTTGTCTCTCCCGTTCAAGCAATGCAGTCTTGATTCCAAGCAGTAATCAGGGATCATTAAAGCCAGAGAGAGCGAGCAAGCCGTAGTCTTGCTACTTATATATTGTTTTCATAACCACTCCTTTAATTGCTATTTCACAGTTAAAGCTGCATACACTCTAACATACACTAACTATGATTCATAGTTATTATTTCACCTAAACCAGTTAGGGTGAACAATGTTATCCCTAACAATTCTATTCTAACCCCTGGGCCATGACCCACTACTGGTTCATAACCGGGCTACACAAGCAGCAGATGAATGTTCCCAAAGCTTTACTTGTGCAAGCAGAAGGCAGTCATACTCATGTATAAAGCTCCATGCACTTGCAGCTCACACAGAACCATTCCCTCTGCCAAGCTGGAAACACTGGGGACCGCTGCTCTACTGTATTCTTTTTTAATCTTTAGTAAACTACAGGTAGTTCTCAACTTGCAACAGTTCATTTATTGACCACTCAAAGTTACAACGGCACTGAAAAAAGTGACTTACGATTATTTTTCACACTTATGACCACTGTAGCATCCCCATGGTCACATGATCAAATTTCTGATGCTCTGTTAACTGGTTCACATTTATGATAGTCGCTGTCATGTGCCTGGTAGAGACTGACTCTGAGGGAGAAGAGGAACAGCCAACAGGGAGTGGAAGTGTGACTCCGGAGATTGTGGAGGAGGCTGTGGAAGGACAGACGCCAGCTGTGCAGTCAGAGGAGGACCCAGGTCCATCCCCTATCCATCCTAGGGCACACAGGGAGGAGACAATAAGGGAGAGACATGGTCTACTGGGGAGGAGAGAGCCTTGATCCTCTTCATGGGCTGCAACTGTGACAACTGAATAAGAGGATGGACATGCATACGGGCGAGTGCTGGAAACAAAGCGTGGAAATATCTCTCGTTTATAGTTCTTCTCTGAGTTTGGCGTCCTTCCCAGTGTATGTTCTGATATCTGTGGACATCTTCAAGCGCTTATCTTGCCTGGTTTGTGTTGTTTTTTACTCTTAAATGGCACTTCCTCCTTCTTGTAACTGCTTGTGTGGGAGTTTTTTGTCTCCAGTCAAGTACATTTGGAGCTTGGAAGCAAAGTGAAGGAATAAAAGAGGCTTCACCTGTTTTTTGTGACTGTGTTTATTTTGTATCCCACCCTGGGTCATCACAGTCACAGTGTCTTGGGGTCACACGATCAGCCCTTTGTGACTTTTGGAGAAGCAAAGCCAATGGGGAATCCATATTTGCTTAACAACCACGTTACCAAGTTAACAAACGCAATGATTCACTTGGCAACTGTGGCAAGAAAAGTGGTACAAACTTGCTTCAGAAATATTTTGCTGAGCAACATAAATGTTGGGCTCCACTGTGGTTATAACTCAAAGACTAACTGTATCCCTTTTTCACCAGATGGGAGTCACAGATCATTCTTACTTAAAGGTTCCAGCTGAGGCAGGTTTGACACCGTGCCATTTCGCTGGCGATATCCTTCTGCAGCATGTTAAGAGGGATATGTATACAAACTAGACTTTTGGGCAAAATATGGAGCTTTATTTCCCAAAGAATCTCTCCATTCCTACATGCTTAGGTGTTGGCAATCTGATGCCATCCAGATGGTTTAATAGCAATAGCACTCAGACTTACATACCGCTTTATAGTGCTTTAAAGCCCTCTCTAAGTGGTTTACAGAGTCAGCCTATTGCCCCCAACAATCCGGATCCTCATTTTACCCACCTTGGAAGGAGGGAAGGCTGAGTCAACCTTGAGCCTGGTGGGATTTAAATTGCCAAATTGTAGGCAGCTGGCTGCAGGAGTAGCTTGCAGTACTGTACTCTAACCACTGCGCCATAGAGGCTCCTTAAGCTTTAATTAGAAAAAAGGCCCAGGCAGCTCAAGGCCGATCACTGAACTGCCAGATCAGCTCCCAAGATGCCAACATGGGAGATGAGGAATACAATCTGTTTTGTAACTAAGGGGAAGTGTCATATCAACATCAATTCTCATTCTAAAGCAATAGATCAATTGCAAGGCTGCCTTTTAAAATCAGAAGCTTAGCCATCAATCCATCCCACCAAATCTTTGTTTCCTGCATCACAAAATCATTTCCTTTTTCCACTCATCACCAAACATTTATTTTAACCTGCCACTATTGTAAAACCAACCTGCTGATGGCTCCAGATCAATATCCCCTGGATGTTACAATGAACCTATTTTTTATATATATTTATTTCCACAAGGACTATTTTGGCTGTTGTTTATTGACAGTAATCTGTAAACTTATCCACAAAGAACTGACCTAGAATGACTTCAACTTAAAGTAATGATATATCATCTGTTTAACAACTAGACCAGCCAGATTTTTTCAAGCAGGATTGAAGTTAAGTCTGGAAACCTCATAAGCTAGAGAAATACAAAATACAAGGCTGGAAACATAAAATAAAATAAAAATATAAGGCTGGTGATATTTGAGCTGTTCATATTTCTTATATATTATTGTTCATGTGGCTAATTTCTAATTTGCTTAGAAAACTTAGTGTGGCCACAAAACAAAACACAGAATCTTGGCTGTATCTGACATAAATAAAAATAAATTTTCAGATGCCATCAGAGGTAAGTGAAACATATTATTTTTTAAGACAGGAGTTGAAGATTGTTTTGATTTCATTAAAATGAAAGGCCAGTTTTATAACATGTAAAGGGCCTGACTAAACCTTTCATTCTCTACTGTACTCATCTGGCAGTAGGTCCTATTTGATGAGGCTTAGTTAATACTAACTACTCATACATAAAATTACTCTGCTAATTGACTTTCTAAAAAATCCTCTTCCAAATACAAGATTTAAAGGTGCATTTAAAACTGATAAATTTTCAAACAGAACATAAGGAAATATTCTTGATTGGGATGGAAATACGTGAAAGCCCAGCTTATTTTTTTTTTCTGATAGATTGTCTTGCTTTTCCACAAAAGTAGTCTATTAAAAACATAAAAGGGGAGAAATAGAGATTGATTTGTTTAACTTTAGATTTTTCTTAGTTATCCCCAAGGTGACAAAATCTTCCTACACCCCTTGCAAATAAATCCCCTGCCATTCATGTCCAGGTAGCAACGACTGCTAAAGAAGTTCGAAGTTAAAAGAATTCACAATGTAAGTCGAATATTTCAGAGCACACATTTAAACACAAAAATGTACAAAACATAGGAAATTAAACACCCATATGTAGTGGGAATAATAGCCAAGCCAATCTTTATGGTCTTGCCATTATGATGGGCAAAACATGAAGGCTCTAAGTTCAAAGATCCTTCTCTGGGACCATTACACTTTTGCCTGATCTATTTTGATTTTTTAAATGATATTATTTAATTACATATTTCAAGTAGAAAGCTGTGAAATAAGGCTGATATCACTGTTTCAGGAATCTCTGGGGCCATATTGAGTTCCTCTAAGGCAATGGTTGTCAAACTCACCATGTCAGTTGTCATCATATGACATATCATGACGTTGTTTTTTTTTTCTCTTCATGGAGCTGGGGTGGCAGTGGCCACCAGTTTGACACTCCTGCTAAGGATTCTTAAACAACCGTAGGATTTGGGCCTGCAATCTTATGCATGCCTATAAGAAAGCTGAATGGAGGAATGGTAGAAATAAAGGGGTAAAAAGCTGGAGGACAATCTCATTACTTCATCTTCAGCTACATCTTATTTTTTATAAAATGGCTGTGCTCACCACAGCAGCCATTTTGTGGTTAGGTAAGATTATTCCATATTATTAGTTTAATGTAGGCACTCAACCCAAAGGGTTACCCACCTCTACAAAGGTTATAATGTTTTTTATTGTTGTTCAGTTGCTAAGTTGTATCTGACTCTTTTCAATGCCATGAACCATCGCACACCAGCCCACCCTGTCCACCACTGTCTCCAGAGTTTGCTCAAATTCATATTCATTGCATCAATGACACTATCTAACCATCTCATCCACTGCTGTCCTCGTCTTCTTTTGCCTTCAATCTTCCCCACAATCTGGGTCTTTTCCAATTATGCCAATAAAACTTATTATCCTTCTATTATTTTCGACTACTACTTTTCAACCATCCCTTGGCCGTGTTGGTTGGGGCTGACAGGATTTGAAGTCAAAATTATCCAGAGGGAATCTTGATATGTTCTGCAGTTAACAGCTGTCATTCATTCAGAGCTCTAGACTTCCAAGTGACAATATTCTTATCCTCAGTCTATTTAAGATTTTACATTTAATATAACACCAACAATTGACCAATCCTATTTGAAAGAAAGGATTCATAATATTTGGGCAGGCTTACTTGCAAACAAAAAACTACAAAGAGCAAATTTCTGGAAGCTTCTAGAGGTTTCCAATAGGATCCACCTTTGTTACCTCAGCTTTGCTTATCACAGCCATCAGTTAACTGGAGCCCCCTTTCTTTAACTTTTCTTCTTGAGCAGAATCTCATTATTTTAGATAATGAGATGCAACATTTGGTGAGAACTTTCATGGATCTGAGGGGGGAAAGCTGTTTCTCCTCCCCCACCTGATAAGTAGGCTGATAACCCAGCCACACTTCATGATACATTGTGCTTTTCAAACATTCTGTGGAAGAGAGTTTTCCAACTCCTCTTTCACAGAGAGTTCAAAGCTACCACAGATGGAAAGATGTGACAGCAGAGCTCAGGTCCCTTAGGATCAGCTGCCACTTGGCTGCGCCTCGGACTCCACCGTTTTCTGTCAGCAGCCCAACCATCTGCGAGCAGCAGAAATAATGCTAGGCACACAAATGGTATTTCAAAATCCTCCACCAGATATATGGGCAAAGAAGTGGGGTGATTTAAAAAAAAAAAAAAGAATTAAAGGCCACACTAAGTTTTCCAACTGTTCTTTTAAGAGCAGTTGACAGATTCTGAAAAAGACCCTCTCCCAGGAATGGTTCCCTGCTGAGGCCTTTCTGTGACATTTAATGGAAGCACTGAAAGCTTCAGACCACTGGTGAGATCGTTGTGAATATTCTGTGTTCCATTGCAGAAACACTTTATTTATTTGTATTTATTTATTTATGATCCTTTTATAATTTATACATAAATAACTCAAGGAGGTGAACAAACAGAATACTCCTTCCTTCCTTCTTGTTTTTCCCACAATAACAATCCTGTGAGGTGGGCTGGGCTGAAAGAAAGTGACTTGCCTAAAGACACCTAGGGGGCTTTCATGTCTAAAACAGGACTAGAACTCACTGCCTCCTAGTGACTGACTCAGTATCATCCACCTAGCTTTCATGTCTAAGGCGCTTCTAGAATTTATTGTCTCCTAGTGATTGGCTTAATGTCTCCATTGAGCTTTCATGCCTAAAAGCGAGATTAGAATTCACAGTCTTCTAATTTCTGGTCCAGTGCCTTAACCCAACCACCCTTCTTGACTGGTTATTACCCTAGCTTGTTTATGAAAATTTCACCAATGTGAAATAATTTCTAGCTACAGCATCATTTCTCTGTCCACTGGGAAGCAGAAGAACAGACTAATAGGACCCAACCCACTTTACTGAGAGGAGGGAATTGTGATCAGATATTATTCTATTCCCTCGATGACATGGTGATAAAATGCCCCTTTAAAGAACTGATGCGTGGAAACTTCTTTCTTCATTACCCATCACTTTTTTTTTCTTTTGGAGTCTCTCTGCCAGCCTAACCTTCCTCAACCTTGAACGTTAAAACTTGGTAAATAAACCATTATCACCCACCAAATATTATCAGATACTATTATATGTAAGTAGTCGTGCTGAGTACTGATTCAGGCTTATTTTGCTCTCTCTGCACTATTTTTTGAATTGGGCCTATTAGAAGAGAAATTAGCATTAAAACATGCCTACACATAGACCCAGTTCTCAGGTAATACAAACTGTTTGTAAAGATGCTTGCTTTGAGACTACATTGTCTTTTATTAGAGTTTAGTTATTTCAATAATTCTTGATCACTAATTTCATGCTGGTGAGTCGAGCTCTTTAAATACATTAATTCTAAACAAAAACATGAAAAATTATTTCTAAGAAGATTGTAATGCAGAAAGGAAGATCTTCTGAATACAAAAAACTTTAATCTTATCACAGAACAATAGAAAAAAGAAACATCTATCTGTCAGGATCTCTCAACATTACTGCAATCTGGCATAAAAAGATAAGGAACAAGTAATCTAATTTATCTGATAATCAAATCGCAAACTGCACATAACAGACTTCTCTCCGTTAAAATCTTCCACAGAATAATTTCTGTAGATGAGGAGGCAGAAGAGGGATTTATTCTGAAAAGTGACAGTCAGGGGTTGTTGTTCCTCTTGGGATTATATAAATTAAGAGAAGTATTAAGAATGAAAAATGCAGAATTCACAATATTTAATTCTGAAGATAATTACCTGTTAGTATCAGAGAAAAATAAATTCAAGATTTACACTGAAACAGACAAAACTAGCTGAACAGTCAAGGGGCATATATATAAGTGAAAAAATATCTGTACAAAGTAAATGGAACATATTGCCACAAAAGAGAACAGAATATTGTGATTTGCAAGGCTTCTCTACACATGTACTTTGTGTAGAAGTGTTAAGTAGTCCTCAGATTATACCAGCAATTGGGATCAAAACTGCCAGGGCTAAGATATATGGTTGTAACATGGCATCATGTGTGGGCTGTTAAGCAAGGACCTCACATGATTACGACTTCTGATTTCCTGTTGGCTTCCCCAGTGATTTTGCTTGAGGAAAACTAGCAGGGAATGTGGGAAATTGAGATCCTGTGACAGTGGCTCACTGCAATGTCATAATCACAAACAGGGCACTCAGCATGCTGATAGCAATGAACCCTGGCAATGCTGTGACATCTGGAACTCCAAACCTTAAACAGTTGCTGAACTGTTTAAGTCAAGGACTAACTGTAGGTCTTAGCAAGTATAATGGGATTCATTAATAAAAGATAAGGAGGACAACTGCCTAAAATTCCAGAAAATAATGGCCAAAAAAGGTTTAGAAGCAGCAAAACTACTGAAGTTGGTTAGTAGACCATAAGCTGATTCCTGAGGTGTCCACATATATTGCTATGCCAAGCAGCAGCTGTAGGCAGATCTCTACTCTTATATACGACACACCTATTATTTTCACACACAGATACACACACACATATGTATAAACAGTATGTTATTAAACTTTTTTTTATAAAGAGCATAAAAACTAATGCAAACTAAGGAAGAGTAAAAGCAGTAAAGAAAGAAACAAGAAAGAAGCAAATGCAAAAAGAAAGATGAAAAAGGAATAGAAAGAACTTCCAACTTCTGTTACAACAAATATTATTACAATTATGAAATTATGTATTATTGTTTGATTATTTAAAAAGACCCTCTTACTTTTTCTACTAGCCATTACTTTTTTAAAATAAACTGTAGCAGGTATGTAACAGCAAGCATTACATCTGAAACAAGTTAGAATCCAGGTCTTGACCACAGTACACCCTTGATGTTTTTCAAGCTAACCACAATTTATTTTAAACAAAGATGGGCTCTGGACTTATACCTGAATGTTAGTTATTAGAAAAGCACTCTTCCCAATCAAAACAAATGGAAATATACATAATAAAATCAATTCAGGCACAACACCACCACTATCAGCATTGGAAAACAATTATAATCACTACAATGGTTCAAATTTCACAATACCTCAAGGCTATCGGCTATTCTCCAAAGCATCTGAATGCAGGACAAGAAACAAAGGATGGAAATTAACCAAGGAGAGAAGCAACCTAGAACTAAGAAGAAATTTCCTGACAGAACAATTAATCAGTGGAACAGCTTGCCCCCAGAAGTTGTGAATGCTCCAACACTGGAAGTTTTTAAGAAGAAACTGAATAACCATTTGTCTGAAATGGTATAGGGTTTCCTGCCTAAGCAGAGAGTTGGACTAGAAGACCTCCAAAGTAACTTCCAGTTATCCTATTGCTATTGCTATTCCTAGGCTATTCCATTCCATTCCATTCTATTCTATGGAAATGCTTGCTTCCAGAAGTTGTGAATGCTCCATCACTGATAGCTTTTAAAAAGAGATTAGATAACCATTTGTCTGAAATGGTATAGGGTATGTTTGAGGTACCTTCCAGCTCTCTGTTCTGTTCTACTCTACTCTACTCTACTCTACTCTACTCTACTCTACTCTACTCTACTCTACTCTACTCTACTCTACTCTATCTGTGTAATTCCATTCCATTCAATTCTTAAATTTTATGAGACTTCATTGAGAATACTCAAGAAGCTATTTCATTTTTTTTAAAGTGAAAATAAATCACATTTAATTTGAGGGATCTTTCAAAGCTTCCTGGAAGCTTCCTAGAAGCATTGTAGGACCATCCAAGCCCTACCGTCCTGACCTTGATATAATAAATGGCAAATTTTAGTCCCATCTGTCTTGGGCCCTAACAAGAACGGTATTAAATGTATGCCTGGAAAAGTTTGCAATTGAATGCTTTTATTTTAGTAATGCCAAGTACAGCAATAAATATAAGAGGGGCTAGATGGGAGAAAAGTAATTGCTCAATTCTAGAGCATTAGAATTGTAAAGACAAAAAAGTATCTTTGTCGAAAGGGAAAAATAGCCAACATGTTCACTCTTAAATTGAAAAAAATGTTGATAAAGCAGTCTGTATCTAACAGAAATATCTTATTCTGAGAGTAATTCTGCTAGTATTGGGGAAATAGAAATGGAGGGAGCCTATAATTGAACTGGTATGGAAGCCAGCTTCAGGGATGAAGGTCCCTTGGCAAGATATTTCTCTTAATGACAGCCAAACTTTACAACAATATTTATTACTGTATATTTCCAAATTGCGTGCTAGACTTTATGACTAGAATACCTATCAAGGCTAGTCATTCTTTCATCTTCAATGCAACCTCAACTGGAAATAGATTTCCTATAGTTCTGGACTACCTGGAATGATCTTGTAAATTAGGGATACAGGCAGTCCTCAACAACAACAGTTCATTTATTGACCATTCAAAGTTACACCACCACTGAAAAAAATGATTTATGACCGTTTTCACACTTACAACCACTTGAAGCATCCTGTGGTGATGGGATCAAAATTAAGGTGCTTGCTAACTGACTTGTGTTTATGACAGTTGCAATATTCTGGGGTCATGTAATCATCTTTTGCAATCTGACAAGCAAAGTCGATGAGGAAGCCAGATTCACTTAAACAACCATGTTATTAACTTAACTGCAGTAATTCACTTAACAATTGGGCAAGAAAGGTTGTAAAATCAGGCAAAATTAAACTCTCACTTAGCAACAGAAATTTTGGGTTCAATTGTAAGTCAAGGACTGCTTGTAATGGAAAGCCAGGGTCATTTATCTTCATTATAAATACCTTAATAGGTGCATATGGGGAGGGGTTTATGTTTCTAGTTTCCCCCTGCCCAAGAAAATCTGCTGCCATTTCTTTCTAACATATTGTACAAATTGAAGCTGACCATATAACAGACAGAAGGATGGTTGGGCATTAAATATGTCTGCACAGCTAAATAATCCATTCAAATGAAATCTCATGGAAGTCAAGAACAAACTCATTAAACTGGAAAGTATGTCTGAAATGCTCTGATAATAAAAGTCATCGCTAGTTTTCAAAAAGGTCATTAATAGGTTTACTCAAATAGTAGGGAGCTTATAGTATTTACAGTAATCATCAATGACAGCGCTCAACACAGAAATGAATTCTGCTCAAACTCCGCTTGGCTCAGCTTCAGTAATTACATTCATAGGGAAAGCAGGTTTGTTATCCTCAGAGTATGATGAAATTTATTTTCGAGCATATAAATTAGCTTGCAAATTACCTCTCCTACCTTTTACTTCTCTCTCTTCATTGCAAATGCATGGCTTGATTCAGTTTTATAGTGTAAACCTACCTCCCTGCATTGTGGCCAGAGGTGAATTTGCAAGTTTCAACCCTTCCATAAATTTGTACCAGAGCAAAAATTGCTCTCCCTGGATACCTTTTATAAATTACCTCTATTATTAATGCAAATTAGTCTTCCTTGGTTATGAAAAACCCAAGCTGGATTGAGTTGAAATATTCCACTGCTTTTCATCCAACTGTCCTATTTGTAGGATATAAAATGGAGGAAGGGGCATTGTTTTAAGTCTTTCAAATGGAGCAAATGACATGTGTTGATTGCCAACCTTTCTATCTTTGATGGTTTTAAAACAGTGGCAATGAAGCCTATTTAGAATGATGATGGTTTTTTTCCCCTCTCTGACATATGATAGGCCAAAATTGTTGAATAGCTAAACACCCCCATCACAGCAGAGTAATAATTAGTGAGAAACATGATTAGGAGGAATTGATGACGTGATGTCCTTTCATAGTTTCAGTTTTAAATCCCTCCTGTTTATATTTATAACTGTTAGCAACCTAGTTGTTTATTTTGCTTTGTCATAATTTAAATTAAAAAATATTTTTACTTAATTGTAGCTCTGCCCTTATCTTATTTTGACCTCTTTGTATCTAGAACTTTTTTTTATTCTGTTCTGTATGTACTATTGCATTGCATTCCTATTTTTCTATTGTTCTGTTCCATTCCATTCCATTTCACTCCAATCCATTCCTTTTTTTCTATTATGTTCTGTCCTATTCTGTTCTACTCCATTCCATTCCATTCTTTCTATTCTGTTCTGTTCCGTTCCATTACACCCATTCCTTCTCTTCTCTTCTCTTCTCTTCTCTTCTCTTCTCTTCTCTTCTCT
>BLBF01000058.1:15488434-15515491 GCA_015471245.1 Laticauda colubrina
CTTCTCTTCTCTTCTCTTCTCTTCTCTTCTCTTCTCTTCTCTTCTCTTCTCTTCTCTTCTCTTCTCTTCTCTTCTCTTCTCTTCTCTTCTCTTCCTTATATTGTTTTATTATATTTATATGTCACATTGTTATCACTTATGGTTACAACAATAAACCTATATAAGCACTTAGAAATCTATCCCTTGTACCACTCTAGAGATGTCGCCATCAATCCTGATACAAGGAATATTAAAGATATCTTCACCACTTGATCCCAAAATGTCACAGGATCCCTACTGGGAGGAATAAGCCCAAGACATGTTGTTTTAACTTTAGATATCTCTACCAAGTCTGGCCCTAGAATTTCACATCAACATTCCGACCACATTAGCTCTAAAAGGCTAGATATTTTTTTCAATTTTTAATTGTGCATGAATTGGGAATTTTGATAAGACTGTCTGACAATAAAAGGCAACAATGGGAATGTTGAGACAGAGATCAGAATCAAAGAAAGTCAACTGATACTCCTTTGAGACTCACTGCCAGTTGCCACCTTATGCTTGTTTGTGTGCTTTACTAACGTGTGGTGACAGTTTGCCATGGACTCTGGGGAGAGTGGATAGGAGGGGGGATACTTGGGGGAAAGCAAAAGTAACTGCTGTATCTCTCCCCAAGATGCTGCCTCAAGGTCTCCCAGCTGGGAGAAGAAGGCAGGTTCATGCCAAACTATGCTTGAAGTGTCTGTTCTGTAAACATCTTTCTTGAACCTGATTGGTCATTGGGGGAGGGGGATCAGTGATGGGAGGCAGTTAAGGGAGGAAAAATTGAACATAGGGATTTTGGCAGTTCTAGCTATGCATTACTGCAACACACCCAACTGCTAATAAAATTATGCTTTTCTCAATAAATGGAGCTAGGAATCATTTCTATTTAGAGGTTTAAGTGTTGGCAGGTCTGACACTTACAGCCATTTTCCCTACATTGGAGGGAAAATGTTGACTTTTCCCTATCTGTGATGAGCTGGCTTTGTCTACATACTGTACTTTTAATGGAAGCTCATGTCACAATCTTCTCTTTTCTCTCTCTTGATTTTTTTTAATAATAAAGAGATGGGATACAATAATGGATTTATATGCCACCAATGTTTGTTTCCCTGCAAAAAAACCCTACCTTTCATGAACCTAAAATGTAAGGAAGTTATTATCGCTTTGCTTACAGATACAGTAAAAGTGAATTTGTTCAATAATGTTATACTTCATAATTTTCTTAGAGAAGATACTTCAAATGAATGGCTTATAGTAACCTTTGAAAACTTGCAGGCCTTCATTGGCTTTGGCACTGTGTTATAACTTTTAGGAACTCCCAGACAATAAATCCTAAACACATAAAATATCAGCAACTCAAGTAGAAAAATAAAAAAGACACAAAATGTAACCAGTAACTTTTCTGAGCATAAGCCTCAAAAAATAGAAGATACACCTACACAAATTAATAATACCTAACCAATTTTTATTTTAACAGCTGAGTCATATTTAATATACTTTCTTAATACAGCTTGGTTGAGCAAAACTGCTAAGTCTCAAAATATATTTTAAATCTATTTATCTATCTATCTATATATATATGGATATGTGTTTCCCAAACAATAACAAGAAAGGCATATTTTGCAAAGAAAGACTGTGAAAACTTCCAGATGTAAAAAAAACAAAAAGCCTGCAGACCTAATTTCCTTCCCATAAGTTAAAGATTCCATTCAAAGGGACAGTTAAATTAAAATAATTAATTAAATTAAAATTATTTTGAAACCAATTGTCCTACGTTATTATTTGGATGGCATGACTATGGCTAGGAGATGCTAAAGTCCAACCAAGTTTCTTAATTAATTCCCTTTCTTAAGTTCCTTCTTATTGCTATAGTTGATTACTAAATCTCTTTGCTTCAAAACAACAGATGGCTTACATACTTCCAAAATTAAAAGAGGCCAGAAGTTGTGTTTCAGATTACAGTTAATCAAATCCTCTCTCACCCTCATAAACTGTTTCATAAATGGAGAGTCACACACTAGCAATAGATGGGAGGGCATTTCATGATTGCATGCAGTCTCTTTGAGCACTGATTTCAAAGTCACTGGATCATAGCTATAAAAACAGTACTTTGGCATAATTACTTAATTTCCTACTTTATCCCTGGGAAGACATCTCAGAACAAAGGCCAAAATTCACACTCAAACTCTGCCATGAAGGTTACTTGATGCCTTGGACCACTTTTCAGCCTGACCTCTTTCATAAGATTGTTGCAAGAATGAAATGGGAAGAGAAAGAAAGGAATCTAATAACCCTTGGAACAAAGATGCCTTTAAGTATAATATAATGACCTTGAAAAATGACAACATAAAGTCAACATGTATGTTGTGGTGGAATCTGGACACTGGGTTAAGGAGGAGTAGAACAACTGACTAGCCTTAAGTCATTTATGGGGAGAAGTGGCTGAAAAGAGATCCTCCCTGAAAAGAGATCCTCCTCTCAGTATTTATCTAGTACTTATGTAGTGTGTGTTTTGGCTTTACTGTGCTTTAGTCTGGAAAGATTGATCTCAGCCACAAGGAACCAAAAACTGTGTAATAGATTAAAAATAGAATCTCTGTGGGGTTTTTTAAGGCCTCTCATTATATATTCTTCTTTGGAGAAAGTAACCCCTCATGCAAAACCAGTCCAAACTCAGTTCTGGCTTCAAGATGGAAGAAGAAAAAATAGCAGGAGTCTTAAAATGTGTGTGTCAATCATTAAGAGCAAGTAACCTTTTCAGGACCCTGGAGAGCTCACATCCTTCCGAATTGCTCTTTCTTTGGATTGTGCTAAGTATTTTGATATATTTTACATTTTAAAAACCCGACATTGAGCCTAAAACAATTGCTCCGCGTTTGAAATGGAGCATTCAGACAATGCAGGGAGTATTCTGACGCTGTTTCAATAATACTGGAACTCTTCCAACCTTGAAACTGGGCTGTTCTTACAGCAGCCACTGCTCGATTTCCCTGCATTGTTTGTGAATAAAAAGAGTGCTGCTTTAACAAGTTTAGCATATAAAACGAACTCTTTATTATTGTTTAAAAATCATATATTTTTATCCACACTGGTCTCGTAGAGAGGGGTTTACCAATTACATCCCTATGAAAGATTTTGCAATTTACCTAAATTAGCCATCCTCAGTAACTTGGAGCTGGGATTTTCATTTTAGGAGTACAGTTAAATGATATGTAATAAGCCATAAAGCTGATTTATGAGCCGTCTGTGATGATTGTTCCACACGTACCATGTTTTTAAAATTGGGCCCATTTTA
This sequence comes from Laticauda colubrina, assembly GCA_015471245.1. NCBI lineage: Eukaryota > Metazoa > Chordata > Lepidosauria > Squamata > Elapidae > Laticauda > Laticauda colubrina. The sequence goes on from BLBF01000058.1 coordinate 15,491,754, forward strand.
TACAAACTTATGTACAATTCCTGGTGGGGGTGTCTTTTGTGGTAAACATTATTATACTCAAAGTGAAATATTATGGCTGAGAAGGTTTCAAATTAAAAAAGAGATTCCATGCACCAGATATTTTAAAAGTTACTCCCGTAACAGTTTTCTTCAAATGCTTTCAGATCAAATAACAGAACTGAACAGAAAAGAAACAGAAGCAGAAGGAAAATAGCTTCTAAATGCTCTTCTGAAAACACTTTAAAGCACATACAAGGCTATATATAATATATTGATTATTTAATGGTCCCCAGGATTCTACTTGCATCAGTGTTGGTGATCATACAGCTAATTTCCAGATTATACCCGTGAATGGGTCTTCACATATAAACCAAATGTAAAAGTTATACTTCCATATCAATGGCTAAGGCATCATTAGACCACAGGAAACTACTTGGTACCACATTACTAATCAAAACATCTGCCACTGAATATCTGTGATTGTCTAACAGCTCATGCAGAGCTTATCTCTTTCCTTTTCCACAACTAACCCTGCTTAGAAATGTAAGGTAGCAACATGGAAATTTGGCATTCAAAACACATACCCCAGCTTCACCCTAGCTGTTCTTTCCTTTAAGACAGGGGTATCAAATTCAATTTCATTGAGGGCCACATCAGGGTTGTGTTTGACATTGAGTGGGCATGGCCAGGGTGGGAATGGCCAGATCAACATCACTCATGTTGGGGGCGCCTGTAGCAGCCCAAATGTTCTGCCAGCAAAAATGGGCTCCCGAGCTCCGTTTTCAGCTCTGAAAGCCTCCTGCAACCCTCTGCCAGTACAAACGGAGCTTAGGAGGGCCATGGGCGCTCCTCCCAAGCTCTGTTTTCACTGGCAAAGGCACTGCAGGGCTCTTTGCTGTTTCCAGGGCAGCCCCGTGGGCCACATCAAAGCACCCCATGGGTGGATCCGGACCCTGGGCTCTCAAGGAAAGATAAGACACAGGAAAGTCTGTGAATGGACACAATAGTGAAATGCACTCACATTGGCAAGCCATTAGTTGAAGGATACAATACATACTGGAAGTCCTACTCATTCAAAACAGTTTGCCACATCCACGAGAGACAACCTGAATCCTAAAATGCCAAGATCATGCTAAGAATGTTCAGATGATTAACTCTATCCAACTCAACCACTATTGTTGGCTTCAAACAGATATCTAAATCCAGATCTCAAGAAAGACATAAAAATGAAGTACTAACTGCCGTGGTCTGCACAGCCAAAATTGGCCATGTACCGTCACAGTTCAGCAGCAGAACTCTTTATTTCCACTGAGAAGGTATTCTGGATCTTCAGATAAAGCTTGGGGGGAAATCCTACTTTAAAATTTTGGAAAGCCATAATAATCACCATAAAGACTGATATCTATGAGCCTTCAGAGAGGCCAGCACCATATCTCACAAATGGCAATTCAGTTCAAGTGACCATAGGTCTGGAGACTAAACTATATGATGATTGGTTAAGAGAACGAAGTATGTCTAGTTTATCAAAGAGAAGGAATGGAGGGAACATTATAGCAGTCTTCCAATACTTGAGAGGCTCTCACAGAGAGGAGAAGGTTGACTTATTCTCCATAGCACCTGAGCACAGGACAAAAAATAAGAAGTGGAAGCTCATTAAAGAGAGATCCAAGTTGGAACCAAAGAGAAATTTTTTGACAGGGTGAACAATTAACCAATGCCAGGGCTTCCCTCCCAGAGATGTGGGTGATACATCACTGGAGATTTTCAAAAAAAGACTAGACAGCCATTTATCCAGCATGGTACAGTACAATACAACATTGTACAGTAGATATCTTCAAGTTTCTAGTTTCTATTATATCTCAAGACTTAAAATGGACACCTAACATCAAAAACGACATAAAAAAAGCACAACAAAGAATGTTCTTTCTGCGCCAACTCAGAAAGCTCAAACTGCCCAAGGAGCTGCTGATCCAGTTCTACAGAGGAATCATTGAGTCTGTCATCTGCACCTTTATAACTGTCTGATTTGGCTCTGCAACCCAACAGGACAGACACAGACTTCAGAAAGTAACTAGGACTACCCACCTGCCTTCCATTGAGGACCTGTATATTACACAAGTCAAAAAGAGGGCTGTGAAAATATCTACAGACCCCTCACATCCTGGACATAACTTGTTTCAACTTCTACCCTCAAAACAATGCTATAGGGCACTGCACACCAGAACAACTAGACATAAGGACAGTTTTTTCCCAAATGCCATCACTCTGCTAAACAACTAATTCCCACAACACTGTCAAATTATTTACTAAGACTGTATTGCTATTATTCTTCTCATCCTTCCTAGTACTTACCTCTTCCCACTGATGACTATAACCGTGTTCCTTGTATCTTTACAATTTTTATTTGTTTCCTAGTATGATTCAATTGCTTATTAGTAACCTATGACTAAGTGTTGTATCTTATGATTCTTGATAAATTTATTTTAATTTCCCTTATGTACACTGAGAGCATATGCACCAAAGACAAATTCCTTGTCTGTCCAATCACACTTGGCCAATAAAGAATTCTATGCTATGCTGTGCTGTGCTGTTCTATTCTATTCTACATCACTGGAAGTTTTATAGAAAAGACTAGACAGTCATTTATCCAGCATGGTACGAGATCCTTTTTTGAGCAATCCCTTTCAACCCTATGATTCTAAAGTACTTTAAAATTCAAGAAATCTCTGACTTAGCTGGCTCATTCTAAATAAAAATCACAAATTCCACAAATAACTTTCAAGACTATGTATTTACCCTAAAAAATTGTATTAAAGATATATTACTGAAAACTGTGTAGTTTTTGCTTAAGTGCTATGTGGAATTTGCTTACTTATTGTGTGGCATTTGATAATAATGTCTAGAGACACCTCTGGATGAGAAGAGTGGCACATAAATCTAGAAAAATAAATAGATGATTAACTAGATATACCCAATTATTTTGGAACACAATTCCCATAATCTTCTGTTCTTGGTTGAAGTTGATATTGCTGAACTGCAAAACATCTGGATAACATCAGGGTGTTTGTGGTCTTAAACACACAGAGCTAAATATACTAGGTTCTCTTTTGGTATAATGCTCAATTTCTATATTTTCCTCTTTCTAAGCAGTTCTCACGTCCAAATACTTCCCCTTCAACTATTTTTCCTCAATTATTACGGTACACAAATAATGAACAATCACAAAAGTGATGTATTATATTCAATCAGGTACTTTACAAAGAAATGTTTCAGCAATCCTCTTTGGAATCATACTTAATTGCTTCTAAGGACCTCGTCTCCTTGAATGTGCATTTGATCATTATTTTCTGAACTTGTTGTATCAATCACCTCCACCACTACTACACATTCCAAGACTGCAAAGCAATAATTTGTTCCAGTGGTATTAATGAGGCAAATAATGATCTTGGTGGAGCCAACAAATTGTCACTTCAGAGTCAGCAGTAGATCATGGTAGAACATGCCATTCTTTGCCTAGTTACAAAATGAGGGCTTTCAAGTTCCCATTTCTGAACCCCAGACTGACAAATAATCAAAGTACCTTTATTACATTTACAGATTACGGTAAACCATACTGGATTCTAATGTTCCTGGGTATAGCTCACTTAAGCAGGAAACACATTGTTGTGGTTTGCCAGCAGCTGGTGCAGATGGCAGCAGAATCAGACAGTGAGGAAGAAAGGGGACCAGTCAAGGAGTCTGGAAAGGACTCAGACAAGGGTCCTGTGTCCAATGCAGGGACGGGGCCAGGACCATCTGGGAGTGGGGTGCCACCTTTGGATCCTCCAGAGTCTGGTGGAAGCGAGGCTGAAGAACAAAGGGAGCCTGTTCCCAGTGCATGTATGCGCAGAGCTGTTAGAAGGTGAGAGCAGCTGAAACAAGAGACAACTCGGGGGTAAGGCTGGGAGGTGACTGCCCCCTCCCCCCATAAGGGATAAGTCAGACTTCAATGACAAAACCTTTGCAGGAAGCAAAGTAGTTCGATAGATTTTGAGTCATCCTTGAAGCTCTGTATACTCTGGTTGGTTTTTTCTGGTACTTCGGTGGTTTCTGTCATAATTAATTGGATACTTTTGTTTTTGGCAGCATTCCACAGCACTGAAAAGTGTGTGCTTATCTTGGGGAACTGTTTAAGATTAGTTCTGGCTGGGAATGAAAGCAATTCCCAGAATTGCAATAAAATAACTTTTGCTTTTAAAACAAATTTAATATTATGTTTGACAAAGCCTGAGTCAGAACACACATCATCTTTGGGTTGATATCCCTTTCTAGACTGGTTGATCAATTCAGAAAATACTGGATATTATCTTCTCTACTTTTTACCACATTTGCTTCTCCATCTTTTAATCACAGAATATCAACAATGTAACTCACGTATCAGCTGCCTAAATATTTCAATTATGATTTTACAATACTTCCCACTGATTTTTCCCCTAGAAATTGCCTCCATTAAGGGTGACAAAATAACCTTTTCTATCTCAATGTCTTTCAGATATATTAGATGTCAAGAGGATTCCCATCATGACCAGGAGCTGAAGTCTAACACATTTAGTGGGCCCGGAGGCTAATGTGTGTGGAGCTAATGACTTGAAAGGCAAAATGTTTGTAATTGTTTTCTATCTTTTTCTTTCTATTTTCTTCTTCTTTTCTTCTTTTCTTTTTTTCTCTTACATTTATGTGTGTATTGTTGGTCTGTTTTAATTGTAAAATCAATAAAATTTATTAATAAAAAAAGAAAAGAAAGGCAAAGTTGAAACAGGATCAATGTACAGGAGAGGGATATTCAAACTAAGTGCTAAATTCTCTATTAGAAATGCCCTTTAAAACTGTTTTTTTTTTTTTTTTTTTTGCCATTCGTGGTCTTTTAATTATCTCTCCTCTGCCAGCCTACAAACCTGGAATTCAGCTGGGGAGAGAAGAAAAAGGCAGAAGAAAGGTAAAGTATTTTAGTTCTATTCACCAAAGCTCACATATCAGCAAGGTTCACCCTGATCTTATGGAGTGCGACTATAATTCTTCATTTCCATCACAACATCTACTTTGGGCCAAACATTATGTGCTTTGAAAAATCTCAGAGGCAGGTAATGTGAGAGTGTGAGGACTTATGGCTCTCCTGATCACAACAGCATGAGAAAATGCAAGCAGATTTTGTCATTATACATTTTTTATATACTGGTGACTCATTTGAAAGTAAAGCCCTGTTTGGATTTTTTTGCATTGTGACTTTAATCTTTCTTCAAGCAGATATTTTTAATGAGACCTTTGACTTGATTGTCTCCCATTCAGATTGCTAGGGGGAAAAGATCCAATGTCCCATTTGAAGAGTTAGGGGCCACCGCTGATTCACTTGATCTTCTGAAGGGCCTTGTTATCTTCTCCTTGTAGACTGTATCGAAATGATATCAAGAACAAAGAGCTAAAAGATGCCTTGACCTTTGAAGACCCTTCAATATTTTTCTCCCATCAAGATTTTTAACCATGCCCCCTGAGGTGAGATCCAGACCCACCTTTTGACCTTCTGCAAGGGTTTAAAGACCTAGCTCCACCAATTAGTATGGGACCCCAATAGGGGTGACTGATGGATTAAGACAAATCCCAACTCCCCTCCCCATTTCTCCTGTTCCTTCACTCCTCTGTTTAATTGTAAATTATTGCTATTATTGTAAGTATTTATTGCTCCAATGTTTTTTAGCTTTTAGTAATTGTAAGCTGCCCAGAATCACCTCTAGGCAAGATGGTGTCAGGATTTCGGTGATTGCCCTAATTAAATCATGAGACTCAAGCCAAACTTTACCAGTAGACAGATGGGCAGTGGCCAAGTCTAATAAACAAATAAACTTCACCAGAGATTCATACAGTATGCTTCACTAGGGTCATTTAAAGACCCAACAGCTGGATTCACACAACATGCAAAATCTAGTTAGTTTTAATCTTGCACTTTGAGAATATCCAGCTTACTCAGTTCCTTATGGTTTTCTGTATTATGCAATATTGGTGTAAATGCAGAAACGCAGATTTAGACAAGATCCCAACTGGTTTATGTAACATGGTTAAGCTGGGTACTGCAGTAACCATGTTATATACACCAAGCCATGAAGTTGTCCACCATAATATAGGATAATTGCTCCTCTCCATTATGTAAAACAGGGGTCCCCAAACTTGGCAATTTTAAGACTTTTCTTCAGCATAGCTGGCTAAGGAATTATGGGAGTTGAAGTCCACAAGTCTTAAAGTTGCCAAGTTTGGAGACCTCTGGTATAAAACAAAGACCATGTGTAACTTTACCCCAATTTATTGGGGAATAGTAATATAAATTTGATGTATCTGTTCTTTGCTTGTTTCAGAAACCCTCACAATATAACCAACGTAAAAGATTTCAAAACCATACTCTTGCATTATAGGCCACCGAGAATATGTACTGGGTGTTATTATCATCCAAGATTTAATTAAACTATTTTTAATCTGGCAATTAACTTGCAGTTGCACACCCCTTGTTAATTTTCAATCTCTGCAACAGATATGCTATGGAATCAACAAAAACAACCACAAAGTTCAGCCTTTAGAAGCACAAAATGGAACAAAAAAATGGCATTTTATCTAGAAAAGAAAAAAAAATCAAAGTTCTACCACAGGAAGTAGTACATCTGTCAACAGCAGATGGTTATTATTGTTTTTTAAAGTAGGATATTTTAAAAGTCACCCATAATTCCATTCTACAACTTTTATTCAGATGTTCTCTCAGCGTTAACAGAGCTGTCAAAGCAGACTTCATCTTACTTGGCAGACAATCCCAGATTGAATTCTATGGGGCATATGCTAACATACCTTCCAACATTTATCAGATGAAACTAGCTGTGCTTGTTTCACAGAAAGTGACAACATTTGTATATTTGAGTTGTATTTCCATGGGATGAGAGGAGCAGCAACACTCCATCAAAGGATTCAGAAACATTATGATAGTTTTACTTTTCTATCACTTTATTTTTTTTAAAAAAATGTACCATATAGCTTTTCAACAACACAACAGGACAACTGTTTTAAGCTCAAAATGGGTCTATTCCTTTATCAAACAGAAGAGTCTGATTCATGATAGTGATACTAATTTGATACTTGACACCTTCTGTTTAGATTACTGCAATATATTATATGCAGGCCTGCCTTTGAAGACTACAAAACTACAGCTGGTGAAAAATGCAACCACTCACTTGATGAGCAACAGTTACTCTTCACATTGACCTTGGTAGTAGTACAAGCTCTACACTTGGTATCAATACATTCCTATTTACAACTTAATGGTTTTATTCTGATCAATAAAGCTTTATGCAATAGGAAATCCAAGCAGATGGAAAACTATCCACTTCAAACAAAATCTGCCTCTGGTTGGTACATTCCATCTTGGGGTGCTGAAGGTTCCCCCAATGAGATATTCAAAGGGAGGAGCCAAATTTGATTTGATTTTGTTAATGATGATACCTCACCTCCCACCTTCTCAAATAACCACTGATGTTCATTGCAGACTTAGACTTTGAACAACTCTATTGTCACTTTGAATGTGCACTAACCGGCATACATTAAAATGAAATTTTGTTGCATTCAACTCTCAAAGGGTCACCACCTCCAATATATACTACATGAACATAAATAAATAAATAAATAAATAAATAAATAAATAAATATGCATTTACCCACTTATATGACACAAAGAAACAACACAGTTTAGTTGTATATGTGTACATAGTGAGAGAAACAAATCTTGCGAGTTTGCCAGATGGAGAGCATAGGGTACAAAACTGTTCCAGCTCTGTTCTCCTGTGCAGGGCAAAAAATTTCGAAACCTCCTCCCAGAGGGGAGCAACAGAAACAGACCATGAACTGGGTGTGTTGGGTCTCTAACAATGCTTTTGAGCTTTAAGCTCATAGTGCTTATAAGCAACATCCTGAATGACAGGAAGCAAGCTTCCTATAATCTTCTCGATTGTCCTTACCACTCTTTGTAGGGACTTTCTATCTGAGGCACTGCAGCCAAACCAAACAGTGAGGAGTTTGTTAAAGCACTCTTAATTGTGCCTCTGTAAAAAGAGAAAAATGTGCTGTCCTCATCCAACACAGGAAAGGGAGATGCTGGTTTGCATGCTTCACTGATGATGATACTGTTGATCACATGCTATAGCTCAAAGTAGCATTTCATAAATCCTAATACTTTAGTTATTCTAACATTTTACATACTTTTAAGTACTGTATTAACTGCTATCAACAATCTTATAAGTGGATATAATACTATCACATGATTTATTTCAATAATTTTCCTTTGACTAAGTAGTATTTCTACAGATAGAAGAAACCAGAAACATTGAGAAATCTCTTCTGCATTTTAAATGGCTTCTTTGAAATAACAGACCATTCTCAATGGTACTAAGCAGGATATATATTCCATGGTATAGCATGAATCTATTGCAAGATTTCAGTACTATGACATTCCACATTCCATGCATCCTTTGTGCCTGTCCCCAAACAACCTTTATCCTCATCTGATACATTTTAGCATCCTTCCTTTTGGGAAGATCTCAAAATACTTCAATACAAGAACAACAGGAGTAACTCTTCTTCTGAGTCATAGATATACAAGATGAGACAAGGAAATCACCTATTTCCTTTTTGCTGACAGATTAGCTAATAACTTTCAGAAGATTGCCAAATCTCTTGTAATAGCTATCACTGTCAGATGATTAATTTGTCCAGCAATCTTAATAATTTGTTTTGTTCCTAAGCTGATTCATTTTTTTTCTTGCTCTTTCCTTATTTCCCCTATTTCTTTTAATGTGTGGCACAGAATGATTCATTAACTCAGTGCCATTAAGTTGATGATGACTCTTAGCCAAGTATATGGATAGACTGTCCTGAGAATGATTTCTGTTCAACTTGGCCTTTTAGGTCTCTCAGTGGTGCATTCATTGCTGTCATAATCAAATCCATCCATCTTGCTCTTGGCTGGTCTCTTTTTCCTTCAATTTTTCCAAGTACTATGAATTTTTCAAATGATCACAATCTCTGCAGATAGGATATGTTCAAAGCACGAGAGTCAAAGCTTGGTCCTTAATGCTTTCAGTGAGAAATCCAGACTGATTTGTTTGTTTTCCCTGGTTGTTGAAGCACCCTTAAAAATATTTTCCAACCTCAGAGTTCAAAGGTGTCAATTACTCATTCCAGTCTATTTCTTTCAATAAAGTATTGCCTCCTCTCCCGTCCCCGCATACGCCTCTTCCTCCCTTTGGCAGGACCAGATGGGCCCTCATCAGAGGGGTCCCAGGTAGGAGGGGCTGCTCCTCCACACCATCATCATCATCATCATCACCAGCAGGATCATAATCATCATCATCATCATCAGCAGCAGCAGCAGCAGCAGCAGCAGCACCAGCAGGATCAGCAGCAGCAGGATCAGCAGCAGCACCAGCAGCAGCAGCACCAGCAGCAGGACCAGGAGCACGAGCAGGACGAGCAGGATGAGCAAGAACAGGAGCACGAGCAATACGAGCAGTGCAAGCAAGTCCAGGAGCACGAGCAGGATGAGCAGGACCAGCAGGACCAGGAGCCGCTTCAGCAGAGTAAGCACCAGCAGAAGCACCACCGCCAGGAGCAGCTTCAGCAGAGTTAGCACCAGCAGAAGCACCACCGCCAGGAGTAGCTTCAGCAGAACCTCCAGCACCAGAAGAACGAGCCCGAGCAGCAGAAGCCCCAGCAGAAGCAGAGTCAGGGACAGGGGGCAGGAGGGTGGCCCTGTCCCTCTTGCCAGGGATGGCGGCAGGTTGCTGAGGCTTTCGCTTCTTCCCCATGGTTGTGGGGTTGCTGGCTGGCAGGGAGGCTGGCAGGGAGGCTGGCAGGCACCAAGGCTGGCTGGAAGGCTGTCACCAAGGCTGGCAGGAAGGTGGCAGGAAGCCTGGCAGGAAGCCTGGCAGGAAGGCAGGCAGGCAGGCACCAAGGCTGGCAGGCAGGCAGTCACCAAGGCTGGCAGGCAGACTGGCTGGCAGGGAGGCTGGAAGGCAGGCTGGCAGGGAGGCTGGCAGGCAGGCAGAGAGCAAGGCTGGCAGGGAGGCTGGCCAGGAGGCTGGGAGGCAGGCTTGGAGGCAGGCTGGCAGGAAGGCTTGCAGCAAGGCTGGCAGCAAGGCTGCCTGCCTGCCTTCCTGCCAGCCTTCCTGCCAGCCTTCCTGCCGCCTTCCTGCCACCTTCCTGCCAGCCTTGGTGACAGCCTTCCGGCCAGCCTTGCTGCCTGCCAGCCTCCCTGCCAGCCTCCCTGCCAGCCAGCAACCATGGGGAAGAAGCAGGCAAGGACTCGATATATCCAGCAGCAGGTTTTTCCTCTGAATGCTGGCCACGTGCGAGCTGCTTCCCTTTATATCCGCGGGGCTGACGCAATAAATCCCCCCCGCATGCGCAATTAACGCAAGGCATCCACTAGGCTTCCGCTGTGCATCCGCTTCATCCGCTGCGCATCCGCTGTATCCTTTCTGCGTCTGCTTTGCTGAGGTCCCCCGGAAGCCTAGCGGATGTGCCATCCGCTCCCATCCGCTTCCATCCGCTGGGCTTCCGTTCCGCATCCGCTTTCCATCCGCTCTGTGTCCTCCCCGCGTCCGTTCCTTTCCGTGTTATCCGCTCCGGTTATGCAAATTTTTGCCCCTTTTGAGAGCGGATAACAATGGGTGGAACATTTTGCTCGTCCGTTGTGTCCTTTTTACATACGTTTTGCATCCATTGGGCAGTGTGACAGGGCCTTAAGACCAGTAAGAACCCAGAATACATCAACAATGTTTACATTTCCTTAAACTATACAGCTTAAGGGATATATATATGAAACCAGTGAGAAAGGATTTCAGAAACAATTAGTACCTACTGCTTGATCAGTATGTCATCAGAATGGAAAAGACCCATTTCTCTCCATTGAGAACCATATCGACAATTTCAAATGCACCCATATATTTAAAGAACTGTCCTAATCCTGTTATTGCCAAATGTGGTATAATTCATTTCCCAGACTTTCCCAGTCACAACAATATAACCATGCAAGATTCTGCCAATCATTACATGCCAACAAAATGCAGGAAGTTATACTGCATTCATTCTACTGTAATGAAAAATTTGTGCAAACTGAAATGCTAGAAGGAAAAACAATATTGACACTTTCTAAGCAGTGAATGTAAATCCAAGAAGGATTGTTAGGATGGCACTTAAGTGCAAGGAATATTTTTAACTGGACAAATGGCAACAGAATACAGATCTTTGGTATCAGTATTTTAGCACAGATGGCATTAATCTATTGTTGCAGATCAAAACCACCAAAACTATTGTTTTGCAGCCTAGATTTACTTGAAAATACAGATAGTCCTTGACTTACAACCACAATTGACCCAAAATGTTCTGTTGCTAAGTGAGATGGTTGTTAAGTGAGTTTTTCTCCATTTTATGACCTTTCTTCTCACAGCTGTTAAGTGAAGCACTGCAGTTGTTAAGCTAGTAGCATGGTTATTGGATGACTCTGGCTTCTCATGGATATTGCTTGTCAGAAGATTGCAAAACGTGATCATATGATTCCAGAACACCGCAACTGTCATAAATATTGCCAAATGTCAAATTGTTCATGTGACCATGGGGATGCTGCAATGATTGGATGTGTGGAAAAATAGTCATAAGTGACTTTTTCAGTGCTGTGGTAACTCCAATGACCAATAAATGAATGGGTTGTAAGTTAAAGACTATCTGAAGGGGAACCAACACCACGAACTCAGATTAGAACCTGAAATGGTGGTTTGCATGTATGTGTGTTGTTTTGTTCTCTTATTAATAGTATGTACACCATGTAACCCAGGGGTAGGATTCTACCGGTTTGGCCCAGTTCAGGTGAACCGGTAGCTCCAAGGATCAGCTGTGAGCGAACCACTTCGCTGCAACAATCAGTTGTTGGGCCTACCCACCCGCCTTGGCTCTAGTCTGTGCTTTATATCCTGGTTTTCAAGCACAGGTGATTCGCGCGGCACAGCGGATTGCCACGCGTCACTTGTTGAACACACTGGAATTGCTGGAAGAGGTCAGTAGCAAATGCTCTGCGTGCATGAAAAGCAAACTGGTTGTTACACCAGTTGAATCGCGCCCCTGATGCAACCCACAACAACAGTGAACTGTGGCAGACTCTAATCCAGAATCCCTGGAGGAAGGAGGGGCCCTTTCACAAAAAGCAGAGAGACAGAGAAGCTTGGAATCTCTGATGTGCAGAAAATATCCCTAGATATTTACCAGGTATATATAATAGTTATACAGATTGTTGTCTTAGTCTGGCAAAATTTCTGCCTATAAGGGAACAGCAATAAAGAAACTACCCCCTAGTTGTATTGTTCATAGTTCCTTGGGCCTAATATGAACCTAATCCCAACAGAAAATAATATTTGTAGTTCAGGGTTGAACTGAACTGAAGCACAAAATGTGTGAGCAACCTTACTGGTGAACCTGGCCTAAGATTTAAGAAAATCTAGAAAATACCAACAGATTTCTAAAAGTGTATCAAATATTATTAGGTTTGGGGATATTCTGGGAGAATTAGGACATGAAAGATGGGAGTAATGATAATAAAGAAGAGAGTGAACAGCCCAGCTGCTTCTCGTATTTTTCAACTGACGGAGATAATTTTAATAGAAGGGGCCTCTGCTTCTCTCTTAAGCTCTGATTTAGCTTTTCTTTCTGCTGAGAATATGATTCTTATCTTGGAGTAATTAACATCAATTAATTATCTGAAATAATCACTTGAGTCATTAATGTAGTTTCACAAAGGGAATCATCTAGACAAACAAACCAGAGTCTTACTTTAAGAAATATCAGAACAAAAAAATAATTCAAGTTTGCTCATGGACTTTAAAATACAATGTAGAGAATAACTAAAACAAGAGACACAGTGAAAAGTTTAAACAATGTCTCCTTGTCCTACCTAAGACAGCATCATGCTCTAGAAGAAGATAAAGGAATTAACTATAATGATTCACAAATTGTCTTATACACTTATGTGTGACTTCAAATCAGAGACCATTTGGCAATGATGGAAAACTTCTGTGAAATGGTGGCCATGGATGTTACAATCAATTTGTACTTGTTTCACAAGCATGTACAAAAGGACTGGGGCTTTGGTTGTGACATCAGACTTTAAGTTTTGTAGATTTTGATTTTACTAATAGTTGCTTCCACTTTAATTAAGGATGAATGATACAAACAAGGTGGCATAATATTAATCAACAGAAGAGAAGACAAAGACCTGGAGAAGATAACAAAATGTGAAGACCTGCAATTAGAAGTTGGATGATTGTACTGTAGCAAAAACAGTACTGATAGTAATAGGTGCCTTGGATACAATCCCAAAACAACCAGAACACCATTTGAACACCACTGGCATTGACAAAATCACCACCAGTCAATTGCAAAAGGCAGCTTTATTTGGGACAACTTACATCCTGCAATAATACCTTTAACACCATCAAACAACATCTGCCTTGGGAAGGACTTAATAGGTGAATAAAAATGCCAAATCCAATATGATTGGGAGGAGGAGGAGAAGGAAAAAGAGGAGGAAAAAGAAGACCAAATTTCCTTAATGAAAGATATACATTGTCATTTAGATTTGAAAAAGGCTACTTATTCAATAGGGCAATAAAATAATTATTCCATCTTAAATCAGTTCATTACTCTAGATGCTTGCAAGGCTGAATAATTTTCTGAGCAGATTTCACATTTATTCCCATTCACATTTTTTAAGGATGATGGCAATGCACATCTAGCATTGAAGATAAAATATATTGTCTTGTCCCCAAGTCTGAAGAGATTCTCAGTCACCCAGGCCATGGTGATCTCAAAGGTGCTTTTTTCAAGTTGCAGCTGGACTTTTGGTTTGTTTTTTTTTCTTTTGAGGGCATTTCGCTTCTCATCCAAGAAGCTTCTTGGGGAATGGAAGGATTTATATTCATTGCATCCTTTTAGAGGGTTGTTGAAGAAACAAAAAAACAAGGAAGTCCAGTGGTCTCTTTTGGTCCTTATCCCCAAAAAACAGAAGAGGAGGAAACACAATGTCAGATGGAAGCAAAAAGGATAATATGCCTGATCAAACATGAGTGAATTATTTTCCTCCTTCCAACTGCAGAGCCAACTATACTGAGAATATCGTATCGTTGCAAGCTCATTAGGGCAATAAGGAGTTCAGATTATTCTAAAGAACTAGATGAGGAACAAGGCCTGATGAATTCTTTTAAAAGCTTACACAGATCAGAGGGAATGTCATTTTTAGATCAGATATTCTAAAGAGCTTTTAATAAGGATGATGGGTACTTTAGACCCATTAAAAGCAATTATTGCTCAGAGAGGCCTTGGAAAGGTAATGAATAAAACAAATGAAAATCAAACCATGAATGTGGACTCTAAAAGAGAGACCAAGAACCATCTAATGGATTTTGCATCTGTAAACTCTACCAGGGAAATCCTTCATGCAAAAAGCTACAATTCCAATGGAAGAAGAAGGAAGGGAAGGAGGGAGGGAGGGGGAGGAGGAAGAAGATAGTGAGATGGACTGCATAAAAATTTAATGGAGGAAAAGGAAGAGAAGGAGGAGAAGAGGAGGGGGAGAAGGAGGAGGAGAAGTAGAAGAGGAGGAGGAAGAAGAAGAGGATGAGGAGAAGAAGAAGAAGAGGATGAGGAGAAGAAGAAGAAGAAGAAGAAGAAGAAGAAGAAGAAGAAGAAGAAGAAGAAGAAGAAGAAGAAGAAGAAGAAGAAGAAGAAGAAGAAGAAGAAGAAGAAGATCCAACTTCCTCTGATTTGTTGCATGAAAATTTTTATGGTATTATTCCTTTTTTAATTATTTGCATCAAACCCTGCCTAACAAAACTGGAAACTAAAAACTGCTGTAATGCCTTTTCATTTATTCCTCAATTATGGCACCAGTGATACTATACCTTGGGGGCTCTCAAAGAAAATGAACAGTAGCACACCAACAGATGGGTATAAATAATGGTGGCATGGAAAAAGAAAGACATTTATACTTGCACATGTACACACAGAGAGAATTGCCCCTAGCAAGAATAAAATAATTAGTGAGTGCAGCAGAATATCTCAAATGAAATCAGGGTACAAGAGGAACTGATAATTCTCTAACACATCAAGTGGTGCCACTGTACCCCAATCTTTTCCTCAATATCTGAAACACTCCATCAAAATCAACTTATCTAGAAGCAAGCCTCACTCAATTCAGTAATATTTCATTGAAAACAATTAATCAGTTAACTATTTCATCAGTGGTCGGATTCAATTTTTTTTACTATCAGTTTTGTGGGCGTGGCTTGATGGGCATGGCAGGGGAAGGATACTGCAAAATCCCTATTCTCTCCCCACCCCACTAACCTGCTTTCCAGCTCCGTTCTCCTGTACAGGGCAACCAAAGGAGACCCAGCCAATCAGCTGGGACTCGGGAGGCAGATAATAGATGAGGGCGGGGCCAGTCAGTGGTGATATTTTCCAGTTCTCTGAACTACTCAAAATTTCCGCTACTGGTTCTCCAGAACTGGCCAGAACCTGCTGAACACCACCTTTGTATTTCATATCTCCGATTCAGCTCAGAATGATTAAAATTAATGCTTAATTATTGTCAAAGTTAGAACTAACCAAATATAGGTTAGCAAAGCAGAGCAGAAGTGTAACTCAGCTGCACACTATAATCAAGGAAGTGACATCAGCAAAAATAAAAATGTGTGATAATAAACAGCAGCAGACAGAAAGGTATATGAAATATGTTTCTTCAACTGGAATTCATTTTCTGCCACTGGAATTAATCAATAGTCCTCCAGAAAATATATCCAGTTGCAGAAGATCACTGACGTCATCCTAACACCTTCTTGTAATTCATGTGCATCACTGATTAGTACAATTTTTAAGAACTACTGGCTAAGGGCTGGCTTATTCACAGTCACTGTGCAGCTGAATGAAGTATCAAAATTCCCAAGAGTCTAATTCCAGGATAAAGCTGAGCTATAAGAATGATTTTATAGTTCAAAATGACAATTATAGTTCAGGGTGGTAAAACTAACCTATTTATAGTAAAGTTTTTGTTCAGCTCCTGAAAAATCCAGGGTATGAGTAAGTTAGGGCAAGTGAAATTGTCTACAAATGGGTTCAATGTTGATTTGATTCATGATTTCTGACTCTGCAGTCAGCTCAGTTACGTCCGATTTCATTCTCTCTCAACAGTCAAATGATGATGAGTGAAGCAAAAAAAGAATCCCTTAGAAAACAATGTCCCAATATGAATAAGCCTGCTTAGGTGTGTACTTGGACTTAATTGTCCTTGGCACAATATGTTTTTTCTGGCTTTGTTATTTTGTACTTTGATGTTTTTAATTGAGAGTAAGACATTCTCAGTGACCTGATGAGCGGGCAGCCTTAAAAATCAAAGAAAAAAAAAGGAACAGCAAATAACTGTTCCTTCAAAAGCTATACAGCTTTTGGCGGCAGGAGTGGGTTTCAAAAATTTAAGCAATCAGTTCTCTACCTCAGTAGTTGCCAACCAAAGGCCAGGGACCATTGGTGGTCCACGAGAAAATTTTGGTGCTCCACAGAGAAATGTCACCCCCAAAGCAATTAATCCAGGCCGTGTAGGAGCACAAGGCTGCACTACCCACATGGCCCATGGGAACACAAGGCTTGCATTGCTTGCATTGCAAACAACATGAGGTAGTGAGAGGAGGGTGGAAAGGGCTGAGGGGGGGAACTTGTCCCACGCACCTCGCCTTATCACCGGGCTGCTTCTTTCCACTTCTTTCCTCTTCTGCTTTGGATGTACACAAGGAAAGCAGCCAAAGTCTTTCTTTCTCTCCCCCAAACTCTGCCAGAAATGAGTCTTTGGGACTCTGCAAAGCCTCCTGTTCCAAGAGGCTGCGCCAGCAAAGACTCATTTCTGGCAGAGTTTTGGGGGAAAGAAAGAAAGACTTCTGCTACTTCTGCTGCTTTCCTTGCATGAAGCCAAAAGTCTCTCTCTCTCTCCCTAAGAATGGAGCTGGAGACGGTATCCTGCGATCCCAAATAAATGATTGGGGTGGGGAATTTTCCTGCAAACTTTTTTGAGGATTTTCCCAGGGTCTCTGGTTTGCGGGATTTAAAATTATGAATTTGGTGGTCCCTGAGGTCCAGAAGGTTGGTGACCCCTGCTCTACCTAGTTGCTGGGTGGGCGTGGCCATGGTGGGCATGACCTAGTTGGCCTCCTGCACCATGACGGGGGGCTGTTTTCACCCTCCCCGGGCTCTGGAGGCTTTCCTTGAGCCACCAGGAGAGTAAAAATGGCCTCCCTGGGCTCCGGAGGCCTTCCAGAGGCAGGAAACGGGCCTGTTTCTGGACTTCAAGAACTTCAGGGGGTCCTGTTTTTCAACCTCCCACAGACTCTGCGCAGGCCCTGTACTTACTTGACATCCAAAATGGGCTGCATGGGAACTCCTGGGAGGGGCAGGGTGGGCAGGGCCAGCCAGGGGTGGGATTTACCTGTTCACCAAACCGATAATTAAAAATTATGACATTAGCTACCGGTTCATTCAAACCAGAGTGAACTAGTAGCAGCCCAACCCTGTTTGGCTGGCTATACAGGTAGTCCTTGACTTATGATCACAATT
This sequence comes from Laticauda colubrina, assembly GCA_015471245.1. Taxonomy (NCBI): domain Eukaryota; kingdom Metazoa; phylum Chordata; class Lepidosauria; order Squamata; family Elapidae; genus Laticauda; species Laticauda colubrina. The sequence goes on from BLBF01000058.1 coordinate 15,509,466, forward strand.
GAGCCCAAATTTTCTATTGCTAAGTGAAATAATGGTTAAGTGAATTTTGCCCCTTTTTATGACTTTTCTTGTCACAGTTGTTAAGCCAATAACTATAGTAAATTAGTAACACAGTTGTTAAGTGAACCTGGCTTCCCCATTGACTTTGCATGTCAGAAGATCGCAAAAGGTGATCCCAAAATCTTGGGACACTGCAACAGGCATAAATACATGTCTGTTGCCAAGCATCTAAATTTTGATTATGTGACTATGGAGATGCTGCAAGGGACATGAGTGTGGAAAATGATCACAAATCACGTTTTTTTAAATGGTCACTAAATGAACTGTTGTAAATCAAGGACCAACTGATTTCCAATAGAACAGAAACCTTTTGTCAGTAGCTTTGTTCCTTAGATCTGCTGATTTCCAGAACCTCATACAACTCTCTATGTCAGAAGTACAGGTCCAATCAAATTTTAACTATGGCCATCATATGACAAGGGGCTTCCAGAGAGAGGAAGGGGTCAATCTGTTTTCCAAAGCAATTGAAGGCCAGACAAGGAATAATAGATGGAAACTGAACAAAGAAAGATTCAACCTGGAAACAAGGAGAAATTTTCTGACAGTGAGAACAATCAACCAGTGGAACAGAAATTGCTTTCAGAAGTTGTGGGAGCTTCATCACTTCAAGAAGAGACTGGACTGCCATCTGTCAGAAATGGTGTAGGGTCTCCTACTTGGCCGAGAGGTTGGACTAGAAGACCTATAATGTCCCTTCCAACTCTGTTAATCTTTTAATAGCCTAAGTAAATATTATTCAGTTACTTATAGGAAGAAATGGGAGGGGAAAATCACCTAATTAGGTGTACAGTAAGACTGCAAATGAAAATTAAAACTGGACAGCATGAATGATTGTTATGAGAACTGAATGGTCTTTTGGAAAATAACCAACATACTGCTTTCCCCTTTTCAATTCAATAATACATGTTTTTAAATGACAGTGAAGTATGATCATAACTACTACAGGGTTGTCATAATAGCACTGGACTCACTTTCAAGAAATGTGCCAGGCACACTAGAAGTTGATTTGTAGTTCGGCAACCCAAATAAACAAATAGCAAACCCAAGAGCAGCCAACTTTGCTTTAGAGAGCATGATGGATTCTGTGTGGGGACACTGAATATTGGAAAGGAGACAAATGGTTCACCCACCCATTAAGCCGTTATTCATTTATGCACTGGTTGAACTCAGCCAGCTCTAGCTCATTCAACAAACCTTGATTCAAACTAAGGCTTAGCACAATGCCACCAATCAGTGGCTTGAATTTTGTTTCCTCTTCAGAGTAGGTGAAAATTCCAACTTTGATGTCAGATCTGGGCCAAACTTGGTCCCTTAGGAAAATAAATCACTCAAGACTCCATTTTGAGTGAAAAGGTTTTTCTAACTAAAAGCCAAGTGGTCACAGTAATTCAAAGTCAGTTTGAGCATGAAAATCCCTAGATTAACTTCCACCCTTCCCCAAGCCACCCCGCCCCCCTCCATATCTTCCCATTGTCCAGTCACATTTAGAAAAGATGTTTTGGGAATGGACTATTGTGGTCCACCGGCAGCAAAGTTGGACAGTGGGGAGGAACATGGACCGGTCCGGGAGTCTGAGGACTCGGAAGAGGGTTCTTCACCCAATGCAGAGATGGGGCCAGGGCCACCTGAGAGTTATGTGCTGACTCAGGAGCCTCCAGAATCTGACAGCAGTGAGGCAGTGGAACAAGGGGAGCCTGTTCCTAGTAAGCGCGTGCACAGAGCTGCCAGAAGGCAAGAACAGTTAGGACAAAAGGGGCAACTCGGGAGCAAGGCTTGGAGGTGACTGGTCCTCCCATAAGACATAAAGGAGGAGCAAAGGGACAGGAACCTTTGCAGGAAGCAACTTTGTTCATACTGGCCAGTTTGAAACCTCCATGTTGAACTTGTGCTCCATTTGGCCTTGTACAGCTAATTGGCAATTCAGTTGTTGGCAGCATTTCCAGGAAGATAAAGGAGATCAGACTTATCCCAAAGGACTTTGGCAAACTTTTGTGGATTATTTACAAACTGTTTGATATTCATTACGGGCTGTGAATGACTATAATTCACAGTCATTGAAATAAAATAAAAGGTTTTTATTTATCAGAACATGGACACTGCTGTAGTTGGTAGATGGACAGGTGCTACATTTCATTCACAGGACCATAGCCTTGAGATGTCTTGGGATGGCACGACTATTATTTTTGGTTCCCCACATCTTCCTTGCAGGTCCCCTCCCTAACTTCCCCATGAGCTCCCTTCCCCCTGTAATGTATGACAGACTGGCATCTGAGCAAAACATAGAAGTGGGTGAAGGATGGCACTTCTGACAATTGGAAAGCATGGTCCGATTCAAACAAGGCTTGCCAATGCCACTGTTTTTACTCTTCATAAATTTGAATATATACTGAGAATGCTACGGGGTGGAATTAGTAAATTCTGCCATCAAAGCACATTGAAATGTTTTTTCCAGACTATACTCTTTTTTTAAAAAACAAACTTTGTTGATTATCCCAGACTATACTCTTAATAAAACAGATGATATTTGGAAACCATTCCCTTGCTGCCCCTCCAAAGTGTAGCATATACTGTCTCACAAAGGCACTAGAAAGTGGCTTCAGGTACATCAATCTTTCATTCATTATAAATAGGGCTTCCAACTCATACGCAGCAGTTGCTGGAACAATGGATAGAAACTGATAAAGGAGAGATTTTCTGACAGGGAGGGAAATCAACCCATGGAACAGAAGTTGTGGGAGCTTCAACACTGGAGGCTTTCGAGACTGGACTGCCATCTGTCAGAAATGGGGTAGGGGCTGCTAGGTGGGGGAGTGGACAAGATAACCTACAGCTGTGATGGTGGACTATGGCACACATGCCAGAGGTAGCACACAGGGCACATCATCACCAGTTGCTCTTCTAGTTTCTGGTGCACACCAGCCAGCTGGTATTCACAGGAAAACAGCCTGAAAAATGGCCAAAAAAACAGGCCATTTTTCAGGACATTCTTGACATGAAAAATGGACTGCCCCAAAATGGCCTGACATGGCCCAGAAAATGGCCTGAAAATGGCCAAAGAACAGGCCATTTTCCATGCCATTTTTGGCATGGAAAACATCCAGAAAATGGCCCAGAGAACAGCCTGAAAACCAGCCTGAAAATGCCCCCAAAACAGGCCATTTTCCAGCCATTTTTGGAGCCATTTTCCATACCAAAACTGGCCTGAAAACCAGCCTGAAACCAGCCCCCAAACCAGCCAAAAACAGGTTCTCCAGTGCTCTGGCACACACACATGCATGTACATTCCAGTTTGGGCATTCAGTGCCAAAAAGGTTCACCATCACTGACCTACAGGGTCCCTTTCAACTCTGTTAATCTGTATCTGTATCTTTTATAATAACATAGCAGTAACAATAGCAATAGTACTTAGACTTTTATACCACTTCACAGTGCTTTACAGCTCTCTCTAAGCAGTTTAGAGAGTCAGCCTATTGCACCCAACCATCTGGGGTCCACATTTTATGAACGTCTGAAGAATGGAAGGCTGAGTCAACCTTGAGCCAGTCAGAATCAAACTACTGGCAGTGGACAATATTGAATATCCTGCAATATTCATTCTAACCACTGCACCACCAGGGCTCTTAAAGTTAACATTATTAACTTTGCTAAATTGTTTTTCTTAACATTTGTCTTGCACAGTTTCAAATACACTTGTTTTTACATTGCACGCCCTTAGTTCTTACAGTGAAGTGTCAATGTATGAGGTGATGTGTAGGGTTATTTATCAAGGCAACATATCACAGAGCCTTGATATTGGTTAACTTTGCTGATACTCAATACTCATTCAATTACAAATCCTGCACTTTCATAGAGTGCTCCTTAACTGAAGCCAAAAATATATACCAGAGTTGATAACATACAACCCTCCAAATATCATTTAATTACAGTTCCCTGCAACCCCCATACAGCCAGGAGTTATAGTGTGGCAATCTCAGGACAAATATGAGTTCTCCACTCCGGGTGAAAAGACAGGAAATCTTGCAATAATCCAGTAGAATTCCGTGCCAGTGATCAAAGCAACCGAAAAAGATGGATGTCAAAGTATTGATTGGAAGGCATCCAAAACTTGTGTCAGTGGTAGAGCTTGAAATGCTTCAGAATGTGGAAGTGAATGATTGCTCCATGATTTTAAAATTCTTGTTTTAAAAGCAAATCCCGCAGACTGGGGAAAAAAAAAAAAAGCAGATATTTTGTTTGGAATTACACAGTAGCACATACAGAGGCTTCCAGGTAAAGATCCAATAAATAATGCCATAAGTTCATGCTTTAGCACAGAGGCAGAATTTTCCCCACCACCATGCCCCCAAATTGAATGTGCCAAAGAATGGGGACAGAATAACACCCCCCCTCCCTCTCGCACGCACACACACACACACACACAGAAATCTCTGCTTCAGATTCGCATTCACAAAGCAGTATATCTACTGCATATTGAGAAAGATAATCTAATGTGCCACACTGAAAGCAACAGAAATCCAATCAGCTGTGAACTTAAATTTCTGTAATGTGTTAGACAAGACACTCAAATCTGTTATAAATGATGGCACAAAAAAATGGGCTGCTTTTGTTTAATATGACTTCAGGCAATAGATCTTTCCCCCTCCTTATTCATGAATTTAGCATCAGGGTTTTCTCTCTTCTTCATACATGTATTTGTGTCAAAGAACCATTTTGATAGCAGTCAGTGTCGAAAACAGAGTTAGACGCAATTTGGCTGGTCAAATTCTCTGCAAATTGTGCAACTGGAGAAATGGACCAAATAGAATTATGATCCTAAACAGATGATTTCAAGGAAAAAAAATAATAGTTTAATCAACATTGTCTCTTATCTTGTTCCCTGCATCTATTTTCCTAATTTATCGCATGCCTTCTGCCCCCCAAAGTATCTTTTTAACGAAATGTCATAATACCTGATCATGTATCCTATTCTGAGATTATCACAAGGCAATTATCTACCAAATGAAAGGCTATGGGCTCTGAAAGGCTCCGTGTCTTATTCAACTCAAAAAATAAATATGGAGTTGATCTGCCAGCTGCTCATATTATCTTGATTTACAAGAATGCCTCTAGGTCCAGAGAAGTAAACTTAGAAAATAAGAACAGAGGATTAGGTTACACTCCATTACTGTTAGGCCCAAAGCAGCAAAAATGGCATGTGGAGTTACTTCTGAGTAATTCATTTATTGTTGTTTGTCTACAGACAGAATCTTGCCAGACTAAAGAAATGATCTGCAACAATTGATTTAGATATGGATACACTTTGTGAATTGTTAGGGGGGTTGGTCTTAGCCTTCTTCCTGCCCATCAGAGTCTAAGTTCTGTTGTCTTTTTGTCCTTTGATAAAGAGAACCTTCCTCCTGAGAGCCTGGATTACATTCCTCCACAATTATTTTCATTATAAATATTGTTGCCTGCCCAGCAATGCAACCAAAAATAAAGGAAGAGTTATGTATATCCTCACACATTTCCCTAACAGCAAATGGGCTGTCCATGTTTACATTTTGCAATGTAAGTACCCATGAACACCCAAAAGATGGCTGTACAGATAAAGGATGAACAAAAATGCTGTCCTATTCTGCAGAAAGAAGTTTATAAAGCTGGGGGAAATTGAAGGAAAGAGCACATCGCTGGAAGATCTGAAAGACCAAATTGGAGGGAAATTATCCTGATGAAAGGTAGCTAAAGATGGACACTAACTTGATGGCACATAATGAATCATTTGCAAAGCCTGAGACTGGGCTCTGACAAAGTAGAAGTAGAACAAACACTTCTCCCTTATGTGTCTCTAAGCGTCCACCATAAAGCAGCACCATGAAAGGGACTTTGTAGAAGAAATACTTATATTTCGTCAGCATCTTCCTTTTGGGTTGACATGTGTTAGGGATAACATTGTTCACCCTAACTGTTTTAGGTGAAATACTAACTAT
>BLBF01000058.1:15515501-15533895 GCA_015471245.1 Laticauda colubrina
TATCTGTGTGCCTATCTGACTAACGCTGCACATTCTGTTTAGCTTGTCTACCTAACCCTGGTTGGGGAACCCAGGCTTAACAACATGCAAGACACAAATCTTTAAACATTTTGTAAAATATTTATTTATTTATTTATTTGTTTGTTTGTTTGTTTATTTATTTTTGTCAATTGTTTACAAGATAATAGGTATAAGTAAAAACATAGTTCTGAATACATGGATACATATAAGAAAAATAAAAAAACCAAAATAAAATAAACAATAGAACAAGGACGGTAGGCACGTTGGTGCATTTATGCACACCCCCTACAGACCTCTTAGGAAAGGGGTGAGTATTATTAAATATTGTCAATATTTTACGCATTCTACTCATTATTTCTCAGACTACCAATGTCTCATTTAGACATTAAGTAATAGCAAAGAATGATTGAAAAGCAATGCTTCAGGAAAATGGCCTCTCTCTTTTTTCCACTCTCTGTTTTTCCAATACAAGTTGATACTTAACAGGACCTGCTACAGTTTGGGCTTCCCATTCATTATGAGTCAAGTATTTATGTCCAATTGAAGAATAGACTCTGGGGATAATGATTAACTGACCACCTCCAGCACCATTCTGCAGATAAGTAGTTTCTGTACATTCAGGAAGGAGAGAAGGGGCGAAATTGAAATCACCTTTAAATGGGGGTCACATTTTTATGGAAAGGACCTTTATAAATTGGGATAGAGCAAGTTTCTCACTTAGAAGCAATCTTGATTTGTACTCCCCACAGCTTAAGCTGGCCTCTCAGAACTATGTGATGTCTTGCAGTGGGATTTTAATTCTTCCATTAATCCATGCTGAAATCACAAAAATCCCAAACTTGAAAGAGTTACAGCTGCAGGGCATTCCTTTCCAAGAGATTTTGCAACCCCATTTTTAATGGCATTCTCCCCCCACCACCCCTAGCATGTCTATGGAATTTATCTAAAAATTAGCTAGTCCCAGCTTTCAATTAGATAACACTAAAGGGATAATATTGTAATTTTCCCTCCAAATGAGTAAAAAGTGATCTTCAAGCAGTCATCAATTTACGACAATTGGGACCAGAATTTTGGTTATTAAACTAGGCAAATTGTGCTTAATTTTATAAACATTTTTTTGTTTAAAGTGAATCATGGCAGTTGATAACTGGATCACACAGTCATTAACTGAAGCCAGCAATCCTCCATTCCAACCAATAACTCTGAGACAGGCATCTCTCAAAGGTTCCTTTATTTGGATAGTAACTGGCACATCTCTGGAATCCCAAATCTGAAAGTTTCGGGCTTCCTTGCAAAAGTCAAAACTACAAATCCATCCCCCCCTTTAGCCATCATCACATCACATGGTCCAATCACCATCTGTCCTAAAGATTCCCATTTCATTATGTGCAACACTCCATGACCGTGAACCAGCAAAAGAATTTTATTTGTCTAATTAGATGTACTCAAATGAATTTCCCCCTCCCAATTTCTCAGGCTCAATTGTGGCAGAATGGGAGCATTGAATCTCAATATGGCTTTTAAAGCTGACAGGCACCCCCCCTTGAAAAAAAACCATGTCCTTGAAGATACAATAAACAAAATACAACCAGGGGTTAATGCAATGCCCTTAATCCTCTCCCCCACACACACCAAGGAGACCTTTTGCCTTGCCCGGGAATTTTTCATGGAATTGGTTAATCAATCTATCCACATGTATATTCCAACTTTTCATCCAAGTAGCTTCAGACAAAGGGTAGCTTTTCCACAGCACCAAATATTATAATTGTCCTCAGTGTAATAATCTAGAATGACTTCCAAAGCTGACACACACATAACTTTAGGTTGCTGCAACCATCATAAATATGTACAAGTTGCCAAGCACCAAAAGTTTGATCAAGTGACCGTGGGGGTGCTGCGATGGTCATAAGTGTGAGAAATGGTCATAAGTCACTTTTTTCATTGCTGTTGTAACTTCGAATGATTATTAAACAAATGTTTGTAAACTGAGGACTATCTGCAGAGCCACATTCAGTGTTACGATGTTTCAAAAGAACGTGTCAACTACCTTAAAAAACAATCAATTATTAGTCAACCAGCTGCTTGGCTGGCCAAGATACAAGACTAAAGATCTTCCAAGGCAAAATATACACTATCTGCCCTGATCTACAGGTCCTCTTCCATGGAGGATGAGAAGAGAAAGATGAACATGGTGTCTCTCAAAAGTTGAGTCCAGAAACTCATGTTCGATGTCCCAATAACAAACTCCAAAGCAAGAAGACTGTAGGAATTCTCATTTAAACACTTAAAACCATCCAGGTCCTGTTGGTGAAATAATAATGAAATACACAGAGTTCTTCATTTGCAATTTGTACAAACTTAGACTAGCTAACCGTGCAAGGAATGTGTTTTGCACAGCTGGACTATTAGCTAATGAGAAATAAATGCTTAGTTGTAGCTTCCTCAGACAAGAACAACTGATCCCTGGCACCACTATGCTGTCCAATATGCTTGCAGAAAAGCTTGCTTACAAACCCAGGAACTGGTTCACATTCATCTCAACTTCCTGCGTGTGGTCTCAGAACCATCACTCAGCTAAGATCAAGCACATTGGCCAGCAAAATAAATCAGAGTTTTTATTGCACAGGGAAGAAGTTTGAACTTCACAAGTAATTGATATACTGCTGTCTAGAGACACACTTACACAACCAGGCTTGAGTAAACCTAGGCCACTCATAGCACCTGCCCCTGTGTTACCCCAGCCCTCAGCTCCTGCCCTCTCAAGCAGCATCCACCCCAGATATCCCTTCCCTGATAATGTTCAAGAGACCTCTGAAACTCTGGTTGGTCTCCCAAGCCTTAAGTCAGGTGGGTGTCAAGCATTGTTATGTTTCTATTTCTTTGAAGCATTTTTTGTCCTGGGCATGCACAATTTCTGATTTTCATTGTTTCATGATCTTTTAATGCTGTAAGCTGCCCAGAGACTTAGCTCTCTAAATCTAACAAATAAATAAATCTGCAGATAGTTAGGTTAGGTTCCAGAAGCATTTCAACTTGGCTTCCTGCTTTAAAAGTAGTTGATGAAAAACATGCTGGTGTTTTAGCTTTCATCCATCCATTCCAAAGAAACATCCTTGTTTTCTAATCAGACCACAGACTCCACTGTGGATATCATTTGAGAGATGGCGAGAAAATGCTTTCTTCATTTTTTCTTCCAACCTCAGTTCTAACTTTCACTTTGACAATAAACAGGTGTCCAGAAAAATGTAATGGTACATGGGAATGACCTTGGGAGTTGGAGGAAGGCAGAGTGGCTGCCTGGGAAATGATCAGCCAAGAGAGGGAAAAGCCCACAGGTGTGTAACAGACAGAGAAAGAAACTCAGAAAGGATCCTCCCTAACTTCTCAGACTGTAGAAGAGACAGTGGGAGATTGGTACTAGAGACCTGCAAAATTCTGTTAATGTAGCTTTACAATGAAGGAGAATTTACTCTTAGCAATAGCACTTTGACTTATATGCCGCTTCATAGAAACAGCAATTAGACTTATATATTGCTCCCCAGTCCTTTACAGCCTTCTCAAAGGCCCGGTCCCACTGCACTTATGGATGCAAAGAGGATGTAAAATGTTAAGAAAAGCTTGCCATCCGTTGGAAAACGCTATGCATCCATTGTGTACTCACTGCATATGTGTTTCATATGCTCTATCCATCGAGCATCCATCCATTGCAATTTCATCCGTGCAAGAAGTTTTGAGCTGCACAAAACTTTGTGAACGGATGAACTTTCCACCATGTACAATGTACATCCGCGACATATACGGGCAACAAACGTTCTATGTCCGTTATCATCCGTTAAACGTCCACTGTATCCTCTCTACCTTTTCTTAGGTAAACTTTATGACTTTATTAAATAAGCAAAATCAACCAAGTAAACTGTATTAAGTGTCTTAAGCAAAGATAAACTTTCTTAGGTAAATTTTATGACTGTATTAAATAAGCAAAATGAACCAAGTAAAGTGTCTTAAGCAAAGATAAACTTAACAAGTAAACAACTCAGTCTCTGACACTATTCTCAGTCACTCTTAGTCATGTCCATGGTCTCAACTGTTAAGCGGGCAGGGACTGTGGAGGTGGCTGTGGCTTGAGTGCTGGTCTGAGGCACCATTGGGGTGCTTGGCCCCGAGGGTACAACAGGGGATGGTGTGTTCAGGAAGCTATCCGAGAGCTGACTCAGTCCCGTGAGGTTGAGAGGCCCTTCATCAAGGACTTGAGATGTCAGGCCCAATACTGATGACAGATTGTCCGTTGACGGGCTTGGCTGTGGGGTGGAGGAAGGAGGAGTGTAGTGGGGCTGTCTGGTCTGCAGCTGGGTGAGGACTGGCATCTGTGGTATCCTATGAACCTGGGTCTGGACTGGGAAGTTCTGCTTCTGCTGTGGGAAATCCTGGTAGTCGTAGCCTTGGTAGGTGAGGGGCTGTTGAAAGCCGTGGAAGGGCTGTGAGGTCACCTGGGTTGGGGGAGCAGACCTGGACTGGGTAGGAGCAGCTTCAGCTGGGCCTTGAGGGTTGTGCTGAAGTGCTGTGATCTTCTGCTTCATCACCTGGTACTGGACCTCGGGCAGGTCCCTGAGGGTCTGGCTCACATAGGTGATGAAGGGCTTCCGGTCCAAGGATGTTATGTCACTATGGACCAGTTGAGAGAGAAGTTCTGTGCTGGTCTTCATTGTGTCCCTGATCTCCACCAGCACACTGTGGTCCTAGCCCTCCAGTCTGCCTCTCTGCCTGCATCCTCTGGAGCTGGGGGTAAGGGTGGGAGTGGGGGAGGGTTGGCCTCGGGTGGCTGCTGCTTCTTCCTCCATTTTTGACAGCAGGGCGTCATCCTCTACGGGATCCTCCAAATCTGCCGGCATGGGGAGTGCATCTGTCGGGGGGGTCTCTGCCGTGGGGCCCTCTGAAGACACCTGCCTGGACAGGGTAGCTGGCTCCTGGCTGGAAGAGGACTGACTGTCTGTGGGCTGTCTGAAGGAGAGGCGTCTCAGAGGGGCTACTCCTCGGTGGCGGATCTCACCCTCCAGGAAACTGCACTTGGCCATGACGTACATCTCCTGGTCAGTGAGCTTGACAGCGGCCTGCCCAGATTTCTTGAGGTGTAGCTTGCCATACCAGGTGTACATGTGCTTCCACCATCCAAGGAGTACTTCTGCAGTGTACCCCAGGCTCTCTGCCTTGTCTCTCCAAGCTGCCTGCTTCTTCTTGGTGTCGTGATAGAGTCTGTGGCCCTTTCTCCAGAGGTTCTCGTTCTCCCTCAGCCATTCCAGCACCTCATCCTCATGGTCCTCGGAAACGGTGTACTGTTTCCTCTCTCCCTTCTCCTTCCCTTGCCTCTTCCTCCCTCTGGGAGGGGCTTCAGCAGGGCCTTCAGGGGCTTGAGCAGCAGGGCCTTCAGCAGCAGGGCTTTGAGGGCCTTAGGGCTGGTCCACCACAACAGCACCAGCAGCACCAGCAGGTTCAGAGTCAGTGCCAGGGGGTGGGATGCTGGTTCTGGCCTTCTTGCCAGGGCTGGAATGAGTTGGCACGGGCTTCCTCTTCTTGCCTGACTGACGAACCATGGTGTTCCTGCTAGATGTATGTGGCAGCACGTCTGTCCCCTGTATGCTGACTGCATGCGTGCTGAATCCTTTTATATCCACGGAGCTGACGCAATTCATACTCCCTGCATGTGCAGTGAATGCTTTGCATCTGATATACATCTGCACGGCATCCCCTTTGCTTCCTATAGGCGTCTGTGATACATCCGCCCCTTCTGCTATGCGTCCGCTTCGAAATTCTCCTCCGGAACCCCTTTGGAGGTATCATCCGCTTCCATCTGCTTTCATCCGCTAGGCTTCCAATGAACATCCGTTTAACATCCCCGCTACATACTACCCACATCCGTTCTTTTCCATTCTGTTTATGCAAATTTTCGCCACTTTTTGGAGCAGATGACAATGGATGGAGCCACCCCCAAAATTTTGCTCGTCCCCTGTGTCCTTTATGCATACGTTTTGCATCCATCGGCCACTGGGACCGGGCCTTTAGTGGTTTACAGAGTCAGCCTATTGCCTCCAACAATCTGGGTCCTCATTTACCAATTTCGAAAGGATGGATCATGGAAGGCTGTGTCAACCTTGAGCTGATGAGACTCAAAACTGCCGAACTGGGGATCAGCAGAAATAGCCTGCAGTACTACATTCTAACCATTGTGCTACCGTGGCTTTTAACATAGAGCTTTACAGCACTCTTTAAGCTGTTGACTGAGTCACCCTATTGTACAGAGGTTATATTCAGCAGGTTTTGACCACTTCTAGAGAACCGGTAGCAGAAATTTTGAGTCATTCGGAGAACCGGCAAATACCACCTTTGACTGGAGATTTTACAGTATCCTTCCCCCTGCCACGCCCACCAAGCCACGCCAATAGAACCGGTGGGAAAAAAATTGAATCCAATCACTGCTATTGCCCTCCACAATCTGGGTCCTCATTTTACTGACCTCAGAAGGATGGAAGCCTGAGTCAATCTTGAGCTGGTCAGGATCAAACTTCTGCCAGTGGAGAAAGTCAGTCTGCAATACTGCATTCTAAACACTGTGCCACCAGATCTTTTATTCTGTTTGTGTTTCCTCTCTGGTCTACTGGGAAAGTGGCAAGAAATCAGATGGCAAGCAAAGACCACCATGCCTACCAGGCGGAAGCTGAATTAGATATATTTCCAAGGGACTTATTCAACAGTCAACAGAGCATCCTACTAGTTGTGCCTTGATGGCACGATGGTTAGAATGTTGTATTACAGGATTACTCTGCCCACAGCCTGGAGTTTGATCCTGAGATGGCTTTAGGTTGATTCAAGTTTCCAACCTTCTGAGGTCAGTAAAATGAGGACTCAGATGGTTGGGGGCAACATCCTGACATTGTAAACTGCTCAGAGAGTGCTGTTAGGTGCTATGGAGTGATGCTAAGTGCTATTCTCAACCACGTTAACAATAAGAACAGCAGAGTGGGATGGGACTTTGGAGGTCTTCTAGTCCAACCCACTACTAAACCTAGGAACTCTATACCATTACCATGCACACTCTCACTAAGGGCTGCCAGGGTACAAGTAGCCAGTTTCCTAATACTAACTTCTCAGAAGTTGAGCAGATTTACAGATGAATGCCACACAGCCTGGGTCTCTTTAGCATATTTCCTTTCTAAAACTGCCTCTGTTTTATCTTCATTTATTCTTTAATGAAAGATGAGACTGCAAGGTTGTTTATGTGGATGCATTCACACATACTCTCAGCATCTGAGCATTCCATTCTTTCAGGATACAAATACAATGTGAAAAGTGACTTGTTGCCCTGGGGGGGGGGGGAAGTGTTGAAGACTACCACAGCAGGGATAAGTCCCTTTTAAAACCTTCTGCCTAATTAAGATCATGCACATTGATCTCCTGCTGTTTTCTACAATTGGGGCAGACTATTGTTTATGTTCAGGCCTTTCTCGTGAACTCATCCCTGTTACTTGTCCGCATTCCATTCCGTAAAAGATTAATGATTTACTCTGTAATCCAGGATGAAAAGAAACCAGTATACCAGTATTTCAGTATTTTAAAAATGGCAATGCAATACTGCTGTAAAATTAGAATAGAATAAGCCAAGATTTCAAGTGGAGAGGAATAGAAAAATGTTCAGCCCACTGCCCCTTCGGTTGTGGGGAAGAAAAATTGTCCCCAGGCACCAGCCATTTCCCCATAATCGGTATTTCTCAAAGAGAGAGAGAGAGAGAGAGATGAATAGACAAGACCTTGTTGACCCAAACTCTGTCAAGGACCTTGGAGAACTCATCTCTAATCACCTAAGTGCTAGAGCCCACTGTAACTACATAGCCAAAAAGGCATTCAGAGTTGTTAAACCTAATCCTACATAACTTTTTCTTTGGTAATACCGCACTACCAATTGGAGCATACAAAACTTTTGCTAGACCAATACTTGAATACAGATCATCAGTCTGGAACCCACATTACGTATCTGATATTAAAACAGTTGAGAAAGTCCAGAAATATTTCACAAGAAGAGTTCTCCACTCCTCTACTCATTGCAGAAGACCTTATGCCACCAGACTTGAAATTCTAGACCTAGAAAACCTAGAACTATGCCACCTTCGGTCCGATCTAGGTATAGTATATAAATCATACATTGCAATGTCCTACCTGTCAATGAATACTTCAGCTTCAACCATAACAACACAAGAGCACACAATAGAGACAAACTCAAGGTTAATCGCACCTAACTTGATTGCAGGAAATACGATTTCAGCCACAGAGTGGTCACTGTCTGGAATATTCTACCTGACTCTGTGGTTTCTTCCTCAAACCCCCAAAACTTGAACCTTAGACTGTTTACTATTGACCTCACCTCTTTCCTAAGAGGTCTGAAGGGGGCGTGCATAAGTGCACCAACGTGCCTACGTTCCCTGTCCTATTCTTTTTATTTTTCTTACATGTACCCATTTCATGTATTCATAACTATGTTTATTCTTATACCTGTATCTTGTAAGCGATTGACAAATCAAATAAATAAATAAATAAGTAAAATAGATAACTCACCCTCATTATCCATAATTCTGTGCCGATCGATGGAGCCCAGACCCAAGGACTACACGTAAAGTTTTTTGCACTTTTGGCCTTTTTGTGTGTGTGTGGTTACTTTACCCATGTGCAAAAAAAAAAAAAGGCTTTTGTGTATGCATAAAGTGTGTTCTTCAACATACCTTTTTTCCTCATCCTTTTCCCAACGCCAGTGCTGTTAATGAGCCATTCACGATGGTCTTGGAACAACAATGCTAGACAATGCTGATGCTACCTACAGGACTCCTGACCTTGATAGAGAACACAGCAATAGTTTTCAAAGGTGTGCTCAAAGAAGCTCTTCTAAGCACCAAGAGAAACCGACACAACTGAAACGCCATGAAGATGGCTTGCATTCATCACTAACACAGTAAACTGCTCTAAAGAAGGACATTTTTTTAGAAGAGATTGAACGGCCATTTGTCCAGAATGATACAGAGCAGGGGTATCAAACACAAGGCCCGGTGGCCAGATCCGGCCCCTGTGGTGCTTAGATCTGGCCTGTGGGGCCACCCTGGAAACAGTGAAGGACTGGTCTGTGGAGCCTCTGCCAGAGAAAATGGAGCTCGGGGGGCAGCATGCAGCCCTCCTGAGCTCCGTTTCCACCGGCAAACGGTTGCAGGAGACTGTTGAGGTGAAAATGGAGCTCAGGAGCCTGTTTTCACTGGTAGTGCTCAGGCTGTCATAGGTGCCCCCGACATGAGTGACGTCAAGCTGGTCACACCTACCCTGGCCATGCTCTCCCAAGCTCCCCCAAGGTCAAACACAACCGTGATGTGGCCCTCAATAAAAATGAGTTTGACACTGCTGGTATAGGGTCTCCTGCCTGAGTAAGGGGTTGGACTAGAAGGCATCCAAAGTCTCTTCCAACTCTGTTATTCTAGAGTCTGGAGTCTTGTGATCAATTGATACAGTGAAATCCATGACTACAAGGACTAAGCAAGGAGAAAGAGGTGGATGATGACTACAGATGATCACCTATTTCTTTGATTTTTATCTTATCTTTATTATTCTTCACAAATATCTCAAGGTAGTGAGCATTCCTAATAGTTCTTCCTCCTCCTGTTTTGCCCACAAACAACATGAGGTGGGTTGGGCTGAGAGACACGGACTTTTTCAAAGCCACCTAGCTGCTTTTTCATGCCTAACAAATGCCTAAGAAATATGACAAAAACATCTTTCCTCTAAAGAAAATAACATCCAGGTGTAATTTTGAACAGGCGTGTCCAACTTTGGCAACTTTAAGACTTGTGGATTCCAACTCCCAGAATTCCTCAGCCAGCAAAGCTGGCTCTGGGAGTTGAAGTCCACAAGTCTTAAAGTTGCCAAGGTTGGAGACCCCTGGTTTGGAAAACAGACATGAAACCGAATGCACCTGTGATGCGCTGTTGTGAAAAAGGGCACATCCTAAGATGTGCATTGAAAGAGGAAACAGATCTAAGGCCATAGTTCATTTTCCATGCTCAGCACATTGCTTTGGAAGATAAGCTTTTCCAAATGATATAAGCCCTGAAAGCATATAGTTTAAAATAAAGTTTTTCAGGAAGAAAAAAAAAGGAGTCATTAATGGAAATCTTTCAGGTACTTTACAGCTTTGCAGCAGAAAGGGTCACGTCAACTGAGAGCATGCAATTTTTCACAACCAGCACTTCAAAAAGCTCAACAGGAAGGAAGAAGTGCACTTCAGCACAACCTCCATGAGTTCTGTAGTCTCCCAAATTCCATACTGTAAGTCTGTAGTTGTGAAAGGAAAAGAAAAGAACTTGAACAAAAGGTCATTAGAAAAAGCTTTCCCACTGACGTGAAAAGCAATTATTATGTCTTATAGTCATCTTCAAACTTGGTGAGCACTGTAAAGCAATTATTATTTTTTTCCATGTTAAACATACAGAATTATTGTCAGAAGAGTAGTATACTTTCTAATGTTTCACAAATGGAAATTAAGCAAGGATTAAGATAGGAATTAGGGTAGGATTTTGGCAGTGCTCTGCATTTAGCATCTCTGCTCACTCAGCAGAGGGGGAGGACAAAACCTTTTCCTTTAGGCAATATTTCTCAGCCTTGTCAAGTTTGAAATATGGGCACTTCAACTTCCAGAATTCCCCAACCAATATACTGGCTGGGGAATTCTGGGAGTTGAAATCCCCACCTCTCAAAATTTCTCAAAATGCTGCTTTATTCAATGGAGCACTGCATAATTCAATGAAAAGGTCCATGTTTTGCAGAAAAAAGGATCCAAATTTCATTGACTGGATTGCCAATTAAATTTTTCTGGTGTTGGTAGCTGAGATACCCTGAAGTAACCTTTCAGACCTTTTGGATTATAGATTCCATAACATAAATCAACTTTGGCTAAAAATATGACAAAACATCTGGAAAGCAAGAGGTTGATTTCCTCTTTAAAAAAATAATATCAAGTAGACTGGACAAATCAACTGACAAAGAATAAAGATATAGCAACGGCCATAGCACTTAAGACTTATATCCCACTTCATGATACTTAAACTGTTTACAGAGTCAGCATGTTGCTCCCAACAATTTGAGTCCTCATTTTACTGACCTTGGAAGGATGGAAGGCTGAATCAACCTTGAGCCAGTCAGGATCAAACTTCTGACAATGGAAATGCAGAATTAGCAGGCAATACTGCATTGTAACTTCTGCACCACTATGGCTCTTATATAGCAATAATAGCAATAGCACTTATGCTTATGTACTGCTCCACAGCGCTTATACAGCAGAGGTCGGCAACCTTTTTGACCTCAGGGACCACCAAACTCATAATTTTACATCCCAGGGACCACTAACCAGTTCTGTGGGTGTGGCCTAATTTGTGGGTATAGCTTGGTGGTCATGTGACTGGCTGGGCTTGTATGTAAATATTATAAATATTTATGTAAATATTGAATTTTTTATTAAAAAAAGAGCAACTTTTACCCAAAATCAGGCAAAGCAGGCAAGCAGATTAAGGTGCTCACAGAATCACAGATTCATTCAGCAATCTATCTATCTGCCACTGGCTAGCTCAGTCTATCACATAAAATTTGCTTGCAAGCAAACTCAAAAAATTAACTCACAACACACCATGTATATAAATATTGTATTTTTCCTTAAAGAAAGAGCAACTTTTACCCAAAAGCAGACAAAGCAGGCAGGCAGTTTGAGTTGCTCACTGAATCACAGATTCACTTAGAGATCTGTTTTCTGCCATCAGCTAGCTGAGTCTGCACTGCTTTAGTCCTAAGGAAGGTTCGGCTCTGCTTAAAAGATTAGCTAGAAAGCAAGAAGTCCAACGATTTCCTGCTTTCTAGCTAATTTAAATCTCCTGGCACAGAAGAACTGCTGATGGTCAGAAAAAGGAAACATAGCAACTTAGCAGGCAAGTTTGCCAGGTAAAGAGTGAGTGAGCGGGGAGCGGGGAGGCCATGTGGGTGGCGCAGTCTTGTGTTCCTGCACAGCCTGGATTAATTGCTTTGGGGGGTGCTCTGGGAGTGACATTTCTCTGCAGACCACCAAAATTTTCTCACGGATGACCAGTGGGCTGTGGCCCACCAGTTGGTGACCGCTGTTATACAGCACTCTCTAAGTGGTTTACATTGTCAGCCTATCACCCCCAACAATCTGGGTCATCACCCACCTGGGAAGGATGGAAGGCTGAATCAACCTTGAGCCAGTCAGGGTCAAACTCCTGGCAGTGGACAGAGTCAGCCTTCAATACTGCATTCTAACCACTGTGCCATCACAGTGGTCAATATTCTTTACTTTTCAGGACAGAAAAGAAAAGACCAATGTTTGTCTTTAACTGAAGCCTTTAGAGTTTTAAGCACCTATCTTGGTCACTGTCACAAAATGACAACCCTGTAAGATGTACCCAGTCCCCAAAATGTTTATTTACATGTTCAAGTGTTGACAAATCTTTCCCCACCTCTTCTCACTCTTAACTATTTGAGTTTTTTTTTGCTTGTTTTTCCGAGTAAATAACCACTGCAGCCCCCTGTCATTTTTCTTGTTGTCTAAGAAGGTCTCTGGAGTCTATGAAATATCTGGAAGATTCTTCAGAATAAATGTGACGCTGGAGTCTGTCCTCTTTCTCAATTAAAAGAATCTAAATGAAAATTTAAAGCATCACATGCAGAGTTTTACCAGGGTTGTTTTTCCAAAGATGTGAGAGCCCAGACACTACAGGTTGTCCTCAACTTATGACCACAATTGACTCCAGAATTTATGCTGCTAAGTGACAAATTTGTTAAGTGAGTTTTGCTCCATATTATGACCTTTCCTGCCACATTTGTTAAGTGAATCACTGCAGTTCTTAAGCTTCCCCATTCACTTTGCTTGTTAGAAGGTCGAAAAGATTATCTTATAATCTCAGGACATTGCAAACCTCATAAATACAAATCTGTTGCCAAGCATCAAAATGTAAACCACATGACCATGAAGATGCTGTGGTCATAAAGTCACTTTTTCAATGCTTTTGTAACTTCAAGTGGTCACTTAATGAACGGCTGTAATTTGAGGACTACCTATATTTAGCCATAACAGAAACATACACCTTTATCCCCGTAACTTACCCAACCCTGATTTTAGCACCAGTGTAACTTTGTTTGGTTTCTGGAAATTGAATTTAGTTTGTCCTTGACTGAACTTAGCTGAACTTCCTTGGATGGAAGTGCCAGCAGTAAATCACAAGGTTTTAATCTAGATTAAAGAGGTCAAAAAACATGCTGGAAAAAGACAATGGCAAGTTATTTTTACACTGGTATCAATGTTATTGTGTGTCCTGTCCATATACATTGCCAGGTAATCTAGTTCAGCTTGAAGAAGACTTTGCATCTTATATTTTTTTAAAACCATCCAGAATGGTAACCATGTGTCAGTTTTGGAAGTGTGAGAATCAAGGATATTGCTTATTGATCTATTAGATTCAACAAATCCTATGGATGATAGCAAGCCCCAGAAGAAAGAGACATGAACCCAAGTTCTCAGCTAGGATGCTTTCAAAATATACCAGGACTATTTGTAACCTGCTGAATTGTTGCTTAACTGTGAAAACATATTTTTGCAAAGTATGCACTTGGATGGATAAATTTAAAACAGGAAGAATGAAACTGTTGGAAATGAGGAACTGAAAGTAATGTATACAGGTGTTTAAGGAAAGTGAAAGTTAGTGAAGTTGTAGAGTGTATATGTGGTTACAAGAAAAGTATAAAGGACAGGGTTGGAGATCAACTTGGGGCTCTTTGATTTATGGCAGTCCTTGCAGGAGCTGCTATATGTCATTGGACCCCATTGCAATGGCTTATTAATGTAAGTGTATCACTATTACATCTTTTATATCTATTCATTTCTTATGTTCCAAATAATTAGAAACAATAAACCTCTGATCTTAAAGTAAGAATTTTTGTTTGTGTTGCTGTCTGTTTCCTACTGGTTTTTTGTTTTTTTTTAATGACAGAAGCCATATTGAAATCCAATGCTCCCATGCTGCCAAAATTGAGCCTGGGAAAGTAGGAGGGGGGAATTCATTGGAGTATATCTAGTTAGAGATAACAACATTCTTTTTCTGATTCAAGGTCAGGTCGTGTTGCGCATAGTGAGAGGAAGTCTTAACTTGGGATGGATGGTGATTGGGGCATGTGATGTGATGATGGGTGCAGGGGATGGATTTGTAGTTTTTACTTATCGTAAGGAAGCCTGGAACTTTCAGATTCAGGATTCCACAGTTGTGCCAGTTACTATCTAAATTAAAGGAACTTTTGAGAGACATCTGTCTTGGAGTTATTGGTTGGAATGGAGGTTTGCTGGAATGCTGACACCGTGACAATGCCTTGTAGTAGCAAATTCTACTGTTTGTCTATGTGTTGCATGAAAACACGAGCCTTATTATCTGTTGCAAATCTCTCACTAGTAAGCTTCATCAGACAACTACAGGTTGTCCTTGAGTTATGACCACAATTGAACCGAATATTTCTGTTCCTGAGAGACAGTTGTTAAGTGAGTTTTGCCCCATGTTATGACTTTTCTTTGCTCTGAATTGCCGCAGTTAAACCAGTAACACCGTTGTTAAGTGAATCTGCTTTCCCCATTGATTTTGTCAAAAGGTCACAAAAAGTCATCACGTGATACCTGGACACCACAACCGTCATAAATATGAGTCAGTTGCCAAGCATCTGAATTTTGATCGCATGACCACAGGGGAGGCTGCAATGGTCACAAGCATTAAAAGTGGTTATAAATCACTTTTTGCATTGCCACTGTAACTTCTAACAGTCACTAAACAAATGGTTGTAAGGCCAAAACTACCTATGTTTCTGTAGTAATATTACAAGCAGGAAAAATTCTCCCTCCTCATGTTATGCAAATGACAGCTTTGTTATCTTGTGATCACAAGCAGATGGAAACCAGACAATACTCTTACTAAAACAGGTAACAGCCAGAAACCGCCCACCTGCCCCAAAAGTATGGCTTATACTGTACTCCCTCACATAAGCTTCCTGTACTTCAACCTTTAAATTCATCATAAATAGGGCTTCCAACTCATTCCCAGCAGTTGCTGGAAATCTTTTATAATAACATCATTAACTTTGCTAAGCTGTTTTCTGAACATTTACGTCACAGCGTTGCAGATACACTTGTTTTTATATTGCGCTCCCTTAGTTCTTACAGTGAACCTCTCAAATGTATGAGGAGAGTAAAGGTAAAGGTTCCCCTCGCACATACGTGCTAGTCGTTCCCGCTTCTAGGGGTCAGTGTTCATCTCCATTACAAAACCAAAGAGCCAGCGCTGTCCGAAGACGTCTCCATGGTCATGTGGCCAGCAGGACCAAATAACCGAAGGCGCACGGAACGCTGTTCCCTTCCCACCAAAGGGATCCCTATTTTTCTACTTGCATTTCTTCTACATGCTTTTGAATTGCTAAGTTGGCAGAAGCTGGGACAAGGGACAGAAGCTCACTCCATCACGCGGTGCTAGGGATTCAAACCGCCAAACTGCTGACCTTTCTGATTGACAAGCTCAGTGTCTTAGCCTCTGAGCCATCACATCCCTGTATGAGGTGATGTGTAGGGCTATTTATCAAGTCAACGTGTCACAGAGCCTTGATACCAGTTAACTTTGCTAATGTACTGTAAATTTATTTATCAAAACTTGGAAGCTGACTGCAGTTTATTGCTTTACTGGCTCAGAAAAATCCAAGAATGCTTAGTTTTATTCAAAATGCCCCATTTAATTTTTTTTAAAACAAAACTTGAGTGGAAAAAAGAAAAGGAAGCGAAGGAAAACTAAAGCACACTATAATGCCATGCATGGTTTTATGAAAGCAGATAAAGCTTTGGTAGCTCTGTTTCTTAAGAGACTAAAATATTTATAGCCAAATAAAATTATGACTAATCTAATTCACTGGGTCCTAGTGTGAACCAAGACCAATTGCAACTGATATTATCAAATTGCAGTGACACTTTCAAGCAACCCAAACACTGCATTGCTTCAGATAAACAATAGGCAAATTGTTGATTGTCTTAATTTCCTAAATTTTGCATGTTTAACAAAAGTGTACTTTTGGGTCATCAAAGCTTCCCTAGATTTTGTCTTCATCTTGGCAAAATTGTCCACAGGCAGATAGCTAATTATGAATCTAAATTACCAACATGTGTCTCTCTTGTCCCAGTTTTTCTCCTTGCTTGGAGAAATGAAAAAAGAGCCCGTTGAGTTTATATTAGTATAGAGATGAAACACATGCTCAAATTCCATTAAGATTTAATTTGAAGAAATCTGCTGTTCTTATCAGCTACGTCAGAAGGAGAAAAGCCACAGGAAGAATTTTTCTTATTTATAACTTGATAAAGATCGCAATCGGTAAGGATTTCATTTGTATCCTGCTTTTCTGCTGCAATTGCCCAGTAGGAATTCTTTTGGAAGGAGAAAGAATCAGCAAATAAAAAATCTTTGCAATATTGGTTGACTTTCTACTTCTCTCAAGAGAGGGAATGATTCAATCATGAATCTGTAATTATATATATTATCATACTAACTACAGAAATGTTTGATAACAAGAAAAAACACCCACCAGTTTAGGCCGAATGTCAGCTGCTCTGACAATGACACGTCTATACAGGTGGTCCTCAACCTATGACCACAATTGAGCTCAACATTTTTGTTGCTAAATGAAACAGTTATTAAATGAGTTTTGATCCATTGTATTACCTTTCTTGTTAAGTGAATTGTTGCAATTGTTGAGTTAGTAACACAGTTGTCAAATGGAACTAACTTTGGTTGACTGGAGGTTGCAAAAGATCTCAGGGCACTGCAACCATTAATTGTTCTGACCCAAACCTGGTTCCAAGGAGACAAAATACGAGACAAAGGTAACACCACAACTTTTTAATGTTTCTTTACGAGTCCCGTTCCTTCACAGGTAAAAGGCTGCTTCAAACCAATTAGCTCTAAAAAGAAAGAGCCTTGCCAAGGTTTTGCAAGGCTGCCAAGAACAACAGATAAAGTTGCTAAGCAATAATTCCAACACAGAGTCTCCAAACACCAACTCAGATATTCCTAACATCCACCAGGCTGGAGTGTAAAACTTCTTTGCCTTCTGTAAAGAACTGTGGTTTCTCAGCTAACTTTTATCTCCTCAGGGAGGGGCCATTACCTTGCAGCCTTACTCCTGAGTCGCCCGTGCTGCTGCTGCTGCTGCTCTTTACTTCAAGCAGCCCTGCACGCATGTGCACTGGGCACAGGCTCCTCGGGAACCTCTTCCTCACTGCTGCCAGCCTCCAGAATCTCCAAAGGCAGCACTCCACTCCCTGATGGTCCTGGCCCCATCCCTGCATCACACGCAGGTCCCTCGTCTGAGTTTTTGTTCTCCAAGACCGCAGCTGTCTGCATCTGCTGACAGCGAACCACAACATTAATATGGCTCAGTTGCCAAGGGTCTGAATTTTCGAGCACATAACTCAGGCGATGCTGCAATGTTCAGAAGTATAAAATAGACATGAGTCACTTTTTTCAGTGCTGTTTGTCAGGATTCTGGCAGTCACC
Source organism: Laticauda colubrina (assembly GCA_015471245.1). Classification (NCBI taxonomy): domain Eukaryota; kingdom Metazoa; phylum Chordata; class Lepidosauria; order Squamata; family Elapidae; genus Laticauda; species Laticauda colubrina. The sequence continues at coordinate 15,533,180 of BLBF01000058.1, forward strand.
CCCATTTAAATCATAAAATATTTCTATGGTCCTTTTAGAGTTGCCAGCCATTGTCATTTCAAGTGGTCCCTAAACACAGTCCTGTAAGTCAAGGATTACCTGTATCATACCAACTTTTAATAAAATCAAACTTTTAGCAACTTCTCATAACATCAAAAACCACAAACCAATTTCAGCCAAAGGTCATCTGCTCTGGAACTACAGAGATTCTCAACCAGCCAGTTCATGATTGTCCCAAAGGTGCTTCTGGTTAGCACCTTTAGATCATCTGCTCTGACATTGTCACTTCTATGCTAGTCAATTCAAGGTTTCTGGGACCCTCACAAGTCTTCCATGTGCCAAGCCATACTGTCCCTATATTGTACGAGAGCATCTCGATCACCTCCATGCTTTCCTCCAATCCCTCCTTTCACCCATCTCCTCCCACTTATGACTGCATGATTGTAACCTTGTTGCTTGTTGATTTTTATTGACTGTTTCCTAGTATGATGTGATTGCTTCTTGTGCCCGATAACTATTATTAAGTGTTGTACCTGATGATTCTTGACTCTTGACAAATGTATCTTTTCTTTTATGTACACTGAGAGCATTTACACCAAGACAAATTCCTTGTGTGTCCAATCACACTTGGCCAATAGAGAATTCTATTCTATTCTATTCTATTCTATTCTATTCTATTCTATTCTATTCTATTCTATTCTATTCTATTCTATTCT
>BLBF01000058.1:15533905-15543906 GCA_015471245.1 Laticauda colubrina
CTATTCTATTCTATTCTATTCTATTCTATTCTATTCTATTCTATTCTTATTGTACCCTAGGACTATCATTGAGTGTTGCACCTTATGATTCTTGATGGATGTATATTTTCTTTTATGGACACTGAGAGCATTTGCACCAAGACAAATTCCTTGTGTGTCCAATCACACTTGACCAATGAAGAATTCAGTTCAATTCAATTCTGTTCTATTCTGTTTTGTTCTGTTCTATTCTATTCTAATTCTATTCTTATTGTACCCTAGGACTATCAATAAGACTATCATTAAGAATACCTAATGATTCTTGACACTTGACAAATGTATCTTTTCTTTTATGTACACTGAGAACATTTACTCCAAGACAAATTCCTTGTGTGTCCAATCACAATTGGCCAATAAAGAATTCTATTCTATTCTATTTCCAACTCTATTCTGTCCAACTTCTCCCTTTTCTAAGGATTTTCAATCTCTCTTTTTTAAGGATTCAACCCCGCCCTCAATTAACTAGAAGCTGGAGGGATCTAGCATGGCGCGATAAGCAGTTTTTACTGCAGACGTGACATAAGTCACATTTATGCAGAAAATCAGAGCACAGTACTGCAGAACATAGAAATCAGGCCTTATAAATAACTAAGAACCCTGCAGTTTCTACTCTTTTAAGGCTTTTTCCCTCTTTCTTTTCAGGTCAAAAGACTCTTGGTCATTCTTTTCACAGACTTAAGAGTCTAAGCCATCTGTTCCATGTTTATTTAATGGTGCTGCTTGGCCAGAGACTCATTATTTTCCACCTCACCAACTTCAGCCTCCATGGATTTAATTACAACGTCATGACTCTCTCTCTCTCTCCCCCTGTACATTTATTTCTAATTCCTTATAAAGCTAACTAAGTTAAGGATCACTTAAGGAACCAAAACTTCCCTTGGCTCAGTTGAACATTAGATGAAGAACTTACCTCTTGCCATAATTCTCGGATCTCTCTCACTGAATCTCTCCTAAATTCTGACCCAGGAAATCACATTAAAGAATTTTCATCTCCATTGTCTAGCTTCCAATTCTAACTTGCATCAGAATTGTCACAAACAATCTGTTTTCCTTCTGGCAAAGAGCCACCACTATTCCTCCCGTTTGCCAAACAGCTTGAAGAACGAAGCACTCACTCTAGTTTTGTTAGCAATTTTACTTAAAAAGGATGAAGTAGCTACCACAGATATGGTGGAGAAAAGAAAGCCAAATCTGTCTCTCCTGTCCAAGAGTCTCTGATGCTTTATGATATTGCCATTACCATAGTGTATGCCTTGCCTTGCCTTTCTTCATAGTTTATTTTTTATTTTTATTTTGAGTGGCGTGGTGGTCTAGTGGTGACGACACTTGGCTCCCAACTCAGAAGGTTGAGAGATTGATCCTAGGTAGCAGGAGATGTTTCTCTTCCAGGACACAAAGAAAAAAAATACCTGCTGCTAACTCTGTGTGGCATCAGGAAAGGTATCTGGCCAGTAAATGCTCAGCTTCATCCAGTCACCCTGACTTTAGCTTGAATTAAGGGATTACAAGGTCTTTAAAAGGGGAGATTTTAATTTATTTTTTATTCATATGCCACCTCTATTATTTGTATAAATAACTCAAGATAGCAAACATATCCAATGCACCTTCCTCTTCCTATTTTCCCACAACAACCATTTGAAGTGAGTTGGGCTGAGAGAGGCTGACTGGCCCTAAGTTACCCAGCTGGCTTTCATGCCTAAGGTAGGACTAGAACTCACTGTCTCCTGATGATTGGCTCAAAGTACTCCAGTGGCTTTCATGTCTAAGGTGGGACTTGAACTCAATAGTCTCCCACTTTCTAGCCTGCTGCCTTAACCACTAGACCAGAGATGACTAACCTTTTTGGGATCCCATGCTGGAAGTAACAAAACAGGCCCTTTTCTTGGCCTCCAAAGGCTGCAGAGGCTTCCCTCGAGCCTCTGGGAGGGCGAAAACATCCTCAAATGGGCCGAAAATCAGCTGGGAGGTATGCGCATGTGCAATGCAGGTAAGTTTGGTTGGGGCTCATGTGCCCGCACAAATGGCTCCATGTGCCACCTGTGGCATGTATGCCATAGGTTTGCCATCATGGCATTAGACCAAACAAACTCACTGCCTGACTAGTGAATTCAAATTGATTGTACCTTGTGATAGAAGAGACAATTTCTATAGATGGATTCTTTATCTTTCATTTGATCGCTAATCACCTATTTAAGCTTTGTTACTGCAAGTGGCTAGAATCATCCTTTCTGCAATATTTACCTCTCACCTCTGGGACTGTGGAAGGTTCATCTCTGAAATAAGAAATGACTGGCAACAGCAGGGTCCTCATTCTGCGCACAGAACCATGTGGCTCATTTGTAAATGCATGCCTTTGCAAATCAGGGTTTATGGCTTAGCACCTGAAATAAACAGGTCACTAAGCTTCAATCAACAAAACAAGCTGTAAATGCATGCGTGCATGCTCTGGGTTGGACTCAGATGCCATCTATAGATGAAAAAGAAATCTCCTAGAAGTTGGTGCAGTGGAGGGAAAAGCAGCCATCTCTCTCATATTCTGATGAGAAAGAAGTTCCCTGAGGATGGGCTCCAGCACAAGTCCGAAAGCTCGGAAGACTACTAAACTGGCAGGAATAGCTAACACCCAAGAAGATAGGCTCAAGATCCAGAGAGATCTTGACAGACGAGAACACGGGGCCATATCTAACAAAATGAAATTCAATGTAGAGAAAAGTAAAGTCCTTTACTTAGGCAAGAAAAACCCAAAGGACACATATTGTGAAACCAGGCTCAATAGCAGGAACTGAGAGAGGGATCTTGGAGTCTTAGTGGACAACCAGCTAAATAATTGCAGCCAGCAGTGTGCAGCAGCAGCCAAAAAAGCCAATGCAATCCTAAATTGTATTAACAGAGGGATACAATCAAGATCAAGGGAAGTACTAATAGCACTCTATAAAGCCTTAGTAAGACCACACCTAGGATACTGCATCCAGTTTTGTTCACATTATAAAAAAGATGTTGAGACTCTAGAAAAAGTACACAGAAGAGCAACTAGGATGATTAGGGGACTGGAGGCTAAAACATACAATGAACGGTTTCATTGTTCATTTCAGAGAGGAGGAAGTGGTCAAGCTATTTTCCAAAGCATCTGAAGGCCAGACAAGGAATAATGGATGGAAACTGAACAAGGAGAGATTTAACCTGGAAATAAGGAGAAACTTTCTGACAGTGAGAACAATCAACCAATGGAACAGAAGTTGCCTTCAGAAGTTGTGGGAGCTTCATCCCTGGAAGCTTTCTAAGAAGAGACTGGACTGCCATTTGTCAGGAATAGTGTAGGGTCTCCCGCTTGGGGGTGGGGTTGGACTAGATGACCTACAAGGTCCCTTCCAACTTTGATTATCTGTTATCTGTTAAATGTCTGGTCCCAGTGATAGACCCAGATTGGATCCTGCAACAATATTCTGGACCATGTATATTTGCCTTCATTCATGAAACAACCATCTCGATCTAATTCTGGCCTTTCCTATCCTATTATCAAAACCTCACCTTGCCAAAGAGGGGAGGGATTAGCAGGGAAATTGGCACAGACCTGAAGGCCCACAGTTGTTCCACACAGTCTCACACTTCTAAATGAATAAAATACCCTGATTTCGTTGATAGAAATGGTGCTGAATCTCAGGCTGCTCCTAGGCTTCCTTGTTTCCCAATTCTTTCTGAATCAACAACTCCTCTCATCAACAAAAGCCTTTCCCAGCCCTTCAGACAGCAATAATATTTAAGTTTTAGCTCAGTATTTCCATCATTTTTCTCACTGGATAGTGCCTGTAAACACTGGAGTTTTTCCCTTCGACTGAAAAGAATGAAGTTCTGAAAGCTAGATATTTCAAAAGGAATCCTTTATTGAAAGAGAGTGAATCCCAGCACTTGTCAAAGCAGAGTCTAAGATGTTTCCAGGCATACAGTAATAGATAAAGGGAGTTAGAACCCCTTCCTTTATTTAGATGTGGATTTAGTCAAACAAAGAACCAACATGTTAATTGTCCCCTCCCCTTCTCTGGGAATGTATTTTAGGAGAGTTCCCAGGGTTTTTTTTCCAGAGCTGGAATTTTTATGGTCCTTTCTCATCTTGTTATCTCTTCAAGAGGTGACAAGTTTCTAGACACCTGGCTCCAGTCCACCAGTTGTATATCATGTGCAAGTTATACAGAATCAATATAAGATTTAATATATTCAGGTTACATCAAAAAGGATTACTTGTACCAACTCCCCCCCCTTTCTTCTTCCATTGAAGAATGGCAGATACGTGGATCCAACAGTGCCCTTCAGCAATCCGTACAGCCTTCATACTCAAGCTTTTACACTTAAGAGCATTCATGAATATTCTAAGACATCCTACCGTTCAACCACCCGACACACACAACTACTGCATAAATTAATTGTGCAATCTAATGTGCACCAACAATCCCAGAATTTAAATATTTCGAAGAAGGGCATGCCACACACAGAATGGTAGCTCCAAATTTACAAGCTGGAGAGGATGATTAAAAATTATTTATTTTGCATCTCTTGCTACATGGGGTGCTCCAAAAAATAAAGGAGGATACAATCCCACCCACCATCAAATGTAAATTAAATACAGCATTCTAAGGAAGAATATTGAAGGGGGAAAAAGATTGAGTAGAAAGAAAAAAATTGAATGGCAGCAAAGGACAGAGGAAGAAAGAAGGAAAGCATATTAGAAATTGCATAACAGGAAGAAAAAGTGCTATGATATTTATCCGAGTTCAACAGTCAAATCTGAATTAAAATCAGCGAAACTCACCAGGTGAAATTTTAAGAAGTGCTAGCTATAAAAGTAGAAAAGAGAAATTTACCAAGACAAGAAATTGTAATGGCATGTGAGAAAGACCTTGGGAGACAGGAGGGAGAGCCACAAACTGGCTACTGACTTGTAAAAGATATCTCAGACCACAGAAGGAGGGAGGCATGGGAAGCATTTCAGAAGGGATCCTCCCTACTTTTCTGGAGAGTGAAAGGAAATGAGGGGAGAAGTACTTTTGATGTTGCAAGATTCTGTTAATGTAACTTTACAGTAAAGACTTTACAATAGTATTCCTGGTTGTGCTTTTTGTCTGGATTAACTTGAAGGGCTAATAGACAGGTGTACACCCCCTCCTTGGTTAACAACTAACTGACATAGTCACCATTCACTAGCTTTTTTGGCCGCTGCCACACACTGCTGGCTCATGTTTAAGTGATCATCCACTAGGATTCCAAGGTCCCTCTCACCATTAATATTTATGAGCCATAAATGGTTAGAGTGGTTAGAGTGCAGTACTACAGGCTACTTCTGCTGACTGCCGGTTGACTGCAATTTGGCAGTTCAAATCTCACCAGGCTGAAGGTTGACTCAGCCTTCCATTCTTCTGAGGTGGGTAAAATGAGGACCCAGATTGTTGGAAGCAATATGCTGACTCTGTAAACTGCTTAGAGAGGGCTGTAAAGCACTGTGAAGCGGTATATAAGGCTGAGTGCTATTGCAATTGCTAATCTGTACTTATACTTTTGGTTTTTCCCACCTAAGTGTAAAACCTTGCTTTTCTCCACTTGAAATTTCATCCTGTTGGATAGGGCCTATTGTTCAAGTCTGTCAAGATCTTTCTGGATCAATGTCTAATCAGTAGACTTGAACTTAGAATAACTTTATTGTCACTTTGAATGTACATTAATTGGCATACATTAAAATGACATTTTGTTTCATACAGCTCTCAAAGGGTCTCCACCACTAATATACACTACATAAACAAAATAAATACAAAATTAGGCATGTACCCACATATATTATATGACATGGAGAAACAACACAGTCCAGTTCAAATGTATGCATATACATGGTGAGAGAAACAAATCTTGTGAGTTTACCAGACGGATGGCATAGGGAACAAAGTTGTTGCAGTGATCAATGTGGAACATAAAAAATATATGATTGCTTTTTACCTATCTATTCTAGAGATAATTTCCTGTATCATTTAACAACCCCCCCAAAAGCAAGCAGTGTTTAGTTGTTGTATATTCTAGTTTCATATATTACATCACTGTGGACAATCACTTTCTGATACCAAAACTGTTGGGAAAAGGTTGATTCAATAAACCAGTGCTGATCTAACATATTCTATGGAATCTTTTTGTTGCCGCTAAAATGGAGGGCAAACTATGTATTTTCTTGCACAGAAAATCAACAGAAGTGCTCTGAGGGTCATATAATCGCAATAGCAATATCATTTAGGCTTATATACCATCTCACAGCCTTACAGAACACTCTTTGGATGGTTTACAATGTAAAAAGCATTATTTGCCTATTGCCCCCAACAATCTCATTTCACCACCAGGGTCAAACTCCAAGCTGTGGACAGAGCTTGCCTGCAATACTCATTTTAACCACTGCACCACCAGGGCTCTATAGATCAGTGGTCGCCAATCAGTGGGCTGGGGACCAGTGGTGGCCCACGAGAAAATTTTAGTGTTCCACAGAGATATGTCACCCCAAAAGCACCCCTCAAAGCAATTAATACAGGCTGCCTGGCTACACCACCCACATGGCCTGCGGAAACACAAGACCTGTGTCGCTTGCATTGCGAATAACATGAGGTAGTGAGGGGAGGGGGGAAAGGGCAGAGGGGGGGAACTTGCCCCGTGTGCCCCATGTGCCTGGCCTGGCCACTAGGCTGCTTCTTTCTGTTTCTTTCTTCTTCTACTTTTGGCTGCATGCAAGGAAAGCAGCAGAAGTCTTTCTTTCTCTCCCCCAAACTCCACCAGAAATTAGTTTTTGGGATCCTGCAAGGCATTCTGCTCCAAGAGGCTGAACCAGCATGATAAGTTCATAAAGACTCATTTATTTCTGGCAGAGTTTGGAGGAGAGAAAGAAAGACTTCTGCTGCTTCTCCTGCTTTTCTTGCATGAAGCCAAAAGTCTCAGTCTCTCTCTCTCTCCCTCCCTCCCTCTCCCCCCTGAGAATGGACCTGGAGATGGTATCCTGTGATGCCAAATAAAGAATGATCAATCAGTAGGAAAACAGGGTGGGGAATTTTTCTGCAGACTTTCTGGGGGATTTTCCCAGGATCTCTGGTCTGTGGGATTTAAAATTACGAGTTTGGTGATCCCTGAGGTCCAAAACGTTGGCGACCCCTGCTATAGACTACATGTTGCCCTATATCAAAGTAATTTTCCACAAGGAGTTTTGATTTGTTTTGGTTTTGGGGAGAAGCACATGATGTATATTTTGGGAGGAAGAGATCCTCCACCAGAAGTCTCCCTTCACTGGCCTCAGGATAAATCTTTTTGTTCTGGATGTTTGTAAACATTAAAGACCTTCACTGACTCTGCATCTCTCTTTGAGTCCAGGGACATTTTACCACCTCCCAGGGCAAAATGCAAGGATTCACAATGGTTTGTGTTTTTTTTTTTCACTCTATCATATTTTGAGACAAAATTAAAAACTTGTTCTGCCACAGATGTAAGCACAAGCAGATTTACTTCCTCTGCACACTTCTCTGCAGAGTATTCCATTTTTCCGTGGGGCACCCAGTTCTCTTTGACTTGTTTTTAAAGCTCCACATTTATCTTAGAGCTCTTCCATCTGGTCCACATCTCAATGGGCAGCCAGAATCCGAGTGTAACCACTAACACTTCTCACTCAACCTCTTGACTACCCACCGTCTTTCTCAACCTGTTTCCATAGCAACCAGGGACTGACAAAAAGAAACTAGGGTAAGAAAGATTTTTAAGTTACCCTAGTTTGAAATTTCTTATCAAGTTTCCACTGTTACATTCACTGTTCACATGGAAACAAGGAAGAAGAAGCAAGACAGAGAGGATTTCTTGCTTCTTTTACAAACCTAGGCACAGACCTATTCCAGATGCACTGAAAGTTTTCATTGCCCAGGTGGTGAGTTACAAGAAAGGAAGAAATGAGAGGAGAGATTCGAAGACTGATGTTGCATGTAATAACAAAGTTATTTTTCTGAATGCAAATGCATAGGCAGGAAGGTTCGGAACAGGCTTGTGTTTATAGCAAAAGGACAAAAGACACATACTTATTTACAAAAGGAACACTTTTTTAAACTGTAGAAATCTCAGTTTTCAGCAATTTTAAAAAGAATGTTAAAAAATAAAAACAATTAAAAAGAGAAACACGGTGATGAGCAGGCTTCTGGTGAGGTCTATGGAGAAATACTTATCTCTAAAGGAGCAGAGATGGCATCACAGTGGAGATTAGTGCCACAGGGCCAGCACTGGATATTGAAATTTTCTCTGGATAACGAAAATATTCTGAGATAATCCACTTGTTCTCCAGATAAGTAAAGTAAATTTCAACAATGGAAATTTGTGCTCATTGGTGGCTAGGAGGCATGGGATTCCATCTACACTAACATCCACGATGTAGCCTTTATGGGCAATAAGCTCAGCCAAACCTCATTTCTTATTCACTTTTGGAATTAATTATTCTACAGATTAAGAGAGATTTTCTTTTGTGAAGGTTCAGATCCCTCTTGGCGAGTTTCATTTTTTTCTGGATTATAAAATTAAAAGAAGATTTGAGGATTTAAAGACTAAAGAATGTTTGGTTAAAAAAAAACTTAGCAAGAGATTATTTTTTAAAAGTTTAAAACTGACAAAAGGAATAATTATTTTAAAAATATTTTTTTCATGAATGTGTTAGAATAAATGTAACCAGACTTCCACGGGAATTTCTTTTTGGTTACAACTAAGGATTACAGACAATCGTTGGAATTTATAAAATAAAAGATAGGTGGACAGATTGTGTTCCTGACTGTAACTATGGATATGAGGAAAATGGGAAGGGAGGAATTTGCCTTTTTTCTTTCTTTTTCTCTTGTTTTAGATGTTGTGGATGGTAATATAATGCAACAACTGGAAAAGCAGCATGAATGGAATTGAAGAGATACCACTTGAAGAGACAGAAATTCTATTAGATTTATTGCAGAAAATCTTTGATCAAATTGGCAATAAACCGGCTGAGTCACTTGAGACTAAATTTAGTTTTAGAGAAAAAATAGATGGAAGACTTGTTAAAATGAAAAAGGTGATTAAAGAAGTTTTAAAAATTGAAAAATTCTTTAGAACAAATGTCTGGAGATAGAAAACAAGTTAGTGACAAATGGAAAATTTGGACAGTGAGGAAGAAATTATAGACAGACAGACAGAGAACTAGATAATTTGGCTCTATTGGAAATAAAAGAGGAGGAATCATGTCCAAGATTTAGAGCTATTCCAAAGACTTCTGATGAAAATATTGGGGGGAAATTATGCAAGCTTTGGCTATTTTTTTGGATTGGGAAGAAGAGGACACAGCAGCAAGATAGACAAAGTTTATATAAATTCAAGATTCGCAATAACAAGAAATATTCCAAGTGCTGTTTTAGTGAGAGAAGGCAAGAGATTAAGTTTTCCAACAGCATCTTAATACAAGATTGAAGAGTGAAAATACAGATATAGTTGTCATAAATGAATGTGGCACGACCACGACCACGAAGCCAAACAATAGGATCACAACTCACCAGCTCAAATCCCCCAGCAACTAAGACTAACCTGAACACAACCAAGCCCCCACCTGAAGAGAACACACCCCCAGCCAATCAGAACACAGCCAACCCTCCAACCAATCAGAACACAGCCAAGCCGCCACCCAATCAAGTTACACCCCCACTAGCAGTTAAAAGGAAGAAGCAGCTGCAAGCTCACATTACTCTGAGAAGCACAGAGCTGAAGAAACAAGCCTGAAGATGATGAATGAGACTTCATCGAAACGTTGCCTAGATACTTCCAATTCTACGCGGGAGAAAACCCGAATAACCAAAGATCCATACACACACACACACACACACACACACACACACACACACACACACACACATATATATATATATATATATATATATATATATATATATATATATATA
>BLBF01000058.1:15549145-15591172 GCA_015471245.1 Laticauda colubrina
TTCCTTCCTTCCTTCCTTCCTTCCTTCCTTCCTTCCTTCCTTCCTTCCTTCCTTCCTTCCTTCCTTCCTTCCTGTCTTCTTTCTACCTATCTCTCTCATTTCCTTCCTTCCTTCCTTCTTTCCTTTTCCTTTCCTCTTCATTCTCTTTTCTTCTTCTTCCCCTCTTCCCTTCTTTTTCCTTTCTTGCCCTCTTCCCATATTTTCTTCTTTTCTTTGTCTTTACTCTTTCCCTTTCTCCTTTCCTTTCCTGTCCCTTCTTGGATGCTCAAATTCCAAAGGGGAAACATTTCTCCTTTTTTTTTGTTTTGCTTTTAGTTTGTTTTGTGTGGCCCTCCCGGGCTCCGTTTTCACTGGCAGTGGCACCACATCCGAGTCCTCCACTATTTCCAGGGTGGCCTCGTGGGCCAGATTTAAGCACCCTGAGCAGTGGAAGCAGCCTGCGGGCCTTGAGTTTGATACTCCCAGTATCAATACTTACAATACTTAGTAGAACTTGCCAAAAGATAAAACTAGATGTAAATTGTGTCTAAGCACACACTCGGTTTTATTTAGAGGGTAGCATTTTGTACGAACCAGGCCACTGCAGCCTACTGAGCAAGCCATACTTAAAACAAAAAAATGGCTCAGCATGATGTAAACATCTCCAATTAATGGTCTAAATTCACTTAGGAGGCATCATGGCTGAGTGGAGATGTTAGCTAAGGCAAGTACAACACTAAACCTGCCTCTTAATGCCTCTCCAAGACAGCATCAAAGAAATAATGAAGTGTTCCCCCCACTGACTTTCAAGAGTAGTTGTGGAACTAACTAAAGATATGTAGTCTGAAATAGAAAGCACAGATATTGGGGAGGAGAGGAAAAGATAGAAACATTTGGACAGGAAATCTCTCTAAGCCTTTGCATCTTTTATTGGAAGATGATTTCCAACCACATAACATTCAGAAAATGCTCTTTTAAAGAGATCTTTTTTTAAAAAAGGAGTTAATTAATTTTCATCAAGCAATTAATTTCCATCAAAAGCATTAATTTTCATCAGCAATAGCACTTAGATTTATATACCGCTTTACAGTGCTTTACATCCCTCTCTAAGCGGTTTACAGAGTCAGCAAATTGCCTCCAACAATCTGGGTCCTCATTTTACCGACCGACGAATGGAAGGCTGGTGAGATTCGACCGGCAGGCGGCAGGCAGCAGAGGTAGCCTGCAGTTCGGCACTCTAACCACTGTGCCACCGTGGCTCAATGTTTCAGATTCAATTCCAAAAAATTGCTTTATGGAATGCAAGCAGCACTTGCTGGTAACATCTTAAAGCAGCCATATTTCCCCCTCCCTTCTCCAGCTGTGAATGGTCCCTCTCAGAGCATTCACAGCTGATGTGTACAGTCATGGAAATAGAGGCAGCTGCTTTCATGAGGCACTCCATGGGTTTGCATTTCAGAATCGAAACCAAAGCATTGCAAAGACCTAGCAGTCATGTAATCATCTCATCTGTCACATATCACAGAAAGATGAAGATAACATTTCAGAGGCAATCTCACTGGTCTATTTTAAATACCCAAACCCACATCAGATAATACAAGAATGAATATAAATATGAGATTTTGGGCAGTGCCAGAAAATACTTGCCAAGCGCTATCTTGACCTCAGTTGTTCAGCTGTCAATACATGTATCTATCCTCTAGCAAAAGTTACCGTGCATTGGTATAAATTTTTCTCCTTACTAGCTCACCATTTTGTTACACCTTGAATTCATTGTCATCCATGCAAGGAAGAACATGTGCCTTCTGCCTTTTTGATCTCTTTTATTTTCCTTTTGTACGAGGGAGGACTTTAGCAGTCACATTAAACCTGAAAAAGGATGGTGGTTTGTACTGTAATTCACTATTTACATCAAGGGAGGGCAGCCATACTAAATCATTCCTTGCCTCTGTGCTTGAACTGCTCTCATGAGGAGACTGTTGCAATGAGTCTTTGGGAAAACATCACAAAAATTCAAAATTTTTCATAATGTGTATAAATTAGTATAGCTGTATGTTTTTCAAAGCAATACTCCCTCTGTTATTACATCTGGTATCATCAAATAAATTTTTAACTGATCAGAGCTAATTACTTAACAGCTTATTAAGAATGGAGATCTCATGAAAAGAGAATTTACTTTCATATTGTCTCGGTGCTGGGCTCCAAAAACTAAGAAAGACACTTTGAGACTTTGTGAGCGATAGCAGTTAGACTGGTATACTGCTCCACAGTGCTTTACAGAGCTCTCTAAATGGTTTACAAATGTCAGTATATTGCCCTCAACAATGTGGGTCCTCATTTTACAGACCTGGAAAGGATGGAAGTCTGAGTCAACCTTGAACCCCATCTGAATCAAACTCCAGACTGTGAGCAGAGGTAGTAGCCTGCTGCATTCTAACCATCTATGTCACTGGGGTTCTTCTAAGCAGTTTATTGTTCCTGACCTTAGACAGGACTCTTGACCAACTGAAGCAGATGACTTGATGGGCTGCCACAGAGAGGAGGGGGTCAAACTATTTTCCAAAGCTCCTGAAGGCCAGACAAGGAATAATGGATGGAAATGGAACAAGGAGAGATTCAACCTGGAAATAAGGAGAAATTTTCTAAAAGTGAGAGCAATCAACCAATGGAAGAGCTTGCCTTTAGAAGTTGTGGGAGCTTCATCCCTGGAAGCTTTCCAAGAAGAGACTGGACTGCTATCTGTCTGAAATGGTGTAGGATCTGCTTAGGCGGGGGGGGGGGGGGGTTGGATAGATGGCCTACAAGGTCCCTTCCAACTCTGTTAATCTGTATCTGCACCATAAAGAACTATTAGAGAGAAGTCATCTTCATCCTCTTTCTCTCACACAAACTGTGTTGTCTCTTACTCCTCTAAAATGCAAGCCCGCCCGCCCTCCTGGGAATCCAGGCAACTTTTCATCACAATACCCCTTGGCTATTTCATGATAAATAAAAGCAAGAATGACCCACTTGCCCTAGATGGATTTCTTAAATTATCTCAGCCTTTGAACACCTTTTAATTCTTTAATTCTTCTGAATGTTTCACATACAGCCCCATTGTGCTTGATGAAGCACAATGAGACATGATGTGATACATTCGGAAGAATGCTCTAATCATCATCATTTTTACAATGCCTTTATTTAATCTATCCTCAAGGTTGAAGAACTCCAAAGGGTCCAAGGAAGCTTCTCTGGATCCTTACTCATTTGGTTTGTCCTGGCTTTGTCCTTTTTCCTCTCTCCTATATTCTCTGAAAAGAGATTATCTCATATCATTTCAAATGCAGCCACCTTCTAAATGACATAAGGCAGCCTCATGTTACACTGCGGTAGTCCTTGATGTCCAACTGCTCATTTAGTGAACATTCAAATGTACAATGGCGCTGAAAAAGTGACTTACAGCCATTTTTCAGACTTACTGTGGTGACCTGGGATGTGGCACAAAAGCAACAAAGTCACAAAAGTAGGTAAAGTCCCTTTAATACCTCCAACTTGGCCCCCAATGTCCAGTTATCATTGGCTGGAGAAAAAAATCTCCCAAGAACAGTTTTTAAAGGGACGAAATTCAATCGGAACCCAAAGTACATATAGATTATAAATAAAAACCAACACAAACCCTCTTGCAGCAATTAACAAAACAGAGAAGGATAAAGAATTGCAGATTTCAAAAAATAATGAATTGTACAAAGTTGGGAGGACGTAGGAACCCAGACAAACCAAAATAATTCATGGTTTGTTTCCAGAAAGGTGCTGTGCACAAACACCCCTTTTAAATCCTGTTCTCCCAGCTGCAGCTAATAAAGGGAATCAGGGTCCTTTTCTTCCCCATAATCCCTGTAACTCACATTGCTCCCTTCTCTGTTCCTCCCTGCGTGCCCTAAGATGAAGAGGAAGAGAGGGTGGGTCTTCCTCTGAAGGCCCAGCTGGACTATGTCCTTCCCTAGTTTCTTCTACAGCCACCGGAGCCACACTTCCACTCCCTGTCAGCTGCTCGACCTCCCCCTCTGAATCAGATTCCAACAGGGGCATAACACTTACAACCACTGCAACATCCCCATGGTCGTGTGATCAAAATTCAGGTGTTTGGCAACTGACTCACATTTATGATGGTTGAAGTGCCCTGGAGTCACGTGATCCCCTTTTGAGAGACAAGCTACATCGGTGGAGAAGCCAGATTAACTAAACAACCACGTTACTGATTTAACAACTATGGTGATTCACTTAATAAACATTGGCAAGAAAGGTCACAAAATGGGGCAAAATTTGCTTAACAATCGTCTCACTTAACAACAGAAATTTTGGGCTCAACTGCGATTCCTAAGCCAGGGACTATGTGCACTGTGTTATTATTTGCAATTCCACCCCATTTCCTAAGGATTTCTCATACAGAAAAGTCTCTTCTTGTAAGAGCTGCACGCAAGACTTAATCTCTTCAACTGAGCAAACCTAATATTCCTCACTTTAGCTGAGGAAAAAAAAATACCATTTTCATACAGAATTCTAAAACTGACCCATGGCGTTCAAAACCACTGTCTGAATTTTATTCTTACCAGCAAGCCACGCGGAGGCCGAGAAACAGCATTTTTTTACCCTCTTTCTGTTTTAATCTTTAGTTTAGTTTAGTTTTGTTTTTGCCTCAGCCATTTCAGTTGCTTCTGTTAAAGCACCTAGAGACCAAAAGGAAATACAATTAATCTCTCCGTAGTGGGGAAGACGCTGTCTGCTGTCCAGGTGCTAACAGCAAATGGGCAATTACAAGGCCCCTGCTATTTTTCTTCCTCATGGTGCTTAAACTTTAAGATCAGGCTTAGACAGGGGTAGCTTTTCAACTAGAGGATAATCCTCTTTAGGATAGAGGATGGGGTCACCATCTATATCAGGTGTAGGGAACCTGCAGCCACTTCGACATTGCTGCTCTTCAGGTTCAAATAACCCTCATCATGTTTCCTGTGGATGCTGGCAGATGGTTCAGTGACACTTGGAAGGCCACAGATTCCCCACGCCTTCTATGGAAGAATATTCTACCCAATCTTTGGTCCTTCCCAAAGATGGCAAACATCCTACTTGTAATTGCAAAGCGTAAAAATGTGCAGGAAATGCATTCAAAACTAAGATCTGTCCTTGCGCTGTTTGTTCCTAAGTATGAAACAGCCATTATTTTCTCTCGATAAAATATAAAATATTATCTATACATATAAAAGCAAAATGCCACTCATGCATAATAACAAACTCTCCAGAACCATAAAGCCTACAAACTTGAAATTCAGCACGTATGTTACTCTTGGCTTCTAGGTGCTCACTAAGAAAGGAGTTTTCAAAATGACCATCAGAGCATTAATATGTTCTACATCAGTAGTCACCAACCGATGGGCTGTGAGAAAATTTTGGTGCGCCGCAGAGAAATCTCACCCCCACAACACCCCCACAAAGCAATTAATCCAGGCTGCGCAAAAACACAAGGCTGCACCACCCACATGCCAGGGGGAACCCTCCCTACTCACTCCTTACCCGGTAAACTTGCCTGCTAAATTGCTATTTTTCCTTTTTCGGACCATCATCCCATTCTCAGTGCCGGGAGATTTAGATGAGCTAGGAAGCAGGAAATGGTTGGATTTCTTGCTTTCTAGCTAGTCTTTAGATCTTGGGCTGAGCATAGCCGAACCTCCCTTAGGACTGAAGGTTTGCTTGCAAGCAAATTTGAGAGACTGAGCTAGCCGATGGCAGATAGATAGATCACTGAATGATTCTGTGAGCAGCTCAATCTGCCTGCTTTTCCTGATTTTGGATAAAAGTTGTTCTTTTTTAAAATAAAAACATCAATATTTACATGCATGGCGTATTGTGAGTTAATTTTGTGAGTGTGCTTGCAAGCAAATTTTATGTGACAGACTGAGCTAGCCAATGGCAGATAGATCTCTGAATGAATCTGTGATTCTGTGAGCAACTCAATCTGCCTGCTTTGCCTGATTTTGGGTAAAAGTTGCTCTTTTTTTTATAAAAAAATCAATATTTATATAAATATTTATAATATTTACATATAAGCCATGCCCAGCCAGTCACATGACCACCAAGCCATACCCACAAATTAGGCCATGCCCACAGAACTGTTTAGTGGTCCCTGGGATCTAAAATTATGAGTTTGGTGGTCCCTGAGGTCCAAAAGGTTGGAGACCCCTGTCCTATATTATTATTAACACGCTCTGAAGCTAAGGAGTTCTACTCTCCCTCCCCAGCTGAAAAGAAATCTCTTCCAAAGGCAAAACACAAGCAGAAGAGAGGAGTTTCAGTTTCAGTTTCACAGCACCAAGCAGCTTTAGTACAGAACAGTTGAGCTAAGTACTGAACGTTCCTTGCTGTCTCCTTCTTGCTCACACAGCAAATACTGTTTCAGTTTCCAAACAGCCCTCAGTTCTCTCACACATACTGACAGGACTCTAGCCAGATGAATACTGATGGATGCTGGGAGGCAGAGGCACAGTTTCCCCCTTTATTTTCCTCTCCACAAACTAAGCCTGACCACATAGTTTCATAATGAAGCATGGGTGTAGAGATAGTATAAAATATAAATATAAAATAAATATACTGGAAACAAATCACATAAAAAACAACCTTTTTTTCAAAGGAACAAAAGCCAGTAGAACTGTTAAAACTGGGTGAGACAAAGATCTCATCTGAATTAGATTTCAGTCTTGTGGAAACTTACTTCCAATGGAAATAAGTACACAATGGAAATGGTAGCCATATAAACTTGGCCCCATCCTGTATTAAGGTCAGATGGGAAAGAGAAGAACTGGTACTGTTCTAAATTCGGCCAAGAAGTCAATTTGGGCAATGCAACAGATTAGCAGTCCAAGACGGTGAAACTTTAGTGATAGTGTCCCTCTCTCAGGAGATAGCAGCATGGCAACCTGTTTAGAACTAATTGTATGGAAAGGAGGAAGAAAACAGCTCTACAGACAAATAGGGGGATCCCGTTTGTACCTGGTCATTGCTCTGACAAGAAGAATGGAACATGCATGAACTTCCCAGGGAAGGATGTTGTGGTCACAAAGAAAGCACAATGATCCAAGCCCAACCTTGCTGTTCAAATTGCAGAAAAAACACATTGTAAAGCAACCATAATACTGTATGATCTTCATGGTTTTAACTGAACATGCTGTAGGAACACAGCCCCTGTTATTTGTAAACAGTACCTTTGTCCTAGTGTTGGGAAAGACTCCAGCTTGTGTCATGGCCCTTTTGGAATCTGATTCTGACCAGGAGGTTGAGCAGCTGACAGGGAGTGGGTGTGGAGGAATCTGGGGAAGGGCACAGACCGGCTGGGCACTCAGAGGAAGACCCAGGCCCACTCCCTCTTCATCCTAGGGCACACAGGGAGGAACGGATAAGGGAACAACATGGGTTAAGGGGGAGAAAAAGGCCCTGATTCACTTAATTAGCTGCAGCTGGGGAAACAAGATAAAGAAGGTGTTTGTGCACAGCACCTTGCTGGAAACAAAGCATGCATTATCTTTTTTTCTCACATCTTATCTGGGTTCTGGCATCCTCCCAACCTTGTGTGTTTCCTTATCTTTTGGAAGTCTGCAATTCCTTATCTTGCACTGTCTCATTGACCCCCTTATTGGGTATTAAAGGGACTTTATCTATTTTTGTGACTTTGTTGCTTTCGTGCCATGCCTCTTTGGGTCATCATAGTTTGCTTCTTCAGCTATATGAGCAGTTCAGGGGCCCTGAGGAGTTGCTACTTTCTAAAGGCAAAACCCTGCAGGGATTATCTCCTCCCCAGCATCAGAGGATGCTGTCCCTTTCAAGCAAATATCTTACCATGGGATAATGCCTTGGTTACCTGGGCCTCAGCTATGTGTGAACCAAAGTCTATGGTTTAGAATGCTGCATAAGGTCTTCCATCACCATAATTAAGAAAAGCATGGGCTTAGCACAATGCTTGGTTGTTGTAGGATCCACCGGACATCATTCCAATTTTTCTTGGGATGGAGCCTGGGACCCAACACTCCTCATTTCTGTAGGCTGAAAAAGGAACACCAGATTTTTTTTTGGGGGGTGAGGTGGGGTTCAAATAGGGAAGGCCTCGAATAGCAACTGCAACATCTTTCTGGAACTCCAAGCACTGCTTGGATTCTCCAGCTGATTGAGGTTTCACAGAGGCTTATAATGTAATGTGCTTTTGCAACAAGGTTACTCCATGGCTTCTTTAATGATGGTCTGATGAACAGAGCACAACAAGAACCAGTTTTGTTTTGGTGAGGATTCTTTCCATATAAATAAATAAATAAATGAATGGGAAGCTAGCCTGCTGCGGTCTGATGCTTCCTTCAGGTGTTTATCCACATGCCCAGGAAAAAAAAAAAGGATAAACGGGAGTTGTAGAAACATCTTGGAGGACCACAAAGATGGTAGGAGCAACCTCCAGCATCTGACTCCTGTTAGATGGTGGGAAAGTCACGTCCCATCAAAGCCACAGTACGTTCCATCAATTCCAGACTTTCCCACACTCTCCAGAAGTTTGGGGAACTCTGGAAGCAATGGGAGGAAGACATTTAATCTAGAACACTAGGACGTATCTGGTTTTCCCTCCCCATCTATTCCTCTCAATGAATCTTCTCCTCTCCCCTTCTTTAGATTAGAACCTGTCAAAGGCCATCAGAGATACACCCTGGCCTCTTGGTTTTCATATGCAAGCATTAAAGATTGGAGAAAGCAAGTATGAATGGAATATTAATGGCATTATAAAGATGCCCACAGGACCGGTTACTAAAAAAGGCTATCAAGCCCAAGTAGCTCAGCACTTATCCTGAAACTAGACTGTAGATATATTAAAGGAAGAAGACAACTATTTTCTTTATGGTGTGTGTCTTCTTCCTGGAAATCACGAGGTAGGGTGGAAAAAGAGACAGCAAGTAAGATGCAAACCTTTGTGTTTCACCCTTCAGAAGGACAGTCATTCTGCCTCAATTAAAATCTTTTTCCAAAATGGATTCATTCTCCCCCCCCCCCCCCCTTTAGTGTTCAAAGGTTGTCTATGACAACTTCACAGTTAACTGTATCACCACTGTACAAACAGAGCAGCCTCCGGGAGAAAACACAAATCATATCTCCTATCATTTGCATATCTGTGCAATCTGTTCCACTAATTACTAGCTGGATGGCAAGGGGGGGGGGGGAGAAAAACCACAAATGATCCCAGGTATGCTAGAGGGATGCAAATACAACCTGCAGAAGAAAAGCACAGAAATGGTATTCTTAAACCACAGGATATGGCGCCAAAATGAGCAATTGCGGTGGTTTAGAATCTGAGATCTTTCTTCCTCCCAAGGGAGGGAAAGTCACACACATCTGACAATCAGAACCCTTCAAGTAGGGTTTATTTTCTCTCTTTAATTAGCCTACAAGTCCAACACCGCAAATAATGAAAACCCTCACAGAGACCAAGGTCCTTAAGATCTAACAAAAGCTTGAAATTATAGGGTGTTTATTTGCTAAGCCTGCTACAAAATTCGTTGCTTGGGTTGACTGTATTCAACATATCTAGGAGCACAAGGGTTTTTTTTTTCCTTCTTAAGTTTCAACACTATTAACCTTTCTCTCGTTCATTACTCTTAAGAGGAGACTTGGAAGTTAACACTTTTTTTTTTTAGTTACAAGATGTATTGATCATTTAACGAATCATAAACTCATTTCTTTTCCTCCTTCATTGGTGAGAAATTCAATTTAAAATCTTGTCAGTGTCATACAGGATGAAAATATGATGAATACCCTGGTTAATTCTTCATAAAAGTTGAAATTTCCCGCTATCTTCCTCGATGCAAACCTAGTAAAAAATGATTAAGGTGTCAAGCTAGAAAGCAGGAGATGGTGAGTTTTAGTCCTTCCTTAGGTATGAAAGCCAGCTGGGTGACTTTGGGCCAGTCTCTCTTTTTCAGCCCAACCCACCTCACAGGGTTGTTGTTGTGGGGAAAACAGGAGGAGGAGGAAGGAGTATACTTGCTGCCTTGAGTTATTTATAAAAATAATAAAGGCAGGGTAAAGATAAATAAATGAAAACAATATGGAATTAACAAAAATCAGTCCCACTACATGCAGTGATACTTACACCCAGAAAGATTGCAAAAGACTCTGTTAATAATTACTCATGACTTTTTCTATAATCTAACAGTAACAGGATGAAATGCAAAAATAAAGAAGTCCCAAATATGAAGCCCCCCACATATTGAAAAAAATAAGCAAGTGCAAGAAGAAGAAGAAAGACACGGCTTCACGATTTCCCCTCCCTGAATGCCGTTCGCACTCATTTTATACTAATGCTTAGAACTTCCTTCTTAAATAAAGCACTTGCTATTAATGAGGTGGGAGAGATTATATGAAGAAGTAGATGCAAATTAAATTGCTTCTACATGAATGCTGCGCAAGATAGCATGTAGTTCACCTAGAAGATATTTCATCCCACCAAGATCATTCAGAGATCACAAAATTGAACATCAGAAAAGATACACTGTGTTACACAAGCAGGAGCAACTTGAATTACAGCCATAAAATTATCATTTATTAGTAGGTTCTCTCACAAGCATGTACCTTCCTGTGTGAGGTTAACACACTGTTTTGTTCACCAACCTCGACGTACAAAGGCACTCCTTTGAAAGCAGACTATATGCTGTGTTTAATTCAATAATGAGATTAGTCAGTAAAACAAAATCCAAAAGGATTTAGACTTATTTCCAGAGAGACAAAAGGAGGAGGGGGGAACCAGAAACAGCCAACATATCTTCACCCAATGGCTGAATCTGTTTTCATACAACAATTTACCTAGCTTGCTAAAGAGAAATATAGAGAAAAGATTCATACAAGCATGCAAGAACTGCCTCTAATAACAAATTGTGATGTGCAAGATGATCATTCACAACATGGATTTTTGCTGAACTAACAAAGGGAAAAAGGAAAAAAGACAGCCACCCCTGATAAAAGGAGTGGTAGGAGTCCACAAAGCTTTAAAAATCAATACCAAAAACTATTTAAGTTGCTGATGCCAAACAGCAATGTTGATTCCTTCTCTTCACATACGATGTTGCCATCCACATATTTTTTGTTATCACCATATCATAACAGAGAAAATCACCATTCATTTCCAATTAATGCATCCAGAGGCTCTCTCCAGTGTCCAGCAAAACCAAGCTAAAAGGCTTTTAAAGATGGAGAAAAACAACATTTACTTCCGGAAATGCTAAATGAAGAAACCCGACCAGCTAGAAAAAGATAAAACCACAACATTCATATTTGAGAGAGGTAGAAAGTAGCCACTAATGGATGAGGAGGTGAGAGAAGGAGGGGTCATTACAAAGGTAATTTCTAATTCCCTTTGACTCTGGAAAGGGCTAGAAAGGATGAGAAATAGGTTGTCATTGTTACCCTTTTACCAGGGCGCAAGTCACAATTCCTTTCCTACCAGCTGTGCTACAATTTAAAGAAGCAAAAAAACTATCACATTAATTCTGCCAGCTGGGAAGCTGATTGTGTGGCACAGACTTCAGCACAATAAAGTAAATATGGTTCGAGATACGTCAGCCTGAATTCACTTCTTCATGGACTTGGGACTCACTAAACTAGTCGATACCTCAACCGCCCTACAACATGGGCAGGTCTAAAACACATTGCAAACACCACCGATATTTAAATGCAAGCCCTCAAGGTATTTTGGAACAACATGATACATGATTTTTTAAAAAAAGGATGTTTGGCACTATACCAGGGCAAGAGGGACGCAGCCAAAAATAAAATAAATATCTAATAAATGAATAAGAGCAAAATAAATATCTAGTTCACTTATCAGAACAATGAAAGGAAAATAAAGTAACTACTGCTAGAAGGGAACCTATAGGCTGGAAATGTTTACAGTTGGCCAAAGCACATTTTGGTACGCTTAAGTATCCATATTCAGGTCTGGGTGTTACTTAATCAAATCTGGAGTAGAAATATCCTGAAAAACAAAGCTGATCTATCTCAGCCTTCTGTTACATATTGAAAAGAATATGTAACAGAAGTATCCAACCTTTGGAACACAAAACAAAACCCCAAGTGTTTCAAAGTGTAAATAACCCAGAAGTAGCATATATTTGGGGATCACTCTCTTTGCAGAGATGCACATCGACCACCCCAAAATGCCGCCCCATCAAAACTATCTCAAAGGCTGGGTGGATGGGTGGGTCCCACTCTTTTATTTTATAAGCACGCTAAGAAATCAGACAAACGCACAGCCTATGCTGGCTCCATTTGACTCGCAACATTCGACTGCACACGCACATCCAGGAGGTTCAACAATAGGAATCAAAGCCAGCCTACCTCACAACTCAAGACCACATTGTCCTCTGCTGCTGATGTACATACAGTTCCAACGTTCACTTCAGCTACACGTGAAAGATTACATCACGCGCACCAGAGCTACAGACACAGGGCGTGTGCACCTCTCTCTCCCTCTCCCTCTGTGTGTGTGTGCGTGTGTGTGTGTGTGTGCGCATCACCCACAAACACAAGGGACAATACCGGCAATAAAAGTAAGGATGCAGCCTGCGGTCACTTCCCCGTCACTTCGCCAGAGCTTCGCCCACCTCAGGGCGCTTCTGAGCCCAACTCGATTCCAGGTCTTCCTTCCAGCACCAAACGGGAGAGGACGGCTGCCATTCACACAACCCGCTCCACCTGGAGGAGCCTTGCCGGACAGCCGGCGAGTGGCCGGCCAGCCCAAGGGTGGGGTGGGGTGGGGTGGGGTGCTGGCTGGGCTCGCCCCAGGTGCTCCGCCGCCAGCCACACACACACAACGGGGCGCGCGGCGCCAAGGCAGCCGCTGGGTCTCTTAGGCGGCGGCTTCCTCGCGCGCGTCGTGTGAACCCAACCCAGGGAATAAGGGCGCGCCTGCCAAGGACCCCCCGTCCAGCCTCCGCCGGAGCCCAACTTACCTGTCCGTCCACTGGAACTTTCAGCTGGAGCAGCAGCAGCAGCGCCGCCTCCTCCGCCCCGCGCGGCTCCGCTCGCCAGGCATCGCGCGCGCCTGCCCGCCGCCGCCGCTACGCCGAAGCCGAAGATAAAATCCACATCGTTCGGGAGGCGACCCAGGCGGCTGCCGCAGCTCGCCCGCATCCCCTCCCCTCCTCCCCTCCCCTCTCTCCCTCCACGCCGCCCCTGCCCGGGCTCACAGCGCCGGCGGAACCCTGCGAGCCGGCTGCGAGCGCCGGAGATGCCCAAGAGCGCCGCCGCCGCCGCCGCCGCCTCAGCCCCTGCCTGCGCCTCACGCCGGCGTCGCGGCCACTACTGGCTTCCCCGCCAGCGGCGCCTGACCACTCGGCTCCTCGCCTTTTGCCGCCGCTAATGAGCATGCCCGGGAGAGGGAGAGCGGGCATGCGCGGTGCCGAAGCCGGCGCCGCTTGCCTTCACCTGCTTTGCCAGGCGACGGGCAGGTGGTTCCAGAGCGAGCGAGCGAGCGAGCGGTAGCAGCACCGCTGTGGCGCGACAGAGCCCGGCCGGCCCACGGAAGGAAGGAAGGCGGGCGGGAGGTCCGGGGCAGAAGGGGAGGACGCGACTTCGGCTTGCCTTCGTGCCCGAGAAGGCAGCGGCGCCCCGACGAACAGCCCCGAGGTTGGGCTGCGAGGCGGGCGCAGGAGCTTCGCCTTGCCGGGCGGGGGCGCCGGCCCCGGGGAGCAACAGGTCGAGAAGAGAGCGCGGAGCAGCGCCTTCCCCGGGGTGGCGGGCTCAGAAGCGGCGGGGCAGGCCCGGCTCTTTCCGCCCGAGCGGCCGCTGGTCCGTCAAACGGCCGAACCGAGGCAGGGAAAACGGCTCTTCCCATCCCCATCCCCACCCCCGGTAGGCGGGCGGGCGGTAGTGGACGTGGCGGGGACGCCGGGACAGTCGAGCCGCCGAGCTTCCCGGCCGGAGAGGAGAGAAGCGGCGGCGGCGGCGGCGGCGCGCTTAGCAAGCGAAAGTCGCTGGCAGCAGCCCCGGCGCCCGTCCGGCCTTTGGCAGAGACTGTCGGGCTCTCGGATGCTGAGCGGGCGGAAGGCAGAGATGCCGGCTGCGATGGGGCTCTGCGCCCTTCCTTTGAAGTCGTTTTCTGGTTATTCTTTATGCCCTCCCCCCGTTGGGACGAATACATTTCGGTTTACACTGAGAAACCGAGAAACCTTTCGGATGCGTTTTGCAATGTTCTTGATGTCGATCTTCTCTCATGGCCCCATCCCACCCCATCTATCCATGCATCCACCCACCCACGCACCCATCCATCCATCCATCCATACAGCCATCCTTCCAACCATGCAGCCATCCATCCATGCAGCCATCCACCCACCCATCCATGCATCCATCCATTCATGCAGCCATCCATCCATGGATCCACTCACCCACGCACTCATCCATCCATGCATCCATCCACCCACCCACCCACCCACCCACCCACTGCATCCACCCACCCACGCACCCATCCACCCACATACCCATCCATCCATTCATCCATCCACCCATCCATTGCATCCATCCACCCACATACCCATCCATCCACCCATCCATCCACCCATCCACCCACCCACTGCATCCACCCACCCATGCATCCATTCATTCATGCATCCATCCATCCATCCTTTTGTCTAAAATGAAAGCATCCCAATCTTCTTTCTAGGGTACTGGGAGGAGAGGCTTGAAGATACAAAATAGGAGTCTTGACATTGCTTTTGGAAACAATTTCACTCTTTAAAATTCCTAAAAACCCTTCTCCAAGGATGCCTGGCTTGATCTAGGTTCAACATGTCTAGGAAAAGCCCACAAGCCAACAGAGGATACGACCGTGGTCTGGGAAACAACAATTGTATTGCACCACGAGTTTACTTAACCGGCTTTATTATTAAGTTATGCCATTTTAATAACTTCTCATGAGATCCTGGATGTTAAGTAACACACAGTCCAACTTTGCACAATTTAGTAGGTTAAAGAGCAATCACATAATGGAATCCTTGGTGCCCTCTGAGCTTGGTTGTTGTTTGCAGAAGTTTCATCACCAAACTAGGTAATATCTTCAGGGTTAGAAGGGAGTGGGGTTGCTCTCTGTTTTTATGGTTTGCCCAGCTATTTTGGTGGAGGTATTGTTTTCTCTTTCAAAGTTCTTTGCAGCCCCAAAATGCTAGGGAAATCCTGGAAGTTTGGCAACTCAGACAAATCAGCCATCACCAGGCACATAGAGGTAAACAACATTTACACCATTCAAAAGAGAGAATAAAAAAGTGAAAAAGGAAACAAAAAGACCACAGCTCCTCCTTGCCAGTGATTTAACACCCAGATATACAGGGATAAACACTACGATTAACACCAGACAAGCAAGCAAGCAATGAACAATAAAGAATTATTGGTTCAGACCAATAATCAAGCAGTTAAAGAACAGGTAATCATTAAATTTCCAAGGGAAAAAAACTATACCTCTACCAACACTGAAAGGGGCAAACTACTGCATATAAACAGAGAGCAAACTCCATCCCCTTATAGCATTCGTGATGTTACCTAGTTGGATAATGAAATGTGTGCAGGAAAACAACCAAGCTCACAGAGAATATTGTACACTATCTTCTCAATAAGATATAATGATTTATATATAAATGCAGATGAATATAATTAAAGGAGAAAGAAAGCATGGTAGATAGTTTGATGAGTATCAAAAGAGTATTTGGAAGTAAACCACAATTCATTCACTGGGAAAATGTAAGGAGCAAATAGAAGCAGCAGCCTAACTGGGGAAAAAAATCATTTCAGATTTGCTCTATCTACATTTATATATTTTTGCCAGAAATGTTCTCTTTTCTCATCCTTTTAGAAAGTGCTACTAAAATGTTTGTAACTCTAGGAGTTAAACCAGAAATTAAACAGTCAATAAAGGGAATCTGTAGCTCAGGGTTGAAATGTGGAGTCCTTGGTTCTAAAACAAAGAACTATTTCCTACATCATGCCTTTCAACTCCACATAATCCTCCACAAACGATAAAAATGTGGAATAGCTAAGAACCATAGAAGTATGACCATCTCTGCCCAGAACACTCAATCAATCAATAAAACAAAGGTAACATCAAGTTGTTTAATAGGATATATACAGACAAGAATTAAAGGAACTAATGTATCCTCCTCACTTTGGGTGAATTGTTATTATGGGACCACCAAACACATCACAATAGCCGTTTTGTGAGTCAGTAAGCATTCTTCATAAGAATCTTTTTTCCAGAAGCAATAAAAGTCTCAGGAGTGTCTTAACAAAGACCTCAGAGTTGAAGATATCTGAGAAGATACCTAAGTCTTAGACAATTACTGGTAGATCACTCTGAAATAAAACACTGCATAGATTTCATATGTCCATGCCAAGCCATAATATAGCCTTATCAGACACCTCACTAAAGTCATTTTCTTATCACAGTTGTTAAAAGTGAATCACTGCAGCTGTTAAATATGTAATACGGTTGTTAAGTGAACCTGGCTTCCCCATTGCTTGTCAGAAGGTTGCAAAAAACCACAACCCCGGGACCCTGCAACTGTCACAAATATGAACCACTTGTCAAGCATCCAAATGTAAATCCTGTGACCATGGAGATGCTGCAAAGATTGGAAGTGTGAAAAACCTGCATAAGTCACTTTTTCCAATGCTTTGGATGGTCACTAAATGAATCATCCTTGGTGCATCATTATCATCATGACTTAATTTGGGTAATGAAACGTCTGCAAGAAAATGACCAAGCTCAGAAAACACCAAGGACCCCACAGCCCTCCTCCTCCTCTCCACAAACCCCATTCCTTTCTAGTATTGATCATGTTACCCAGATTGGGTAATGAAACATCTGCAAGAAAACACCCAGGACCCTTCATTTCAACCCTAAGTTACAAATATTCTCCTTTATTGCAACCTAACTAAGTTTAAACAGAAAAGAAATCCCTAAGTATCTTGAATAAAGGTACCTCTCGCACATAAATGCTAGTTGTTTCTGGCTCTAGGGGGCAGCGCTCATCTCCATTACAAAGCCGAAGAGCCAGCACTGTCTGAAGACGTCTCCGTGGTCGTGGATGGCATGACTAAGCACGCAATGCTGTTCCCTTCCCACCAAAGTGGTCCCCATTTTTCTACTTGCATTTTATACATGCTTTCGAACTACTAGGTTGGCAGAAGCTGGGACAAGGAACGGGAGCTCACTCCGTCACACAGCACTAGGGATTCGAACCGCCGCACTGCTGATCTTTCTGATCAACAAGCTCAACATTTTAGCCACGGAGCCAACGCAAAAGAAAACATAATAAACTTTTCAGCAATTGTAAAGCAGATTTCATCCTAGGTTTGGTAAAGTCACTCAGATCTCCTGACTTAGCCCCTTCCTATCTGAAAACACTTGAACCCTAAATTTGTAAGATGAATGCTGAAGAACTTTCTGAGCCTGTTCTTAATGGATCAAGGGTGCTTATGCAGGGACTCCAGTGGGACTCTTTATTTCAAGCCAGGAAAGAGAAATAATAATTGTCTTTTCTCAGCTTCATGTTTCCCCATCCCTAAATCGTTCCATCTGCCATCATTTGGTGAATTATTTTTTATTATTTTTTGTATTGTTGGCAGTGCACATTCTTCTCTCTGCTTCCTTAAACAAAAGTAGAGGCATTCTAATGCACTTCTGGCATCTCTATGTTCACATCTTCAATCAGGACATGATATTCCTTCCTCACTTTCTTTCTCTTGCTAAAAGCTTTGCCTGTGCGGTAAACTTGCCCAAATCTGCCTTGGCTTGAGCTGGTTTTTGAAACAAAGAGATTGTTGTAACTTTGAATGGTCCCTATATGAACTGTTGTAAGTCAAGGACTATTTGCATTTAGAGAACCATGGTTAAGCATGGTTAACCATGGACCCAAGCAGATTAACAGAGTTGGAAGGGATTTTGTAAGTCATCTAGTCCAACCCTCCACCCAAGCAGAAGACCCTACACTATTCCTGACAAATGACAGTCCAGTCTCTTGGAAAGCTTCCAGGGATGAAGCTCCCACAACTTCTGAGGGCAACTTCTGTTCCATTGGTTGGTTTTTCTCACTGTCAGAAAGTTTCTCCTTATTTTCAGGTTAAATCTCTCCTTGTTCAGTTTCCATCCATTATTCCTTGTCTGGCCTTCGGGTGCATTGGAGAATAGCTTGACCTCTTCGTCCTCTCTGTGGCAGCCCCTCAAATATTGGAACACTGCTATCATGTCTCCCTTGTCCTTCTCTTCACTAGACTGCCAGGCCCAGTTCCTGAAACCGTTCATTGTACGTTTTAGCCTCCAGTCCCCTAATCATCCTGGTTGCTCTTCTCTGCACTCTTTCTAGAGTCTCCTTTTTTATCGTGTGGTGTCCAAAACTGGATGCAGTACTCTAGGTGTAGACCCAGTTAAGACCTCCACTGCTAAAAAGCTGCTTCTTAATTTTCCAGGAATGTGGGGTTTTTTTTATAGAAGAGGCCCCTATTTCTGTATCTTGTTCTTGAGCTGCCTTAGAATCTCTTTAGTCTCCTTTCCACGTTTATTTTGGCTTTATGACTGCAATTCTGTTGTAGAGGGTGCTGTCAATTCTGCTGCCTTGTTTTCTCTTGTTGCATACCCTTCTGCAGCCTTACAGCTCCTGCTTCCTCCTTGGCTAAAGGACAAAAGAAGCTGTGGCAGGTTCATCTTAAAATCTGAAATCTGCAGAGAATGATCAAGTTTGCCAAAGTGGGGTGACCTGGGGTTCATCAGATCCTAAATCTTCTAGGACATTGCAGAATCTGCAGGATCTGGTGCTCAGTAATCTTCTGCAGGGTCATATAACACTCTCTTCTAATAATGTTTGCAACTGTGGCTGTTTATTGTGGCAATGATTCTGCTCATTCCTTTAATGTATTGCCTGAATAACTTAAGCTATTATATTCTTGCATTTCTCTCTTTAGGGGTGAAAGCAGGTCAAAATAAGTTCAATCAATGAGTAATATTTAAAAAATAAATGAATTCCTAAAGTAAGAGAAAACAGGGCAATGAATTCTTTTTCCAGATTATTCAAATCCTAGGATTGTCAAAGGAGATGAGGATTCCTCTCTCTTGATGAAAGAACAATAAAAAGAAGCATCTTTTCCTGTTCTAGCTCTAAGAAATATTAAAATGTGTAAACCACAACTGCATTCTAGCAGCTAAAAGGAATGCTGCAATATTTTCCCACAATGCTTTTCAGAAAGGACAAATTTTACAGCTCATGTCAATGGCTTTGTGGGCCAAAGAGCCAGTTTTGAGTTGTGGTTAAGGCATCAGGTTAGAAATTGAGAGACTTGTGTTGTAGTTCCACCATAGACATGAAGCCAACTGGGTAACCTTGGGCCTGTCACTTTCTCTCAGCCCCAGGAAGAAGGCAATGGCAAACCACTTCCAAAATCAATTTTTGACTTGAATGGGACTGTTTAATATACAAATGTAGGACAGTCAAGTTTCTCTTCCCCTGATCTAGACAATCTCCAGAAGACAACACTGACTTGAAGACATTAAAAAGATCTTGGATTGAAGATTTCAACATGAAAAATATATATGTTACCATGAACATGTTCTTTTACATTTGTTTTCATGACCCAAGAGCAAAAATAAATTAAAGCAGGGGGAAATATAGGAAAGAAAGTCCTTTCCTACCTTTGTTCATTTGTAGTTTTTGAACGGCGGTTTCATTCTAGTGCAGAACAGGACACACTTCTCAAAATAAAGGCTATTGCTCCTCAGCAAGTGGAATATGAAAACTTTGGTCCCATCACATCAATTTGCTGGAACATTTTTTGATTGATAGATGAATATGCCAGCTTTGGAAGCCATATTAGCATCACAGGTTTCCACATTACCACATTCTTGAGCATGGGAAGATGGGAGGGGGAATTTCATGAAGTGTATGTGATTAGACATAATAGCATTATTCTTCTAAGTCAAGGTCATGTTATTTCTGCACCTGGTTGAGAGGACATCTCAGGTTGGAACGGATGGCGATTGGGGCATGTGATGCAGTGATGGGTGCTGGGGTGGATTTATATTTTTTTTTGCTTATTGCAAGGAAACCCAGAACTTTCAGATTCGGGATTTCCCAGATGTGCCAGTATACCTACTCTAATAAAAGGAACGTTGAGAAAATGCCTCTCTCGGAGTTTTTAATTGGAGTTGGGTTTTGTGGAACCCTGACAGAATACTTAAATCTGATTTTAGAAAACATCATGGGAATTGTCCCAAGATGGGTATCCTAAAAGGTGACTTGCCTTTTCATAATGTGGCTTCGTACCAAACTACATACAGTGTGGTACCTTGGTACTGCTTTGAAACTCATCAAATTTGATACTCGATGTATTTTGGCATGAAAATTTTATCCCAGGACTCATCATTCATTGGGTGTTCAATGTGTAAGTTAGAATGTGTTGGTGTCAATTGCCTCGTGACTCACAGTGGGGCACAGTGGTTAGAATGTAGTCTTACAGGCTAATTCTACCGACTGCCATCCCTGGCCTACTGGTTTTTCAATTGTGGGGGAAATCAATTTTTGATCCTGACCAGCTCAAGGTTGACTCAGCTTTCCATCCTTCCGAGGTCGGTCAAAGGAGGACCCAGACTGTTGAAGGCAATATGCTGACTGTGTAAATCACTTAGAGAGGGCTGTAAGGCATGGTGAAGCTATTTATAAGTCTAAATGCTATCGCTATTGCTACTCTTTCCAGCTGAGACAAAGGGTCATATATTAGTTGTGTGGTTTGTTTGATAATTGTTGTTTTTAGTACTTGTCACGTCTCCCAGAACCAATTAATGATGAGCACCAAAATATCACCATGCTAAAACAAAGATAATATAGCAATAGCACTTAGACTTATATACTGCTTCACGGTGCTTTACAGCCCTCTCTAAGCAGTTTACAGAGTCAACCCTTTGCCCCCAACTACCTGGGTCCTCATTTTACCCACCTCGGAAGGATGGAAGGCTGAGTCAACCTTGAGCCTGGTGAGATTCGAACTGCCAAATTGTAGGCAGACGGTAATCAGTAGAAGTAGCCTGCAGTACTGCATTCTAATCAATGTGGCCACCGTGGCTCTATCTGATGACACATGGTCCTTTACCTGTTTTTTGCCCTGAGCCAGAGACTTGGCCAGGACTCACCAAGTCCTAGTAGCCCGAGAATAAATACAATTTTTAATCTTATATTCTGGACAGTAGCTAATTTGCAATTCTTAGGGCCTGTTTCAATTGGTGCCCTACATATGCAAGGCATACCTTTTTTCTGTGAGTTACAGCTCCTGTCCTAACAGAATACATAATCTCAGCCAAAGGAACCAATGTGTTCTTACTCATTAAAAAAACCTTATAACCCAACCAACAAAACCCCAGAGACGACCTTCCTTCCAATTGACTATCAAACCTGGCAAAATATAAAATGGCATTTCCTGTCATCTTGCATAGAACATTCTTCAATAGCTGTAAATCACTCTTCAAAGTAGCTCTTGAAGTGGTATTTTAAAACAGAAAAATGTGTATATAGGAATGGAATTCTTTTGGGTTGGTTTTGTATTATCTGCATGTGTTTGGGGCCAGTTTTTAAAATTGTGAGCTATTTTTATTGGTTTATATCTTGGCAACTGCAGTGTTTCTTGCCATGTGTGATTCTATGGTAAAGGCACAGAATTGATGAGAACAGTTGTGATATCATCTCTAATTTTTCAACCCAAGGCTGGGGAAATGACTTGCTATATTTGTAGTTTGTGCTTCAGCAGTTCCCCTTCATATCCTCTTTCAGTACCTACTTTTCTGTGTGTAGTTGATGTTGTGGCACATTAGGCCCCAATGTAAACATAATTTAGGTGCCCTGATAGCACAGTGGTTAGAATGCAGTATTGTGAGCAAAACTCTACCCACAGCCTGGAGTTCGATCCTGGTGGGGTGCAAGGTTGACTCAGTCTTCCATTCTTTCGAGATCAATAAAATGAGGATGCAGATTGGTGGGGGAAATATGCAAATAATGCTTTTAGCCTAAATGCTATTGCGAAATATTATTCAAGATACGAAGTAAAAACCCTTTACCTACGAACCGCAATGGTCAAGTCTCCAGAGGATATTAAGCTCAAGCCAAACAAACCACATTATGTGGTAAGGCAAAGTGTGAATTCATACTTTCACTGTATAGCCACCTATCATCATGATTAACTGTTACTTAGTAGCAGAAGAATAGATGCTTAATACCTGTTGTCTGAACACATGAGATCACCTGCATTTATCTTGCTTGGAAATCTTTCCAGAGTTGAGTGGTTGGCTACTGTGGACATCAGTAGATAGCCCACTGATCTCATTTAGCAGAACTTGTATCTGCATGGAAAAAAGGCAGTTGAAGGCCAAGCAACAAGTACCTGGATACCTCAATGCTCTTTTTAAAATCCAGATTAGCAAGGTTTAGAGATCTGCTAAAGATAAAACTAGTGATGTGCCTGCTGGCTTGAGGGCTCTGGAGGCTTTCTGTGATGTGAGGTCCGCACTTCAAAAGTGATTAGGGAGAAGGTTCATTTTGGGGGGAGAGGATGAGATGGATGTATCTGTCGTGTTTAAGATTAACCCCTCCCCCCAAAAAAAAAAAACCTCCAAAGAATCAGAAAAGCAGACCAATTTCTGATCCTTCCCAACTGAGAAGGCTCTGGAAGCACTCTAAGAGATGTAGAGTTGAATGTACGGCAAAGCTAGATATCCCTTTGCTAAATGCAACTTAACAAAAAACATTCTGTGTTCACCTAATATGCTATGCCCAGACAGTTAAACTAGGATAACCTGGTTTATATAACATGTAAAATTAACACAATGCTGGAGAATGAGAATAATGCAAGAACAGAATAGCTGAGTCTCTAAAACATGTTGACTCATAAACTACCCAGCTCCATTTTAGCATTTTGTGCAAACCCAGTCATAGCATCCTTGCATTTCTCTCTGTCTAGCATTGTGTGATTTAAACAGCTTTCCCAAGGATCTTGGTTCTGTTGTCACCCAAATCCTATAGTTGCAGTTTTAGTTAAAAAAAAACAAGCAACACCTTATCAGAGATCTCTGGCTTTATGTACTTCAATTCTAAGGGAGAAAAAAATCCTCAAGATACCTAAAATAATCTAAAAGGACATTCATAATATCCTGACAAAGGAAATGTTCAGTTATTATTAAATGTTGTATTCTTGTATGATGTGATTACTTATTGTGCCCGATGACTATTATTAAGTGTTAAATACCTGATGATTTTTGACTCTTTGCAAATGTATCTTTTCTTTTATATATACTGAGAGCATTTCCACCAAGACAAATTCCTTGTGTGTCCAATCACACTTGGCCAATAAATAATTCTATTCT
Source organism: Laticauda colubrina (assembly GCA_015471245.1). Lineage (NCBI taxonomy): Eukaryota > Metazoa > Chordata > Lepidosauria > Squamata > Elapidae > Laticauda > Laticauda colubrina. The sequence goes on from BLBF01000058.1 coordinate 15,572,562, forward strand.
ATTCTATTCTATTCTATTCTATTCTATTCTATTCTACCCTACCCTATTCTATTCTATTCTACTCTACCATAGAATATAGAAATTTTATAGGAAAATAAATAATTTGAATTAAGATAGACTAATGAGGAGAGGAAGGAAGGAAGGAGGGAGCGATGGAAGAAAAGAAGGAAAGGAAGGAGGGAGGGAAGGGAAAGGGAGGGAGGGAAAGAAGGAAAAAGGGAAGAAGGAGAAGGGAAAGAAGAGAAGGTGAGAGAAGGTCCAAGACCTATCCCTAGCCTTCCTCATATTCCAGTATTGAATTCCAGTACTGAAATCTTCCAAGCTTGTTGACAGCTTCAGGATCATGTTTGCTGTTGTCATTACATCCAAATATTAAAGGTGGTAAAAAAAAGGGAATTTGGTCAATTCTGCTAAGGATAATTGGAAAATACAGAAAACCCAAAAGATCTACCAATATCCTTGTCTTCTTCCAGATTTCCAAATACCACTAATAATGTGCATCAGCTTGAGAGCAAGTCCACATTTACTTCCTGATAATGGTGTATAAAACTCCTTGAATTTGAAGCATCCTGTTTTAAATACAAAACAACTGTTTTGCATTAAAAATAAATAAAGGTACTCCTCTCGTTCTGGAAAGATTTCAATCTTGGAATGAAGTGTTTCAAAGCAGAATTTGATTTGTATCTGACAGGTTTTGCATGCCCCTATTTCATCCCAACCTTATTTGCAATTGGAGCAAAACCCTGAACACCGCGAACTGGCAAAACTGCAAACATCTTTCTATTTTCTTTCCTGTAGGGTTTTTGGATTTTGCATCACTGCTGAAACATTTTCCTAAGGCTATAAGGTTGGAGTTTTAAATCAACCATCCTCAGTGGATATTTTACAAAAGTAAAAGAACAATTAGAAGTCTTGGTTAAAAACAGAAGGAAAAAGCAAAACAAAAGCCCAAGAATTCACTAACTTCATTCTGAGACAGTTAATAAATAAGCAGGCACTAGATGAATGCAATACTTTTAAAGGCAATTCCTTGTTCAATTTAAAATGCTGTATTCCAAGATAAATTTAAAAGCTTGACAGTAGAACTAATTATACATCTAGAAATGTATAATTCAGTCTCTCAGCAACAAGATGCCCCAGTGGTTTAAGTAAGAACTCATAAGGGAAGGGTTCTTTCAGAACCTCTTGCTCTTCCCTGCAATATTTATGAATGCACCAATATTTAATTCATTATTTATAGCTTTCTGGCATATATCTAATTTGTTTGATATATACTTTTTTATATGTCCACCACACATTGTATACAAGCAATTATTATAGGAAAGAGAACACCATCTCAACTTAGAACAAACCCTGGGGAAATGCATTAAGCACACCAGAGCAGTAACCAAGAGCATTCTTTTGCACATGCTGCTCTTCCTTTATAGGTTTAGATTGCAGGCATACTTATAATGGTTTCTGGCATCTTGGTCTTAAAAATACCTGCTTAAGAAAAATCAAATCAAATTAAATCCATGTGTTGTGTACAATGGTACTTTGGTACTCATTGTTAATTGGTTCCAAGAGATGCGATGAGTACCAAAAATGATGAATATTGAACATTTTTTTCTCCGTAAGGAACACTGTAGTGAGTCACAAGGCAGCTAACACCAACAAGTTCTAGCTTTGGTGCTGGGTACAAAACAAATGATGAGTACCAAGACAAAATGTGTCAAATTGCATTGAGTACCAAATTTGATGTGTTTCAAAGCAGTTGAGTAGCAAAGTACCACCATAGGAGTTAAAATGTTGGACTAAAATCAGGGACATCCAAGATCCAATGTTCAACTTGCGATGTTTTCCAAGGGTCTATTCTAATTGCAGATTCAGTGATCCTTATCTACTCTCTGCTTAATGCTCTCAAGACTTGTAGGTCCCTAACATTAAGTTAGGGCATTGCAAAAAAAACAAAAAAACCAACATTCTGCAGTAAAAAGGATGAGGAAGTGCTAGAAGGCTAGGCTAAGATAAATTTGGGGAGAAGTATGATACTATAATGAAATTCTGTCCTTGTCTGCTTAGGTCAGAATTCAAATCGAGTTCAATGGGACCTCCTAGTTATGTGTGAATAGAATAGCAAGCAATCACTTACTTATTAAACTTCTTAGGTCTCCAACAACCACTCTCAAAAGTGGGTCACACAATGTGAAATGTCCTAATACGGTTTTATTGTTTTTAGTTTAATACCATGGACAGCAAACTGTCACCAATGAGCCCCAGTAGGCTCAAGACAAGCTGTCAAAATACAGCAACATGGAGAACATTTCAGTGATGTGACTTCAGCCTCTTTTGGAAAGGCTGGAGGTGTTGTGTGAACTTAAGGACACATATGGGATTGTTTAATTCCAGAGGCTTCTTCCTTGTTTTAACCCTTTAATCAGCCCAATCTCTTCTAAAGGTATCATAGCATTGCTCATATTATTGTACGCTGCCCCAAGTCCCCTGTAAGGGAGATGGGCAGTTGTTAAATATAATAAATAATTAAATTAAAAAAAAAAATCAGTCTGCCACAGCCAGTTCAAAAGACCTAATTGTCCAAATATTGCATATTCCTGATTCAGAAATAGCAATGGCAATCAATACTCAAAAGCTGTAAGGTAAATTGTATTTTTATTTATCTATTCATCCCAATTCTAAAAGACAAAATAATTCCACAGTTTGAAATTTCTTATTGCTGTTCACAAATGTCTTGGTTATTAGTCTTTTAAAGTCTTTTCCCTCTCTTAATTCATTGATTGTACAATTTTAACTTATTCATTATGCTTTCTTTTGAAAGTTTATGGATTCCTGGACCAGCTTTATTGAGAGTATCAGGAAGGAGGGAAGGAAGGAAGGAAGAAAGGCAGGCAATAGATGATCTGCAATTCACATAACAAGATTAGAAATGTTCCTGAACCAAACAACATTCCATATGGGGCAACTTTGAGTAAAATAACATTTCTAAAAATTATCTCATAAGAAATTGCTTTTCTTCCTCCCCCCTCCTTTTATTTACAATGTTAATAGAAATCATTTTAGTGTAATTTTAAGCTTTGGGGTAAGCTTACAGAAAGGGCACATACATTCCTTTTTTTCTTGTTGGAGGCTAAATGCACATAATAACTATCCACTTATTATTGTAAAAGGATTAAGGAGGACCAGCCGCTGAGTTGCTGAACCTTGTTATTGAAATTAAGTTTGTTCTACCGTTGCTTTCTCTTGTTTCTGAGTTTACAATGGAAATGTAAGGAACATTTCACAAATGAACATTTTCACAAATAATCAGGGATAAAAGACTCCGATTTTGATTAAAAAAAGAAAAAAGCACCCGCAACAGTTTACTGTAGAATTTGTAAGGAAGGGTAGCTGATATTGCATGCATTATAATATCACAATTTTAAAAAATTGTGTCATTTGTGCAATGACTTCATGACATAGGTGACATCATTATAGCTTAGACTAGATGCCCATATATCTATTTCACATAACACAAATATGTGGTTTTTACTCATGGATTTCTTTGAATATGTCAAGATTTAAATGCATCCACACTTAATAATGTATCCAGTCATAAACTTTGGTTTAGGATGAATTGGTTTACACAGCTGATAACCCATACAAACTACCTCTTGGATTGATGTAGTATGTCAATTCAGCCATGATGGGCAACATATGATATTACAGAAGTGTGGTTTCTTAAAAATCCAACACACACACAGAAGTACTCAGGCATGGAGAATACTTTCTAGAAAAGTCTTCCAAAAGAGTTGCTCCCTCCCTTGACAACATTTTTATTTTCAAAGATGGTAAACTTATGTCCACTGTTCCTGCAATTAACTTAACTGGTGATTATTTTCATGGATGTTATTGATTTTATTGATGTGTTGTTACCACATCATTTTATTTTATGTTTTATTGCTGTTACTCAAGTTGAAAAAAACTTACTGAAAAGGCAAGCTATTAATTTAAATAAACAAATTATTTAACATTCATTGCTCCATTCTGCTCAGTTTATTTACCTCAGTACATCAACACTGATTCATCAATCAATAAATATTTATTATCCCTTAGTGGTTTCTTTATTTGGAAAAGGAGGGAATTGAATCAGGTAAGTGCTTGGAACTATTTTGAATCTTGATATTGACTAATAAGTTTTTAGCTTTTCTAGTCCCAATTTCTGCTATCCAATTCTTAAACCGGGAAAATAACAGATTTTCCATTCCTATCCTTAGTCCTTATTAATTCTTTATATTAGCAATGAACAAATGTTTAACTATGGCTTTGCGGTGCTTATTCATTGCCTATTTTAGATGAAATAAAATGCACACATGATTTTTAAATACAACTGATGGATGCTTCTATTAACTATATTTGTACAATTTAGATCATGGACCATAAAAGCAAATAAATATTTCATCCCTTTCCTCCGTACATCATCATGTTTTTCCTCGTTGCCACAGACTCTTTAATATTCTGAAGGGGAAAATAATTACAGCTGGGGATTTTAATGAGACTCACAAATATCTGGCATGCGTAACACTGAAGATTGTTTTTAAAAATGGTTCAAGTCAATGACAGTGTTTCCTTCGGATTTACTAAGCAATTGTTGAAAAATAATGCTGCCTATTTAAATGCTACATAAGTTGGGGAAATATATTAGCCAGGGATGGCATTAATAATACAAGGGAGGTTGAGAAAAAAAAGGAAGGGAAGAGAGGATAGCTATAAGCAATAAACAGAAAGAAGATGAATCAGTTGACAGCTTATGTCTGAAAAAGTAACTTAGCCCAGATGGCAAGAAACCCAGGAAAAAGTATTTCAAGTAAGACACTCTGTGTTAATGAACTGACTATAAACAAGCCTAGGAAATTCCTTTTGCTTTTTTCAAAGTTCTGTATTTTCCCAGACTAGATTTAGAACTACCTTACTATATGCGGGAATTGAAGGAGAACTGATCAAATCTGCAGACAATATTAAGCTGGCAGGAATAGCCAACACATCAGAAGACAAGCTCAAGATCCAAACAGATCTTGACAGACTTGAAGAATGGGTCCTATCTTAACAAAATGAAATTCCATGTAGACAAAAGTAAGGATGTAGACTTCAGTCAGAAAAACCAACTGTATTAGTATGGACTAGATGAAACTTAGCTTAATGCCAATAACTGCAGGAGGGATCTTGGAGTCCTAGTGGACAATCACCGAACTATGAGCCAACAGTGTGTGGCAGCAGCCAAAAAAGCCAATTAATGCAATCGTAGGCTGCATTAACGGAGGGATAGAATCAAGTTCATGAGGATTTTTCGTACTGGTTTACAATGCCTTAGTAATACCATACTTGGAATATTGTACCCACTTCTGGTCACCACAATATAAAAAAGATGTTGCTACTCTGGAAAGAGTGCAGAGAAGAGCAACAAAAATGATTAGGGACTGGAGGGTAAAATGTACGAAGAATGATTATAGAAATTGGGTATGTCAAATCTAATGAAAAGAAGATTTAACCGATTAACAGAGTTGGAAGGGATCTTGTATATCAACTAGTCCAACCCCTGCCCAAGCAGGAAACCCTACACCATTCCTGACAAATGGCAGTCCAGTCTCTTCTTGAAAGCATCTGGATACCACTGTTCCAATATTTGGAGGGTTCCTACAAAGACTAGAGGCTCAAACTATTTTCCAAAGCACCAATAGGAAAGACAAGAAACAATGATTGAAAACTAACTAAGGAAACGAACAATTTAGAACTGAGGAGAAATTTCCTAATAGTGAGAGCAATTAACCAATGGAATAACTTGCATTCAGAAGTTGGTGCCCCATCACTGAAGGCTTTCAAAAAGAGACTGCACAATCATTTTTCTGAAATGATAGAAGATCTCCTGCTTGAGTAGGGTGTTGGATTAGAAGATCTCCGAGATCCCTCCCAATTCTATTATTCTGTGTTCTATGTTACTGAAATCAATGTGCTTCTTACTTCCTTGCTGTTGCATTGCTGTGAGAATTTGACCAGAAAATTTAATTTGCTTCTAACTGAGCATTTGTTTTGACATCTAAGAATAGAATTCTTTATTGTCCAAGTGTGATTGGACACACAAGGATTTTGTATTGGCGCAAATGCTCTCAGTATACACAAAAGAAAAGATTATCAAGAGTCAAGAATCATAAGGTACAACACTTAATAATAGTCATAGGGTAGAATAAGCAATCAAATCATACTAGGAAACAGTCAATATAAATCATAGGGATACAAGCGACAAAGTTATAGTCATACAGTCACAAGTGCAAGTGGATGGGTGATAAGGAGTGATGAGAAGATGAATAGTAATAGTAGTGCAGACTTTGTAAATAGTTGGACAATGTTGAGGGAATTGTTTCTTTAGCGGAGTGATGACGTTCAGGGAAAAACTCTCTTTGTGTCTAATTGTTCTGGTGTGTAGTGCTCTATAGCGTCATTTTGAGGGTAGGAGTTGAAACATGTCCAGGATGTTTAGTTTTGCTGAATTGTTTTGCAAAACTAAATTGTTTTGCTTAATTTTGCGGCTCCATTGTGGTTGTAAGTCAAGGACTACCTGTAGTTTTAACTTTTCTTAGTGGAGATTTCCTGGTCTGGTCTACCTGGTTGGGCTGACACGAGACAACATGTTTCTGTCAGTGAAAAATTAGAGCATCTAGTATGGGAATATGTCGTGTTACAAATATCTTTGATAAGCAACATGCCTACTTAGCTATTAGGCCCTTTGTTCAGTTCCTTGTTTTTAATATTCTTAAAAATGTGCTTTGTTCCTTTATTATAATTTCTGATTTCTGGAGGGCTCTCTTCCTTGAGGAATATATACTTTCCTGCGACCAGCTTTATTGTTTTATCTGGGGCATTGTGTTTCATCTTTTCAAGAGCTTCATCAATGCTGGGAAAGAAAGGGAGAGAGAGTGTGTGTATATCATTCAAAATCAGGATTTTAACAGCATGTCAAGATACTTCATTGTGCAAGAGAGATTTCCCCACCTGCCCATAGCTCATTTTTCGGGGCCTCACTGTTTTTACTTGAGTAGCAATCTCCTTCAAACTTAACAGAGCTTATGATTTTCTTGACAACAAAGAACAGATTGTCTACTTTGGCCTTCTTCTGGTATGTTTTTGTACCCTCCCAGTTTCTACTACAGATCTGAAATTTCTCACTGCATCCCAGACACAACCAATTTTTAAATCACCTAAGGTCAGTTTAGGATTTTTTTTCCGGATAGTGTAGGGAGAGAGATTTTCCCAAAGGTGTTTCCCCCCCCCCTTCTTTTTCTCAAAACAAATTTCCAAAAAGCTCCATGAAAGAGTCCTTGAGGCTCACCATCCTGAAAAAATGTTATTAAACCATTTCTAAATGGTTCCAATGGGTAATAACCCATAGGAAGAAATAAAATCCTGAAACAGAAGAAAATTTGAGACATCGAAGTTATTCGAAAGTTGGAACAAAATCAATTCCATCACTCTCATGTTTTACAGAATTGAAGGCAGCTCACCATGGAGAAATGAGCCAGTATTTGAATCCAATAGGAGGAATAAGAGGAACCAATGCTATTATTGCAGCTAAAGATGGTAAAACTAATAGCCGATGACAATTTGATCTTCTTACTGACACATTTCCTGTTACATTAGTTTGGTTATGAATTAATGAAACAAGCACCAAACTTTGATATTATTCAATTTCCCTTCATATATCAACAAAGCTCACAAGAAGCTGTAAAACATTTCATGGGAAAAAATCAGCACAGATTTAAAAAACCCAAAAATGGACAAATGCTGCTAAAAAAGAAAAGAATGCCATGATCTTCTCATCCCTTCTGGGAATTTGTTGAGATTGTTCTCTGTCTTGAAATAATTACTGAACTAAATTTCCTTTCACAGAAGTACCGAAAACTGACACAAACACATACACACACACAAAATTTTCTTCTTACAGAATTTTAGAACTTTTAAACTATAGAATATGTTGGCTGGGACAGATGAGTAACAGATAACAGGTAGAGACCCTACACTATTTCTGACAAATGGCAGTACAATCTCTTCTTGAAAATCTCAAGTATTTTGGAATGCAACATGCTCCCTCCCTATGTATTATGGCTACAAAGTCCAGCCTACGGGTTCTGTTTTTAATACTTTTTCTTTCCCAGAATCTCAACTTGATTTAACATCCATTCTGTTCAAGAGTGCTACAGAAATGAAAAATCATCTTATTGAATTGTGATGATTCAGCTGGCCTTAACAAAGGTATTGCCCAAACATGAAACTAAAGAAATATGAAGATCAAACCTTGCTGAAGGGGGAATAAAATCCTTGTCTTTGCAACTCTTGCTTCATTAACTTTAAAATCATTTGGGAATGCAAGCCAATTTGGTAAGAACAATCCAGAGAATATTGTATATTTTCAGGGTAAAGTAAAAAAAATACAAAACTTTCCCCCTTCTCAAAGATTTGCAATCGAGCATTGCAGGCTAACTCTGCCCACGGTCTGGAGTTCGATCCTCATGGGCTCAATGAAAACAAAATCATACTGGATGAAATCATTTGTTTTGTCAGTATTCTAGAACAGGGGTTGCCAACCTTTTGAACCTCAGGGACCACCAAACTCATAATTTTAAATCCCACAGACCACTAATATGAATTTTGACTGGCGGTGGCTTGCTGACGTTAGTGGGAAAATCAGTCCCATATTCCAGAGCTGCAGTGGTCATAAGACTGATCCTTTGGTCATCCCGGAGCAGCTGCTCCTCCACCCAGATGCATCAGCCTGCCATGGACTGGAGGAGCTGCTCTGGGATGACCAAAGGGCCAGTCCTGGGACTGCTGCAGCTCTGGAATATGGGACCAACTTTCCCACCCATGTCAGCAAGCCACCCTGGGGTGGATTTCCCTCCCCGCCATTGGTCTTACCTTCCAGTTCCAGCTCACATAACTCTACTCAAGATAAGGGTGCTCGGCCAGCAGGTGGGTGGGCCATGTGGGCAGTGCAGCCTTCTGTTCCTGTGCAGCATGGATTAATTGCTTTGGGGGGGCATTTCTCTGAGGACCACCAAAATTTTATCACGGATCACCAATGGTCCCCAGCCCACTGGTTGGTGACCACTGTTCTAGAAGAAGGTACAACTTTCATGATCTCATAACTTCATCTGTCCCTGAAAAGCTTGAGCATCACTAATTGTAATGTTTAAAGTTATAAAAGAAAGTGAATATAAAGAGTTGTTGCATTGACTGTATTCAACCAATTTAATTTTAACTTCATTTACCTCAATAGTAAATTACTCTAAATTTTTCCCTAACCCCCTCTATGTCTGACCCTTGTCTTGGTTTCACCTCCCCTTAATTTTCTACAAAACAGCTCTCTTTGGGTCTTGGTGAAAAAAAAAAAGAAAAATATGCATCCCTACATTAAAAATTCAGTTATGGGAGATTCGCTTATATTCAAGTCTGGTCTGCTTTAAAATAATGTTAGTTTCTGTTCATGTTTTGCAATTTCTTCTGCAAGCAAGAATGCAACAACCACATCTATTAGTCTTGCTGAAATTAAACCCAGAAGGCTTTTTGAACTAGTGTTGAACAAACACCTTACCTGAATTTATCCTAATATGTTCCTTAACAAGAGTCTTAATTAGACAGGGTTTTAAAGCATGAGATGTCATGCGGCTTAGTCTTTAAATTAATATGGAGTCCACAGCTAGTCACAGTAATTACCAATCAGATATAATCCAAAGGAAAACATTCTCCAATCTTGCTGTCATGAAAAACATTTCAGAGAGGAGAGGTTGATGTTAAATCAGATCCGAGATGGTAAAAATAAGAACAACTAAAGGATTTTGTTGGTTGTAACATGTATCCGGAAGTTCATGGATTTTATACATTGGCTAGGATTTATAAGCACTGCAATATAGTTGAATTGGAGATTACTTAATAATGATTAACAATCATTAATGATTAATTAAAATTACTTAACAATGATCAGCAACTTCTTTTGTCTTCTTGTCTATTGCATCTCTTTCCTTCAACTGAGTCTGCAATTACCAAAGCAAAATATGATTTGTTGAATTAATCTCAGAATTTCTACGACACAGCAGCCCATGCATTCCTGTGTACAAATCATAATGGCTAGATTTGTGTGGCACAAAACACACATAAGTGAACAAAGCACATGCAGGTTGTCCTTGACTTACGACCACGGTTGACCCCCAAATTTCCGTTGCAAAGCAAGGCAGCTGTTGTGAGTTTTGCCTCATTTTATGACTTCTTTGCCACAGTAAAGTTAAAGCAATCCATGCTATTGTTAAGCAATCACTAGTTTTTAAGTAAATCATATGATCCTTCAGGAAATCTGGCCTCCTTCCCATTGGCAGGGAAGGTTACAGATGGCATTTCCATGAGGAGAATACACCTGTTAAAATATATATTCCAATTTTTGAGCACTTGGATTTTGATCATGTGACCATGGGGATTCTACAGCAATCATAAGATTGAACACTGGTCATAAGTCACCTTTTTTGTGCCACTATAACTTCCGTCACCAAGCAAATGGTTGTAAGTTGAGGAATACCTGTTTTTGTTGTTGCAAAGTCGTGTCCGACCCATCGCAATCCCATGGACAATGTTACTCCAGGCCTTCTTGACCTCTACCATCCCCCAGAGTCTATTTAAGCTCATGCCTACTGCTTCAGTGACTCCATCCAGCCACCTCCTTTTCTGTCGTCCCCTTCTTCTATTTTCCTCATTCGTTCCCAGCATTAGGCTCTCCTCCAGCGAGTCCTTCCTTCTCATGAGGTGGCCAAAGTATTTGAGTTTCATCTTCAGGATCTGGCCTTCTAAAGAGCAGTCAGGGTTGATCTCCTCCAGGACTGACTAGTTTGATTGCCTTGCAGTCCAAGGGACTCGCAGGAGTCTCCTCCAGCCCCAGAGTTCAAAGGCCTCAATTCCTAACTTGTCTCTCTCTGGCCCTCTTAGGATTCCTCTTCAGCTCCTGCTTCAAACTTCTGCTCTAGACTTCTGAGTCCCTTTAACTCCAGCTTGCCATTCCCATCAACATTTTGTTTCCTTTGGTCCATTTTTCTCTTCATTACTTGAAAATGAAGATCTTTTTCATCCATGGTATCTCTTGGAGGCTACATCCTCTCTTCATATCTATTAGCCATCCTGACCACTTGACCAAACAGCAAGAGCACAGCAAGGTCTTCACTCAATCTTACACTCTTTATTTTTAACCTGGCTGGTTAAATGAGTTTCTCATGTTTCTGTCTTCAAGAGACAAAAGAAACTCTCACTGTAGCTCAGACATACTTGAGATAGCAATAAGCTTTTCTATCTTCCTGTATTTTTTTTTTTAAAGAAAAGCAGCTTTAGCTCCAAATACAATGGAAGTCTGCTAGCATTTCCTGATGGCTAGACTAAGCCAGTTCTCTGCCTCCCACACAAATTGCATCATGAATCTATTTATTTATTGTATTTATTTGTCAAGCAAGTATTAGATAACAGGTATAAGTATAAACATGGTTATGAATACATGAAATGGATATGAATTAAAAAAAACCAATAGGACAGGGATGGTAGGCACATTGGTGCGCTTATGCATGCCCCCTACAGACCTCTTAGAAAAGGGGTGAGGTCAATAGTAGACAGTCTAAGGTTAAAGTTTTTGGGGTTTGGGGAAAAAAACCACAGAGTCAGGTAGAATATTCCAGACACTGACCACTCTGTTGCTGAAGTCATATTTCCTGCAATCAAGTTTGGTGTGGTTTACCTTGAGATTGTATCTATTGTGTGCTCTTGTATTGTGGTTGAAGGTGAAGTATTCATTGACAGGTAGGACAACACAGTGGATAATTTTATGTACTATACTTAGATTGAACCAAAGGCCGCGTAGTTCTAGGCTGTCTAGGTCTAAAATTTCAAGTCTGGTGGCATAAGGTCTTCTGCAATGAATAAAGGAGTGGAGGACTGTTCTCATGAAATATTTCTAGACTTTCTCAACTGTATTAATATACAATATATAATGTGGGTTCCAGACTGATGAGCTGTATTCGAGTATTGATCTAGCAAATGTTTTGTATGCTCTAGTTAGTCGTGTGATATTACCAGAGAAAAAGCTATGCAGAATTAGGTTAATAACTCTTAACACCTTTTTGGCTATGTAGTTACAGTGGGCTCTAGCACTTAGATCATTAGAGATGAGTACTCCAAGATCCTTGACATAGTTGGGGTCATCAACAAGGTCTTGATTATTCAGTTTGTATTTTATTTTCTGATTTTTTTTGCCAATATGTAAGACACAGCATTTATCTGTTGAGATTTGAAATTGCCATTTGTTTGACCATTCTGACACATAGTCAAAGTCTTTTTGAAGGGGAACAGTATTGTCTGTGGTGTTGAATAGCTTTACATCGTCAGCGAAGAGAACACAGTTGCTCTTGATATGATCACATGGCTCTATTGAAAATCCTTTTTCAAAAGAACAGTCTGCTGCAGTTAATACAGGTAGTCCTTGACTTACAACCATAAGTTGTTTAGCGATCGTTTGAAATTACAATGGCACCAAAGAAGGTGACTTATGATTGTTGTTCACACTTATGACCATTGCATATGACCCTGTGCTCAGGTGATCAAAATTAAGATGCTTGGATAGAAGAGATAGTTAACCAGAAAGTAGAGTTCAGACCAGAAATGTTCTTACTGGGAATTATTGATGAGAAATACAATAAAGGAACAATATACAGTATTTAATGACAGATATAATGACAGCTGCGAGATTGGTGTATGCCCCAAACTGGAAGCATGAAGATAGCCCTACAAGAAAGGATAAGAAAATAAAGAAAATATTAGTCTGTGCAGAGATGTACAGACTAATTTTAGAAATCAAAGATAAGGATGAGACAGAGTATTATGAAGTCTGGAGTAAAATTTATCAATGGCTAGAGTCAAGGAAAAAGAAAGAAAGCGTTGGCGCTTTGTAGAAATGATAGTTAAAACTTTTGTAAATCAAACAGAATGGAGTATAATGGACAAATACGAGATGATACGAGTGTATGAATATAAAATATGGTTGTAAATATGTATATAATTGTATATAAATGTAAATAGAAATAATATGCAGCCAGCATTATGCTAATAACATAAGGGAAAAAGGAAATTAACTGTTATGTATATCTCTATACTATAGCTTGTATGGCCAAAATGATGGCCAAGAAAGTAGCACTGTGTTCAATTATTTTTAATGTTTATTCAATAAAATTTATTTTTTTTAAAAAATGCAAATGCTCAGCAACTGACTCATATTTATGACGGTTGCAGTGTCCCAGGGTCATATGGTCCCCTTTTGTGACCTTCTGACGAACAAAGACAATGGGGAAGCCAGATTCACTTAACAATCGTATTCCTAATTTAACAACTTTAGTGATTCACTTAACAACTGTGGCAAGGAAAGCCATAAACTGTGACAAAACTCGCTTAACAAATGTCTTACTTAGCAAGAGAAATGTTGGGCTCAGTGATGGCCATAAAGTGGAGGACCACCCATGTTTTGTTTTACACTCTGCTGAAGGACAGGGGCATGTCTTGAATTCAAGTCTCCCACAGTACTAATTGGTCTGACCCAGACTTCGTCAACCTTAATAAAACACCAACTGAGTTTAAAAGTAAAACCTTTTTAAAGGGATGCTGGGAATTACTTGCGTTCCCAGCCAAAAATCATTAGGCACAGTTCCTCCAGATAAGAGCACACTTTTCTCTGCTGTAGAATGCTACCAAGAAACAGAAGTCCAATTAAGGTGAACATAAACCAGCCCAAAAATCCAGAAAAAACCGACCAGCGTACAAAGCTTCACGAAGGACTCAGAGATTACAGAACTGGTTTGCTTCCTACAAAGCTCTTCGTCATCGAGGACTGACTTTTATCCCTGATGGGAGGGCAATCACCTCCCAGCCTTACTCCCGAGTCCCCTCTTCTGCTTCAGCTGCTCTCAGCTTCTAGCAGCTCTGCACACACGCACACTGAAGTCCTCCCCGGGGTCCTCTGCTTCACTGCTACCAAACTGCAAAGGCTTCCCACTCCCACATGGTCCTGGCCCCATCCCTGCATCGGATGCAGGACTCTCATCCAAGTCCTCGCCAGACTCCCTGACTGGTACCCTTTTATCCTCACTGTCTGATACCTCTGCCACCTGCACCGGCTACCAGCGAACCACAACACTAAGGAGCCTCTAAGCCAGGAGTGTCAAACTCAAGGTCCACAGGCTGGATCCAGCCTTCAGAGTGTTTAGATCTGGCCCACAGGGCTGCCCTGGAAACAGCAAAGGACCACGGTGCCTCTGCCAGTGAAAACAGAGCTTGGGAAGGGCTCTCCTGAGTTCCGTTTTCACTGGCAGAGGGTTGCAAGAGGCAGTCGCAGCCAAAAATGGGGCTTGGGAGCCTGTTTTTGCTGGCAGAGTGCTTGGTCCACCACAGGCGCCCCCCACACGTAACATCAAGCGGGCCATGTCCACACTGGCCATACCCCCCACTCCCTCTGAGGTCAAGCATAACCCTGATGTGACCCTCAATGAAATCGAGTTTGACATCCCTGCTCTAAGCAACTCAGAAGGAACTGGGGGTGGGAAGCAAGCATTATTCCCAGCCTCTTCTTAGAAGACCTGCATCATTAGGACATTTTTTCCCCATTGTTGTTTTTAACCAGTTAGTCCAACTCTTGGTGACTTTATAGGCAAATGCTCCTTTATGCTATTTTTATTGCTGCTTTTTCTTTTTTTAACTTTTGCATAACGCGCTAAAATTTAAACTCCGGCAAGACAACAGAATTTTGATGGTAGCCTAAGATGCTTTTACTCCTCCAACCCATAAAGCAATAATATGAGTAAAGTTAAGATGATTAGTTCCCATAATATACCAAAGCACAAAATACCTCCCATTGCATTTTAGCCTCAGGTAATGCAAATATAGCTGATACTTTAAGTCCACCTGGATTTAATGTTTCCAGCCATGATTTACTGTTGCAGATTTCTACATGAAAAGGAAAATAAAGCAACAAAAAGGACCCATCTGTTATGGTGTTCCCATTTTTAAGTTTATGCCAAAGACACACATAATAACATTTGCTTTATAAATGCAGACAATTTGAGTTTCATGGCTTTTTAGCAACTTTCGCAAACTGTTAAAATGCTATTGGTGGGAAGGGAAATGTTTTCAATTTATTGCTCCAATCTACGGAACAACACGTTCTGTTCTTTGTTCTTATTCCTTAGAGTTTGATATTGAAATTATATGGAACTACCTCCCCTTTAAGTGATAGTGGTGGGATTTCCCAAGAATTTCTCTGGCCTCTGAAACCACAGTATATAAAATATTTATATAACATTTTTATGTAGCAAATATAACATTAGTTGGTCATAAATGTCTTACAAACGTGGGCAGTTTTAGTGCATTAGGTTTGTTCCTTTGTTTTCATTGTCTTGTCAACTAATAATAAATAGAAACAGAGATAGTAAAAGAGACAGAGAGATGACTAAAAACCTTGTTGACATGACCCTTAATTAGGTAAAACTACAATATAAGGCAACAGTTTTGACCTCAAATAGGCTAACTTACAGAATGAGTTTAAAATCTGAGGTCCATGACTCCTGAGAGAAGCTATGACTAGTTCAGTACCACAGGCTGCTGGTGCCTTGCCACAATGTTCTGTGACAATTTCCCAGCCAGTCTAACAATCCCTTATTTCCTCCTCAACTCATCAGCAGCCACTTTCCTGCCTGCTGGGAGGAAGGGAGCGAGGGAAGAAGGAAGGATTTCTGCTGCCCTCAATGGGGAAACCAGCAGGAAGTCAGAAGTCCCTTCTCCTCTAATTGCTTTTTTGCCCTGGTCATTCTGTTTCTCTTATTAGGTAAGAAAATCTTCTAAAATGATGACCTAACAGGGCATAGGTTGTCTGGTGAAGTCTAAGGATCAGTATTTCAGTCTTTCACATGGGGGTGTAGGATTATTGACAATAAACCAGGATTAACAACAGAATAATTACTGAAGTGAAACCTATTCACAGCCAACTTTTCTATGATTTTGAAAAGATCCAGACCTTTGAGCCAACATTTTTCAGAAGAGATATTACTGAGAACATTTCTGATTTATTTCATCCAGAGAAATAAATACCATTTTGTAGAATTTTCCACATGGTTTATTTTCCTGTTTTATCCTTTCAGTATCTGGTAGAAGTCACTCTTTTCTCCATATTCCACAATGTCCCAGAAAAATGTTACAGAAAGATGGAAGATGCTGTCTCCAATGAAAGAGGAAAAAAAAAAGAGAGGGAGAAACCTGTATCCTTGTGATTCCCTCCAATTCCTGTTTAAGAATTCCAGGTTTGGTTTGGAAAATGTTGAACAAATATTTGCTACTATATGAGAAGACTTGGCAGAACATGGGGGTGGAGTAAAAAGTGGGATTAAGCCTAGAATCCCGACATAGTGACAAGAGAATCAAGTCCACTCCCTTGAGTGCTATTGACTTTTATTTAACTCTAATTAGGTATCAACCACTAGTTGAGAAGATTCCTATGCATAAATGTCTATGGAGATTGCCAGTCATTCGGTCATGGTTGTCCCAAAGGTGCTTTCAAAAGGCAACTGGACGTTCTTTGTTTTTCCTTGAAAACTTTCCACTTGTCATCCAACAAGATTCTTCAGCTCTTATAGACCCCTTCCAGATCCCCAGAACTGAAGAAGCTTCTTGGATGAGAAGCAATACTTTAAAAAATAATAATAATAATAAAGTCTAGCTGCCTTTTGAAAAAGCACTTGTGATTACCCAGGACGTGACACAAAGGCAACACAGTCAGATAATCAATAACAGTCCCTTTATTAGCTCCAACTTTGCCCCCAATGTCCAGGTTACCTTCTGGCTGGATAAAATCTCTCCCAGGAACAGCCTTTAACTATAACGAATCAAGTGCAAAGCATGGTCAACACAAACTGTAATTATAAATCCACTCAAGCCAAAATGAGGTAATTAGTTTGGCAGGGCAGGATCAAGAATTCCATTTATGCAGGCACGGCAAAACTCACATGGTTGGGAAGACACCAGGAACACAGATAAGCAAAGACAACATAGGATAAAGTCATGTTTGCTCCCAGCAGCTGCCACAGTCAGCATTCAGTTCTTTTAAACTTTCATTCCCAGGTGTGGCTAATGAAGGGAATTAGGGCCCTTTCCTCCCCTGTAAGCAATGCAACCCACGTTGCTCTCTTCTCCATTCTTCCCTGCATGCCCTAGGATGAAGAGGGGGTGGGCCTGGGTCTTCCTCTGAACTCCTGGTCCCTTGTTCTATCTTTTCCCTGCTCTGCCCAGCCCGACTTTGCCCTTCCCCAGTGTCAGATCTGTATATTTGCCATTCTTCAATGGAAGAAGAAGTGGGGAGGGAAGTTGATAAAGAAATCCTTTTTGATGTAACCTGGATATATTAAATATTATATTGAATTGGTATAACCTACAGATGATACAACTGAAGGTTTGGAGCCAGATGCCCTAGAAACCTATCACCTCTGGAAGAGACAGCAAGGGGAGAAGGGACCATAAAAATTCCAGCTCCAGAAGATACTTCCTGGAAACGCTTCAAAAGATCATTCCAGAGGAGGGGAGAGGGAATTAACATGTTGGTTCTTTGTTTGACAAAATACACATCAAGATAAGGGGAGGGATCCTAACTTCCCTTATCTATCACTGCACCCCTGGGAGCTGTTAGACTCTGCTTTGAAACCCTACTTGAATTGTCTCATCTCAATAAAGGATTCCTTTTGAAACATCTAGTTTCTAGAAGTTCATTCTTTCGGTTGAATGGGAAAAGTTCAGTAGCTGACACATAGCCTCCTCCACAGCCAACAGAGCTATACTCTCACTCCCTATCAGCAGTTCGTCTTCCTCCTCAGATTTAGACTCTGACAGGGGCATGACAGCACCTTTGGGATTCCTGTGCATAGGTTGTTCAGCAATAAATCAGCTTAATTGAACCTTCACTTTGGACCTGTGGTGGTACAGTGATTAAAATAGTGTATTGCAGGCTAATTCAGCTCACTGCCAGGAGTTCGATCCTCACTGGCTGAAGGTTGACTCAGCCATCCATCCTTCCAAGGTGAAATGGTGAAATGAGGACCCAGATTGTTGGGGCAATATGCTGATTCTGTAAACAGCTTAGAGAGGACATATAAAGCATTATGAAGCAGGATATAAGTCTAAGTTCTGTTGCTAACTGTTATTGCTATTTGTGCCTGACAATTATCCAGAAATTCAATGAAAAATTGGAGAAGCCATTTTACATACAAACCCTCCAATGTATTTTTATCCTGTATCCCCACAGTGGATACAGAAAGTCAGAAACACAAGTTTCTTGCATATAAATAACAAGTTACTACTCTCTTTCATGACACTTGTGTAGAAAATTACAGAGGCTTGCATTTATTCCCTGCTCTATTTCTTAATGAGGAATCTTGCACAATAAACATCTTTCCTCCACAACATCTTCTCTATTCTGCGAGAATGTGACAGCAATAATTCAATGATGATTTACAAATTGTGCCTGACAATTATCC
>BLBF01000058.1:15604697-15616448 GCA_015471245.1 Laticauda colubrina
ATTCTATTCTATTCTATTCTATTCTATTCTATTCTATTCTATTCTATCCTATCCTATCCTATCCTATCCTATCCTATCCTATCCTATCCTATCCTATCCTAGTCTAGTCTAGTCTAGTCTCTTCTTTTCCTATTCCTATTCCTATTCTTATTCCTATCTAGTCTAGTCTAGATGATGATAATGATAGATAGATAGATAGACGATAGGTAGGTACGTAGGGAGAGATAGAGAGACAGGGATGAAAGAGACATAGATAAATAGATGATAGAGATTGTTGAGGTAATTCCCCGTTAGGAGAATGAGCGCATACAGGGAGACGTATTTGAGAGTAGTGTTTGAATAATACACATACAGAACACAGATACATTGTATGGTAAATGTAGATTTTTACTTCCAGAAACATTAAGCAAAGTCCAAAATAGGCAGTCCAAAGTCATTCACAGGTAAATCAATCCGTTTTTCAATCCAGGGATAATCCAGTAACAAAGTCCAATGTCAAAAACAGTTCAGTATCAGACTTACATTAAATCTATTAATATCAGTCAATTAGGAAAAATGGAGCAACTGCAATACTTTCCAACAGAAGGAAACAGAGATACACTCACACTCTCTTCTGAGACTAAGACTAAAACAACCCAGGTTTCTGGCTCCATCTTATGGCCATTTGAGAAACCACAACTAATCACAGTTTTTAGCATTCTTTTAAAGAGACAGTTTTAAAATGTCTATCCTGGCTTATATATTTCTAACCCAAATACCTGTTAGGTAACTTATATTCCTAACAGAGATTACATACATACTTACAAAGAGAGAGAGAGAGAGATATTGCAGTGTCCATATTGGTGTGGGTGTCATGTGATCATGTTTTGTGACCCTCTGAAAGCAAAGTCAATGGGAAGCCAAAGTCATTTAACAACCATGTTACTAAGTGAACAACTACAGTACTTAACTGTGGCAAGAAAAGTTGTAAAATGAGGCAAAGCTCAATTTTACAACTGTCTTGCTTAGCAATGGGAATTTTGGGCTCAGTTGTAGTCGTAACTCAAAGATTACTCATAGATATTCTTTTTTAACAAATCACGGAAAATATGGTGTATCCATCTTTCACTTGCTACACAAGTGTGCTTTTAAGTACGATAAAGTACCATGCCTCTTTCTGTTCTTCACGGTACCCAGCAAAATTGGAACCTTACCATCTTGCCATCTTTGATGCATTGTCATAAAATAATGCAATGGCTGTGAATTTCATTTTCTTTCACAAGGGGCTACATTGAAATGGCAAACAGAGTTTGAGAGTTTCCTTTGTCATTTAAAAGTCAGATTTGCTTGCTTCTTGACAGTTTAAAGCAGCTTTCTTGAAACTTTGAGATTCTTATAAGCAAATATTCAACCTGGAGCAGAAACAGACTCAATGTGTGATTCATTGTTCCTGGCTGTGTAAGAGTAGCCCTAGTGATTGTCCTGTAGTGTGATAAGAAATAAGTGCTATTTCTTTTAAGAGCCTGGAAAAGCTGCATCCCCAAGAAATAGAGAGATCCTATACAGGGTAGTGGTTAAGATTTGAATTTATTACAAGTAGTCATTGACTTAAGACCAAAACGAGCCCCAAAATTCCATTGCTATATGAGACAGTTGTCAAGTGAGTTTTCCTCCATTTTATGACTGATCTTGTTAAGTGAAGCACTGCCGTTGTTAAGTTGATAACATAGTTGTTAAATAAATTCAGCTTTCCCCATTGACGTTGCTTGTCAGAAGGTCGCAAAAGGAGATCATAGGACACTCCAACGACCATAAATATGAGTTGGCTGCAAAGGGTCTGGCCATGGGGATACTGTAACAGTCAGTAGTGTAGAAAAAGAGTCCTAAATCTCTTTCTTCAGTGCTATTGTAACTTCAAACTGTACATTGCATGAGTCAAAAAAAGAGGGCTGTGAAAATATCTACAGGCCCCTCACATCCTGGACACGGAGTCCTGCACACCAGAACAACTAGACACAAGGAGAGTTTTTTCCCAAATGCCATCACTCTACTAAACAAATAATTCCCTCAACACCTCAACACTATCCAACTATTTACTAAGTCTACATTACTATTACTATTAATCTCCTCATCACTCCTTATCATCGATATACCCCCACTTGTGACTGTATCCTTGTTGCTTGCATCCTTGCGATTTATATTGACTGTTTCCAAGTATGATTTGATTGCTTATTGTACCCTAGGACTATCATTAAGTGTTGTACCTGATGATTCTTGACTCTTGAAGAATGTTTCTTTTCTTTTATGTACATTGAGAGCATTTGCACCAAGACAAATTACTTGTGTGTCCAATCACACTTGGCCAATAAAGAGTTCTATCTATCTTCTTTCTAAATGGTCACTAAATGACCATTGTAAGACAAGGATGATGTGCAAAAGCCTTAATCCTTAAAATACCTGAATGTTTATCTTTAGCTGCAGAAGAAACAGGGTGATGATAATTCCCTGCATTGTTCAAGAATTTCCAGTAATGATCAAGAAGAAAATTTATTTATTTATTTATTTATTTGGTCAAAAGCTTACAATACAATAGAAATAAGAATAAACATAAGTTTAAATATAAGAAATAGGAACTAATTGGGGACATTAGGATAGGGACAGTAAGCACGATTGTGTACTTATGCACACCCCTTATAGACCTCTTAGGAATGGGGTGAGGTCAATAGAGGTTACTTTGAGGGTAAAGGAGTGGGGGTTTGAGCAGGTGACAACAAAAACAGGTAGTGAGTTTCAGACATTGACCACTCTGTTGCTGAAATCGTACTTCCTGCAATTGAGTTTGGAGTGGTTGAAATTTAGTTTATATCTATTGTGTGCTCTTACGTTGTTGCAGTTAAAGCTGAAATATTCATTAATTGGTTAGACATTGTAACATATGATTTTATGTACTATGCTTAAGTCCAATCTTAGCCAGCGTAGTTCAAAATATAATACATTTGTGTGACAAACTGCCCCCTTTGCTCTAATATAAAACCAGGAGCACAATAAGAAGAGTTACTGTTGTTTTACTTTTAACTCAGGCAAAAGGGCTTGGAAAGCCACAAGAGGGAGTAAGGATAAACAGAAGAAGTCAGGCTCCAGAACCATGAAGCTTTGCCTAGGGCTGACATTTTCTAATGCAGCAAATACACCCAGGCATTAATGTACTACTTTTACTTGTTCACTCAACCAGGACATTCAAATTCCCCCAGTGAGTGCTCTTTTACTTTTCCTGTGAGGAATCAGAATGTAATTAATAACAATCATGATTAACCTTTGCCAAATGATTTATGCAAAAGCCAAAAACAGAACAGTTGCTGTCTTTCAGAATGTAGACAGCTGCTTTTTTCTTAATGGTTTAAAAACTCCTTGACTTACAACAGCTCATTTAGTGATCGTCTGACGTTACAAGGCACGGGAAAAAGGGACTTATGACTGTTTTTCACAGTTATGGACGTTGAAGCATCCCAGTGGTCACATGGTCCGGTTTAGATGCTCATATTTATGACAATGTTGGTTTCCCAAGCAAAGTCAATGGGGAAACCAAGTTCATTTGTTATTAAATTAACTGCATTGATTCACTTAAGCCCCTGTCCCACTGCACTTATAGATGCAAAGAGGATGTAAAATGTTAAAAAAAGCTTGCCATCCATTGGAAAACGCTATGCATCCGTTGTGTACTCACTGCATACGTGTTTCATATGCTCTATCCGTCGAGCATCCGTCCATTGTGATTTCATCCGTGCAAGAAGTTTTGAGCTGCACAAAACTTTGTGAACAGATGAACTTTCCGCCGTGTACAATGTAAATCCATGACATACGAGCAACAAACGTTCTATGTCTGTTTATCATCTATTAAATGTCCTCTGTATCCTCTCTGCATCCTCTGGGCATCCTCGCCACTCACATTTTGCATCTGTCGGCCAGTGGGACCAGGCCTATTACCAACAGTGGCAAGAAATGTTATAAGATGGGCCAAAACTCACTTAAGACCTGTTTTGCTTGCAGTTTTGGGCTCAGTTGTGGTTGTAAGCTGAGGACCACCTCAGTTTTACATAGTTTTACTTTTTACATTTACATCCATGAAACATACATAGTTATGTTTGAAGTACAATATATGAAATGCATATTGGATACATCAATGAAAAGTGGATTATGGTTATCCTTTCTTTGAAGGGGGGGTGTTAATGGATAACTGAAGTCCCTGGCTCCAAACTGCTTTGAGTATAAAGCACTGAGAACATAAAACAGTCAATTAATTGGAATAATAGGTCTCAGCATGTAATTCCATCCCTAAGACATTAAAGTTCTTGAATAGAGAGGGAATCATATTTATTCAAGGTTGTTAGCTACCTGTAGATAACTTTTATTTGTCCATTGATGCTTAAATAAGTATAACATCCATCAGTGAGCTTATATATGGTGGAATTTATGACAAAAGAAATTAATTATGATAGGAACTCAATATTACAAAAGTGATGAGTATATAAAAATTACTGAAGAGACATATCTGCAAAACATTTTCAAGGAACATCTTATGTTCCTTGAAAAGCCATCTACCGTATGTCAAAACTGAACAGCCCTCTCTCAACAGAGGGGGAGGGATATAACATCATTATCTCTAATCTACAACACAGTCCTTTCCACAGTTCCAAGAAGGCTCCACACACATTTGCACCGCTCAGGTGACCCTGATGATACAGATAAATCCAGGGGTGCGATACTATCAGTTTGGACTGGTTCTATAGAGCCGGTTGTTATGATTCTGTGCAGTTCAGAGAACTGGCAAATTCTTAAGTGAATTTTTTCCCATTTTGCAACTTTTGTCACCATTGTTAAGTGAATCACTGCAGTTGTTAAATTAACAATATGATTGTTCAGTGAATCTGGCTTCCCCCATTGACTTTGCTTGTCAGAAGGTTGCAAAAAGAGATCACATGATCCCAGGATGCTGCAATTGTCATAAATATGAGTCGGTTTCCAACTGTCTCAATTTTGATCATGGGGATGCTTCAGTGGTTGCTCAGTCTTAAAAATGATATTTTTCAGTGCCCTTGTAGCTTCAAACAGTCACTAAATGAACTGTTGTATGTTGGAGACTACCTATCTGTTTTGTAAGATCTATTATACTGAATCATTTGCTATAAGCAGTGGCCCTGTTTGAGATAGGCCTGAAGTTGCAGACTGGAAGGACATTCGGTTGAGCTCAATATGAGCTTCTGTCAGCCTTCAAGATTTTCTTCTTTTGCTTTGCATCTTTGGACTGTCATAGTCACGGGCAAGGAGGTGGGAATTGGTTATGGGAAGCGAGCTAAAGATTTTACAAAACAGAACTATATAAGTTTGGGGGGGGGAAGTTTCTTGCTTATGTTTTTATCCTATGCTATGTGCAAGCACTGCTCTTTATTAAAATATGTCAAGGTCAATGGACAGAGGCCTCATTCCCCACCTGGAGATGCCCACATGATGCTATACACAACTTTTAATTGGATGAGCCAATTGAATTATTGGGGGTGGGAACGTTGCCATAACTTTGTATACGTGACTTACATGCTCATTTTCTCAGATTCAGAATTCTTTTGTTGCTACCACTTGATTTCCAGTAAAAGATATCTTTTCTCTAATGAATGGAGTCTAAGTATTTCTTTCTTGGATTTTGAATGGAGCACCAGCTGACATTATTCTGAATCTGACTTCACCAGCCCACCCAGAGGATGAATAAATTTTCTTCCGAAGGGGTCTGAAAACAATGCCTAATCCAGCCAGTGACCAAGAAGACCTGGGAGCGACTGGAGGACTAGATTCCCTGCTGTTACAGGTGGCAGGGGAAACTGACTTGTTGGCGTGACTACATCTTGACAAAAAATCAGCTGTAAAGCCCAAATGGTCCCTGGGAGTCAGCTGGAAGGATTTGGAGGAAAAGCCCCCTTCAGGAGTGACTACTACCCAATGGCATGGAAGAGAAGAGCCATGGAAAGAGAAGGAAAGAAAGAATTTTTTACTAACTCAAGCCCTGCATCTTCTAAATGAAGTTGTCAGAGGAACTTGGACTGATCAAAGGTATGAGAGGGAAGAGCAGGAGGCAACCCCAAGGAGAGCCAGAGCAGCTTCCCCCATAAATCAACCTGGGCCGGTGCAACAGGAGGCAGCAGCCCAGGGGCCCCCAGTGGGAGGAGTGATTACCAGAAGGCATAGAGCTCCAAAGGTGCCTCCCTTGATAGTAAAATATGGAGGGGATCCCAAGGAGTTAGGTTTCTTCCTGGCACAAGTCTGGAGCCACATGGAAGAATATGGGGATGATTTTTCCTCAGAAGCAGCCAAAGTCAAAAGTGGATGGTGACTTTGCATAATGATAATGCCCCCCAGCTGATGAATTATGATCTGTTCATGACAGCACTGTGTGCCAGATTTGAAAACTCACTAGCTGAATGTAAGGCTAGAATTAGAATGAAAACCATAAATCAGGGGAGCAGTGGCTGATTACACCCAGGAATTTAGAGACCTGGCATGCCATATTCGAGGCTGGTCCCAGGGATCCCTGATAGAAGCTTTTAAAGATGCCTTGAATAAAGATGTTTTTCAAAGCTGTATTGCCAGGAGAGACTCCAGTGAGTTGCAGCTCTGGTACATGCTTGCAACAGAGGTGGAAATTGATCTGACCCGAAACAGATGCTGGGGTGGGGTGGGGGCTTGGTTGGAGCAAGTCCTCCCCCACCAGCCCTCAAGAAACCTTAAAACCTCAAAAGGGAGGGATGGTGGCAAAACCCAAAGACCTAACATTCAGTCATTGAATGAGTGGATAATCCAACTCCAGCTTACCTGGCCGGTTACACATAAAGCATTAGATGATGCTCATCAAGCTCCTTAAAAATTTGCAGACAAAAAGAGAATTCCACAAAAACAATATCAAGTTGGTGACAAGGTTTTCTTATCCACCAGATATGTGCAGACCACACAAAAGTCAAAAAAGCTTGGACCTAAGTATGTTGGACCTTTTCCAATTGAACAAATTGTGAATCCTGTGGCAGTCCAACTGCAATTACCAAAAACCCTCCAACAGATCCACCCTGTCTTCCATGTTAGTTTATTAAAACATGAACATACCTCTGACCTGAGACAGGCTCAGGTCAATCCCCCCGTTGCCTTTGCTAATTGAAGGTGATATGGTCAAGGCCAGATATAGCTTATAGTGTAAATCAGCTGGCATGTTTTAATTCAGATCCAAAAGAATGTCATTGGAAATCTTTAAAAAGAATATTGAGATATCTTAAGGGAACAATAAACCATGCATTATATATAGAACCAAAGGGTGATTTGAGTCTTAGTGCTTATGCAGATGCAAGTTTTGCAACTGATATAAACACTAGAAAATCAACATCTGGGATGGCTATATTATTTGGTAAGACACTAATAGGATGGAGGTCAATCAGACAACAGCATATTAGCTTGTCCACGATGGAAGCTGAATTTTCATGTCTGTCATTATTATGCACTGACTTGATTTTCTACAAACAGTTGTTGTTGGACATGGGTATAACTGTAAAAGATTCCATTATGGTGTATGAGTATAACCAAGCAGCTATAAAGTTAGCTACTAGTATTGCTGTAAAAACTAGATCAAAACATACTGACCTAAGATATTTGAATGTAAGAGAATCAGTGAAAAATGGACTAATAAAATTGGAATACTGCATGTCAGAAGAAAACATTGCAGACCAATTTACAAAAGCTCAAGGAGCAACTAAGTTTAAAGAAAGTTGTGAAAAATATTTTCTAAAGATGTAAATGATTCATAGTTATTATGTAACCTAAAAGGGGAGAATGTTAGGGATAATATTGTTTACCCTAACTGGTTTAGGTGAAATAGTAACTATGAATCATAGTTAGTGTATGTTAGAGTGTATACAGCTTTAACTGTGAAATAGCAATTAAAGGAGTGGTTAAGAAAACAATATAAAAGTAGCAAGACTACGGCTTGCTCTCACTCTCTCTGGCTTTGATGATCCCTGATTACTGCTTGGAATCAAGACTGCATTGCTCGAACGGGAGAGACAACAAAGGACTGATTTTGTATGTGAACTGACATAGGATATTCTACATGGACTTTGCTAACTGAATACCCCTGAATGGACTGACTACATGGTAAATGAATATTGGACTGTTATTTGACTATGCTATTAACTTATACTGGAATAAAATATATTCTTGATAGCACAAGCGTATCTGTCATTTTTACTGTATGTTAATAAACATACAAGCTTAGCTCACTCATTTATCTGTGTGCCTATCTGACTAACGCTGCACATTCTGTTTAGCTTGTCTACCTAACCCTGGTTGGGGAACCCAGGCTTAACAAACAACATTTTGAAACTAAAGAGATTTTGGATTCTAAGAAACAAAGAAGTCGACTCCAATATTTAGTTGTTTGGAAACACTTTCCTCCTTCTCATTCTGAATGGGTGAATGAGAAGGATGTTTGAGCTCCTAAGCTTGTCAAGGCATTTCATACTAAATATCCTGACAAACCCTAAAATATAGTATTGTTGTATTAAATGTATATTATTATTTTACCTTGTATTTTTTTTCTTTTCTAGGGCTAACATCTCTTTTGCAGGAGGGCCTAATGTCAGCCTTCAAGATTTTCTTCCTTTGCTTTGCATCTTTCAGCTGTCATAAGTAACGGGGGGAGGAGGGGAGACATGGTTATGGGAAGCAAGCTGGAGGTTGTACAAAACAGAACTGTATAAGTTGGGGGGAAAGTTTCTTGCTTAGGCTTCTATCTTATGCTATGCGCAGCCGCAGCTCTTTATCAAAATAAGTCAAGGTCAACGGATGAAAGCCTCATCACCACCTGCAGATGCCCACATGATGCTATACACAACTTTTTATTGGGTGGACAATGTGGGTGGGAACATTGCCATCACTTTGTATACGTGATTTACGCACTCATTTTCTCAGATTCAGAATTCTTTTGATGCTACCACTTGATTTCCAGCAAAATATATCTTTTCTCTAATTAATGGAGTCTAAGTATTTCTTTCTTGGATTTTGAATGGAGCACCAACTGACAGCTTCTCTCCAATAATTGTGTACACAACTGTTGTTTTAATTTGATCCTGTGATTAGATTATATTGAAAAGAAATTCATTTATTATTCTGGGAAACCTGCCTAACTCCCTTCTATGGCAATGTAAACTCTTTTAAAGCAGCATTTTAATGTGCATTCATTGTCAGCTGTCCTTAGAGCTTCTGGACACTGGCTTGAATATTTGAATGCTTTCATGAACATGCATTTTTCCTCTTACCCCTTTAACTATACCAGCTTAAAGACTATTCTATGTAAAATTTACTTTATACCAGATCCCTTACAAGCCCGCTTACAAAATCTTTGCACAGATATGTCACAGGAACAACTTAAGCTAACTGTATCCTTTCAAGTCCTGCTTATAGCAGCAATTACAATATTTATCAAAAAAATTACCTCTCCTGGTAGTTTTTGACTTACGACCATAATTGAGTTCAAAATTTCTGTTGCTAAGTGAGACATTTGTTAAGGGAGCTTTGCCCCATTGCGCAACCTTTCTTGCCACAGTTGTTAAGGGAATCACTGCAGTTCTATAGAGGAATTATTGAGTCTGTCATCTGCACCTCTATAACAGTCTGGTTTGGTTCTGCAACCCAACAAGATGGACACAGACTTCAGAGAATAATTAGGACTGCAGAAAAAACAATTGCTACCACCCTGCCTTAAGTCAAGGACCTGTATACTGCAAGAGTCAAAAAGAGGGCTGTGAAAATATCTACAGACCCCTCACACCCCGGACATAAACTGTTTCAACTCCTACCCTCAAAATGATGCAACGGAGCACTGCACATCAGAACAACTGGACTCAAGGAGAGTTTTTTTCCCAAACACCATCACTCTGCAAAACAAATAATTCCCTCAACACCTCAACACTGTCCAACTACTTACTAAGTCCGCACTACTATTACTATTAATCTTCTCATCACTCCTTACCACCCATCCCCTCCCACTTGTGACTGTATGACTGTAACTTTGTTGCTTGTATCCTTACGATTTTTACTGACTGTTTCCTAGAATGATTTGATTGCTTATTGTACCCTATGACTTTGTCATCATGTGGACAGCATGACTAAATGCCGAAGGCGCATGGAAAGTGGTCTGTATTTTTCTACTTGCATTTTTACATGCTTTTCAAACTGTTAGGTTGGCAGAAGCTGGGACAAATAACAGGAGCTCACTCCGTTATGCGGCGCTATTTGAACCACCAAACTGCTGATCTTTCTGATCGACAGGTTCAGTGGCCACTGAGCCATCGTGTCACCACTACAAGTAGTCAAGGATTACTTGTAGTGAATTAATAAAATCAGTCATGGAAATATTGGTGTAAGGTTGCAAGATAATAGTCAAGAAAGTCTTCATATCTTGCACTGAAATGCTGTTTTTGTCTCCCACAAAATATTTCACCTAACCTAATATATTTATCACTTACCTATATTAATAAGGGTCGACCCATTTATGCAAGACTTAATCATAATTGTGTCTGTGTAGTAAATATTGTTTGCATTAAAGAACAGATGCTTTCCTGGCTTAATTTATGTTTGGGATTTTGTGGCAGTTTATCAACCATTTTCTAAGACTACTAAATGCTTGTAAAAATGTCCACAATCTATCTGTAACACAGATATCAGCTAGTTATGTTTAGAAGGTTCATAGGGGAATTGTATCTTGAGATGTAAAAAAAGGGGAGAAATAATCTCATATTTTATACAGAATCTGAGGCCTGGGAAAGAAATGGAAAGCAGCAAATCTTAGAAAAGGCATCCCCAACCCTAACCGTAACCCCAGGTGAGAAGAAATGTGGGGAAAAAGCATTTCAAAGCCAAGACTGCCTTTATGAACTCTCGATAAACTTACTAGGGCTGTTGTATCTCAGAGTGCTAAATCAACACAGCATCCATATCTCCACAAAGCTGAAAATCTACACAGCTGTGGTTATCCTTCCCTTCCTATACAGATGTGCATCCTGGACATGAGCACATCAAATAACCAAAGAAATTTCACATGCGTTCCCTCTGTTCCATCCTTAGCACTTATTGGACAGACCTTGTCTCCAACATGGAGGTCTTTGATCAAATCCACCAGCATTACTGTCCCGATGATCAGAGCCCAGATATGATGGGTTGTGCATGTCATCAGAATGGAAGACCAGTATACACTTTGCCAGCTGCTCTATAGCAGGGATGTCAAACTCAAGGCCTTCGGTCTGGATTCAGCCCATGGGTGGTTAGATCTGGCCCATGGGGCCAGCCTGGAAACCACAAAGGACTGGCTCATGGTGCCTCTGCTGGTGAAAATGGAACTCAGGGAGCTGCAGGAGGCTGTCATAGCCAAAAACGGGCCATGGGGGGACCACACACATCCGTTTTCACTTGCAGGGGGTTAACAAAACCATCTAAAAACAAAACAGAAGGAGAAATGTTTCCTCTTTTGCATTTGAACATCCAAGAAGGGACAGGAAAGGAGAAAGGGAAAGAAGAAAGACTAAGAAAAAGAAGATAAGATGGGGAGAGAACAAGGAAGGAAAAATAAGGAAAGAGGGGAAGGAAGAAGAAAGGAGAATGAAGAGGGAAGGAAAAAGAAGAGAAGATAAGGGAAGAAAAAGAAGGAAGGAAGGAAGGAAGGAAGGAAGGAAGGAAGGAAGGAAGGAA
>BLBF01000058.1:15616458-15628709 GCA_015471245.1 Laticauda colubrina
GAAGGAAGGAAGGAAGGAAGGAAGGAAGGAAGGAAGGAAGGAAGGAAGGAAGGAAGGAAGGAAGGAAGGAGATTATGATAAGAATGAGGGAGAGTCTCTGGGAAGTCCTGCCTCAGCACTTGACCACCACAGGTGCCCCCGACACAAGTCCTGTGTCATGCCCACCATGTCCACCTCCACCCCTGCCCATGCCCACTATGGCCAAGCCCCCATCCCTGGCTCTCTGAAGTCAAAGACAACTCTGAGGCAGCCCTGAATGAAATTGAGTTTGATGCTCCTTCTCTATAGTATACTGGTTTCTGAGGAGAGCCTCAAGGTCATCCACATCTGCACCCCAAAAATGCTGTGAAAGAAACACTGCACCACTGTGATGTTCAGCTAAGAGAACACGAAGTTGCAGCTGTTGAAAGAAACCATAGCCCTGTGCTATGAAACCACCACCAGAAGCTAGGCACCACCAAAAATTAATAGAAAACCATGAAGGGTATCCGATAATAACACCCACAACAATGGGTGTTTCAGGGACCCCATTGTGTTAGACTCTGTGCTTCAAGATTGGGACCGCAGATCCACCTCCATGTTCAGAGATGAACTGCACAACCCAAAGGACTATCATATATGTACAAATTAAGACCAAGAAATTCCTCTTAATTTCCAAGACTTCTATTTTCTCCAGATCAGAAATACAAGATACATCTGACTGAAATTTACATACTTCTTGTATCTATTTGTGTGGCTTGGCATGGTGTGATTCTAAGTTGGCAAAGGTCGACAAAAATTAGCATGCAGAATTGGGAAATTTACAAAAAATGCATTATACTTCTGGAAAACTGCATTTAAAAAATCTATGTTGTATTTACAGTAAACTTAACATATATAAGGAAAGTTACGTGGAAGAATAAAGGCTATGCTTAAAGAGCAGGTCTTAGGCAAGTCATGAAAAATTGCACTCTGGAGCAATTATATAAGTCACATGGATCAATATAAATTTCAGGAAAGTCCATAAAACAAGAATTGCAGATTTACCAGATTTTTTTTTTTATTATTCACTGTGCAGTGAGATAGACCGGAATAATCTGGGGCATTGACACAGACACAACTGATTCACACATCACTAATTCACACATCACTAATTGTAAGTCACTGGAGGCAAAAGACCTATAAAATTCCCCTGTTGTCTTCCTCATTAACTTTGAAAATGAAGCAAGCATTTGCATCAGAAAAGGAAAGTACATATCACTGTTTGGGCAAATGCATATGTTTAAGGAACTACTCTGTCAATGTAGCTTGAGCGAAATAAGTTTTTCAGTCTTTGCTCAGCATTTGTTAAACAGTGAATAATTTAATGCTTGCTTAATGACCAGAGAATAGGAAGCAATGCTCTTTGAAACCATAGCTAGGGAACATTGTCTGATCACTGGACAGCACAATGTGTATTGGCCACTACCTGGTAGGAAAGTGAATTATTGTTGTTGTTGTTGTTGTTGTTGTTGTTGTTGTTGTTGTCTGTGTGACTCTCAGCAGATCAGGCAAAGTCTGCCTATCAAAAGATGTACTACAATACAGCTACTTGGGAATTAAGCTTGCCAAAGGAGAGATTTCATCAAGAAATTCACGCCGTTAGCCACTCTTCCCATTATCTTCCTTTATTGTTTGTTCCTCAAAGTAAATGGGCCCAATAGCTGGTGTCACAACTGCTTCCACAGGAAGGGAAAACATAGCTCTCAGCTTCTACTCTTGATACAAGCAGCTAATTTTTCCTCCATTATTATAAATGCCCTTGATAGTCTTCTTTAGAGGATGGAGTCCCACTTTGGAAATGGTCTACAAGAGTTGTATATTTTATAGTAATACATGTGTCAGAACCATTTCCATCAGAGCAAAGTGAATGTTAGATAACAGATGCTGAGGGCAGAAGTGACAGCTCTTTATATCTTATATCCTACATATGCTGTCTCTCTCTGTGTGTTTTTGTATATGTGATGACTCAGCAGTTAAACACACTGAGCTTGTTCACTAGAAAGCTGACAGCCTGGGTTTGAGACCTGAGCACCATGGGATGGGGTGAGTTCCTGTCCTTGCTCAGCCGCTACCCACCTAGCTGTTCAAAATCAGGCAAATGTGAGTAGATAAATAGGCCCCACTTTGGTGGGAAGGTAATAGTGTTCCATTTGCCTAAGAGAGTCTCACAAGACAATTTCCTACCTCAAAAGATTATACCATAAAATTGCTAAATCCCAATGCATTATTTAATATTGTATCACCTTTAGGTGTCAATCATCAAGATAATGAGGCTTCAGTTATTGTTTTATTCTTTTTTTCTTCCACAAATCAACTTCTCTGAGACATATATAGCATGGAAATAGCAATACAGGAATGATAAAAAAAAACCCACAATTAAATCTGCAACAGGTAAAAAAAGGTTAAAAAAAGAAAACAACAAAAACAGAAGATATTACAAAATCATACAGTTGTTATTAGCAAATTCATTAACATGAAGTTTTTTGTTTTTGTTTTAAAGGTCTGTGTGAAGCTTTGGCCTGAAGCCAATATTATTCAATCCATAAACTGGATCAACTTTGAGACCTGAATTAAAAAGTCAAATCAAATAATCAAACTGTTACCCTCTGAATCAATTTGATGATTCACAAGAGCTTTCAAAAAGAACCTTTTTTACCCCCTGGAATCATTTTACAAAATTGAATTAGGTCAACTGAGAAAGCAAATTGACATCTCAGAGGCTTACCAAGAAGCAAAGCAGCATTACCAGAGTTTCAACATATTAATTTCCATTCAGTATCATGGACAGTGGATAGCAAGGTCACACTGATTTCTGCAATAAAGCGACAACCCCAACTTTCCACATACAGGTAGTCCTCAACTTACAACAGTTCATTTGGTGACCATTCAAAGTTACAATGGCACTGAAAAAAGTGATTTATGACTGTTTTTCACACTTACGACTGTTGCAGCAGCCCCCATGGTCACATGACCAGATGCTTGGCAACTGATTCATATTTATAGTGGTTACAGTGTCCTTGGGTTACATGATGCCCTTTTGAGACCATCTGACAAACAAAGTCAATAAGGAAGCCAGATTCATTTAACAATCATATTACTAACTTAACAAAAGCAATGATTCACTTAACCCCTTTTCTTCAGGGGTAAGAAAAGTTGTAAAATGGGGCAAAATTCAATTAAGAAACATTTCACTTAGCAACATAAATTTTGGGCTCAATTGCAATCGTAACTTGAGGACTACCTGTAGAGTAATGTTCTAACCAGAGCCTGTAGACAGTTGAAGCCATCAGAAAGAACCCAGAGTTCTCCTTTTCCCTGAAATCATAGAGTCCTATAGACTATCAGGATTCTAGCAATCGCCCTAATTCAATCATGATTCTCAAGCCAAACTTCAAAAAACTCCAAAAGATTTATTAGAGGTGACATACTGGCGCCGCCCTGCATGAAGCCAACTCTGGCATACGTAATTTACAGTCACCTGTGACCCTGTTTCCCCCACTTCCCCCTGAGTGTCTCATAAATCAGATTCCCCAATTGAGCCCATTCACGGGCTGGGTGTCATCATTCACGTTCTCCAATCAAGTATATTCACGGGCAAAACTGTGGTATTTTAGCTACAATCTTTTAAAGATAAGAGTTGGAATGTACTTTCGCTTTCAAATTGCTGCACTGCTTTTCCAGATTCCCCCCTCCCCCGCCTTTTTCATGGCAATTACTAAAACAGGCATAGGAATGTTTTATGAGTTGACATAGACCTTAAAAGGGGAAACTCTTTGGAATCTATCTTCAGGGCTGAAACTGGAGGAAGAACTACTTATTTCCACACCTAACAAAAGCTCAAGATTCCCTTCGAAGCCACCACTACACAGTATATCAGCCTCTGGGCCAAGGAGACATGATACCTCATGTACAACATGTATAGTAAAACAATGTGCCAAATTATAAAGAAAATCACTTACAGGTAGCAGCCAGTGTGGTCTAGTGGTAAAGATACTTGTCTAGAAACTAGGAGACAGTAAGTTCTAGCCCTGCCTTAGGCATACAAGTCAGATGGGTGACTTTGGGCCAATCACCGGGAGGCAGTGAGTTTTAATCCCAACTAAGGCATGAAAGCAAATTTGGGCTAATCACTCTTTCTCAAGTTCAACTCATCTCACAGGACTGTTGTGGGGAAAATAAGAGAAGGAAGAATTATTTGGCATGTTTGCCACCTCAAGTTATTTATAAATAAAGATGCAAAATAAGTAAATCTCTTTGTCTGTCTGTCTATCTGTCTGTCTGTCTGTCTGTCTGTCTGTCTGTCTGTCTGTCTGTCTGTCTGTCTATCTATCTATCTATCTATCTATCTATCTATCTATCTATCTATCTATCTATCTATCATCTATCTATATATCTATATATCTATCTGAAATTAACTTCATTTTCAGAATCTTAAGATGTTGCAAAATTTTCTTATGTAGCAAATGAGCTCCCAGTTCAATTACTTTTGAAAAATTCCTAGTTGTTGGAAATTCAGATCATGACCAGTTCAAAAAATTTCCACCCTAAATTTCCACCCAAATCTTTTGGCTGCCTCTTCATCCTCCTGAAAAGCCCTTACAATGTACCCATCTGAGAGGAAATTCTAAGCTGTTGTTTTAAATTTAATGGCACCTATGGTGAATAAATTCAGTCCTGCATTCCTAGAAATTTCCAAGTGACTCCAATAAATATAAAATATTTTCTGCAGACTAAGTACAGCATTCTGCACTTTGACATTTTAACATTCCTTGATGATTGATCGACGAAGGAGAATGAACTTAAAGAACATACAGGAGTTTGAATGTAATGACTTTATCTGCTTACACTATAGAAGATAAATTCCCAACTATGACATATCAAAGGTGAACTCCTCGTTGCAGAATGTGTGTGTGTCTGTTTGGTGTGTATGATGATGTCAGCAGTACAGATTATGGCTTTTATCCAACAAAAATGTGATAAAGAGATTAATTTAAAAAGTGAATTCAAGCAAGACCCCAATCACCTTTTGTCTGACTCTGAATTACTTTTCAGTTATACCTAATGTGGCTCATAGATTCTTTCTTACTAAGTCACCCTATTAAAGTCTTTTTAAAAAATTATTATTATTATTTCCCTTTTCTGGGAAGAATGGATGGCTGAAAGTGCAATAGTTGAAAAGAACTCCTGGAATCTTTAAATGAGAACATGACCCCAGAATTTTCTATCCACAACACTGAACCGATGTAAAACATTTTTGCATGCCTAAATGTACCTATGGACATATACACTCAGATGAATACACTTAAAAATAGCTATCAATTGTACAACAATGAACTTTTCAAAATAGATATTTGAAGATAAATCATCTTAGTATTCTTTTATAAACAGAAGATTTATAGAACACCAAAGAACTCTTTTTCATGAATGAAGGCAAATTCATGATTGGGATAATGTTGTAGGATCCAGTTTGGATCTGTCACTTGGACCAGAGGTTAGTCTTTTGAATTTTCAGACCCATGTTGGAACCCATCCTCAGGGAACTTCTTTCTCACCAGAATGTGTGCTTTGGACTATTCTATGTGTTCTATTTATGTGTTGCCTTCCTATTGGTTGGCTGATGTGTTGATGGATGGCGATTGACTGTTGTTTCTTTGTGCTGCCAAGGAATCTTTTTTTAACCTGGATATGCAGAGCCTTGGACTACGGGATTACAACCCCATTCATCTCTAATTAGGAGTGAATGCCAGTGAGCTCAGTGGTGCCTACTTCTGTGTAAATATGTAAAGGTTGGTCCATGAATGGAATGTCTGGAGAGAAGGCGTCCAAATAATAATTTCTCATCTGCTTGGTAAGGCAGGAATAATAAATATTTTCTTAAAATAATATTTGAGATATTATTGAATGTTACCTGACTTTAAAGCAATACAGGTAGCCCTTTCAGCAGTTCATTTTGTGCAAAACATTATGAAGCAGTATATAAGTCTATTGCTCTTTGCTGCTCATAGTAGTTAATAGCAAGACCAGCCTTGTTTGGCTCTTAGATAGCTGTTGCTTTGCTACTGAATAAAGATTAGCAGAGTACATGACAATCCCAGGGCTAGATGGGGAAGTCAATAGCATCCCAGAGGAAAACACACTATATTGGGCCAAGAAAACTGTTGTACATGGAAGTATGCAAGTTGTGTGAAATATGTATATTTTGTATTTTTTAAAAATATATACATCAATATCACTGCATGGACAGTGTGGTGTCTGAGTGTCATTAATTTTGATATAAAAATAATATTGATACAAATAAAAATTACTGCAATCCAATTTACTTAGTTCTAATGTTATTATACATTTTTGTGTCAGCACATAGTCCTTCATTTTTCAAATATTCAATATTTACTGCATCCTTCTAATAGTAATAACATTATTCTTGAGCATACCTGATAACATCTTTTTCAAAATCTGATCTTAACGTCTAACATTCACTTTAAATGTGTTATACAAAAATATGTATAACAATATTTCCCCCGTTTCTTATTTTTTAATCTATTCTAATTCTTAGTACAACCAATGGATTTTTTTTAAAAAAATCCATTCTATCCATTATCTCTCACTCTCTTGAAAGTTTCACTTCCATGTGAAAGATCTTTTTGATTATTCACTTTTATGTTTATTTCACAAACCGAATGATAAAAGTTCTGCAAATGGAGGAGGAGGAGGAGGAGGAGGAGGAGGAGGAGGAGGAGGAGGAGGGCTGATTTGGTTTTAAACAATTGGTTTTTATGGTGTGTTTTAGGAGCCAGGAATTTGTTGTGGACTACAAATAACCACAGGCAGTTTCAAAATCAAAAGGTAAGCATCTGAAGAACCTGTGGTGTTTATTTTGAGCATGACACTATCAAGACTATTTGACTAGTTGTAGGTATATTTATTGCCAATTGTTCAACTCTTTAAAGTGATCTACAGATGTCTCTGTCCAGTTGGAAAATATTGGCTCTTGGTCTCTAACCAGTTTATCACTAGCTTTGAAAATTACTGGCAGTGGAGTCATCTGTCTCCTTCTGTCAGAGAAGGTCTATTTATAATTATGGACTCCTGGTCTTTAGCAGATGAAATATTCATGTAAATTCAACTGCCAAGCTGCACTTAACCACCCTGTAAACTGCAAGCATTATCATATTAAAAGTGATTCAGTCATGTGTCCAATGCCAGCTTAATAAACATATCATTTAAAATGTTGTTTAGGAACACTGATTTAACAACTGTTCAGCACAAAAGACCATCAAAATATGTTGATTAGTCATGATATATTTGGCAAAAGTAGGATTGAAATAGGAAAAAAAGGGAAGTCTAAAACTAAGCCTATCGTTTCCAAGCTATAAAAAAGCAAGAAGAGAGGTTACCATCCGTCAGAGCATCAGGCATTATTTTTCCAAGATTCTTTTCTTGGCAAATGTTTGATTAGAATAGCTTTTCCAAACACAATATACTTCATCAGTATGGGTGCTTATTTTAGCAGGTATCTATTAAGTGTTGTTTACCATATGCAGGCATATGTTTGTATTTTTAATCTCAGACTCAGTTGCCAAGTTATGCTGAATTTCTGAAAACCCTTTAAGTGTAGATATCACGAATGCAAAATATTACAATCTATTAGACCAAAGAATGGAAACAATGGAAGTGCTCTAGTTGCTAGATTTCAACTCCCATCATTCCCAGCAATCCACCCTATTGTTTACATACAGAAAATGAGGTTTTGATTTCATTTTATTTTCTATGAACCTTTCATCCAAGCATAACTAACTTTGCCCGTAAATTCATTACTTATGAATTTATACTTGACTTTGCCAAAAAAGCAATGCTATTTCCCCCCAAATAAGCTATGGCAGTTGCAGCAACATCATGAATTATTCACTTTCTTATAATCTGTACCCTACTAATTCTACGTTCTGGTGAGAATGTTGCTTATGGCATTGGATATAAGTGAAATATGGAGAAGGGATGAGGCAATATTAAATTATGGAATACATTCACCTGGAATTAGACATTGGCACATGGTCTAATGGAGAAGATGCTTGTCTCCCTCTTGCATGGTTGAGAGTTTGATCCTAGGGAGCAACAGATGTTTCTCTCCCAGGGTACACAGGAAAAAAAACCCTGCTATGAACTCTGCATAGGTGGCAGGAAGGGCATCCAGGTGGTAAAGGCTCAGCTCCATCCAGCTGTCCAGACTCTACCCCAAATCAGGGATTTAATGTACATGGGTCATAAAAAGGGAGGTATTTTTATTGACATGGAATTAACAGGAACTATGTACAAAACTAGGGAAACTGTTTCCAAGAGGTTGTGAAGTTATGATTGTAGGATCTAATGTACTTCTAATCATATTTGATATCTTGCTTCCAGATAATTATGGTTCTAATTTAAAAAAAGGATAATGATTCTGCTTATTATTAGTTTTGAGAATAAAACATTGTGGGTCATCTGGCATGTGCTTTTCTGCAAGTTCCATTAACATTATGTTACCTTCACGTAAGGGATTAATACAACCACAGCCAACACCTTTTAATGCTATTCAATATTGCTCCCAATTTCACCATGGCCATAATTAAGTCTCTTCACTCAGCAGGTTTCAGCAGTCCAGCAATAACTAGGGTCTAGTAGATGGTTCTTTGTCAATCTTTCCTAGCAGCAAGTATATTAACTTAATTCTATTTTCCTTTAGGGTTTTGCTCTCAATTATTCTAGAGATAGCCAGATTCACCTGCATACCCTTTTAGCTCCTTAACTGCTACTGCCATTCCCTATTCATATTGGCTTAGCAAGTGCATATATTTGCTTTGTGTGTGTAGGTGAGGGTGAAGAATGCATTTGCCATCTTTTAACCCTCTTGCTGTAGACAGAAGATTATGTTTTACTAGATTATGTATATTTGCTAAGCTTTCTGTTTCTGGGGGAGGGGGGGAAATCCATGTTTTTGTAGGAATAAGGACAACATGCTGATTTAGAATAGCTGAATTCATTGGAATATCTAGCTCAGTATGGTTTGTTCTGATGTACAGCAGATCTCCAAATTTTCAGACTGCATGATGACACTCTTATCCCTGCTAGGGAATAAAGCAAAGAGTGCCATCATGCAGAAAATGCATCTACTATTGTGCTACAGCTAAAGCTAACGTATTTCTGGACTGCAGAAATCCAAATGGCCATTAGATGGTACTATGGAGCCAACATTTGCTTGATCTGTGGTGGCACAGTGGTTGGAATGCAATATTGCAGGCTAACTCTGCTCACTGCCAGGAGTTTGATTCTGACTGTCTAAAGCCTTGCTTCCTTCTGAGATCAATAAAATGAGGATTGAACTGCTTGAAAGTGGTGGTGCAGTGGTTAGAAAGCAGTATTGCAGTCTAATTCTGCCAATTGCCAGCAGTTTGATTCTCACCAGCTCAAAGTTGACTCAACATGCTATCCTTCCAAGGTCAGTAAAATGAGGATCCAGATTGTTGGGGGGCAAAATGCTGACTCTGTAAACCACTTAGAGAGAGCTATAAAATACTGTGAAGCGGTATATAAGTCTAAGTGCTTTTTCTATCTCTCTGTTATCCTCTACTGGTCATCCAGCTTTTTGTATAGTTAAATCTCTCCCCTCAAATATATCATGTTTGGACTTGTGTTTCATTTTAAGGAGGGGAAAGTATTAAAGGAATCATTTGTCCTTATGAGTGAAAGAAATATATATTGTACATGTACAGAATTGGGTCTGCTGTCAGCAACAGTGGGGTCCTATGTGAGTTTAGAAACATGGCTACAAATTACTCAGTTTCAAGTAATCCTGAAAGTTTTCAGATGCTGAATTTTAAATGAAAGAGAGAGAAAATTAGATTTATAAGATTGATGTCAGCCTTTCACGGTTGACCAGACAGGAAATGCAACCAGATATACTAATTTTAGCTTATTGTAAGGTTATATTTAGCAGCATCTTGCAAGTCTACACATACTTCTCTCTCACATCCCCTTTATAGCCCACAAACTAGGGACATTATTTTCTGAGTCTCTTGCCCTGCTTACATTCCTATTGCAGACTAAGTTGCCTTTTATCTGAGCATAGAATAGCAGAGTTGGAAAGGGCCTTGGAGGTCTTGTAATCCAACCCCTGCTCAAGCAGGAAATCTTGCACCTTTTCAGACAAATTGTTGTCCAATCTCTTCTTTAGAACCTCTAGCGATGGAGGACCAACAACTTCTGAGGGCAAGCCATTCCACTGATTAATTGTTCTCACTGTCAGGAAATTTCTCCATTTTTTTTAGATGGTTTGTCTCCTGGATTAGTTTCCATCCATTGCTTTCTATTCTGCTATTCTGATCTGGCTTCCAAACACGACAAACCCTTTGTAGTTAAATCAATTATTCCTTTATTAGGAGCACCAGCAATCCAGGTAAAAAGTCTCTTTCTGTCTCACAGCAGGCTAACAAGTCTGTCCAGCAGGGAGATGAATAGTTGTCTGCCATACTTATTCATTTCTTCCTCCTGCTTTTTATCCCCAGAGTTAGGGTGGGGGTTCGCTAGCAGTGGTGGCTCTTCTATCCCGAGGACCAACCCATACATTTCCACGACTCTCCTCTCCTCTGCTTTCTGCTCACTGGACCCATCTGTTCCTCCTCTTCCTCATCAGCCACCTCTGATGGGCTGTTGACTCTCCATCTGAGGGCTGCCCAGTCCCTCCCCCCCCCCTCTCTCTCCCCCCAGCTCCATTCCCTCTTCCCCCTTGGAGCTCTCAGGTTGACTTGATGCTGGTCCTGACACCCATGCCTCCTTCTCCTCCTCTGATTTGACTGTTGGAGGGGCTGGTGGCCATAGGCCATATCTGTCTTTTGAGTCTTCCCTTGGTTGTGTCTTGTTGCCCTGTCTCCTAAGGTCATTTCCACATCCCATGACAAATCATGTAAAGCAAACCTACCACTGGATGAAGGATTCAGTAATCCACTGTTTTATTCTGCTACTACATAGAAATGAATATAAAAAATGAGATGAATGGATTATTTGTGTTGTAGTTACAGGGTGACTTCCCTCTCTCTCAGTCCAGAACAGCATTTTTAAAAGAATGCTTTTCTCTCTATATACTAGAGCAGAAGTCTTCAACCCCCAGTCAGTGGACTGGGACCAGGCCACAGCATGCCAGAAATTGGGCCACGCAAACAAATGAAGCCCCATCTGTGTGATGCAGGCAGTAGAAACCACACCACCTCTGGTCCATGGAATAACCCCTCTCCATGGAACCAGTCCCTAGTACCCAAAAGGTTGGGGACAGCTGTACTAAGAGGATGAGGGCTGTGACAAAACCAGGGTCTCCTGGCTCTTTTAAAACCTCAGCTGTCCTGAACTGCCAATTAAATGAAGGATAAAAATAAATGAAAGAGGGTATATGTAGAGAACCCTAGACACAATAAAATTGTTGACAACTAGATATTCTTTAGAGTAGAGCAGAGCAGAGCAGAGCAGAGCAGAGCAGAGCAGGGCAGAGCAGGGCAGGGCAGGGCAGGGCAGAGCAGAGCAGAGTAGAGTAGAGTAGAGTAGAGTAGAATAGAATAAGGGGTGGGATTCAAAAATCCAAGCAACTGGTTCACTGCCTGGTTGCTGGTTGGGTGTGGCCATGGTGGGCATCGCCCTTCTAGGAGCTTCTAGGAACTTCTAGGAGAGACACTTTTTGCCCTCCCATGGGTCCAGAAGCATCACCCAAGCTCTCAAGGCCCACTGAAAGCTGGAAACAGGTCCCTTTCCGGACTTCTGGTATTTCTGGGAGAGCTGTTTTTTACCCTCCCAAGGAACCGGAGGCCTCCTTGGGCCTCTGGGAGGGTGAAAACAGCCTTCCCCAGGCTCTGGGAGTCCTCCAGAAGCTGGAAACAGATGTGTTTCCAGACTTCCGGAAGTCTTGTTATTCCCCCTCCCAGAGCATCCCCGCGGTTCCTGCACTTACCTGTATTACATGGAGACTCCTGGGAGGGATGAGGCAGGGTGGGGTGGCCGGCTGATTGAAATAATGGTTTGGCGAACCAGATGAAAACTTAATATCCAGTTCACCCAAACCAGTCTTAATCCCACCCCAGAATAGAATAGAATAGAATAGGAGTAAGAAGAACAGAGAAAAGAATAGAGAATAGAAGAGAGAATAGGAGTAAGAAGACAAGAGAAGAGAGAATAGAATAGAATAGAATAGAATAGAATAGAATAGAATAGAATAG
>BLBF01000058.1:15628719-15649370 GCA_015471245.1 Laticauda colubrina
AGAATAGAATAGAATAGAATAGAATAGAATAGAATAGAATAGAATAGAATAGTTGAAAGTGACCTCTTCTAGTCCACTAAAGGATGCTAAGCACAGGATTCTATATCTTCACTCGAAAGCTTGGTAAAATGGCCTCTTTTCATCTCCTGCATTACAGACTTTGAAATAGTCCTAGATTTTCCTAACCTGTTGTTCAAATTGTTCCAGTCTTTTTTGGGACATATGTCAAATGGCATATTTCAACTTCTGCACAAAGTAGTGGGAGATTGAACTCATTAAACAGAATATAATGAAATTCTCCATTTTTAAAAAGTATTCATAGCCCAAATAGTATTTTCTTTTTGAAAAAAAATAACGATAGCAAGCAGTTATATTATGTGAAATTTCTGGAAGAGCCCCAATAAATGATGGCCCAGTCTTGCATTGAGGTTTTCTCGCAAGGCTTCTAGAGTTTTCCTCTAAGAACTACAAGTTGAGAAACTTTTTAACTTAAAATCATCTCAATCTGTATGTTATGTTGTTTAGTACAAATGTTCTATATCGGGAATTGTTGAACACATTTTAAACATGATAATTACTGAAGAAATTAATTACCATCCCTTCAGTGTTTTGGGACTTTGGGCATTTTCCAAATCAACTAATGGGAATGCAAAACAGGCTTCACTTAATTGCAGTCAAAATAGTTAAGAAGTCATGGTCAAACCATTTCATAAATATCTTCTAGCGTTCTCTCTGCATAACAAACCATATTATTTCCCATAAACCATGTGAATATGTTCAAACATCCAGCTTCTCTCCTTAAGAGTTTTCCATAGAAACGGTTATACTATTTATTTCCCCAAAATTCCAACTGCAGCCAGGACTAATAATTCAATATGAAACCAACTTAAGCCAAAGAAATTATTTTACGAATAAGATAGCCAATATGCCCACAGGCCATTGAGAAATACCATATATGCAAATTGGATGACATATTTTTTATGTTTCTGGTGCAAGAAAAATGTATAGTTTATCATTATTTCTTAGCCTAGGTATGAGTTTCATTAAAACAAGGAACAATGGTTTTTTAAAAAATTAATAATTTAATTTTCTTTTTCCAATTTTCTTTTTTTCCAATTTTAATGATTCATGGCTCAAATTATGGAAATACACTGAACATTGAGAGTGGAATTAAAAACTGGACTCTGAAAAAACTAACATATTTTTTCTTAAGGTCTGGTTTACTTCATAAACACATTTGTGCAGTAATTCCTTGACAAAACAGAAATGTTTCCTGGTAAATTTGAAATGTACTCTTCATAGAACAACTCAGAATCCTGATGAAGATTTGCTTTATCAGCTGTACAACTTTCACAGATCAATGGTCATTTTATTAGTTATATAGTGCACACTCTTTTATTTTACAGAATTCTCCCTCATATATCCTTTGTCCTTAGTGGAATTCTTTCAGCATTGCAAAATCCAAAAGCTAAGAGGATAGCTCAGTGAATGAAGTTGGCACCACAGCATCATCACAGATAAAGAAAACAGAGTTGAAAGGGACCTTGTAGGTCATCTAGTCCAACCCCCCCCACCCCCCCAAGCAGGAGACCCTACACCATTTCTGACAGATGGCAATCCAGTCTTTTCTTCAAAGCTTCCAATGATGAAAGATGTTTCAAACTAGCTGGTTTTAGTTAGAAGGTAGTTTGGCAGACTTGGCTTGGGGTAGAAGCCAAATTTTCAATTTCTAGAGAATATTCTTGTACCTGGTATGGTTTGGGTGAATGAACAATTCTCTCCTCCCACCCCAAAAAACACCTCTGACTATGCCAGTCTTAGTGCTGATTATCATTGAGTGAAGAAAGCTTCCTTCTTAATCTGATGTCCTCCAATTATCATTATCATCAGCCATTCAGTCATGTCTGACCCAGAGGTCGGCTGCTGCGATTTGGACCAGTTTGCCTGAACCTATTGTTCTGATTCTGCATAGTTTGGAGAAATTTGGAGAAGTCTGGAGAGTTTGGAGAAATTGGACCACCGGCTGGCCCCCTGCCTGTTTTGGGGACCATTTTTGGTTGTCTTGGGGCAAAAAAAATGGCTTGAAAAAGCCCCCCCAAAAGGCCTGAAAATGGAATTTCCAGGCTATTTTCAGGCCATTTGTCCAGACAAAATTGGCTTGAAAACTGCCAAAAAGCAGGCCAGCCAATGATGGGATTAGCTCCAACTGGCTGAATCCTACCAGTTCCTTTGAGATAAGCAGCCAGGAGGAGGGGTATATTAGGGTGACCCCCTTCTCCTTTTCCCACTGATCACTCACAGTTCGGTTGACTTTTTGAATGAACAACATGACCAGAAAACGACTGTCCCTGTTTGGCAAATCTTGGCTTAAAGTGATATTT
Source organism: Laticauda colubrina (assembly GCA_015471245.1). Lineage (NCBI taxonomy): Eukaryota > Metazoa > Chordata > Lepidosauria > Squamata > Elapidae > Laticauda > Laticauda colubrina. The sequence continues at coordinate 15,631,101 of BLBF01000058.1, forward strand.
TTGGTGAGGTTCAGTCGAGGAATTCTTTGTTTGTTATTTTTGCAGTCCATGAGATGCATAATAGTCACCTCCAGCATCACAGTTCAAAGCTGCCCACCTGTCTCCTATCTGTCTTTTTCGGAGCTGAAGTTTCATAGCCATAAGTAGCAATTTGAAAAATTATTGCACTAATTTGCATTTGGTATCCAAAGGGCAGATATATTCCAGATATGTCAGATATCCAGATATAGTCCATATAACATTGGACTAAAATAATTTATACAGTGTTAAATTATGGGACTCTTGTAATCTAACACAACTGAAAGGGAACAAGTTGAGCAATAAAGTCATCAGGTTATTTCTTGTTATAAAATAAGACTCACATGAAACAAGGCCAGGGAGTCACTGAAGATGTAGGCTTTGAATAACTTTATTGTCAGTTTGAATGTACACTAATCGGTGTACATTAAAATGAAAGCTTGTTTTGAGATATATTTTTTCTTCTTATAGTGTTATACCTCTCTTTTTACTATAATATTTATTAAAAGAAGATAAAAAATATACAAGCTAATACAAAAAAAAAAACACACATACACCAGGAAAAAATGAGAGAACGAAAAAAGTGCAAGAAAAGTAAAAAATTGAAATACAGAAGGAGAAACCACAAAGCTGTAGCTTCTGATGTTCTTCACTGCAATTACAAGCACAATTATATTTGAATGTCTTTCTCTCTTCTTTCTATAATCTGTCCTAGAGTGCTCTCCCTCTCAATGTTATGAGGATGGAAAACAAATAGTGAGGTACATAACTGCAATTTAAGCACCTTGGATCAATCCTAGTATCTCGGCAAAACAAGAATGAGTAGCAGCAATTTATACAATTGATTAAATCCTTGAAGGACCAGCTGCAAGCCACAATGTATTCAATGGCCTACGATAGTTGCTTGGTGCAATCAATAGCTCTTTTAATTGACTTAGATTCGGATCATGTAAAACAAAAATGCTTCCATCTGGGAATGGCTGGCTCTTCCAACTGTCTACAACAGGATGTCAACCTCAAGGCCCATGGGCCACATCCAACTTAGCTCTGGCCCACAGGGCACCCCAGAAAAAACAAAAGACTGTGGTGCCTCTGCCAGCAAAAATGGAGCTCGGGAGGGCCATACACGCCCTCCCCCAAGCTCCATTTTCACTGGCAGAGGGCTGCAGGAGGCCATCATGGCCAAAAATGGAGCCTGGTGGGGACGTGCATGGCTTCCCTGCTGGGGACGTGCATGTTTTTCCTGGCAGAGGGCTGCAGGGGGCCATCGAAAATGGAGCCTCGACGAATGACACCAAAGTGGCCACATCCATCCCAGCCATGCTGTCCCCCCAGCCCTCCCAAAGTCAAACACAACCCTGATGCGGCCCTCAATTAAATCAAGTTTGACACCCTTGATCTACAACATCACCCTGAGACTTCCAGGTGGCATTTAGGCATCCCACGGGTAAAGATAAAACCGCCTGAAAAAAATTCCTTTCACAGAGGCAGCGATCCTCGGTGATCCTTGGCTAACCTGTACCATATGCTAAATAAAATAAATAAATACAAAATCCCAGCACCATCATTTTTCTCCACAATCCATTGGATCCTGGGTGCTGGATTGTCTGATCATTAGACCTGCCCCACCTAGTTTGGTGCCAGGATATTTTTATCAGGACCAATACATACAAACTAGTTTCATTTAGGTTTCAAGTGCTGAGGATAACAGATAATCAGAGTTGGAAGGGTCCTAAAAGTCATTTAGTCCAATCCTCTGCCCAAGCGGGAGACCCGACAACATTTCTGACAAATGGCAATCCAATCTTTTCTTGAAAGTCTCAAGTGATGACACTCCCACAACTTCAGAAGGCAACTTTGGTTCCATTAGTTGATTATACTCACTGTCAGAAAGTTTCTCATTTCCAGGTTGAATCTGTCCTTATTCAGTTTCCATCCATTATTCCTTGTCTGGCCTTCAGGTGCCTTGGAAAATAACTTGACCCCCTTCCTCCCTGTGTCAGCCCCTCAAATATTGGAAGACTGCTATCATGTCTCCTCTGGTCCTTCTCTTCACTAGACTAGACATGCCCAGTTCCTGTAACCATTCTTCATATATTTGAGTCACCAGTCCCCTAATCATCCTGGTTACTCTTCTTTGTATTTTTTCTAGAGCCTCAACATCTTTTTTATAATGTGGTGAACAAAACTAGATGCAGTATTCTAGGTGTGGTCTTACTAGGGCTTTGTAGAGCAGTATTAGTACTTCACTTGACCTCAATTGTATCCCTCTGTTTATGCAATTTAGGATTGCATTAGCTTTTTTTGGCTGCTGGCTCATATTTAGCTGGTTGTCCACTAAGACTCCAAGATCCCACTCACAGTTCCTGCTGTTGAGCCTGGTTTCACCCAGTCTATATGTGAACTTTTGGTTTTTCTTGCCTAAGTGTACTTTTCTCTACATTGAATTTCATTTTGTTAGATACGGCCCAGTGTTCTAGTCTGTCAAGATCCATCTGGATCTTGAGCCTATCTTCTTGTAGAAGTGTTAGCTATTCCTGCCAGCTTATTATCATCTGCAAATTTGGTAAGTTCCCCTTCTATTCCCTCATCTAAGTCATTAATGAAGATATTAAAGAGTACTGGGCCTAAGGTGGAACCTCGTGACACCCTACTGCTTACTTCCCTCCATGTAGATTTAGACCCATTAAGGATTACTCGTTGACTATGTTTTGCCAGCCAGTTGTGAGTCCATCTAGTGGTGGTGTTATCTATTCCACTTTTTTTCTAGCTTACTAAGAAGTAGGTTGTGGTCTACTTTGTTGAATGTCTTGCTGAAATCTAAATATATTATGCTCACAGTATTTAGCTGGTCTACTAATTTAGTCACCATATTCATTGGCATCAAAACTATTTTTATTACTTCAGATGTTTGCAGAAATAAATGGTTCTCCTAATATCCAGATCTATATTTTGCTTTTCAACCATTTTCTTTTCCCTGAAAAGCAACTTTACTTTTTAAAAAAGTAGCATTGGAGCCTATGAGTAGATACAGACCAAGAAATTTGATATTCATAACTTCCTGTATACTGATTTCAGATCCAGCCAGATAACGTGGAAGAAATTTACCCTTTCCACTCCTATAGCCTCTATCTTATCTCAGCGTTCATTTTAAAAGTGGAATAATGACAAGCTCAAGATTAGAAGCAGCTGCGTTTGCTTGGGCTGATTGTATAGAGCAAAATAGAATTTACAGTCCCATCTTCCATTCTCACAAGATGCTCCCAATAATCACAAGTTTGAGATCAAGGTATCATACAACTAGATTCAGCTGTTGCATTTCATTCCTCGTACAGAACCAGCCTGTTGTGGGTTAGCCTGCAGAGACAGCAGCAGAGTTGGACAGTGGGGAGGAACATAAACCAGTCCGGGGAGGACTTGGATGAGGGTTCTGCATCCAATACAAAGATGGGGCCGGGATCATCTGGGAGATATGTGCAGATCCTCCAGAATCTGGCAGTAGCGAGGCAGAGGAACAAGGGGAGCCTGTTCCCAGTACATGTGTTCACAAAGCTGCCAGAAGGCAAGAGCAGTTAAGACAAAAGGGGTAAGGCTTGGAGGTGATTTCCCCTCCCATAAGATATGAAGGAAGTGCAAAGGGATATGAGCCTTTGTAGGAAGCAACATTGTTCCCTCTGTTCAAATTAAACCTTGAAGCTCTGTGTGGACTTTGTATTTCGTTTGGCTTTTTACAGTTACTTTGGCACTTTAGTTGTTGGCAGCAATTTAAAGGAGACAAAGGTGGGTGCTCTCAACAATCTTGAGAGACTGTTCAGGACTCATTACAGGCTGGGAATGAACATAATTCCCAGCACTGAACTAAAAAGAGAGTTGTTTGGACTAAGTGTATGCTTAATTATGGTCTCAGGAAGCCTTGGTCAGAACACCGCATGCCACTCAGGTTGGATCTGTACGGGGTGTGAAATTTACGAAAGCAGAATAAACTGAACCTCTACATAGTTTTGAAGATTTAATGACTGAATTTCCTAACTGACTACACTTTCTGATTCCAAGAGCTGATTTTATTGGATCCACTCATCTGAGACCTCTGAATGCATGCAGACTGATATAGTTGCTCTTCAAGCATGCAGATTGATCAACATTGAATGAAACCCACCCAAGTCAGATAGGAGGTAAAAGGATTTTACTTCGCAAGCTATCTGTTTCAAGGTCAACACTTCCGAAGATTTTTCTGAGGTCATGTGGCCAGCATACCTCTATGCCAAAGACACACAAAACACTGCTACCTTCCCACCAAAGTGGTACCTATTTATCTACTTGCATTTGTATGCTTTCGATCTTCTAGGCTGACAGGAACTTGGGCATGTGTGGGAGCTCACACCATCATGTGGAGGTCAGTCTCGAACCTGGGCTGCTGGTTTCCCAGTCATAAGCCCAGCATCTTAACTGCTGAGCTACCTCCCTGCCCCAACTCAGATAAATGATTTCAAATAGATTGAAGCATCTGAATCAAATCAGATAATGGAACTGATAAATCACATCTAATGAATCTGAAGCTTTGAGTTGATTGGAGGATTCCATTTTAGCTTATGCTTGATTTACACAGTTCTACCGTGTTATTTAGGAGACTAAAATTTCTGTTCTGAACGCCAAGACCCAGGTGATTAAGTTCTATATATGGAATGTTTCCTAAGCAGGTCAGTTTCATATATGTGTTTTTCTAAATCTGCTTCACTCTGTTTCTGCATCAATCTGACAATTTAAATGTTTCTTTTAAATATATATATGTAAAGAATTTGAAGTAAAATGCACTGGACCACATTTTTATTGAAAGTAAACAAACGTATCTCAAAAGCTGGAGTAGATTGCAACCTATGAAAGTTGCATACTATGATTATCTGTCAATCTATCATCTATCTATCAGTCATCTTGCATATCTGATTTGTTTACTTTCAGTGAGAAAATAATTATTGCTAGTTTTCAGCCTAAAAAATGAGTAAAACTTAAAAATCACAATAAAACAAATCAACAATCATACTTATTCATTCCCCATGGAACAACATTGCCTTTTGGCCAAGCTCATAATGAGGATGTCAACTTAATTTCAAGAGGGAAATTATTCTACAGCACAGGAGCTTCAGCTGGAAACACTGCCTACAGGTCCTGCCCCCACTTCTATTCTCATACTTATGCATCTGGGGTGAATTGTAAAGTGGTCCTGTAACCAGTTCAGTAAGGAACATGATGGCTCACATCAGTGGTGAGATTCAAAAATTTTTACTACTGGTTCTGTGGGCATGACTTGATGAGCATGGCATGGCTTGATGGGTGTGGCTTGGTGGGCGTAGTACGGAAGGACACTGCAAAACCTCCATTCCCACCCCACTCCAGGGGGAAGGTTACTGCAAAATCCCCATTCCCTCTCCACCCCACTAACCTACTTTCCAGCTCCATTCTTTTGTGCAGGGCAACCAAAGAAGACCCAGCTGATCAACTGGGACTTAGGAGGCAGAGAATAGATGGGGTTGGTGGGGCTAATCAGAGGTGGTATTTGCCAGTTCTCTGAACCATTGGACATTTCCACTACCGGTTCTCCAGAACTGATCAGAACCTGAAGAATGCCACCTCTAGCTCACATGGTTCGGATGTTAAGGTGACAATTGGCAGGCTCACTTTCAAGATGCTGTTGCTGCCATGTGTTGGGGTGAGTTCCCATCATTCGCTCTGGCTCCTGCCAACCCAGCAGTTTGAAAGCAGGAGACCGCAAGTGGATAGATGAATACCACTTAGGTGGGCAACTTAACCAGGACATGAAAGGAGCCCCCAATTGGATCTCCCCCAGGCAAAGGTGATGTCACTATCTAATCCTTCCAACACAGAAGAGCTTTGGTGCTTCTGACATGAGAACAGTAGCACCAGTTTTGTGCCAACTCATAGAGAACTTTTCAGGTTAAAAGTGGAACTTGAACTGTCCCCAGAAAATCATTTGTAACCATTGCAGTGACATGTGCCTAGAATGAGGTCTGATAGTCTGCTAGGTTGCTTGTTAGTTGTTGTGATTCGCTGGCAGCCTGTGCAGACGGCAGTGGAATTGGACATTGGGGAAGAATGGGGACAAGCCTGGGAGTCTGGAGGGGACTCAGATGAGGGTCCTGCATCTGATGCAGAGATGGGGCCAAGACCATCTGGGAGTGGAGTGCTGATTCCAGAGCCTCCGGAGTCTAGTAGCAGAGAAGCCAAGGAAAAAGGAGAGCCTGTTCCCAGTATGCATATGCACAGAGCTGCTAGAAGGCAAGAGCAACTGAGACAAAAGGAGTGACTCGGGAGTAAGGCTTGGAGGTGATTGCCCCTCACGTAAGATATAAAGGAGATGCAAAAGTGAAGAAACCTTCATAGGAAGCAAAGTCATTCGCTCTGTTCAGACTAGTCCTTGAAGCTCTGTGTGGACTTTGTACTTCAGTTGGTTTTTTATAGTTCATTTGGCACTTTAATTGTTGGTAGCAAGTCAAAGGAGATAAAGGTGGGTGCTTATCTCGAGGGACTGTTTGGGACTCATTACAGGCTGGGAATGTATATAAGTCCCAGCACTGAAATAAAACAAGAGTTGTATTAATTAAGCGTGTGCTTAATTATGGTCTTGGAAAATCTTGGTCGGAATATTAGTGGACTCCAAGCCAAAGAAAAATCTAAAACAGGCACATTCAAAGAGGGAGTCAAAGGTATACATTCAGTTAAACCAAGTATGATTCAAATCTAAAACCACAATCTTCTATTGTGTGTGATACAGTGTGATGACCCAGGGTGTGGCATGAAAGCAACACAGCCAGAGAACAGGTCTAATTCCCCTTTATTGCTACAACTTTGCCCCCAAACTACAACTTTGCTCCCACATTTACTACAAGTTCTGGAGCAAAGCTCTCATGTGCACCTTCTGCAGTCCCTGGCTTCGAGTACTCCAGTAAGTAATGTTAGCAAAACACTAACCAGGGCCAGCAGTCCAGTAAAGCAAAGTTTTGCCAAGCAATAAGCAAGGCAAGAAGTCCAGTTAGTAAGGTTAGCAAAACAGTAACCAGAGCCCGAAGTTCAGCGAAGCAGCCAAACCAGGCAAGCCCCATAAGTCAGAGCATAAACTCCAACAAGTGCACAAGAGGCTCCACAGATTCGTTCTGACAAATGCCCCTCCCAACAGCATCTCCTTACATCTCAGTCCCCAGGTGTGTCTCATGAAGGGGGGTGGGGCACTCTTCTCCCTCATGGCTGGTTCAGTCTGCATTGTTCTCGCCTTCTCTCCGTGCTCTAGGATCAGGATGGAGTGGCCCTCGCTCATTGCCTGAGCTCTGTCTCTCATGTTCATCTTGCCCCTGTTCCTCCCTGTCTACCAGCTGTTTTAATCCTGAAATGCCTTGGCCTGACTGGCTCGGCCCTTCCTCAGCTTCCTCCAAAGCCAATGGAGCTGCCCCCTCGATCTCTGTCGGCTCCTGTTCCAGTTCATCTTCCCCCGAAGATTCAGGCTCTGATGGACAGACTTGTGATCATTCATTTAGCTACCATTCAAAGTTAGGACAGACATCCGAAAGCTACTTTGAACCTTGTTTTGAAGTTCTGATGGATAATCCCCTCTGTGGTCACATGACCACATTTTGTGTGCTCAGCAACCATCCTGCAGTGTCCTGTAGTGATGTGATTACTTGCTACAACTTTTTTTTCAGGAAACCAGTATTTAAATCTGGCTTTGCAGCAAAAACCAGCCCATAGCAAACAATGGGTCCATTCCATGACCACTTCCAAAAAGGTCATAACACCGATCAGGTGATGATCCATTTTCATTGTACAAATGTCGTGCATTGACAATAAACTTTTGATTGATTGATTGATTGATTGATTGATTTGCAACTGTCACAAGCTATAACCATAATTGCCAGGTTTAATTGTGGTCATAAGTCAAGGATTACCTGGAAAGTGTTCAGACTGAAAGGGAATTCATGGAACCTGAAGTTCTAAAGTTCTAAAATATCAAAAGTTTGATAGATCAGCCTTAATCTGCTATGTTTACCAGCTGCCAAATCATAACTGTAGAGACTAGAGAGGATGGCAAAACTTCCTATTATTGACAGCAGAAGTAGACAACACCAGGGATGGGATTCTACCAGTTCTCACCTATTTTCTAGAACTGGTTGTTAACATTCTAAGCAGTTCAGAAAACCGGTTGTTAGAAGAAATTACTGGCCTAATCCTGTAAGGAAGGCAGGAAGGAAACATTCTGGTGTTACTTACAGAAACTGCCTCTCCATTAACCCTTATTACATTCTTAGCAGGACTAGACTTTCTGTCTTAGGAACTTCTCTGGAATTTTTTTCCCCTCCTTTGGTACTTTGCTTGAATGGAGTGACCATTCAAAGTTACAGTGGCACTGAAAAAAGTGACTAATGACCATTTTTCACACTTACAACTGTTGCAGCATCCCCACAGTCATGAGAGGCCATGCGAGAAGATGCATGCTTCGATGTGAGTGACATTGAGTTGGCCACATCCAGCCAATAATATGACCACCAAGCCATGCCCACCACCCAAGCCATGTCCACAGAACTTATTTAAACAAGCACACATATACATACTCACAACACACACATACATCTCATGTTATTTTTTCAAGAAGGGTCCAAAAGCCTCACTTCTCTCTCCCCCCTCAAACAAAACACCATCATTTCCCAATCAATTTGTCAGTTTGTTTTGCAAACAGCCAACTTAAGAAAACTTCGCAAGGGAGACAAAATTTGAACATACAAAGGTAAAAAAAAAAAGGCCAACAAAATATCATCTAATTCCCATATTAGTTCCAGGCAGCTGGTCTTCATTTGTGGAAGCCATTAACATGCGAGCTGAGGATTTTGCTGCAGTTGTAATTTGCAGCACAATTCACTGCCACTGAGAAAACAGAAGGTCCCGGGCACATTTTGATAAAGGTGCCTTGGGTAGGTCCCTCCCGCCCAAGAGCAGAAGAAATATGTGAGCCAGCCTTAAAATATCACCTACAAGAGGGGCAGTTGTCAGCTCAATTGCTCTGAACGTGTATTCCCTCCATATTCCATCTTTATTCATGCATTCTTGGAGAGCTGTAAAAATGGCAGAGGCAATTCACTAAATAAGGGAAGCCTTTACGGCCAGCTCGATGGTCCATGCAACATACTTTAATATGCACATTTGAAGATTTAGATTGTTCTTTCTGTGTGTCTCTCTCTTTCCCCCTCTCTCTCTTTCTTAATTCACCTTCCCATGTAGAAACAGAAGCTATTCCAAGCCAGTTATAATCAGCGTTGTCCAAAATAGCTTTTAAAATTGTAGGTCTCTAAGCATGTCTTTTTCAAAAATCAGATCTTCAGGTCATCTCCACCAAGGACTGTCCTTGATTCCTCATCGCTTCCACCCATCCATCCCTACTGTCTTGCACTTCCTGGACTAATTTGTTGCCATTGCTGCAGATCCTTTCTGTCATCCCCTGGGATATTATTTGGCCGGTTTCTTTTGTCCTGCGTCGTTATATTATTGCTCTTTCTTTGGCATACAATCTCAACTTCCACTTCAATTTTCTTTATTTGTATTTTTTTTCCTCCTCTCTCCTGTTCAAAATTCCTTTAATCTTGGCACAGGGCACCACAGCTAATTGGTTTCTACAAATGGTGCCTAGAAGGTTAGCAGCTCTTCTTACCATTTGACAGATAAGGGAGGCTGAAGGAGCAAAGAGGATGCATTTTAACAAGACCACAGAGGAATTTGCTGCTGTACAAAAAAAAGGGTAAATGCTTCTCCCTTTGGTGCATTTTCCCTAGCTCACACAAGGAGTGTTAACAAGAAATGGAGAACGGCACATACCGGAGGGTTGGATTCCCCTGGCACCTGCCAGAATCAGTGCTAGGCCCAATGTTTATGCTTAGTTACTTCAAATTAACTGCCATACTGCAAAGCAAGGTGTCATCCTTTGGTGTCATCAATATTAACTGGCCTGCAGAGTTCCAGAGGCATTCATAGAAAATAAATGTGTGAATGGCTGCACGTCAGTAAAGGGAATCCTCTACTTATGACCACAAGTGAGGCCAACATGTCTATTAATAAGGTGAGACAGTTGTTAAAGTGAATTTTGCCCTACTTTATGACTGTTCATGCCACAGCTGTTAAATGAAATCACTCCAGTTGTTAAGTTAGTAACGTGTTTGTAAACTGATTCTGGCTTTCCCATTGGCTTTGTTTGTCAGAAGGTCGCCAAAGGAGATTCCCAGGACATTGCACTCCTGTCATAAGTATGAGTCAGTTGCCAAGCATCTGAATTCTGATCAAGTGACCATGGGGATGCCGGAGCAGTCATAAGTGTGAAAAACGGTCATGTTCTGACCCAGCTCCCCAAACACAACAAACACTCTGAAGTGAACTCAAAGATTTCTTTATTTGGAGTGCCAGCAGTCTTGGCAAAAAATTTCTCTCTCACTGCAGGCTAACAAGTTTGTCCAGCTGGGAGTGTCAGGACTCTGGCAGTTAACCCCATTTAAATCATGAGTCTGGAGCCAAACTTCCAAAACTTAAAAAGGATTTATTGGGAGTTAACATGCCGGCACTTACCTGGGTGTAGCCGACTCTGAGACACATCATTCATTATCATCTTTGACCTTGGTTTTCCCCCACCCCCTGGGTGTATCATAATTCATATTCTCCAGTGGGACACATCCATAGCCAAGAGTCATCAATCAGGCTCTCCAGTTAGAATTTTGCATGACAGAAACTTCAGTCACTTAAGTTACTATTTTTGAAAACTATTTATGGAATGCAGTTTCAGTTTTGCAAGCTGCTGCACTGCTCCCCCCTCCCTTTCTGTTGGCAACTCGAACAAGACCATCGTAATATTTTATGAGTTGACAGGGAAATGAATATCTGTCTGCCACTTTTATTCATCTCTACCCACTGCCTTTTATCCCCAGAGCTAAGGTGGGGCTTCATTAGCAGTGGTAGCTCTTCCATCCCAAGGATCAGCCCACACATTTCCACTGCTTTTCTCTCCTCTGCCTTCTGTGCAGCTGCGTGTCAGGCACCGGACCCATCTGTTTCTCCTCTTCCTCATCAGCCATCTCCAGATCTGGGGGCTGTTGACTCTCCATCTGAGGGCTGATGGATGGTCAGGCTCTGATTCCTCTCTCTCTCTCTCTCTCTCTCTGCCAACTCCATTCCCTCTTCCCCCTCAGAGCTCTCAGGTTGCCTTGATGCTGGTCCTGACTCCTATGCCTCCTCCCCCTCCTCCTCTGATTCAGCTGCTGGAGGGGCCAGTGGCCGACAGAACACAACAGGTCATAAATCACTTTTTTCAGTGCCATTGTAATTTCAAACAGTCACTAAACGAGCTGTTGCAAGTTGAGGGCTACCTGTATTATAGGATACTAAGCAGTTGGATCAGAAGGGTTGATGGGGGAAATCTCAGCAGTTTGCTTTACAGTAGGTAGATATTTGAGACAGTCAACTGTTTTACAAGTCTTCAACAGGCTTTTCAAATTCTAAAATATGTTCCTCATCCCTGGAATGTAGTCTATCTCTCTTTTCTATAATTGCATGACAGCAATCTTCTGGTACTTCTATGAACTGTGCTGAAAATCCTGCAGGTTGTCTGAGGTAGGCTGTACCCTCCCACACACCGTAAAAACAAAAAAATATCCAAAGATGCATGAAAGAATACATTCTCCTGGATTTTTCTGTATAAAAACAAGAGCAAAGATAAAAATACCCTGACCCATTTGCTTATAAACAGAAAAATAAGGATCAAATGGACATTGATCCTGTTACTAATAGAGGTCAAAGCTCAGTGAGCTACAGAGAGACCCAATTATTGCCTTAATGAGCCTCTGATATAAGCTGCAACACACTGAAGTCCAACTTGATTTGTAAAGGATTTCCAAAATTCTACACAATGGTTACCTTTCTTGGAGAATGCCAATCTTGGTATAAAGGACCTTCGCATGTCCAATTTCTTAAAAACAATTTCACCAGTTTGCCATCAGCTAAAGATAATGGATTGCGATGTCCTACTTCCTCTACTACAGCTTATATTTTAATCTTTTTTTTTTTTTTAAAAAGAGAAACCAATGTCACAACTTAATGCTGCCCAGTGCCTTGTTCCAGATGTTTGACGCCACAAATCTATAGAGATGCAGAGATCATAATTAAAAATATATGTACATTATCAATTCCTGCAACAGACAGGAGGACATCATAGTGTAGTGGTTAAGGGGCTGGAGTAGGAGTAGGAGGACCCAAGTTCTAGTTTTTCTTTAGCACAGAAATCCGTGGGATGACCTTGGGCTTCACAGCCTAAACCAGTGTCAGGTTTTGTGACATGATAATACGAACCTGCAAAATCATCCATCTCTTAATTTGGTCATATCATGTGGGAGAATTCATTGAGTGGTGAGGTGGCCTAGAGGTGGAGCTCTCACCTCACAATCAGGAGGCTGTGAGTTCAATCCTAGGTAGAGTCAGATATTTCTCCTACATTGAGAATATATCTGCTGAATATAACTCTGCATTTGGTGTCAGGAAGGGCATCTGGCCAGTAAACACTCAGCTCCAATCAGTTGTCAAGACTCTACCTCACAAGGGATTATAGGGTCGGTAAACGAGGATGATGGTGATATGGGAGAGTTCATTGGAGGAAGCAATGAATTGCCATTAAATTAGAAATGATAATGGTAAAATGAAACCAGGCTGCTAAAGAATACAGTGGCTGGACATCCTCAAAGCTGATACCCAACCTGTGATGACCCAGAGTGGGATACAAAAGTAACACTGTCACAAAAACAGGTGAAGTTCCTTTAATTCCTTCAGCTTGGCTTCAAAGCTCCAATTATGATTGACTGGAGAAAAAACTCCCCCACCTACAGTTGCAAAAAGGAAGAAATGCCATTCAAGCTCAAAATACATATAAATTATAAATAGAAAAAAACAACACAAACCACACAGAAGGAATTAATGAGACGAGGCAGGATAAGGGCTTGAAGACGTCCACAAATATCAAAATACACACACCTGGAAGGATGCCAGAGCTCAGATAAGAATGGAAAGACTACAATTATTTCACACTTTGCTTCCTTTTAAACTGTCCTCACAGCTATAGCCCATTAAGGGGATCAGGGCCCCTTCCTCCCTTGTAGACCATGCCATTCTTGTTTCTCCCTTATCTGCTCCTCCTTGTGTGCCCTAGGATGAAGAGAGGATGGGCCTGGGTCTTCCTCTGAATGCCCAGTCGGCCTGTGCTCTTCCCCAGTTTCATCCACAACCTCTGAAGTCACACTCTTACTCCCTGTCGGCTGTTCCTCTTCTCCCTTAGAGTCAGACTCCAACAGGGGCATGACACAATGAGAGCACAACTCAAAGAAGTGGTACAAGATCAGAAAACATGTAGAGACCTAGCCAAGAGTTGGACATGAATTGCCAAGAGTTGGACATGACTGAATAGATAATATCATCATCATCATCATCATCATCAACATCTTCATTGTCAACCTGACAACAAAATCCTTATCTCACCTTGCATGGATGAGCTTCATGGTAAGAGGTAGGCAAGTGCAGCTCAAAAGAAGTGTACCTTGCCAATAAGCAATACAAATGCTAAGGAAGAACTGTACAAGAACTACAACAATTACAGGAGACACTGGAAACTTGTTCTCAAGATTAGTCTTGTTTTTCTCATGTTATCAGTTTCTGAAGTGAGTGGTGCGGTGGTCTAGAGGTGGAGCTTCTTGCCTCACAATCTGGAGGCTGTGAGTTCAATCCTAGGTAGAGGCAGATATTTCTCTGTCTGGGCACGTTGAGAATATATCTGTTGAATATAACTCTGTATTGGTGACAGGAAGGGCATCCAGTCAGTAAACACCAACACTCCACCCTGCAAGGGATTATGGGGTCATTAAAAGAAGATGATAATCAGTTTTTGAATTGCTTTAAAGTGGTGGCATAATGATTAGAATGCACTAATGCAGTCTAATATTGCCAGCTGCCAGCAGTTCGATCCTGACTGGCTCAAGCTTGACTCACCCTTCCATCCTTCCAAGGTTGGTAAAATCATGACCTAGATTGTTCTGGGCAAGATGCTGACTGTAAACTACTTAGAGAGGGCTGTAAAAGCACTGTGAAGTGATATATATATATAAGTCTAAGTGCTACTGCTATTCTATCACATTTCCAGTCCATCATCATAGCATTAAATATTACTTTAAAAATACTGATAAAATAAAAGAGGGGGAAAAAAAGAATACCAAATGCTTGTCAGCATTTGGAAATTAGGTGCAAAAGTCTTCAATTTTTGAGAATGAAGAATGGAAGAATCTGCCCATTTGCTGTAAAATTTCTTGTCTTTAATAAAAATTAAGTTTTGTTAAGCCAGGAGCTAGGAATAAGGGACAGTTAAAGTTCTCAGTCAAATTTTTGGGCACAGAAAATGAGTGGACAATATATCTAAAATTCCTCTAGTAAGAAGGAGACACTATCCAGTCTTAACTTCCTTTTAGTGATGGGAAAACCACTGTTGCTGAACAATAATTTGATTTCTGATTTCTTTCTCTGAAAGGCTGTTGAATCCAAGGAATCTCCCTGAACAATTATTGTGGAAGAGAAGGTTAGAAAATCAATGGAAGATTTTCTGAAACAATTTTTTTTTTTTATCAAAGGCAATGACAGCTGTTGAAAAAAGAAAATCTTTGCTTGCTGGTGCTAATTAAGACAGATGACTGAGTATCATTGCAAATCAAACAGGGTGTGTGTAGAGGGCAATAACTTTTGTTTTATGTCAATCTCTCCTCCCCATTCTGACAACCAGCACAAACCTGCTTCTGTCTACAGGCAACAGTGCATGAAAAATGCATCCAAAGATTCGACCTCAAGACCCTATCGCTGCCAAATATGCAGCTTGCGAGGACCTGCAGGCTCACGCAGAGGGCAATGATTGCATTTTCAAGAACCTGAGAGACAGAAATGAAACAGAAGAGCGATGGTGACAGGAAGGGAGAAGGTGTTTAATGAAAGCAGCGGGTTGGAATGGGGAGATGAACTTTATGCTGGCCATAAGCTTTTTCAATGTTCATTCCTCAAACAGCGTAAAAACAAAGCAAGGACTTGGCTCTCTTTTGTTTCTGGAAAATCAGCATTTGTGAAATAGCTCCTACAGTAAATACTTTTTTTCCCTCCACATGATAAATGTGCTTCTCTTTTTCAGGCCCAAGAACTATTTTTCTCATGTCAGCCTTCTGCCGGCTAGTCTCCACGTCCATCTTCATAAACATGGATAGTCCCAAAGATGCTTTTTCAAGAGGCAACTGGACTTTCTGGTTTTTCTTTGAAGACCTTTCACATCTCATCCAAGAAGCTTCTTCAGCTCTGACTGGATGGTGGGAAATGGAAGACTTGATGAAGCTTCTTGGATCAGAAGTGAAAGGTCTTCAAAGAAAAACAAGGAAGTCCAGTTGCCTCTTGAAAAAACACCATGACAACCATGACCTGCATGACTGAGAATCTCTACAGGCTCTTCTAGGATAGGTTTCTGTACCCATTGTTAGGGCCTGCTTTGGGGTGCAGGACAATTGTCCTCAATGAAGAATGTTGGAATAGCAGAATTGCTACATTGTAGGGTCCTCCATATCATTTCCCCAATTATACCCTTGACTTTTAGATTAGTATCTAAATAAAAAGACCATAAAAATATCATCAATCCTGTTCATTCAACCTTCTGCAAGAAACTAATTTATAATTTCCCCTTTATTACAACTCCCTTTCATTCTGGCAAGAGGTTTGGGCAAGAATAGCAATGGCAC
This sequence comes from Laticauda colubrina, assembly GCA_015471245.1. Classification (NCBI taxonomy): domain Eukaryota; kingdom Metazoa; phylum Chordata; class Lepidosauria; order Squamata; family Elapidae; genus Laticauda; species Laticauda colubrina. The sequence goes on from BLBF01000058.1 coordinate 15,646,958, forward strand.
TTAGACTTATATACCACTTCACAGTGCTTTTCAGCCCTCTCTAAGCAGTTTACAGAGTCAGCTTATTGAATATTGCTGTGCCCAACTTGACATGGCCAACTCACTGCAGGACAACTCGCCATGGAACAATTGAACAATCAGATTTAATTATTTCAAATAAATATAAAACTATTTTAATTTTTGTCATTCACATTTCATTTGTCTCTCCTTTTGCATCCTTTCTATAATGATTCTATTCCACCATTTCTTTGATTTTAGTGTAACACTTGTCCTGTAATGACCATAGCAAATAGGCTGTGTTGAGTTGGTCATGTTGAGTTTGCCATGGCAAATTGTCATAGACCCAAGCATTTTGCCCTCCGACAATCTGGGTCCTCATTTTACTTGGAAGGCTGGAAGGCTGAGTCAATCTTGAGCCTGTCAGGATCAAACTCCTGGCAGTGAGCAGTGAGTTAGCCTGCAAAACTGCATTCTAGCCATTGGGCCACCACAGCTCAATCTTGCCAGGGGCTCACTCAGAATTGTGACACTCAAGGTATACTCATCGTATATCTAACATGGGACATCTGCTTACTGACATGTTGGGAATAGTAACTTACAAACCACCCATTTGCTGCAAAGTAAGTTGTATCCTCATCATTGGTCTCCATAGTCATAGTGGGAGAACGGTGGGACCTAAAAACATTCCAACAAATAATACAATAATGCTGGCTGGGTTTTTTATCCTAGTGGGCTTGTGCCAGATCTCTCTCCAAAGTATGACAATAAATCCTAACTCTCCCAAAATTCTACTGAGTATTCTGTAGTACTAGGCTTCATAGATTGACATGGACAGATATGTAGCTTTACTGAAGAGAAGAAAAGTCATAAGGACACTGTCTGTCCATATGACTTTGGCTCCTGCACTAGTAGCAATTAAGGCAATGAATGATGGATGGGTGGATAGAAGGATAGATAGATGATAGACAGATAGACAGACAGACAGAGATGATAGAGATATAATAAATAATAGATACATAATAGATGATAGGCCCCATAACCTGTAGGGAAGGTGCAATAGGACAAAGGGAGGGAGTTGGGAAGAGTCCAGGTGGAAATCAGTGGTGCTGAAGCTGCCTTACCCCTTCCTTTCCAAGACTATCAAGACACTTGAAGAGAAATAGTATATTGTTTGGCACTCTAATTATCTAGGCAAGTGACAAATGGATGATTCAAACAGCCCAGAAGGACAGAGAATAGAAACAAGTCAGTAAGATGTCTTTAGATGTTGAGTATAGATGTGTATTGAAAGTAACAATTGAGGTAAAATGAAAGAAAAATGATTTTGTGCTCTGGAATCCAGCTATTAGTCAGGGTTTAAATCCTCTTTATGTTTTTAAAAAAGCTCCATGCATCATTATGGACAGTTCAGTGTCAATGTCTCAGTATTTTCCTACCAAAGCAAATGAAAAATCTGTTTATGCAGACATCTTAAAGAAACGAGAACAAGCACAAAGATAAAAGTGTTTTGGAGGTCATGTGTTACATCACACACTGGGGACATGATCCACTTTGTAAAAACATAAAAGGTCCCTTCGTTTGAGTCAGATCCTGGGTCTGTCCAACATTTAGTTGTTTATATTTGAAATAACTATTTAGGACTCCAGTGCTTTTTATGGATCTCCTTAGAAAAAGAAAAGACTGGCTTTTGGAAATGTGGAAGTGCGAAATATAAAGGATGCAAACAACCTCTGAGTAATGCCTTCACCCAGGGGTGGGATTCAAAAAATTTTTTTGAATCCCACGCATCTCCTCACCTGGCCTCTCATGACTGTGGGGATGCTGCAACAGTCATAAGTGTGAAAAATGATCATAAGTCACTTTTTTCAGTGCCATTGTAACTTTGAATGGTCACTCCACATAAGCAAAGTACCAGCAAAGGAGGGGGAAAAAACCTGCAGAGAAGTTCCTGAGACAGGAAGTCTAGTCCTGCCAAGAATGTAATAAGGGTTAATGGAGAGACAGTTTCTGTAAGCAACACCAGAATGTTTCCTTCCTGCCCTCCTTACAGGATTAGGCCAGTAATTTCTTCTAACAACCGGTTATCTAAACTAGTTAGAATGTTAACAACCAGTTCTAGCGAACAGGTGTGAACCTGTAGAATCCCTCCCCTGCCTTCACCATATCCTGTCTAACCTTTTGGGTGTTCCTCTATTCCCATCAGCAGCACTCTCCTAAGGAAGAATTAAGATAAATATAATAACCTGGTTGGATTGGATCCCTTAAATATCAGAAAAAATATCCTGGTTGGATTGGATCCCTCAAAATAGCATATAGGTAGGTAGGTATAGATAGGTAAGAATAGGTAGATAAATAGATAGATATTGAGATAGATAGATAGATAGATAGATAGATAGATAGATAGATAGATAGA
>BLBF01000058.1:15649380-15669742 GCA_015471245.1 Laticauda colubrina
ATAGATAGATAGATAGATAGATAGATAGATAGATAGATAGATAGATAATCCTCCAACATTGGACGTTTTTAAGAAGAGATTTGACAACCACTTGTCTCATATGGTATAGGGCTTCCTGCTTGAGCAGGGGGTTGGACTAGAAGACCTCCAAGCTCCCTTTCAACTCTGTTATTCTGTTACATGAATATTGCCATAGAGTCTAAAAGGCCTCTTTCTTAAAAGGTTAATTAATGGTAAGTCAATTTAATTGTACTGTCAGACCAAGTGTAAACCTTTACCTATGGATAGGCATCTTATTTTACTTGCTACTCCTGATATTTTCTCCCTTCTTTACTGTTATTCTTACTGTTGTTATTCTTAGTATTATTTTTCAGAAATAAACTCAGATACAGTCACACAGTTATACCTCTTGATTAGTAAAGCTGGAACACCTCCATTTAAAGAGCCCCAAATTCTGGTCAATGACCCAAATAACTGATTTTCCCAATTCTTAGTGGGATTTATTTCCAAGTGAAAGGAGGCATGCTTCTAGGTTCGATTACTCCAAAGAGGACCTTTCCACTTTAGTAAGACTTAACTTCCCTGCAATAAAGACATTATGTATACTTGGGTTCAAAGCTTATTATACATAGATTGAGTTTTGAGTAAAGCTGAATAGATTTTGTTCCTCTCTCCTCCATGATAATCCCTTTCTCTGAAAGTACTATATCAACATTTCTGTGTGATTTAAACTCCTGCAGAAAGGAAAAAAAATATTCTACAAGGAGCTGTTTTCCTGTCTATTTACCTTCTCTGGCTCATATAATAAGGGAAATAAATACATGAAGTTGTATATTTCTGCATTATTCATGATTCTTTGCTATATTATCATCCAGGTAGCTGGCTCCTGCTCTTATCTACCCCTGTGATTGACAGTCATTTGATTTCTTTCTTTCTTGACTTCCTTTCTGCTCAACCTGCTTTTCATTACTGTAGTCAGATCTCTCTCCTTCCTGTCAGTTGGACTGGCCTCCTTTCCCCTCCCTTTCTGCTTGGTGAATTTGACTGCTTCGGGGTAATAAGCCAGGGAGCTGCCACCCTCATCATTGAAAAGGCCACATTGAATTTGAATGCATATCAAGGATCATACCTGAATGGTAGATGTAACCAGGAGGATGCCTACAGCATTTAAATAAGTTAGATTCATTTGTTTTTAAATGAGGTAAAGGTAGAGGAGGTATTCAGGTGGTTCTGTCCAGTTCTGGAGAACCAGTAGCAGACATTTTGAGTTGTTGGGAGAACCAGCCAATACCACCTCTGACTGTGCCCCCATCTCTTTTCTGCCTCTCAAGTCCTGCACAGGAGAACAGAGCTGGAAAGCAGGTTAGTGGGGTGGGGAGGAAATGAGATTTTGCAGTATCCTTCCCCTCCCACGCACACCAAGCCACACCCACCAAGCCATGCCCACAGAACCTGTAGTAGTTTTTTTTAATCCCACCACTGAGTAAAGGGATATAATAAATATGTGTTGTGAAGGATGGAAAAAGAGAAAGAAGTGGGTAAGAATAACAGAAGGTTTTACCAACCTTCTAAAACTATCTCTATCTATTGGACTGGACAGAATATGTGCCCACTTCTTTAAAAAGCTATCCACTGCCATAGCAGAACCTCTAAGCATAATCTCTGAAAAATCCTTCAGGACCATCTCCTTGCCAAAACTATGGTCACAAGCCACGGTCATCCCCATCTTCAAAAAGGGAGACCCCAGCCCAGTTGAAAATTACAGACCAATCTCCTTATGCTGCATCACCTGTAAAGTCATGGAATCAATTATTAACCAATCCATTATACTCCACCTAGAGACCAACAACCTACCCTCTAATAAACAATTTGGTTTCAGAAAAAAACTATCTTGTAATCTGCAACTCTTACACTGCAGAAACATTAGGACTAGACAACTCGATCAGGGCAAAGCAATAGATGCAATCTACATAGACTTCTGTAAAGCCTTTGATTCAGTGGTACACAACAAACTACTCCTACAACTAAATTCTTATGGTGTCTCTGGACACCTGCATAACTGGATAGAAGCATTCCTGTCAAACAGACAACAAATGGTCAAAATTGGGAGCATGCTATCAAATTCTGTACCTGTCAACAGTGGTGTCCCCCAGGGCAGTGTTTTAGGAACAACTCTCTTCATACTCTACATAAATGATCTCTGTGATTATATTAAGAGCAACTGTGTTCTCTTCACTGATGATGTAAAGCTATTCAACACCACAGACAATACGGCTCCCCTTCAAAAAGACCTCGACTATGTATCAGAATGGTCAATCAAATGGCAACTTCAAATCTCAACAAATAAATGCTGTGTCTTACATATTGGCAAAAAAAAAATCAGAAAATAAAATACAGGCTGAATAGTCAAGACCTTGTTGATGATCAAAACTCTCAAGGATCTTGAAGTACTCATCTCTAATGATCTAAGTACTAGAGCCCACTGTAACTACATAGACAAAAGGCATTAAGAGTTGTTAACCTAATCCTATGTAGCTTTTTCTCTGGGAATATCACACTACTAACAAGAGCATACAAAACATTTGCTAGACTACAGCTCATCAATCTGGAACCCACATTACGTATCTGATATTAACACAGTTGAGAAAGTCCAGAAATATTTCACAAGAAGAGTTCTCCACTCCTCTACTTGTTGCAGAATACCTTATGCCAGGGGTCCCCAACCACCGGCCCCCGGACCAGTACCGGTCCGTGGATCATTTTGTACCAGGCTGCAAAGAATGAATAATCATGATTAAAATATATATAAAAATATGTTTTTGTTTCCAGGTGTCTTATTTTGGAAGACAACCACTTCCACCCTAACTTCCACACTAACTTCCACGCTTAACTTCACGGACCGCATTGCTAAAGCTAAGAAGCCCTTTATTATTGGGAAAGAATTGATTTTGCCGGTCCTTGAAAAAGTGTTTCTGCGTGAAACTGGTCCCTGGTACAAAAAAGGTTGGGGACCACTGCCTTATGCCACCAGACTTGAAATTCTAAACTTAGAAAACCTAGAACTACACCACTAAGTATAGCATATAAAATCATACTTTGCAATGTCCTATCTGTCAATGAATACTTTCACTTCAACCACAACAGTACAAGAGCAAACAATAGATACAAACTCAAGGTTAATCCCACCAAACTTGTTTGCAGGAAATACGTCTTCAGCAACAGAGAGGTCAATGTCTGGAATACTCTACCCAACTCTGTGGTTTCTTCCCCAAATCCCAAAAACTTTAACCTTAGACTATTGACCTCACCCCTTTCCTAAGAGGTCTGTAGGGGGCGTGCACAAGCACACCAATGTGCCTACCGTCCCTGTCCTATTGTTTCTTTTTATTTTTCTTATATGTATCTATTTCATGTATCCATAACTATGTTTATACTTATACTGTTATCTTATAATTGCTTGACAAAATAAATTAAATAAATAAATAAATAAATACCTCACCTTTTATGGGCCAGCATACTGGATGCCCAAACTAGAAGTGAGAGGCAGAATTCTATAGATAAATTTTGTTTATTGGGGATAGAATGAGTAAGGCAGCCCCATCCTATCTCAACTGGCTTAAAATCCATTCCAAATTGCCATGTTTTATATTGTGTTTAAGATAGTATACTGCAGCAATCAGAAAAAGGGCTGAGAAAATATCTACAGACCCCGTCACATAAACTGCTTCAACTCCTTCCCTCAGGACGCTGCTATAGGGCATTGCATGTCAAAACAAGTAGACACAAATTTTTTTCCTTCATGCCATCACTCTGCTGAACACCCAATTCCCACAGTACTGTCTTATGTCTAAGGATATTTACCTAGTTATTTAGTACGGCTGTACTACCTTCTCCTATTGGTATCTTATGATTATATTACTGTGTGGTTTGTATGTATACTGAGAATTTATGCACTGGAGACAAATTCCTTGTATGTCCAATCACACTTGACCAATTAAGAACTTCTATTCTATTCTATTCTATTCTATTCTATTCTATTCTATTCTATTCTATTCTATTCTATTCTATTCATTTTCTATTTTCTACTCTACTCTACTCGACTACTCGACTCTACCATACTCCACCCCACCCCACCCCACCCCACCCCACTCCACTCCACTCCACTCCACTCTGTGCAGTTTCAATAATTTATAAGTGTGCAAATCTATTGCTCTCATTTTTTTCAATGTGCAACCCCAGAATTGACAAGCAACCTGCCGGCTGCGGATTACTGAGACTAATAATTGCAATAGCTCTTGAAGGCAGAGATGCTGGCAAGCTATTGTATGCAGTTACAGAGTTGGATGTATTAGATCTATCTTATTTTCTTGATTACATGTGCACTGTGCAGTCAAAGATTTCTTTGTTATCATGTTAATTCAGTCATTTCCTCACCAGATGGATAGACAGGTGGGTTTTATTTGGTTTCTATTTTTCATGGTTTTATTTTGTATTTGTAAGTTGCTTTGAAATCTTGATAGAGGAGAACATTTAAGGATGGTTGAATCAATCTGTTTTCTCCTGGTTTCAGTTTTGCACTTCTAAATCACTTCTGAAATTTAAAACCTCAGAAAATGCTTTACATTTCAACACAATATTTTACTTTTGTTTCCTGTCAAAATATGAATTTTATATTAGTTGATCCAATAAATTAATCTGCAAGTATGAAATTGAATTTATAAGTAACATACACAATCAAAGAATATGGAACAGACCATTTAATAATTGAACTGAAAGATTGAATATTACAAGCATTTGTACTTTTAGTTCTGGTGAAATCTGTTCATTTCTATGAACAGAAATATTCATAGTGTCTGCATTATATATTTATAAATTCCTATCTTAATATATTTTAAAACTTTAAAATTTTATTATGACCTCAAACTATTTTTTTTCTTCCCTTGATGTACTGATTTGCCCCAGTATGTGTGAGTTGTATTCAGCTAAATAATAACATTAGATGCCTATATATCTGTATCTATGCTTATATTTATTTATGTATCCATTATGTATGTTACCAAAACTGCTGGATTGTTCATTTTGGCTATTAAATGAAAACTGAACAATTTGGAACATTTTGTTGATCTTTAGAAAAAAAGGCATATATGATAAGAGACTGATAGAAGTATACACAGGTATCTTATGATGGGAATAGATCACGGGTGGGATTCTACCAATTCGCTAGAACTGGTTGTTAACACTCTAAGCAGTTCGGAGAACCGATTGTTAGAAGAAATTACTGGCCTAATCCTGTAAGGAAGGCAGGAAGGAAACATTCTGGTGTTGCTTACAGAAAATGTCTCTTCGTTAACCCTTATTACATTCTTGGCAGGACAAGACTTCCTGTCTCAGGAACATCTCTGGAGTTTTTTCCCCCTCCTTTGCTGGTACTTTGCTTGTGTGGAGTGACCATTCAAAGTTACAGTGACGCTGAAAAAAGTGACTTATGACCATTTTCCACACTTATGACTGTTGTAGTATCCCCACAGTCATGAGAGGCCAGGTGAGGAGATGTGTGCCTCGATGTGAGTGATGTTGAGTTGGCCACGCCCAGCCAAAAATATTACCACCAAGCCATGTCCACCCAGTCACATAACCACCAAGCTATGCCCACCACCTAAGCCACGCCCACAGAACCAGTTGTTAAAAATTTGAATCCCACCCCTGGAATAGATAGGAATTAAGTTTTAATTTCTATTCCCTAGGTTTGTCAGCTGAGAATCATTAAATGAGTCTGGATGACCAAAGTATTAACTTCCATACATAATGAAAAAGCTGTAGAGTTTATGCTCGTACAAGATGTATTTTATGCTGGTACAAGATGTTCTGATGGCCATCAGCTTGGATGGCCACTTAATTTGGGGGAAATTGGGCCAATGGTGGTATTCAGCCAGTTTGCTCTGGATTGGGCGAACCGGTAGCAAGGATTTGGCATGGGTTGCCGATCTGGTAGTAAGTTCTGGCTGGCCACACTCCTGAACCGGTCGCTGTTTCACTTGCCCTGCCCGCCCAATGGTCTCTCACCCCGCCCTCCTGACACTGGCCCCTTAAGGTATTTCTTTGTTTCTTTTCCTTTCTGACCATCAGCTGTTCATATGATCAGCTGTGCCGGGATTCCCCTTGCTGAGGCCCAAGAAGGCAAAAAATGGGAGGAGAGACTCAGGGCCCCCCTCTGTATTTTGCTTTCCTGAGCCTCAGAAGAGCCTTCTGGGAGCAAAAATGCCCCCTGCCTGAGGCTCTTCTGAAGCCCAGAAGGCCCAAAAATGAGTGGGGAGGCAACTGCAAAAAAGCAAAAAAAAAAAAAAAGGGCCATGCTCACTCAGTCACATGGCCACACCCACCTAACCACACCCACCAAGCCATGGCCACAGAACCAGTAGTAAAACATTTTGAATCCCACCACTGGATAGGGCATATTGAAAAAGGAGAATGCTATTAATGACTGCTAGCTATAAAATATAAACTTTAATACAAAAGTATTTCATTTTAAAATGAAATACTTTTAAAAAATGACGGCGAGTCCTGATTGAAAATATGCATTTTCAATGCTTCTGGAAGCATACCAGTTGCTGAAAACATAAGTAGCAAGATGTCTGTGGAGATTCTCAGTCATCCAGGTCATGGTTATCCCAAAGATGCTTTTTCAAGATTTTCTTGTTTTTTTCTTTTGAAGACATTTCACTTCTCACCCAAGAAACTCCTTCAGCTCTGACTGGATGGTGAACTCAACAAAGCTCTAAAAGAATGCAGATGACCATCTGTCTGCAAGGAATATAAATCCTTCCATTCTCTACCATCTAGTCAGAGCTGAAGAAGCTTCTTGGATAACAAGCAAAATGTCCAGAAAGTCCAGTTGCCTCTTGAAAAAGCACTTTTGGGATAATTAGCAAGAATGGTACTCAGATTCTGCTTGCAATAATATTTGGCTATTAATGAAACAAGGTACATGGGAATACAGCATGTATAATATGTATATTCCCACAGGGACCAACATCGGTGGCTTTCAATTAAGGTTTCCTTGTCCAATTGTGTCTGTATATCTGACTCTAGAGAAGGGTGCTCATCTCCATTCCTTGGCTGAGGGACCCAGTGTTGTTGAAAGACACTTCTATGGCCGAGTGATCGGCATGACTATATGCCAAGGTGCATGGAACACCTTCCTACTGAAGTAGTATCTATTAATTTACTTGCATGTTTGTGAACTGCTAGATGGGCAGGAACTGGGTGAGGAATGGGAGCTCACCCCATCAAGAGCTGTGGTAGTGCAGTGGTTAGAATGCAGTATGGCAGGCTACTTCTCTGACTGCTGGCTGACTGCAATTTGGCAGTTCAAATCTCACCAGGCTCAAGGCTGACTCATCCTTCCATCCTTCCAAGACCAGTAAAATGAGGGCCCAGATTGTTGGGGGCAATAAGCTGACTCTGTAAACCACTGAGACAAGGCTGTAAAGCACTGTAAAGCAGTATATAAATCTAAGTGCTATTGCTATGCTATCATGTGATGCTCAGGTCTTGAACCCATGTTGAGGTTATTTTCTGAGCCTGGTATGGTCTGGGCCCATAACCAGTGTTGAGGTAATTCCCCATTAGGAGAATGAGCGCATACAGGGAGACATATTTGAGAGAAGTGTTTGAATAATACATACACAGCACACAGATACACTGTACAGTAAATGTAGGTTTTTACTTCCAGAAATGGTTTAAGTAAAGTCCAAACGAGCAATCCAAAGTCATTCACAGGTTAAATCAGTCAGTTTTCCATCCAGTGATCATCCAGTAACAAAGTCCAGTATCAAAAACAGTTTAGTAACAGACTTACATCAAATCCAAGAATATCAGTCAGTTAGGAAAAATGGAGGAACAGCAATACTCTCCAACAGAAGGAAACAGAGACTCTCTGAGACTAAGACAACCCAGGTTTCTGGCTCCATCTTATGGCCGTTTGAGAAACCACACCCAACTACAGTTTTGCTTTTTCTTAAAGATACAGTATTAAAATGTCTATCCTGGTTTATATATTTCCAACTCAAATAGCTGTTAGGCGACTTACATTCCTAACAACCCAGGCTGACAACTCAGTGTATTTAACTTCTGAGCCTTGGGACAGTAGTGGGATGCTATTACCATAATGAACTGCATGGCCACTGTATGAACAAACTATGGAACTAGAGATGCCTTGGATTTGACATAGTGCAACTCATGCTGTTGTGTTCTTGCTAAGTCTGTTCCAGGACCGAGTATAGATATAGAAATAGCAATAGCACTTAAGACTAATATTTCACAGTGCTTTACAACCCTCTCTATGTAGTTTCGAGAGTTAGTACATTGCCCCCAACAATCTGGGTCTTCATTTTACCGACCTCGGAAGGATGGAAACTGAGTCAACCTTGAGCTGGTCAGGATCGAACTGCTGGCAGCTGGCAGTCAGGCGAAGTAGCCTTCACTATTGCATTATAACCACTGTGACACCCTATCAGTTTATGGTCTATTATTACAAGATGACAACAGAGCTGAAGATGTCAACTAGGTTTTAAATCCCATTAGGACTGAATCAATGTATGTATCGATTGTGTACATAAATCTTGGTTTAATGTTAAGAGTTTCTGTTTTTCTCTCCTACTTTCCTGGAGAAGATATTGATAGGTAAGGATTCTTCTCAGGCCACAATGTAATTGATACCAATTACACAAACAGTTAAAATGTATAATCGTAGCTAAGAAATATGAAGAGCCATTCTGCAACTTTTTGGCCAATAATAGAATAGAAAAATAGAAATGGGAAAATAGAATATTAATATAATATTAAAAGAATAAAATGGGAAAGTGAAATTCTTTCTTAGCCCATGACATTATTATTTAAAGCACATCTTGATCAGTGTCCTGATATGCATGTTAAAATAATCCCGTTTGGTCAAGTATGTTGCAGTTCAAGAGTTGAAAAGCAGATGAGAAAAGAAAATATGTCTTTTCTTCTTAACCTCACACACCTATGACAGCAATGGGTACTGAATAGGACAGAAAGATTCTGACTCATTTTCCGCTACTCTCACTCAGTCTTATAAAAGATTATAAATTCCATTAGATGAGAATATATATATATATATAGCTCAGAGTTGAACTGTGGAGTCCTTGATGCTCTCTGAGCTTGATTGCTTGCTTGCAGATTTTTCATTACCCAACTAGGTAACACCATCAGTGGTAATAAGTGTGGGGCTTGCTCCGTTTATGTACAGTAGCTTCTCCTAACAGTGTTGGTGAAGTATGGTTTTCTACTTGATAGTTAGGCATTAAAATTTCCTTTGGAACTATCTAATTAAGGAACTACCTAATTCGGGATCTTTAGTTATGGAGTCATTGATGCTGTCTGAACTTGGTGATTTCTTTGTAGACATTTCATTACCCAACAATATTGAGAGTTTTGCAGTGATAATTCAGCACCAGAAAAATAAACACAGATGGCTGATGCTTCATGTAACATCTTTATAAACATAAGTAGATTATAAACATAAGTAGATCTACAAACCAGTTGTAGATTTCTCCAACATGGAGCAAACTCAGACAGAAACATGTTGCAAGTTCAAAGCAGAGCTCCAGTCTTCAGCAAGAAGCAAGTTAGTTTCATCTTCAACAGACAGACTCAGAGCTCAACATAGCTGCAGAGTTGCAGAGCTTAACATACCAAGCCTAAGCTACATACCCCAAGCCTAAGCTACTTTTAGTTTCAATTTCCAGCTATAGACTGGAAAGTTTCCAGCCTGTGTTTCAATTTCAAGCCATAGGCTACGTCTAGTTTCAGTTTCCAAACTATTCCCATTGGCTGATTTAGTTACTGTGCATATTCATTGGCTGAACTTGCTAACAAGCTCTATTCCAGTTCATGAATACACTGACAAACTAGGTAGTGCCATCAGTGCTAATAAGTATGGATTTTGCTTCTCCTACCAGTGTTGGTGAAGATATGGTTTTCTCCGTGAGAGCTAGCAATTGGAATTTAATTAGGAACTACCTAATTGAGAAACTATCTTAATAGCTACCAAGAAATACCCAGAACATAGAAAAGAACACCCCTACCAATACTGGCAGGGCAAACTATTGGCATACAACTGGCTTGGAGGCAAGAAAATAAATATCCATTTTTATGACTTATAGGAAGGGTTGTTTTGCAACTCAAAGTACTATTCACTACAAACTTCATTACATTTCAAAGCACCCTTATTGTGTGTTCCTCCTTTCCTATTAACTTTAATGCATTTTTCCCCATTACCTTTTACTGTATTTTTCTGGGTTGTAGATTCAGCCCTTCCCTTTACTTGCTGATTTCATTTGAATAACAAGCAAGCAAACACTCATATTTTGGCCTCGCCATAATGCTGCTTTTGTATGATTTTCAGAGAGGAATGATTAACATCTGAGCCTGATGGTTTCCATTGAAAAGAAAGGAGGGGGAAAAGCCCACTTACTCAAAAGACATTAGAATCCATTCAGTGTGATTCCAACTGTCCTTGAAGGTGCCGCTTAAAAAGCACAGAAATAAATTTGACACCTCTCGGACTCCAAGTTTGGACATGCTGCATTAAACTGTTCAAAATTAATTTAATCTGAGCATAGAGAATAATAGTCTCTCAGTTCAAGGTTTCTGATAGCAGCAATTTGCACTCAAAAGTGTTTCCAAAGGAAAAGAATAAATGAAGGACAAGTCTCCAAAACCAGAATGAGCAAACATGTTCAATTCAAACCAAAAGAACTTCTTGATTTTCCCGCGAAAAGATCAGCCTTAAAAATATCTTGTGGGGGTTGGTGAATTGTCTGAGAACGTTGGAATGGAGAGATTTTTCTCTTCCAGTCATTCCTGGGGTTAATAAAAAATGGAGTACAGGCAGTCCTTGACTTACAGCAGTTCATTTAGTGACTGTTCAAAGTTAAAATGACTGTGAAAAAGTGACTTATGACCGTTTTTCACAGTTATAGCCTTTGCAGCATCCCCATGACCACATGATCCAAATTGAGATGCTTGGTAACTGGTTCATACTTATGACCATTGCTGTGTCCATAGTCATGCAATCCCCTTTTGTGACCTTCCGACAGTCAATGGGGAAGCCAGATTCACTTAACAATCAGGTTACCAAGTTATCGCCTGCAACAATTCACTTCACAACTGTGGCAAGAAAGGCTGTAAAACAGGGTAAAACCCACTTAACAAATGTCTCACTTAACAGCAAGAATTTTGGGCTCCATTATGGCCATAAATCAAGGACTACAGTATCTGTACCAAGCTACACCTGGAGCTCTTTCAACATTTCGCCTATGCATCTGAATGTGGCTTGTAAACACATTGAGCTCAATTTACTCAGAAAGTTTTCTGCAGTTAGATAATCTTGCTTTCAGGTTTTACCAGGGTTAGGATGCTGCTGGTATAACTACTGGTTGGGTGATCACACGTTTCACTGTACACATGTGACCACCAATGCAAAAATCCTTACCTGCTATATTACTTTGGGGGATAAACACAGGTGAGGAGCGGCAATCCGCTGTTCCACGCTGATCTGCTGGGATGATTCTCATTGGAGCAAACCAGTACGATCCCAGATGATTTCCAGAGCAAGGAGTTCACCCCGAACTGGACCGAACCAGCAGAATCCCACCCCTGGGTTTTGCACATTTTGGAAATTCTCTAGGTATATTTTTAAGCATACATGGTGGCAAAACCATGTCAGAATGTTTGATTTTGAGTAGTCACTATAGAAATGCATCGTGAAAAGAACTTGAGGTTATTAGATATTTCCAGCATTGTTCATTTAAAAGCAATACTTAAGATCAATCAGAATACTTTGTGATAAAATTATAGGACTTTTACTTTTGGAGAAAATAAAAAAATAAGACAAGGACTTTGGTTCAACACAGCAGAAATGTGCAGCTCTTATGGGAAAGACAGCTCTTGGCCTCTGAATACATTTATATTTATTTTATATGCCGCTCCAAATCTAGGGGAATTCTGAGAAGGTTATGGTGTTCTTTCCTAACAGCAAAAGGCCAAAATAGAAGAACTGTGTAAATGAAATAAATCCATAGCATGAAATGATAACAACATTGCTGTCATGCCCCTGGTGGAGATGACTCTGAGGAAGAGGAGGAACAACTGACAGGGAGTGGAAGTGTGGCTCCGGAGGTTGTGGAAGAAGGGCAGAGGCCAGCTGAGCAGTCAGAGGAGGACCCATGCCCATCCCCTCTCCATTCTGGGGCATGCAGGGAGGAGAGGATAAGGGAGAGACATGGTCTACTTGGGAGGAGAGGTTCTTGATCCTCTTTATGGGCTGCAGCTGTGACAACTGAATAAGAGGACGGACATGCATACAGGTGAGTGCTGGAAACAAAGCCTGGAAATATCTCTAGTTCATGGTTCCTCTCTGAGCTTGGTGTCCTTCCCAGTTTGTGTTCTGTTACTTGTGGATGTCCTCCAGCTCTTATCTTGCCTGGTTTGTGTTGTTTTTTTTTACTCTTTATAATTTAAATGGCATTTCCTCCTTCTGGTAACTGCTCGTATGGGAGTTTTTTATCTCCAGTCAAGGATAGTTGAAGCTTGGAAGCAAAGTGAATGAATAAAAGGGGCTTCACCTGTTTTTTGTGACTGCGTTTATTTTGTATCCTACCCTGGGTCATCACAACTGCAGAGATACATTAGGAACAGAAATATTTAAGTAGCGTGCAGATTCTCCTTCATGAAGGGCGGTGCTAGTACAAGGAACTTAGGATAAACATTTCAATACAATTTCTCTCATTACTCTATAGCTTGCTTTTTTCCCTGTAATCTACAATTCACAGCTTTTGGAAATCTCTAAAGGAAGAATATCCAAGGCTTCAGTTAAGCATTTCTTAAGAGTAATAAATGATATTAGCCTCCTCCACCTTTTTCTTCTGTTTTGCAAAATATTCTACTGTTTGGATATATTCTGAGATATGGCAAATCTGTGACACCGAGAAAAGCTTCATCATCTCTGTAATGAAGTTTCAATTCCAATCTCATACTTGCTTTGGGAAATTTGCAAGATGGAAATGCAAAAATATCTTTTAAGTTCTCAAACTGCGCATAATTTCTTCTGAATTGCCTGCCACTTGCTGTTTGTCCTAAAATAATTCAAAGAAGATGTGCTGTGTTGAGAACCGAAGGAAAAAGTGACTTGGGAAAGAATGAAAAAGTTACAAAAAAGTGGGGGGGGGGAGGGAAATTATGCTAAAAGCTCAGTCAGGCAATCTTCAAAATATTTTCTACTTAGCTTTCCAAAAAAGAATCAATGATATCCAGATGTGTGAAGAAGATAAAAAAGATTTAATCAAAATATTTAATTATTCCATTGTTTCATTGAGTTCCATTTATTAATTCTCTCATTCCCACCCCCCACTATTCATTGGTATGACTTGCAGAACAGGAAAATATAACTAGCAGTTCTGGAAATACAAGGTGTCAGCATTCCAGAAAACCTCCACTTCAACAAATAACTCCAAGACAAACATCTTCTCAAAAGTTTTGTTTATTTGGATAGTAACCTG
The DNA here is from genome assembly GCA_015471245.1 of Laticauda colubrina. NCBI lineage: Eukaryota > Metazoa > Chordata > Lepidosauria > Squamata > Elapidae > Laticauda > Laticauda colubrina. The sequence continues at coordinate 15,662,964 of BLBF01000058.1, forward strand.
GCATATCTGGGAAATCCCAAATCTGAAAGTTCCCGGTTTCCTTGCAATAAGTAAAAAATTACAAATCCACCCCCCTGCCCCCATCATTGCATCACATGCCCCAATCATCATCCATCCCAATTTGAGACATCCCTTCACCCAGGTGCAGAAATAACATGACCTTGACTTAGAAGAAGAATGCTATTATGTTTCACCACATATGCTCCAAGAAATTCCCCCCTCCCATTTTCCCAGGTTCAAGAAAACATACAAAGAATGGTTGCAGGAACTGGGTTTGGCTAGGCTAGTGAAGAGAAGGACCAGGGGAGATATGATAGCAGTCTTCCAATATTTGAGGGGATGCCACAGAGAGGGGGGTGGGTGTCAAGCTATTTTCCAAAGGACCTGAAGGCCAGACAAGGAATAATGGATGAAAACTCAACAAGGAGAGATTCAACCTGGAAATAAGAGAGATAGGGGAATAAAAGAAATTTTCTGACAGTGAGAACAGTCAACCCTAGGAACAGAAGTTGCCTTTGGAAGTTGTAGGAGCTTCATCACTGGAAGCTTTCAAAAAGAGACTGGACTGCCATCTGTCAAAAATGGTGTAGGGTCTCCTGCTTGGGCAGGGGGTGGACTAGATGACCTACAAGGTCCCTTCCAACTCTCTTAATCTGTAATCAGTATCCCAGGTAGGTCTCTTGGAACTCTGAATGGTCACTAAGCAGCCAGTCATAAGTCAAGGACTATCTGTATCTAGGATTTCTAGCACAGAGTTGTGGCTCCCATCTTCATTTTTCTTACCCTTCAGGTAAATGGTTGACTTTTTTCCTCTGACATCCCCTTTTAAATGCAGAGCGCCTATTATTTAGTTATTTAGCATACAGCATCTGCAAAGGACATGCAATCACTGATATATCGATTGAGTTTTAATAAAGAGTCAGCAAATTTTATATGCAAACACACATGATATGTGGAAAACACAATATAGGAGATAAAATATTAAATTAAGATAAAACCATAATAAAACCACCAGAATATGGAGCCATAGAGCACCTGTGAGAGTCATATAAAATTATCTAACTGGCAACCTTAGAGTCGATTTTCATACTTGCTGCAACAGAATCACATTTTTTTCTGTAAAGAAAAATATATTGTTCAAGGACAAATTGCATCCTCATAAGCTTCAGTGGTCACATTTGGGCCTGTATAATGTGTTAATATTGAATGCTGAAATCCTGCATAGAGTTGGGTTATTTAAATTGTGAGATCTTTTAGCGGTCCTGCCAAATGCAGGTTAGTAGCCCAAGGCACAAAGCAAATAAACGGCTAGTGTCTCATGTTTAAACTATTGCAACATATAAATTCCAACTCTGTTCTGAAAAATCAGAAGTGACTTTCATTTTTAGAGGCATTGGTCTGCTGTAGCCTTTTTTAAAAAAGTATTTATTATTCAGAGAAGTCAATAATAGCTTGTCCCCCTTCTAAGCATGACACCTTAATTTTCTCATACTGTAAAATTTGATAGCTCTTGTATATTCAGAACCTAAAAAGCTGTAACACTATTGTCAGGGATTAAATGGTTTCAAAAGAGTGTAGTCTAAATAACATATCTTGGCTTCAAAAGTTAAATGGAGGTAATTAATTTATAAAAGTGACCTATGATTATAACAAGGAACTTCTCATACCTTCCAACTACCATTTGTCATTCCATGCAAGTTACAGGCAGCTATTTCAAACTATTAAGAGAGTTCACTGAATAGAGGAGTACTTAAGACATTAATAATATAGGTTGCCACTGAGGATTAATTCTCTGAGTGGGGGGGAAAATCTTCTATTTCTCAGAGTAGTAGGGTTTTTTTTTTGGGGGGGGGGGGGATTGTCCCAGAAGAGGGAGCAGATTCTTTTAAAAAAAGTACAGATCAATGCTGAATACAGTACAACTTCTAGCTGAGTTTGAGAGTTGATCCCAGAGTTCCCAGCCAATGGCTGCCCTAAACACATGATTTTGATACCTGTACTTCACAGAATTGAAAGACATCAAATTATGGAAGCTACTATAGATTTACTATGCTCATTTTGCTGAGGATTCCATGTCCACCCTTTGATAGCCTCTCTATCCCTTGCTCTATTATAGATGCTATTTATTATCCATATGCAAATAAAAATGCAGTGATTTTTTTTTTCAGGAATAAGGTGCAGAATTCTTGCTTGTTGATAAGGTATACAAAAATCTTCTTTTACATTACACAACTGCTTCCTCATTGATCTTGGCTTTCTTTTCCTAAAGGAAGAATTGGATGTGTGAACTGCTCCCTCTGAAGAAGAAAAAGATAGCTGGAGAAGAAGCCAACATTCATTCATTCATTCATTTTATATAGTGGATAGTGAAAAATTATATAGTCCAAGATGACAACAACAATTGTGGCAATGTTGACCATTTTATAACAACAAAACATGCTCAAAAGCATTGCCCAAAGAAATTTGAAAATAGAGTGAAATGAGAAATCAGTTTGTTAGAGGAGGCAAAGAGGAGCAAAATTAAGGAGAGATCGCATTTGAGATTCTTTCACTACAAAGCCCAGAGTTCTTCAGTCTGAATTGGCAACTAAGAAGTATTAGGAACAAAGCTTTGCTCTTACAAAGCAGAGGTTTCTCTTTAGTTGAAAAAAGTTGGTTGATCACATAATCTCTCTTTTGACACTTTCTCTTGGTATATGACACATTAAAATGTTTAATGTTCATTGCATTCCAATGAACTGGAATTCAAGGCTTAGGAGCACTGCTTCTTTGATTACAGATTAACAGAGTTGGAAGAGACCATGGAGGGCATCTAATCCAGAGATCGCCAACCTTTTGGACCTCAGGGACCACCAAACTCATAATTTTAAATCCCAGGGACCACTAACTACATGACCTAATTTGTGGGTGTGGCTTGGGGATCATGTGCCTGGCTGGGCATGGCTTGTATGTAAATATTATAAATATTTATATAAATATTGAATTTTTTTTTTAAATTAAAGAGCAACTTTTACCCAAAATCAGGCAAAGCAGGCCGGCAGGTTGAGTTGCTCACAGAATCATTCAGTGATCTTTCTATCTGCCATCGACTAGCTCAGTCTGTCACATAAAATTTGCTTGCTGTGAGTTTTCACTGAATAACAGAACCTTCAATCCTAAGGGAGGTTCGGCTGTGCTTAAAAGCAAAGCCGAAGATCTAAAGAGTAGCTAGAAAGCAAGAAATCCAACCATTTCCTACTTCCTAGCTAATCTAAATCTCCTGGCACAGTAGAACAGCTGATGGTTGGGGGAAAAAAAGGAAAAAATAGCAATTTAGCAGGCAAGTTTTTCGGGGAAGGAGTGAATGGGTGGGAAGAGTTCCCCCTGGCCACGTGGGTAGCACAGCCTTGTGTTTCTGCACAACCTGGATTAATTTCTTTGGGGGGTGCTCTGTGGGTGACATTTCTCTGCAGCCCACCAAAATTTCCTCACAGACCACCAGTGGGCCACGGCCCACTGATTGGAGACTGCTGATCTAGTCCAACCCCTTGCCCAAGCAGGAGACCCTGTGTACACAATTTCTGACAAATGGCAGTCCAATCTCTTCTTGAAAATCTCAAGTGATGTAGTAGACACATGTAGATGTAGAAAGTCTCAAGTGGTTTAAGTACAGGAGCTTATCATGAGACAACTGAGAACTTTCATTTCTATAATTTTGGTACAGAAGTTCTAGGTTTCTATGTTGATTCATCTCAGTATAAAAAAAAATCTGAAGTCTGTAATTTGTACAAATCTTAACAGGATGCAAGCAGTTTTTAATGGAGTTATTTACTTTAGATGGTAACAAACAAAACAAACAAAAATGTTTTCCAGATATAAAACTATTCAGGGCCACCATCTCAATAAGATGCTACTTAATTGTCATCAAACATGATAGGAAGCCAATTCTCCTTCCCCATGATTCCAGCATATAACCAATGATAGTACAGTACAAGGACTTAGAATATAGACTTATTTTCCAAGATAGACCTCAAATAATCTCCAGAAGTGACACACTTCAAGAAGCTGTCAAGTTAGTAGCCATCCTCAATTTTGCAACAATGATCTTCAAATTGTACTTTCTTGGGCTGTTTCCTTTCAGACTTGAATTGCTCATCCTTCAGTTACAAAACGTGACCCCAAATTATATAATGACAGTATATAGAGCACATTTTCACTTCACACACTATCCTTACACCACAAATTGGAGACTGTACAAAAAAAATCCTCCAGCGCTTTTCCCCTTAAGCAGTTATTACTTGAACGTGTTGAAGCAAAAGAAAATATTGTTAAGGTACTTTTAGGTAAGGAATATAAAGTTTTGATAGCCAAAGGGTATGTTTGTATTGTGTGTGTGTGTGTCTGTGTCTATGTCTGTGCCATTTCCTTTCGTGCATGTTCATCTTTCCAGATATCTGCAATTATTTTGGCTTTGATTAAGGAAGATCTTTCACTTCTCATCCAAGAAGCTTCTTCAGCTCTGACTGGATGGTGGGGAATAGAAGAGTTATATTCATTGCAGACAGCTAATCATTTGCACTGACATTGGATTCGATGTCCAAATTAAACAGCCTTCTCGACACAGAGGGAGAGGGATATGACATCATCTTTCTCCAGTCTACAATACAGTCCTTTCAACAGTTCCAAGAAGACTCCACACCCATTTGCACCACTCAGGTGACCCTGATGACCAGCAGTGGGATTCAATTTTTTTACTACCAGTTCTGTGGTCATGGCCAGGTGGGTGTGACCATGTGACTAGGTAGGTGTGGCTATGTGGTTATGTGATTGTTTTTTTTTTCAAAAGTCTTCTTTCTTTGTCTTTTTTGCAGCACCCCCCGCGCCCCAATTTTGGCCTAGTGGACCTCAGGGAAGCCTCCTGGGTGTTGAAAAAAGAAACATTATGAAGCCTTTTGAGCTAAGTGCAACAGCCAGGAGGGGGATCATCTTTGCTGCATGATTTAGATTAGCCAGAAAGCAAGAAATCTGTTTTCTAGCTAATCTAAATGGTGTGGCACAGCTGATCGTTGCCCAACGGATCGTCGGAAATAGTGGTTCAGCCAAACTTATAGCGTTTTTTTACTACTGGTTTGGCTGAACCAGGCCAAACCGGCAGCATTTCACCTCTACTGAAACACAGATAGTGACCTCAACTCTAAAAGAATGCAAATGACCAGCTGTCTGCAAGGAATATAAATCATTCCATTCTCCAACTGAAGAAACTTCTTGGATGAGAAGCAAAACATCTTCAAAGAAAAACAAGAAAGTCCAGTTGCCTCTTGAAAAAGCATCTTAGACATCAGTTTAAAAAAGTCCACCAAAGAAATCCTCAAGCACCTTAAGATTAAGACAGGGGAAAAAAACATCTTTCAGAAGGAAAGAAAACTTTTGAAAAATTGTAAGGTTAATTTCAGGAAGCATTAATTTTCAACAGCACTTGTTTTGAAATCTCTTCTTACCTATTTTATTTTAAAGTTAAACAGATCTGAACATTATACCTTTTCTTCTTAAAGGAAACTTTCTTTCAGCTTCCTTATTTTTTTTTTGGGGGGGGGGGGGGTTTAAACTTTTTATTTTTCCTTTCAGCATTTCCAGAACTATCACTGTATATAGCTTTTCTGAGAGGTGCTGAAAGATTAGCAAAGTATGCCAAGAGTTTTTGCAGTATGCATATATATAATATATGTGCTGTTCAGCTTCCTTCAGGTATTATCCCATGTCATTGTAGTGCTTTTAAAGTTGTAACAACGTTTCAGCAGAATTTCATCTGCCATCATCAGGCTTCTGTATTGAGTTTGTAGGTGGGTCAGGCTCTCACAGCCGTTGGTTTTAAATTTGAGGCTAGCCTATTATTGTGGCAGGATGTATTTTTTCTACATCCTGATTGGTTGGGAGTCTTGGTCTGCGTTTATTGGACTTGGAGTTTGTTTGATTGGTGTTTCTGGTTTCTTCTGTCTGTTTCGTGGCTTTGATTGGCTGGCAACACTCTGCTCCTGCACTGGAGGCTTTCAGTGCAGCTTGGCTTTGTGTGAAAGGACGGCTATTATCTATTAGGAAGCCAGGTTTCATCTGGGTGCCTGGTGGGGGTGTGTTTGAGCTGGAGGCATCAGAGGGAGTCTGTTTGTGCCCAGGTGTTTGTTTTGTGGCGTGGAGATCTTTCTATTTGAGAGTGCAGGCTTCCAAATGATTGACAGATTGGTGGAATCATCTCTTCTATTCATGCTTTCAGGTCTTTTTTCAATCTCTATGGCTTCTCTGATGATTCTGTGGCTGGGGTTTTCTATAGTGGCCAGGGTTTTAGTGCCATTGAAGTTGATGTTGTGACCTGTGGTTTTCATGTGTTGGACTAGTGAGGAGGTGTGTTCCAGCTTTTTTACTGCATTTTTGTGTTCATCTAGGTGGGTACTTATTCTTCTATTGGTCTGTCCAATGTATGTGGCCGGGCATGATGTACAGGGAACTTCGTATATGCCTTGGTTTTCCAGGTCAATTTTATCTTTGGGGTTTTTAAGGATGGCTGCTATTTTTTTGTCTGTTTTGAAGGCAGTCTTGATGTGATGCCTGTGTAGTATCTTACTGATTTTATCTGTAGTACCTCTTATGTAGGGCAAGACAGCTGTTCCATAGGTCTGTTGATCTTCTAGGTCTCTGTTATGTCTTGGTGTGTTTTTGTGGATCAAGTTGGTGATTTTGTTTTTGTGGAAGCCATTGGCTGTCAATACTTCAGTCAGGGTGCATAGTTCAGTCTTTATATGTGTCTT
>BLBF01000058.1:15682147-15699881 GCA_015471245.1 Laticauda colubrina
TATCTATCTATCTATCTATCTATCTATCTATCTATCTATCTATCTATTTGTCATCTATCTATCTTATCTATATGTGAGCTGTATGAACCGTGATGGTGCAGTGGTTAGAACACAGTACTGCAGGCTACTTCTGCTGCCTGTTGCTGGCAGTTGGGCAGTTCAAATCTCACTGGCTCAAGGTTGATCAGCCTTCCATCCTTCTGAGGTCAGTAAAACGAGGACCCAGATTGTTTGGGGGCAAGATGCTGATTCTATAAACCATTTAGAGAGGGCTGTAAAGTACTGTGAAGCAGTATGTAAGTCTAGATGCTATTGCTATTGCTATTGCTATCTATCTATCTATCTATCTATCTATCTATCTATCTATCTATCTATCTATCTATCTATCTATCTATCATCTATCATCTATCATCTATCTATCCATCTATCCATCTATCCATCTATCCATCTATCATCTATCTATCACCTACATCTCACTTTGGGATAAGGTTAGAAACTGAAAAGGAGGCCAACCAGTTTTATAAACCAATGGATAATTTTGGTATGCAAGTAAGCTTATATTTTTAATGCCAACTAAACTTTCTGTTTGTGTGCTGTTTCTTAAAAATACACAAACTTACACACAGAGACTGAGCTTCCATGATAATACCAAAATTGGCTGGTACTGATTTATGAATGAATAGATGCAAAACTGACCCAAATTATATGTAAATCAACGCATCCACCTCTACGAATCACCTTTAAATGTTAAAATCCTCATAATGCCAATATATCATAAAGGAAACCATTCACAGCTCATTTTTGCTTCTACCAGATGTTATGATATAGATTTTTAGAGATAACTTGCATTTTTAACCAAACATTTTTTGGTGACACAACTAGCAATTAAAGTATTTCGCAGCTTGGGAGGAATTTTAATTCTTAGCAGATGGCTGGATAGTGCATTGAGGCCTTCCTTATCAAACAACATCAAAAATTTTGGAGACAGTAACTATGTCTTTCACAGCAATTAAAGTCAACAAATATTTATTATGGAAATTAAGCAGCTGGGTTATATTTTACTATTAAAACCACTAGGATATTATTTATCTTTGGGCTTCTTACTTACAAGTAGATTGTGTTGTATTTCTTTATCTTTTGAAAGCAACATTTTACTATCAATTCGATAAAAGAATGAAATCAATTATAACATTCTTATATGACCTTTTTTCTTTTCATAGGCATCCTATCTATACAGCATCTTGATAAGAACTTGGAATGTGGATGGGTTGCTCCTAATAATTGTCCTTGTGTTGGTGTCCAATATAATTGTGCCTTCATTTACGAATATGGAATTTGATGGGGGGGGGGGAGGAGTCAGAATGTGCTCCAGCTCATTATTATATTACCCTCCTTCAACGTGATGCCTTCCAGAATCCAGATGTTTAAGACAGAGGTTCAGAAGGCCAAGGATATAGCTGCAGTCCATCACATTTGGAGGCTAACCGTTGGAGAAAAGCTAATTTGTATAGTAATTTGCAGATTTTCAGACAGAGACTATTTTTAATAGCCTCTACAGATATCAAGGATTGATTTTGGGATTTTCTTTTTGTTCTCCACCACTGATTTATAGCTGTGTCTCCAACAAGAAGACCCTAGTTGGGTTGGGATCATCTAGTTTGCCATTTTCATTATAATAGAGGTTTGTAGCAGGCCTTCTTTGAAGAGGCATGTAGGTAGGTAGGCTTAATAGGTAGGTAGGAAGGAAGGAAGGGAGGGAAGAAAATCTATAATAGGTTGAATGAAATGAGTAATTTATAACCACTGTGTTGCAGAAATCCAGTTACCATGTTGTCCAATGAAGGACATCAAGTGAACCCATAATATAATTTGTTTGTTCAAGTAGCATTGTGTAAAATAAAAGCTATAGATTTACTTCTGGCAAACAAGATAGGAGTATTTCAGTGTTTGAGACATGGATTCTTTAGTTCTTCCCAGAAGTCTTTGAGAGGGAAGTTAGAATCATCGAATATGGAAATTCACTGGTCTATCTCAGTGGTTCTCAACCTTTTCTTCACCACCGACCATGGACCCCCTATAAATACCTTTTGTATCCACAAAGACTTAACTCAAGATTTAAATCATAACATTTCTTCAAGCCTTCATGGACCTCCTGTGAACACATTGTAGCTCCCCAGGGTTCTTCAGATAACAGACTGAGAACCATTGGTCTATCTTAACTGCCTGTCTTCTGAATTTATTCTCTTATAGAAACTTAGCAATAGGTAACTTTTTAAAATAAAGTCTTGTTTTTTTTAATACACTAAAGTTTATTCATGAAACATACCTGTGTGTGTGTGGGTGAAAAAGAGAGAGAGAATGAAATATTGCAAAAGAAACCCTCACCCTTAATCACATCTTAACAAAAAAATAAACAGGAATGAGTGGGTAGAACACTGAAGCTATTGAAACCATGAAAGCATGTTCCCATTGGGATCAATCTAAAGATCAAGAAAACCTTCCCTCCCTCCCCCTTTAAAAAAAAAGTCACATTTGTGGTTTCTGTTCTGTATGTAAAGTGGATGACTCCAAATCTACCATTCTGATTGGCTAAGGAAAAGACAAGTGGATTGGTTCACTAGGAACCAATCCAAAGAGATACCAAAAAGGCGGCAAATCTAAATAGCTGCCGTTGGCTGCAAGCAGGCAAGCCAGCCTGTATAAAAGGGCTGGCTCCGGCTTCAGCCGGCGTTCCGTTACTATATGTTAACAATAAAAGTGTTTGTTGTTGGAACCCGGTCTACCTCGTGTGTTTTCCAAACAAAACACTGGCGACGAAGGTGGGATCGTCCTGAACGGAACAAAACCTGCACGTGGTGATAAAAGCCCAGACTGCAACTAAGATGTCTGGAAACAACGCACCGCCCGCACCCTTCAATCCCAACGAAGAGGATTGGGATTCCTATGCTGATCGCTTCCAAATGTACTTGGAGAGCAACGAAATGGAAGGCATTTCCGAACAACGAAAGAGAGCCGTGTTCCTGACACACTGCGGAACAACCGTCTTTAAAATGGCTAAAGCCCTCGCCAAGCCTCGGGACGTTAAACAATTAACGTGGACAGAATTACAGAGACTCCTGAAAGCACACTACGCCCCGATGGTGTCTAATCTAATAAAGCGACATGAATTCTACCGAAGAGACCAGAGAGAGGGAGAAACCGTTGCCGATTTCGTCGCTGCACTCAGACAAATTGGGGGTGAGTGTGAATTCTCAAACATAGACGAGGCAATGAGAGATCGCGTGGTGTTGGGCCTGAGAGACTCAACCGCACAGAGCAAAATGCTCAACAAGCCCAACATCACCGTTACCGAAGCCATTGCGGAAGCCACCGCCGCGGAAGCTACGAAAAAATCCGCAGTAACATTCAAGAAAATGAACACGCACGGCAATGAAACATCAACCAAAGAGAAAAAACATCCTGCCACAACGACCCATTATGAAGAGTCGGGCGAAACAAACGAATCAAGCGAGGAGGACGACGAGGTCCACCGTTTGCTCACAAACAAGAAAGAGCGCGAAAGGAGAAAGTGGCGGGAATGCGCTGGCTGCGGAGGAAATCACCCACGAGCCGAATGCAGATTCCTCGATGCCATCTGCCGACATTGCAGAAAGAGAGGGCACATCGAGAAGGTCTGCAGAAATAAAAAATCTTACAGCCCGACGAGACGCAGAAATTCCCCAACACGAGCCGAGCCAAGTCGAGCCGAAAGAAAATGGCAACAAGAAAAGCGAGCCAATACACACCAAACTGTCATTATCCAAAGCTCCCAGACGGAAAGTGGAAGAAAAATTAAAATCGTTGTAGAAATCGAGGGAAAACACTGCAAAATGGAAGTGGACTCGGGGTCCTTCCTCTCCATGGTATCATGGGACACAATTCAACAGTTAGTCCCAGGTATCAAGACCAAAGACTTGATGAAGCAGCACCTAACCCTCAAAGACTATCAGGGAAACCAAATCCCTGTGATGGGCAAAGGACATTTTCAAGTTGCCTACAAAAACCACATCAAAGTGCTTCCACTGACCATAGTCAACCAAGACAGACCAAGCCTCCTGGGCATCGAGTGGTTCGCGCCATTGGGCATCGGGATGACCGGGGTCGATCGAGTGACCACAGCCGGCTGGGAAGACGACCTCGTCAGAGAATTCCACGACGTGTTTGACGGATCACTGGGCAAGTACCGGGGAAACCCTATTTCTTTCAATTTAAACCCCCAAATAGCCCCACGAAGAATAAAAGCCAGGCGAGTTCCTTTTGCACTAAAGGCAAAAATAGAGGAACAGCTGGAAAAATTAGTAGCCCAAGGGGTGTTAGAACCTGTGGACCATGCCAAGTGGGAAACGCCTATCGTCACACCCATTAAACCAGACGGGTCCATCAGAATCTGTGGTGACTATAAGGCTACCCTGAACCACGCATTACAACCAAGCGCATACCCGGTGCCCGTAGTCCAGCATCTGCTCCATTCCCTGGGAAATGGCAAAGTTTTCGCCAAACTCGATTTGGCACAAGCCTATCAGCAACTTCCAGTAGACCCAGAAACAGCAGAAGCGCAGACTATTGTCACCCATAAAGGCGCATTCAAATGCCACCGACTCCAATTTGGAGTAAGCGTAGCCCCTGGCGTCTTCCAGAGTCTAATGGAACGCCTTCTAAATGGCATACAAGGAGTCGTTCCCTATTTCGACGACGTCCTAATCTCGGCCAGAGATGAACCACAATTAAGAAACAGACTAAAAAAGGTTCTGACTAAGTTTAGAGAAGCTGGCCTCAAGGTTAAAAGAGAGAAGTGCTGTCTAGTTAAAAACAACGTCGAATTCCTGGGCTACTCAACAGACGGAGAAGGCATCCACCCCACTGATAAAAAGATTAAGGCGATAAATGACGCGCCTGAACCTAAAAATAAAATGGAACTCCAGGCATTTTTAGGATTAATCAATTTCTATAATGTATTCCTGCCAAACAAAGCCACTATAGCAGAACCGCTACACCGCCTGCTAGACAAAAAGGCTACTTGGACTTGGGGTTACAAGGAAAAAAAAGCCTTCCAAAACATTAAAAGACTGCTAACATCAACAAACGTTCTCATCCAATTTAGCGACACTCTGCCATTAACAGTGACCTGCGACGCCTCACCGTATGGAGTAGGTGCTGTCCTGAGCCACCAACTACCGGATGGCAGAGAAGCACCCGTCGCATATTATTCTAGGACTCTATCAAAAACTGAGCGGAATTATAGCCAATTGGACAGGGAAGCTCTAGCAATTGTCGCTGGAGTAAAACGTTTCCACGAATATGTATATGGGAGGACTTTTCGAATTATAACGGATCACAAGCCGTTAATGGGGATTTTGGCGGGAAACAAGCCAACACCTAACATACTTTCACCCAGAATGACGAGATGGTCAGAGTTCCTGGCGGCTTATTCCTACACTCTGACACACCGACCAGGGAAACAAATTTCCCATGCGGACGCTTTGAGCAGAGTGCCTTTGCCAACAACCGACGCAGACCCGGCACCAACGATGACAGCGCTGCAAATCGAGACATGCCCCGATCTACCCATTTCAGCGTATGATGTCGCAAGAGCCACCGCGAAAGACTCATTGACTGCCCGCGTTCTTAGCTGGGTAGGTAAAGGCTGGCCGGACAATCTAAAAACTGAAAACTCCAAACCTTTCCGGGCCAGACAGACTGAACTTTCCATCCAAAAGGGGTGTTTGTTGTGGGGTGATCGGGTGGTAATCCCTGCTAAACTGCAGCCCAGGGTTCTTAGGCTTTTACATGAAGGGCACCCGGGAATGGTGAAGATGAAAAGCCTCGCCAGGAGTTACGTGTGGTGGCCGGGTATTGATAAGGACATAGAGTATTGGGTAAGCTCATGCCACAAATGCCAAACAATTAGACCATCCCCACCAAAGGCACCCGTTAAGGACTGGGAAACCCCTCGAGGACCGTGGTCAAGAATACACATTGACTTCGCGGGGCCTACCAAGGGGCATACTTTTCTGATTGTCGTTGATGCCTATTCCAATTGGCTTGAAGTAAAAATCATGCCATCAACGACAACAGAAGCCGTAATTAAGCAACTAGACAGCCTGTTTGCCACCCATGGCATACCAGACATTCTCGTTTCAGATAATGGACCACAGCTAACCAGTATACCATTTGAGCAATACCTAGCCTCCCTAGGTATAAGACATGCACTAACCGCGCCGGCTCACCCGGCTGCGAACGGCAGGGCAGAGAGAATGGTCCGGTTTACAAAAGAGGGGTTAGAACGAATGGATGCTGGAGATACACAACAAAAAGTAAACCGGCTGCTCACACTGCAGCACATAACACCTAGTACTATCACAAATAAATCACCAGCAGAACTGCTTATGGGGCGAAAATTAAGATCTCACCTGGATAGGTTACACCCAAATTTCACCCCAGAGAACCCCCCTGACTCCTCAACACGGTTCAGACAATTTGAGACAGATGATTTAGTTTACGCTAAAAATTTCTCCGGGGACCCGGTATGGCTACCCGGGCAAATTACCCAACTTACAGGCCCCAAATCCTACCGGGTAAGATTAGACGATGGGAGGGAATGGAAGCGGCATATAGACCAGCTTCGATCTCGAATTGTGGAAAGAACCGCGGACTTAATAACATTCACAAAGGAACACGGCGAAATGCAAACCGAGGTGGGGGGGGAAAGGCGAGAAACGAATAAAGAACTTTTTAAAAATAAAACTAACATTCAAAACGACCAAAAAGAGCCACCAAAAGACTCACCGTTTGAAGAGACCCACGAAGAGAGATCTTCGGAAGGGGCCAGCCAAGCCATCTCGACCTGCCCCGAGGAAACGGGAGGGAGCGGCAGAACCGCCGGCCTAAGAAACTTAGGCGGCGGTAAAATGGCCGACTCACCCTTCCAGACGGTTCCAGAGAGGAGGACGGACGACACAGCAGCCCCATCCGAACCGGTCGAAGTCCTCACTGGAAATGAACCGCGCAGGTCAGGTCGAGCCCGGAAAAGCCCCACCTACCTGCGAGACTACGTCACCACGTAGGACTAAACTAAGGAGGGAGGGGTGTTCTGTATGTAAAGTGGATGACTCCAAATCTACCATTCTGATTGGCTAAGGAAAAGACAAGTGGATTGGTTCACTAGGAACCAATCCAAAGAGATACCAAAAAGGCGGCAAATCTAAATAGCTGCCATTGGCTGCAAGCAGGCAAGCCAGCCTGTATAAAAGGGCTGGCCCCGGCTTCAGCCGGCGTTCCGTTACTATATGTTAACAATAAAAGTGTTTGTTGTTGGAACCCGGTCTACCTCGTGTGTTTTCCAAACAAAACAGTTTCCAAAATCACCATTTCAGAAGGTGGTAACAACCAAGAAGTCCGACTTAGTCGCAAAACAGGAGTCAAAGATTAAAAAAAAATGTAGAAGAAAGAATGCAAAATTATACTTCTCTAATACGGAACAGATCCCAGTTTACCAGATTAAAGAGTTGAGCATTCTACTGTGGTAGAAATTAGCTTGTTATGAGAAAACAACACAGATGGAAAAGGTCTTTAAAAGGTTTTTAAGGTATAACTATTATGAGAGGGGTGGGAAAGCAGAGAGACTCTTGAACTGAGGAAAGCAGTAGTCATAAAAGAATTTGGAACTCTTTATAATCAACCATGAGCACCTCTTATGATGATCCTGAATCATGATTGTTATTTTACTGAATTCCATAAAAACATCAGAGCAGTTTACAAAATTAGAAAATATTCTCCAAAGCACCTGAAGGCAGAACAAGAAGCAATAGATAGAAACTAATCAAGGAAAGAAGCAACCTAGAATTAAGAATTGTTTTGAAAGAACAATTAATCAGTGGGACAACTTGCCTCCAAAAGTTGTGCTCCAAAGTTGGAGGTTTTAAAGAAGAGATCTGACAATGATTTGTCTGAAATAGTGTAGGGTTTCCTGCCTGAGCAGGCAGCTGGACGAGAAGATCTCCAAGATCCTTTCCAACTCTGTTGTTCTGTCAGATTCTGTAAAAGGGTTAGGACTGTGAGTATAAATGGTTGGAATATAAACATTTGCCAAATAGGATTTCTGAAGTCATGGACATCTAGAGTTATTTTGATTGCTCTCCTTGAAATCTTCCCTATGAATTTATCAATCCCCACATAGCTGGAAAACTCAGGAAGCAAATGAGAGTTCAAAAAGTCAGCTTCATCACTAAAAGGTAAATATCTTGAAAAGTCTTAATTGTTATTTTCTAGGCTGACTTACCACAAGCAAATTGATATAAAAGCTTACGCATCATCAAAAAAATCTCCAGAACCGTCAAGTCTACAATCTTAAAATTTGGCACATATGTTCCTCTTGTTTTCTAGGTGCTTATTAAGAAAGGATTTTTTTCAAAATGACCATCAGAGCATTAGTATTTCCTATATTATTATTAACATGCTCTGATGCTAAGGAGTTCCACTCCTTGCCACCTAAAAAGAAATCTGTTCCAAATGCAAAACACAAGCAGAGGAGAGGAGTTTCACTTTCACTTTCACAGAAACAAGCAGCTTTAGTACAGAACAATTGAGCTAAGCCACGTCCAGGCTCCTTGCTGTCTCCTTCTTGCTCACAGAGCAAATATTGTTTCAGTTTCCAAACAGCCCTCAACTCTCCCACACAGGATGCTAGCCAGATGAATACCACTGGATACTGGTAGGCAAGAGCAGAATTTTTTGATTTTCTTCCCCTCAAACTAAGCCCGACCACATACTTTCGTAGCGAAGCACGGGTATTGAGCTAGTATAGAATATATTTGAAATATTTATTTATTTCTATTTATTTATCAACCCATCTCATGATTCAGGGAACTCTGAGTGATTTGTTTCCTTTCTGTGACCCACATGTGTGGCTTTAGTTACCTCTCTCCACCACCTGAATTCCTTCACTGTCTTCCCACAGTCTCCCCAAAATTAGAGAAAGAGAAAAAAAAAAAGATTTGCACTGTGGTTGAGTTTGCAAGTTACAGTCAGGCTTAATATGGCTTCCTAGTTTTTAATTTTTTTCTATGGTGCAAAGATTTTCATGTTATTTTGGCATCATAACATGAGTTTCTAGGAAAGAGCTATTTATATATAAGAAAATACATCCTTCTTCTCAGAAAAGAGTAGCTGAACACGTGCCTTAGCGTAAAGACAATGAGAAAAAAAATCAAAGATGCTGCCAGCAAACAAAACTGAAAAGGAATATGAAACTAATGTGTGGGTTAATAGAGTATGGAAGGATTTACACTACTTATAGAAATTCACATTGAATTAGAAATGACCATATCAGATTGGTTAACTGTATTGTAAAAATTTAAAGGAATTGGGAATGTTAAATTGGTCATGGCTGATGAGAACAAGTGTGGAAGAATGATTATTTCTAATATTTCATAACTAGTTGGATTGACATCACAGCTAAACAAATCATATTGCTGTTGACTCTCGACTTTGCCTGGAGGATCAAGAATATGGTCTCCAAACTTCATTTTGGAAGGAAGTTTAGTAGTTAAAGCATCAGAAAATTTATGCCTTAAGCATCTGAAAAACATTTGGCCCAAAGAGCCTCCAACAACTGTCAGGGAAATAAAGGATTAGCAATTTGGGCTGTTTTGGAGCCAGAAGAAAAATATGCTGAGGCTCCAAGAAGGCTATAATTTTAGTAATTTTCAATAAAGGATATATGACTATATGAGTGATTAATTGATTAATTATGAAGGGGGGAAAAAGAAACAAAACAGGCACCTAATTTACTTTGCAGATGTTTGAGAGATTTAAATATGCTCTATTTCTGACTTCATTGTGAAGCAAGGCAATGCACTTTATGCAAATTAAAGTTCAGTCACTAAATTTAAGTAAATGGTTGATTCCAAAATATCATACCTTCCTGCTTCTGCAGAGGAAACAATGGTGGGCAATTTATGACATGTGTAGAAAGGTGTAATCTGTAATTGTCATGGTTTACAAGTTTATATTGGACACCATGAAAGTATGGAATTGTAGGGTTTAGGTGATGATGCCACTATGGATGCTTGGATCATTTACATGTTGTCTTTGGGGATGACCAGGCTGAGCCCAGGTGGAAGAGTCAAATGCATCATCAGTCTCCAGTCCCTTCATGCCCACAGGGGATCAAATCCAGCCCACTTTGAATCCCATTGACTCTTTGCCTTGACTGTCAGTAGTTACTTAACTCATTCTTTGGATCGGTCTTCATGCAAAAAAAGCCTATAGCCCAACCTATCAAAAAATATAAGTGTAAAAGACAGACTAGAAATAAAAGTTACAATGGGCAAAAAAAAAAAAAAAATAGTAAGAGAACACCTGTCTGATCTTGATGAAAACAAATAACCGGGGCCTGATGGATTACATCCCAGAGTTTTAAAGGAGAGGGCAGAGGTCATCTCAGAACCACTGCACCATATCTTTCAAAAATCTTGGAGCACCAGGGAACTACCAGAGGACTGGAAAAGAGATGATGTGGTTCCTATCTTCAAAAGGGGGTGGGGAATAGACCCAGGAAACTACAGACCAATCAGTGTAATATCAATCCCAGAAAAGATAATTGAAAAATAAATCTGCAAATAAATTTATATATAACCAGCACGGGTTTGTTTAAAACAGATCATGCCAAACCAGTCTTATTTTATTCTTTGACATAATGACTAAATTAGTAGGAATGGAGTAGGCAAAATACACATTGTTAAGAACTGTTCAAAACAGTGACATGTGTCAGGCTACAGGAATACAAACACACAAACACTAATGGACTTCTTTGTTTGCCATCTCAGTCTCTCAATAGTCAATAAAGGTATAAAAGCTCATTTGTGTCTCATTATACAGCAAAATTAAGGCAGAAGTCATTATAAGCAGGAATGTCAGAATAATAGAATGACAGATTTGGAGGTCTTCAGCCCCCTTCTCAAGCAGGAAACTCTACCATTTCAGATAAACGATTGTCCAATCTCTTGGTAAAAATTTCCAGTGTTAGAACACTCACAATTTCTGGAAACAAGTCATTCCACTGATTAATGATGTTAACTGTCAGGAAATTCCTCCTGATTTCTAAGTTGCTTCTCTCCTTGATTAGTTTCTATCTATTGCTTCTTGTCCTCAGGTGCTTTGGGGAATAAATTGACCCCTACTTCTTTGTGGCAGCCCTTCAAATATTGGAACACTGCTATTGTGTTACCCCTACTCCTCCTTTTCACTAGACTAGACAAACCAAATTCCTGCAATGGTTCTTTGTATATTTTCAGTCCCTAATAATCTTTGTTGCTCTTCTCTGCATTCTTTCCAGAGTCTCAATATCATTTTTATATGGTGGCATCCAAAACTAAATATTCCAAGTGTGGTCTTACCAAACAAGCAAATCTAGCAAGCTAACAGAAATGAACAAAGGCCAAACAACAAGCAACAAACTTCACATCCACACTGAAATCCTGATTCTTGGATTGGCAGTAGCTACAATTTCCTAAGGTCGCCAACCTTTTGGACCTCAGGGACCACCAAACTCATAATTTTAAATCCCATGGACCACTAATATGAATTTTGACTGGTGGTGGCTTGCTGACGTTGGTGGGAAAGTTGGTCCCATATTCCAGAGCTGCAGTAGTCCCAGGACTGGCCCTTTAGCCATCCCAGAGCAGCTGCTCTTCCACCCAGGTACACCGGCCTGCCATGGATTGGAGTAGCTGCTCTGGGATGACCGAAGGCCCAGTCTTGTGACTATTGCAGCTCTGGAATATGGGACCAGCCCATAGTGAGTTGGAAATCTCCACTGTAGAGGGTAGCATGTATAATATGCAAATTTGTGGGTTGTGCAACATGCAAAAAACAGTGCAGCCCTGGCTGGCCAGGACGAGGTAATGTTGCTGTTGTGGCAAGAGGGGGGCAGAGGCACAGGCGGGCTGAAGTGGTGATAGAGATGTCTGGAAGGTGTGGGAGCACTGTGCTACTTGCATTTGCACAGCATCAGCATTCTGCCTTTGCTTAAGGAGCTTGGCTGAAGTTTCCTGTGCCACTCGCACTTCAGTACTTTGAATGTTTGCGCTGGGCTGAAGGGTGGGGGCCAGCAGGTAGGTGGGCCATGTGGGCAGTGCAGCCTTGTGTTCCCACACAGCCTGGATTTACTGCTTCGGGGGGAGTGCTTTGGGGGGGACATTTCTCTGTGGACCACCAAAATTTTCTCACAGACCACCAGCGGTCCCCAGTTCACTGGTTGGTGACCATTGTCCTAAGGGATAGAAAAAATAAAACTAATATTGGAGTATTAGATATTTGGGAACAAAGCCAAATTTCCTTTCTGATTTCTGATTCTTCACCCCCTCCTCCAGGGAATAAAAAAATGGAGCCCTTTTTAAAATTTGATGCCACATTAATTCCTCAGACAACAATTTTTCCACTTTAGAAGGAATCTAAGGGAAAAAAAACTTTAAAATCTGTAACAAGATGGTGGATCCATTTTCCAATAGATTCGTTTTATGAGTAAAGTATACACTGGAACAATTGCATATAAATAGCACATTTCTTTTTCCTTCCAGGTCACTTTCTCTATTTCCTTTATATGTATTAGTTCCACTGTAAAAATGGCAGATTATTATGATTGGTCAAACTTAGCTTTCCACAAATAGACTTCTGCAGTTTAAATCAATGTTGGATAAGTATCTGACATTTCCAAATGTAACCAAGGCTTAAGGATATTAGAATGTGATTCTGCTTTAAAATACTATGCTCCAGGCAGTGTTAAATATGAAATGCTTCTGAGCCATTTATTGCTCTTCAACTTGCCAATGAACTGTGGGAGGGAAGGGTAAGAGAGAATACAGACAATCCAAAAATAGATTGTATGAGCCAAGAACCCATCAAGGTCACTTACTGCAGGTGTCCGACAAAGAAATGAACTATTCTCAAAACAAAAGATTGATTCTTAATTGGACATGTGTGATATCTATGGGTGGGAAGAAGGGGAAAGTAATGTTTAACTTAGGAGAATTGCATGGGAAAACTTCAGTGCTGGTTTTAATTCATCAGCACCGAAATGGTGTATCCAATGAAGTTTTACTTTTGGGATTTTATAATACCTGAGAGTGCCTAATTTTCTTGGGTTTGCTTATCAGACAATTGACAGTAGTACTTATTAATTTCACTACAATTCTCCTGAAAATATGAATTTTTTTAAAGACATGAGTCATCATTAAAAATGCTGATGCTTTGCACATCATGCTAAATCTAACTGTACACATCCATTGTATGTCAGGTGTGTGTGTGTGTGTGTGTGTGTGCATCTGCATACGCATATTCTTCACCACTAAGCCACTTTCTTTCCATTTTGACATTTGCTCCTATACAAGAGGTAATCCAAGGATAGCAAATGGGGTTGAACCACAGATGAGACAACACTGGTGGAATCTGATAGCAGCTCAAGACCAAAGCAGGCATCAGCAAATGTCAGATCAGAAAGAAAATAGCTCAGTGATGAAGAATGTACATTGTACGGGAAAAAAAAGAAGCAAATTGCCTTATTATCAGTAGAAGTTTATATGTCATCTACAAACTATTTAACTGTTGTTATTGTTTTTGGAGAGAGGTGGGGTTTTCAGAATGAAAGAATTCTGATGGAGTATGAATTCATACATGAATTCATATCACCATCATCAGGATAGGAAATAGCAATAGCACTTAGACTTATATACTGTTTATAAAAAGCACTTATATAGTGCTTTACAGCCTTCTCTAAGCAGTTTACAGAATCAGCCTCTTGCCCCCAAACAATCTGGGTCCTCATTTTACCCACCTCGGAAGGAGGGAAGGCTGAGTCAACTTGGAGCCTGGTGAGACTCAAACTGCCAAACTGTAGGCAGCAGAAGTAGCTTGCAGTACTGCCCTCTAACCACTGTTTTTTATGAGTATTTAGGAGGACTTTCAAGAGGAGTGAGTCAAGAGAATAGGCAAATTAAGAGGTGGTAGGAGAATAGAAATGGTCAAAGTTTTGCAATTTGGAGAAAGAGGGACAATTTACTTGTTTTGGAAGCAGCCAATAGTGTTTTATTTTATTTTTCCCCTTTCCTTTAAAAAAGACCGTATGTATGCATACTTCAAAGGAACTTGTTTTCCTCCTATATCTTCTTTCAAGGAATTCAATTATCTGGCTACAGAAATAACTATGAAGGTTTGCAATGCCACCTGTCTTAGAAATCTTTCAGAAAGAATAAATAACCTCATGCACAATCGTAGTTATCAGAAGCCTTCTAGCCTTCACGCATACATTTCATCACATAGCTGCCATGTAGACTGAGTTAACAAATTGTTCTTTCCATTGGGATCTACACAGTGGTGGGATTCAAAATGTTTTACTACCGGTTCTGTGGGCGTGGCTTTGTGGGTGTGGCTTTTTGGGCGTGGCCGGGGAAGGATACTGTAAAATCCTCATTCTCTCCCCACTCCAGGGGGAAGATTACTGCAAATTCCCTCCTACCCCACTAACCTGCTTTCCAGCTCCGTTCTCCTGTGCAGGGCAACCAAAGAAGACCAGCTGATCAGCTGGGATTTGGGAGACAGAGAATGGATGAGGGCAGGGCCAGCCAGAGGTGGTATTTGCCGGTTCTCCGAACTACTTTTTTCATTTTTGTTTTAACTTTGAACAGTCACTAAATAAACCATTATAATTGGAGGATTACCTGTATTTATGAAAAAAAGGATGTTTTTTTTCCAAAAGTGATACAGTATGTTCAGGTAAAGTCAAGGAATTGGTGCTGTACAATCAGTGTGGTTGTAATTAAATACATTTGTTGTAATGGTAAAAATAAACTGGCCCTTTACATAGCAATGTCGAAGGGTGTGAAGTGACAGGCTAATCTGAACATTGGAAGTTTCACTCTGAGCTAATTATATCTAATAATTTAGTTGGGAGGAAGACTAACTTGAAAGTGAATCCAATTTAATGGTAAGAAGATTGTTATAAGGACTATCTCATTGTGAACTCAGAAGTTCCTTAAAGTGCTAATTTTTCACTTCAGTAATTATGTTGTTGTAGTGAAGTTTTGAAAATTATTTAATATTCACAGTGTATTAGCGATGCTAAGAAACAGAGAGGGGGAGGAGAATTTGGGGGCCTTTTGATTTCCAATTGTATGACAACTATTAAAACAGCTGTGAGGAATTAGTAATTTATATTGGAAAAAAAATGTTCCCATCAATTATGGCTCGACTTTGTTAAGGCTAAAAATGCTACCAGCAAATGGAATGAAGGGACACTACTTGTGCGATTTAGAATGGATTCTATTAAATTGAATTATTCTGAGGACTTTCTATTGGAAACTTGAAATTAATCTATATTTATATAGGATTCATTTTGACTTGGAGAGGGCTCTAGGCCTCAGCATGTGAAGTCTAGCATTGCAGGTTGACTAGGATAAGAAATTATCCTGAAGATAAATGGTTGCTGTAAACTGGAAGCTGTTCCCCAGACTCTGAAATGGGAAAGCAAGTTTCTCATTCCCTGCTTCAACTCAGTTTCTCTCCTGAATTTTTAAATTAGCTGGAATATAAAGATGAGCTAATTGTTATAATCTGAATTTTTCAATGAAGCCTGTATCTAACTTGAGGTGGGGAGCAAACCGCAAAATGTTTCTTCAAGGAGAAAGTGAGTCTACGGAGATTCTCAGTCATCCAGGTCATGGTTATTCCAAAGATGCTTTTTCAAGAGGCAACTGGTCTTTTTGGAAAGCCCAGTTACCTCTTGAAAAAGCACCTTTGGTTCAAGGGGAATGATGTTGAGGCAGAATGAACGGTATGTAGCTTAAGTACACTCTCAAATTCACAAGAAAAATAACAGCCTTCAGAGACACCTAAGAATGGAAAATATATGTATTATCTGGTGCTTGAACAATTCCTAGGGTTTGGGATAAAGCTAGAATTGACTCTAAACTACCATCATTAGCTAAGTATCCTTCAAAAGAAAATATATGTACATACACCTATAATAATATGATAGTACTAAAACCTGAACTGTTTCACCTATAGTGGTATATAATGCAATTTGACAGCGTCACCTCAGAACTATAATGTATTTATACCCAGTTACATGGTTATGAACTATAGTAACATGGTTTTGACTGGTGACTTGAAAATCATGGTCTATATTAGACACAATAGATAATTGGAGCCAATTTTGACTTATTCAACAAATCATGGTTTAGCAAACTGTGGCATAGCATGGTTGGTGTGGCAGCTTAAAGATTCAGGGGAAGGAGATCAACTAGTTTGTAAGTATGATGAGAAGTTCATGAGAAGCCTGAGTTTTCTTGAAAAGTTCGTAATGCTTGGAAAAGGGGATGGAAAATGGAAGAGAATAGTCATCAGAAGGTGGGTGGATTTGAATTATGACAACTATGAATGATGAGCTTCTAAAAAAAAGCAGATTATTCTCGATCAGAGGTGTTAAACTTGATTTCATTGAGGGCCAAATCAGGATTGTGTTTGACCTTGGGGGGGTAAGTGTGGCCAGAGTGGGCATGGCCAGTTCGAGGTCACTCATGTTGGGGGCATCTGTGGTGGCCCGAGCACTCTGCCAGCAAACATGGAGCTTGGGTGCGTGCGGTTCTCTTGAACTCCGTTTTTGCTGGAAGAGGGTTGCAGGAAGCCATTGCTGCCAAAAATGGAGCTCGGGAGGGCAGTGGCACTGTGGGCTGGTCCTTCATGTTTCCAGAATGACCCTGTAGGCTAGATCTAAGCACCCCATGGGCATCCCAAGCCTACAGGCCTTGAGTTTGACAACCCTTTTCTAGATAGACACTATCTAGAATCATAGAAAGATGATTCTGGATAGTCCAGAAAAGTTGATTCCAAAAGTTGATACAGACATACTGACAATCAATCAATGAATCATGTCAACTTCAGCTTTGCAATTTTTCAGTTAAAGGAACAGCCAATTAGATAATGGAAGAGCTTATATTTAAAATATTAACAAAAATGGGACAACTGTTTGGATTAGGGAACTAATTATTGATGTGCTTTTGAAACAGCTAAATTGCCATTAGCCCCATCATTTTGAGAATTGGCAGACTTGTTTTCCTCCTCTGTTCAATTAATGCATGCACTTTCAGACATGCAAACAACATATTACAGCAAGGTATTCCAAATACTTAAACTATTTTCCCTGTATGCAAATCCTTACCCCGTCCAGTCTTTAGCCTCTGTGTATAATATTCAAGAAGTATTCAATGAATTGTGATTAACCAATATTTTCACTTTTACTCCAAGCAACACATAAATTAAGCTAACTTATAAGGTCTACCACCCATCAAAACAATTGCTGCTATGAAACCAGTGCCCAAATTCCTGAAAGTGAAATTCCTGTGAAAATTCCTGTGAAATTCCTGTGAAAGAGACTTCTGATTACTCTATCTCATTTTGCTTTAATTGTTTTTAATTTATTCTAGCAAGGTTTTGAACTTACTTTAGTTCACGAGAATAGAGTGGAGTAGTGTGGAGTAGTGTGGAATGGAATAGAATAGAATAAGAAACAGAACAAAATAGAACAGAATGCTTTGGTCAAGTGTGATTAGACACACAAAGAATGTGCATAAGCTCTCAGTGTACATGCAGAACAAAATAATAATAATAATAATAATAATAATAATAATAATAATAATAATAA
>BLBF01000058.1:15699891-15759572 GCA_015471245.1 Laticauda colubrina
AATAATAATAATAATAATAATAATAATAATAATAATAATAATAATAATAATATTGAAGGGTGTTATTTTCCAGCCACACTTCATTTGCTTCCATTCAAAAGTTTCCAATTCTGCCTGAAAATGTCCCTGTAATTTTCTTGGCAAAGTTTCTCAGAAATGGTTTGCTGTTGTCTCCTTAGGGCTGAGAAAGAATGACTGGCCCAAAGTCACCCAATTGGTTTTGTGCTTAAGGTGTGAGGGAGGTGGACTAGAACACTTCATCTTCCAATTTCTCACTATGAGAAATCAAGATTAAGAGTTTTCATTGCACTCTGAATCACTCCTAATTTCCATGGCTGATGGCAGTTCCCAATCTGAACAAACCACATAGGAAGAATTACTTCAGAATGTCATATCATACTGTATTCCCCAATGACATTATGACACAAATATTACTTTGTTCTCACTTTGTCTTGTTCTTGTGATGACACTCAAAGAGGCATCGTTCTACATGCAAAGAACACTCCCCCCCCCAAACAGACAATGGATGAAAATATTGCTCAAAAGGAGAAGATTGGGAGAGAAGAGAAGAGAAATATCATTAATTTTGAAAAAACTGTTTATAGTTGGAATTGGAATTAATATGTTAAGCCACAGGCCACAAGAAATCTCTGTGAAAGCACTAAACAGGTGGAGAATGGTTAGAATTTTGTTTGCTATCTTCATCCTTCAAGTTATATGTCACAATGACTAATGTCTCAATCCAGCTGTTGAGTAGGCTATATTGTATTCTGTTATACAAAATAGGATCTCCCTTTGGAATTTCATACTCATCATTGAGACATTAGGAAGGCTGGCACCAGTAATGTTTATGAATGTGCATAAAGCATACAAATCCAAAGAAACTTGGGGATAAAAAAAAGTTTGACATTTCTGTTCAGGGCCCATTATACAGTTCTTGCACCACATGAAGCCAGAATGCAGCATGAATAAACATTTATTAAACCTTTTGTACTTGGTTTTGCACAACACACTGATTCTTAAATTGTAGTGTATAAACAATAATCATAGAGTTAATGAAATACTTATTAAAATAGACCATGATTGGTTTTGATTTAGTATAGTATATTGTATGAGCTCAGTAAGGAACCCTGAAAAGGCTCAATTAGTTTTTGCAAAATGGTGGATAGTTTAAACTGGATATTTCAAATCCTGAGGTTAGTATATTTATTATGGGATTTTTACATGTATTTATATATAAACATTCTTGGAAATAAAGCATTTTTATAAATTGGCTTTGAGATTCTCAAAATCAGGATTAATTCACCAAAGAAAGAAACATTTTGATGAGGTTCCCAATCATACCATGACTTTGTATATTGTTTTACTCCAGCAAATATAGTATATATATCATAGGCTTGCCTTGTGATATTGTGTGAAGTCTAAGTGGATAATACTTTATGGTTAAAA
Organism: Laticauda colubrina; assembly: GCA_015471245.1. Taxonomy (NCBI): domain Eukaryota; kingdom Metazoa; phylum Chordata; class Lepidosauria; order Squamata; family Elapidae; genus Laticauda; species Laticauda colubrina. Next base: position 15,701,341 of record BLBF01000058.1, read on the forward strand.
AGCAAAGTCTGTGCATGCAGTAAATTCACTACAAGCCAATGTTTGCAGCTACAGAAAATTGACACACCCACTGTACAATATGATCTGTAATATCTTGAAACAGGACATGTAGAAATCCCACACACACAACTGATCTATCCCTCATATGCTTTGAAATAAACCATTAGATGTTTTATTTCATTATTATTAACAACATTGAATTCACTATCTCTAGGGATCAAAAGAAATTATGTTCAGTAATAAACAGTTTATTAATAAGCCAAATAATACCCACATTAGTATTGTCCTCTTCCCTGCTAAAACCTTTTTCTGACATTTCATAAATTTTGTTTTGCAGCCAAGCAAGGAATTCTGAATGGCCAATTCATAAAATGTTCCAGCAGTTCATTGCTTTTTGGGTTTCCACATCTGTGCAATGTTCTTCTGAGGGATTAACAATACCTGCCACTCATTTGGATTTCATTGTTATGAGTTCAGTCACTGAATCACTCATATTTATAAAGCCCATGGTGATGGTGGTGAATCCATTGTTATGCCTTTAAACAATAACAGTGACCATAGAAGTAAGATTCATACAGAGATTCCTTATCAGATTTAATGCTGAGAAAAATGATAGAGAGTCTTGGAAATAAACTAAATTCCTGCTCTCATTTATCTGTTTCAAAATATTCTGTTTACTTTTTCAGCCTCAAGTGTTGCCTTATGAGTATCTTCCTTTCCATTCAATTGCTTCAGTCAGTCTCATACATTTTCACAAGGGAAGTTTTTCATCATGTAGGCACAGAATGTTACCTCCAGTCCTTCCCTCTGAAGGAAATGGAGAAAAGCTTCACTCATTTTAAATTTTGAGGCAGAACTGGAGGAGAGCTGCTGAGGCTTGGAAAGAAAAAGGATCAAAATTGTTCCCAAAACTTCAATTAAAGTTGATATTTTTTGGTTAAAAAAAAAAAGAAAATTCAAGGTAAAGAAGAAATGTGCACTTACTTCAAGAAAAAAAAATCCCAATAATTCTGCAGAAATAAGTAAACATAACCTAGCCAAACATAGAATGCTTCTTTTTCTCTGTATGAACTCAAATCTAACCTTATTTATCTGTACAAATTAGAAAATTAAATTTTAATTAAAGTAAAATTAACTTCATCCCTTCCATCCTTCATAGTTAGCAGGAAGGTCATTTATAGTTTTGGTCTCTATATTAAATAGCATTACCTCAAAGCAAGAAAACATGTGGACCAGACCAGACTTCCACTAGTTGGAACATTATATTTTAAATATAACTTTGTAGCTTTTATGTTTTGTCTTTTCATTCTTTTTCAATAAAGTTTGATTTTGTTTATTTATTATGGGATTAGTCTATTTTCCTAGGAAGAAAGGAAACACCAAAAACTTCAGTCACATTCTCTTAGCCTACCTATCCAAGAGGAGGTATCATTGAAATTATTTATTTTCCTATTTTTTGTTTTGAATTTTAATTGTAAGAAAGGAAAATAACATCACATCTTGGGATTGGAGAGAAGAGACTGTGTAAGGTGCCCTTTTCTAAATAGACTGCAGCACTGAGAACTATGAAGAGAGGGGGCCAAATTGTGAAGACCAAAGACTGAGCAGAGCAGTGGTGAGATTCAAATTGTTTTACTACTGGTTCTGTGGGCGTGGCTTGGTGGGCGTGTCAGGGGGAGGTTACTGCAAAATCGCAATTCCCTCCCCACCCCACTAACCTGCTTTCCAGCTCTGTTCTCCTATGCAGGGCAACCAAAGGAGACCCAGCCAATCAGCTGGGACTTGGGAGGTGGAGAATAGATGGGGCGGGGCCAGTCAGAGGCGGGATTTGCTGGTTCTCTGAATGACTCAAACTTTCTGCTACCGGTTCTCCAGAATTGGTCAGAACCTGCTGAATGCCACCTCTGGATCAGCAGGAACATTATAGACCACCCTTATAGGCATTCTGCTTAGAGTCACCTTGAAAAGCACTGTGACCAACTAATTTTACTACATTAATGACAATAGCATCTGCAAAACAACAAATATTATAAAGTGCGCTTGAGAAAACCAGTCATAACAAACTTGGTTTTATTCTGAATAACACCTTTTGTTGCTGGTCACATGACCTGAAGTGCATCCTAAACTTCCTCTGAGTTTCCCAGCACGCGTGCATACACACACAGAGAGAAGAGAGAAAGAGAGAGATAGACAGAGACAGACAGACAGAAAAACAGACACAGGAATAGTAACAGAGATTTGTATGAATGAAGGCAAATTTACATATCTCAGGATAATGTTGTAAGATCCAACCTGTGTGTCAGCCCCGGAACCATCTTGATTCAGATTCAAGGCTGCCACAGTGGGGGATCGGCGAGCTGTGGGAATGGGACAGCAGTGAAGGGAATACAGCCACAATAACATTCTTTCACCAGAGATCAAGGACAAGTTGCTGGGATTTGGAAGGGAATGACTGGAATTGACGGTAGTTCAGAAATCAGGTGGATTGGCTAATGTGACTGGAGGGTCATAAATTGGGGCAGGTGTGAGGTTTTTTTTAGTGTGGAAGGGAGGAAATGTGGGAATTCAAATTCAGGTTTTCCCCAATCTGCCAATATGACTTCTCTAATAAATTCTTACTTTGATGGACTTTGTCTTGGAGTTTCAAATCGCATGGTAAGTTTAATTGGTACACTGATACTGGGTTGGTCACCGGGACTAGAAATTTACTCTTCCGAGATTTTGGACTCGTGCTGAAGCCCATCTTCAGGGAACTTCTTTCCACTGGAATATATGATTTGGGCTATTCTGTGAGTCGTATTTATGTGGTGCCTTCCTATTGGTTAATTGGGGTATCGATGGCTGACAATTGGCTGTTGTTTGCTTATGTTGCCAAGCCTTTGGCTCCTAAGTACCTGATAAGCTGGTGGAAAATCAGCACTCCTGGTGATTGACAAGGGGTCAATAAATCAGAACCTCTGCCCAGAAATGCCATTCATTTCTTTGTTACATGTGAGAAAATACAGACTATTTTCTCATTTGGCTATTGTTAGGGAAGGAACTGGAAATAATTTGTACTTTGTATGTTTTCCTTGTTTTGTTTCTGAAATATGCCATCACCAATAGCACAATTCCGCTAAATGTTTCTTCAAAAATACGCTTCACTCCATGCAGCCTGAATTACTGTTCTGTTCCCACAATACACTTAACTGGGTCAATGAGAGTTAGCATATCTTGGGAATTCCAAATAAAGGTTAATTTACCAGTTAAGTAATCCTCAGGGGATTTCACTTTAATACTAAACAGACCTAATCTTCCATCGAGTTAAACTAATTTCCTTACAATCACCCATCCCTTGGAAGCCATTGACAGTATAATAACTGAATTGTCCTTCTCTTGAGATTAAAAATACCCAGAAAAAAAAAGAAAAGAAAAAGGAGAGAGGATTTCTACGCATTTCTTTCACTGTGCATGTTTCAGTCCCTGTCCCTCCAGTATCAGACATATGGAATATTGTGTAATATGTTCCCATATACACTAATTTATGAAGTTGTAGCAGGAATCTGGAGCAGTCTCTGCTATATCTGCCATCTACTGACATCATAAAATCTTGCCTTTTTCTGATTGCTATTAGCCCAGGCATTTCCTTTAGTTAATCCTCCTATTATTATAAATCCTTAGCCTGAGAAAACTCTGACAGTCCTGGAACGTATGTTCTGAAGCATATTTTGCAATATCTAAAAATGATTATAGCACTGACAATGACTGATCTGTCTTAACCCACTTGGAAAAAAAAATGATTTGCTACTATTTCCTTTTGATCTGCCTCAATAGAAAATTCTAATCAACAGGAGACGGTGATGGATAGTTTGCCCAAGATGATGAAAACATGATATTTGCTTCGCAAACATAATCATTTGGGTAAGATAGAGATAAATGGTTACTGAAGTGACAGATTATCAGAGTTTGAAGGGATCTTGAGGGTCATCTAGTCTAACCCCCTCCCCCACCCAAGCAGACCCTACACCATTTCTGACAAGTGGCAATCCAGTCTCTTCTTGAAAGCCTCTAGTGATGAAGCTCTCACAACTTCTGAAGGCAACTTCTGTTTCATGGGTTGATTGTTCTCACTGTCAGAAAATTTCTCTTTATTTCCAGGTTGAATCTCTCCTTGTTCACTTTCCATCCATTATTCCTTGTCTGGCCTCAGGTGCTTTGGAAAACAGATTGACCCCTTCCTCTCTGGGGTAGCCCCTCAAATATTGGAAGGCTGCTCTCCTGTCTCCCCTGGTCCTTCTCTTCATCAGACTAGCCATGCCCAGTTCCTGCAACTGTTCATCATCTGTTTTAGCCCTAATTCCCTAATCAACTTGGTTCCTCTTCTCTGCACTCTTTCTTGAGTCTCAACATCCTTTTTATAGTTTGATGACTAAAATTGGATTCAGTTGTTGTGATCTTACTAAGACTTTATAGAGTGGTATTAGTACTTCATTGATCTTGATTGTATCTCTCTGTTAATGCAGTTTAGGATTGCATTGGCTTTTGGGGCTGCTGCCTCACAAATGGGATCAAGTACTGTGGTTTTGTTCTTCTTGGTTGTTTTTAATCAACCAGGGACATGTCCCAGTCAATAGAAGTGGTGCAGAAAGATTCCAATCCAGACAAAGTTTCATTTATTTATTTATCTTATTGATGTGTCATTTTTACAAACAAGTCAAGGCAGTGAATACATCTAAGGCATCCAACACAGCTTTCTCCTCCTATTTTTCCCACAACTTGAACCTGTTTGGTGAGTTGGATTGAGAGGGAATGACTAGGCATTCAATGGTTAGTTGACTGGTTTCCATCACTCAATCAAGGAAAGAACCAATGTAAAACTAAGGAGACATTTCCTGACAGTTAGAACAATTAATCAGTAGAATGACCTATCTCCAGTAGTTGTGGATGCTCCATAACAGGAAGTTTTTAAGAGGAGGTTGGACCACCACTTTTATGAAATGATATAGGGTTTCCTACTTGAGCAGGGGTTGAACTAGAAGACCTTCAGGGTCCCTTCCAGCTCTGTTTTCTGTTAGTCAGCTTTCAGAGCTAAGGTGGTACTAGAACTCGTGATCTCTTTTTGCTTCTCAACTTCTCTTGGTAATGAGATGAGTGGCATATAAATTTAATCAACTTAAACAAAGAAAACTAAATTTAAAGAAAAACCTTGTCAATCAGGAAACAAGTGACTTTTGTCTTCAGAGCTTTCAACTATGTAAATTTGATTTTAAACATGTTTACAATGTAGTCATGGATCTTTTTTTCCTTCATAGTAATTCTTGCAATTTATTATAAATTTCTGAAGCTTATCCTCATCTGGTGAGACATTTAAGCAGTCTGGATTTTCAAAGAAAGACATATGAAATCTTTCTATGTCTTTCCACAAATATCCCAATCCTTGCTATTGCGAGATGCAGGTTTCAGAAAGAAGTGTAATGGTGAAAGTGAAATTTTCAGCCCCACACCCCCAGTTGGTTGATTTATTTCAAATACAGATTTGTTGCCAAATAAGTAAACAAGCCACAACTTTCTTACTTGGATTAAGGGCATTCAGGAATTAGGTTCAACAAACTCTCTGCCATCAGTATATTACATGTGAACAAATCCTTGTAATTGTTAGGTAGACTGAAAAGTATATCCTAGATCTTCTGTTTGCAAAATGAGTAGAATAGAATAGAATAACAGAGTTGGAAGGGACCTTGGAGGTCTTCTAGTCCAACCCCCTGCTTAGGCAGGAAACCCTACACTGCTTCAGACAAACATATTTTTAAAAATTTCCAATGTTGGAGCATTTATAACTTCTGGATGCAATTTGTTCTACTGTTTAATTTTTTTAACTGCCAGGAAATTTCTCCTTAGTTCTAAGTTGTTTCTCTCCTTCATTAGTTTCCACTCATTGCTTCTTGTCATGTGCTGAGGTCCTTTGGAGAATAGCTTGACTCCCTCTTCTTTGTGGCAGCCCCCGAGTAATTAATAAAGTAATATTCATAATTAATGTATATTGCATGGTTTATCAACTGAACTTCTTAGGATGCTCTAGTCTTCTCTTCATACCATTGGACATATGCTTTTTTTATTTTGCAAAATGTTAAGAAGTTATACTGGTGATGCTAAACTAGCCTATGCATCCTCTTTCCCCCTCTTTTGCCTTTGTTACAAATTCTTGGGGGATTATAAACACATTAGGCTATTAAATTTTCAGCAGCTTACTATGAATAGCTCATATTACTTTGGAATCAAGACCCATAAATCCATTTCTTCTGGGATCTGTATTGTGTGGCTTTAAATTGGTGTGTTTGTATGTGTGCCTTTACTTTCATCTAATAGGTTCTCATGTGTATAAATAAGGGTAGAACAAAAATAGTGTCCTATTACTAAAATTGGAGAAAATGCTCAAATCACAGAGGAATGTTTATCCTTTTTTTTTGTTTTCACTTTTCAGAATTGTAGAAGCTTAGGGTTGAAACTGTTGGGTACCATTTTGACAAAGATCCCTTTTCCCCTCCCATCAACTTGGCAGTAAAGAAAATAATCCATGTATTGTTGATGTTTCAAATAAATAGAGTCACTGTCTTTCATTTCACGCAAGTTGCTAGCTGAAGAATTCTGGGAGTTGAAGTCCACCCATCTTAAAGCTTCCAAGGTTGAGAAACACAACTTTACTGGATAGATCTGTGGTCTTCTTACATATAGTCTTCCATAGACATTTATTTGATTTAGGTCACTAGTTGCTTAAAAACAAAAACAGCTATTTCTTTGTCCCTATACTATGCTAGTCCCTGGTAGCTAGTAGACTCTTGCTTCAGGAACAAAATCCTTCAAGATATCAGAGTTAGTATCTTTTGACTATTTCCTTCATTAAAGTAGTAAATGTAATCTGGTATTTGAAATACTTACATTCATAGCCTGTTCTGACAACATTATTCAACTCGAAACTGACTTTTGATTGCAGAACCCATGGCTAAAATATCTGGTTTAAATTTTGGATTTTATTCTACTTCATTTGAAATATTATGCTCTCTTTAAGGCATTTTTGTTAATCTTAAGACATATAGTATAACAATAACAGAATAGCAGAGTTGGAAGGGACCCTGGAGGTCTTCTATCCAACCTCCTGCCTAGGCAGGAAACCCTACACCACTTCAGACAAATGGTTATCCAACCTCTTCTTAAAAACTTCCAGTGTTGGAGCATTTACAACTTCTGGAGGCAAGTTGTTCCACTGATTAATTGTTCTTACTTGCCTCCAATAACACATATTGCCTTTTAAGATGGTTGTTTATACGGCCACCCAACTCACTCTCACCGACTCCTGGAGGCTTGCAAAGATATAATCCCAATAAAAATAATAATAAGCAATAATGCCCCAAATCTTCATCCCAAACACAATCAATTTGCAACTGGAAAATATTCATTTTCCTCATTGTCCTTCCCGTATTTGGGTTTTGCATAACACCAGTTATGCATGCACAGAGGCTTCGAATAGAAATTGGATTTTTAAAATTAGGATATTGGCTCTTTTGTGTCATAAGCACTTTGGCCCTATCTATTAAAAACTCTGTTCCTGTGACCATTCCTCTGAATGTGCGTGCTTATTCCTAGCTGAATGAAAGCCAAATATTAGTACAAAATGCACTGACCATGCAACATTGCTTTGTGAAATATTCAAAAATGTTATTTCCAAACCACAAAATCCCCACCAGCAAACAGGAACTTGGTGGGGAAAGATAAAGGGGAGAAATTTCCTCTTCCATATTTTTCCTCATTGTTTTTTTTTTTTTTCTCCTGTCCAGGCTAATCATCACCCGGGGAAGAAGCTTCTATGAAACTCAGGATTAGAGTAAGCAAATTAGGAAGATTTGCATGGAGGTTTGGAGTGAAGGATTGACTGGGAAGCAACACAGATACGAAGCAAGTATTGAGCAATGGTTATCTTTTGACTTGAAGATGAGCCAAACTGCACCTATTGGAAGTACAAGCTTGTTTCCTTACAACAGGAGAAGATAGAGGGACTTAAGATAGTCTACGCTGAAGTATATTCATCTACTCAGAGAAGATAAGAGATAAAGTATGACTGAAGTGCTCCAAAAGAACAGGAGAAGAATTCTGGAAAAATATGACCCAAAGAAGCAAAGACATTTCAAATCTTTCAGTCCCAGTGGAATTCAGGAACTTGTACCAGACTCATTTCAAAGGTGCTTTTTTCAAAAGGCAACTGGGCTTTCTTTGTTTTAGGATGTTTCACTTCTTATCCTAGAAGCTTCTTCAGTTCTGGTTCAGTTCAGTTCAGTTCAGTTCTTAAAACTGAAGAAGCTTCTTGGATGAAAAATGCAATGTCTTCAAGTCTGAGTGGCTGAGAATCACCGTCGACATTTTATCCCATTTTTTTCTAGAAGGTGGTCTACCACTACCTGCCATTGACCCCATGTGCATAAAAAAACTTAAGGCAACTGACAAAGAAGAGGCAAGTTCAATGTAGGAAAGATGTGATGACAGTCTTTAAGTATCTAAAGGATTGTCATTACCAGAAAATGTAAAGGATTTATCTTCTAACGACCCTTAGGCTTAAAAAAATACAAGGAAGGAAGAACAGGACAGAGATCACAATGAAGTTCAGAATCTATGGAAAGGCCTGTCATGTGAAGTGGTGAGTATTTTTTCACCAGGGATCTTCAAGCAGAGGTTGTAAGAGATGTCTAAGTGGAGCTTAGTGGAGCTAAGTGGAGCTGTTTTCCAAAGCATCTGTAGGCCAGACAAGGAATAATGGATGGAAGCTGAACAAGGAGAGATTCCACCTGGAAATAAGGAGAAATGTTCTGATAGTGAGCACAATCAAACAACAAACAGAACCTTTAGAAGTTGTGGGTGCTTCATCACTTGAGACTTTCAAGAAGAGATTGGACTGCAATTTGTCAGAAATGGTGTAGGGTCTCCTACCTGGGTGGGGGGTTGGACTAGATGACCCACAAGTCCCTTTCAACTCTGTTAATCTGTATCTGTAAAGCTTAGATTCAACAGAAAGCTGGACTCCCACTATAGCTCTGTCCATAATGTATTTTTAGTCATTATTTATTTAGAAAAAAACCCCAGCAAAATAAATTGACTTGCTCATATTTAATTCCTGGTATCTAATTCAAAACTACAGCTGATCTTATGCCTAGAGATGAGAAACGTGGGACAATTCAACAATTGAATTTAATTATTTAAAATAATTTTAAAAATACCTTAATTTTTATCATGTACATTTCATTTTGTCCCTCCTTTTGCATCCTTTCTTTAATGATTCCATCCCACCATTGGAGAGTGGCAAGTTGGCCACTGTGAAGTGGCTGTGGCAAGTTGTCCTGTGGTGAGTTGGCATGGCGAGTTAGCCTCTGTCAGTTGGCCATGGCAAGTTGGCTATGGTGAGTTGTCCTAGACTCAGATTTGGAGTACCTTCTCAGTGCCACATTAGCATTCAAGCAGACAATCTGATATGCATCTGATTTACACATACAAAAGTTATGTTCTGACCCAGCTCCCCAAACACAACAAACCCTCTGTATTTAAATCAATGGTTTCTTTATTAGGAGCACCAGCAGCCCCGGCAAAAAGTTTCTCTCTCAACACAGACTAACAAGTCTGTCTAGCAGAGAGATGAATAGTTGTCTGTCACATCTATTCATCTCATGAATAGATGTGGCAGACAACTATTCATCTCTACCCACTGCCTTTTATCCCCAGAGCTAAGATGGGGCTTCCCTAGCAGCAGTGGCTCTTCTGTCCCAAAGTTCGGCCCACAGATTTCCAGTGCTCTCCTCTCGTCTGCCTTCTGCACATCTGGGCATCAGGCATTGGGCCCAGCTGTTCCTCCTTTTCCTCATCAGCCATCTCCAGACTTTCCATCTGAAGTCTGACAGATGGCCCAAGCTCCACCTCTGTCTCTCTCTCTCTCTCTCTCTCTCTGCCAGCTCCATTCCCTCTTCTTCCTCGGAGCTCCCAGGTTGTCTTGAGGGTGACTCTGACTCCCACACCTCCTCCTCTTTTTCTGATTTGGCTGCTGGAGGGACTGGCAGCTGACAGGTCACAACAAACAAATTCTATGTATCTCCTTTTCCGGATCCCAATAATATTGCTTCTAAGGTTATGAGTTTTTTTTTTTTTTTCATTTAATATGTTGGTTGGTACATGGCTCTGAGATGTTATATATATCTTGGAAATTGAGATTTGTAAGTTGTATTATTAGGTAGTTGGGAAACCTTTATTTCAATTGTAGAACTACACTGACAACACTGTCTTGAACAGACTTAAAATTTATGGCCTTCCTACTTTACTGAGCAAAATGTGATGAAGAAATTAATCAGGTTTATTCCTGGGGGTGGGGAGGAATGAGATAATGGCAGAGACAGAAATCCAGATGGATACACCTTGAGCGATAGTCAGAGACAGGGAGAATAAATTTCTGGCTTTCTCACTTCTTAGGGAACATTACATGTTCATCTTCATGAGGAAACGTCCTTCATTAAATAGTTTACAAACCAATAGATTGGCTTTCCTAAATTTATAGAACAAGGAATGTTACATTGGTGAAACCTAACCTAGGGATGAGAAAGAATTAGAGATCCAGCTGGGAACAAATTTGGTTATATTGTTATGAAGGTGGATCCCCAGCAGCATGAATTCTAGCTTGGCCAATTTCTGATAGTCATAAGTTCCCTGATTAATTTTTTGATGGAGAAATCCTCCTCCTCCTCCTCCTCCTCCTCCTCCTCCTCCTCCTCCTCCTCTTCCTCCTCCTCCTCCTCCTCCTCCTCCTCCTCCTCCTGCATTTCCTTAACTGACTTACAAGCATGCAATGTTGTTTTGATTCCACAGCAAACCCAGAGAGTATTTAGAGAACAATGCTAACTACAGTTAGTCCTTGACTTACAATCACAACTGGGACCAGAATTTCCATTGCTAAACAAGGCAATTGATTTTATGTTCTTTTTTGGCCATGGTTATTCAACAAATCACAGAGGTTATTTAGTGAATCATGAGGTCACGAAAAGAATCCAGCTTTCCTCATTGCCTTTGCTTGTTGGAAGCCAGCTGAGAAAGTCACAGATATATGCTAGTTGCCAAGTATCTCAATTTGGATTGTGGGGATGCTGTGGTGGCCATAAGTACAAGGATCAGTTATAAATGAATGGTTGTAAATTGAGGAATAGCAAAATATTCTATCTTATTTTATGCTTTCTGTGTTCTGAGTAAAAATGGAAACTTTTTACTTGGTTTTCCAAAATTCTACTTATTTCAGAAATTCAGTGACAGTGAGGAAGATGGGAGATCAGGGAATTCACTCTTTTCCTTCCCCATCTATTCTGTGAATATTTGAAAAGATGATCTGCATGGAGCTAAACCTTGATTGTTCTTATAGGCGGAGGATTGAAAAGTTAAGGTGGCAAGCCTTAATGTTGTGCTTCTTTACGGTCTTTGCCTTCCAAATGGGAAAAGCTTTAATAGACTGCCTTAGCAATCATTGTAACTCTTTTTTTAAATCATACCCTGTGGACACTCTGCTCATAGATAACTGAAACATTGTCATTAATTGAATCATGGTTTAAAACTTACAATGAAAAAGATGCTTCATCTTTAAATGATGATTTTTCCAAAGAAGTTTCAGATAAAACCAAAGCAAGGGTGGGATTTAAATTTTTTAACAACCGGTTCTGTGGGTGTGGCTAGTTGGGCATGGTTAGGTGGGCATGGCCATGTGACTGGGTGGGCATGGCTTCTTCTTGGTTTTTTTGCAAACCCCCCCCCCCCATGCACTCTGTTTTTTGCCTTCCTGGGCCTCAGGGAAGCCTTCTGGGGGACGCCCAGGAAGGCAAAAAACAGCACTGGGGGCACAGCTCCCCCATGCCCTCTTTTGCTTCCTGGGCCTCAGGGAACTCTCATGGGCAAAATAATAAGACAGTGAGGGGGATCCTGGCACAGCTGATCATTGAAACAGCTGATCATTGGGAGGAAAAATACCTTTAAGGAGTGATTGGGCGGGGAAGAATGCAGTCAGCAAGGTTGGGAATGGGAGAAGAGGAGTAGGTGGAGAGGGACGAAATCAGCCAGGGGCATGAATTGTAACAACTGGTTCTATAAAAACGGTCCGAACCAGTAAAATCTCACCCCTGAACCAAAGTCGTCAAACATTCAATACTGTTTTTGTTTTTAAATGAAAGAATTCAGTATGCTACTAAACTATGAAATTTAGAGTTTGATAATATGTGTCAGCTGATTTATCTATATTCTTAAAAATGTTTTGGGAGAAAGAATAGCAAGAGACTTTGTGAAACTCCTATTGGTTTGGCTCTTGTGCAAACATATTAACATACAGCCAGATATTATATACTGCTGAGGAAACCAAGCAGCCATTGTCAACAGAATAATTGATAGAAAATTGCATTTAAGTAGGAGAAAAACATGCCCAGATTTTAACATATTATGAATAGTTAAAACTATTACTGCTGTAAATAGAATGATAAAATTATTGTCGAGAGATCATTGTGTTTTTATTGGATGCTGTCTGACTCTTTCCACCATTAACAACCACCAAGGAAAGCTTACATTTATTTAAAACAGCCAAAAATGGGGTTATTCTCATTAGGCTGTGAAACAGCTTCATCTAAGCCATATTTACTAAAAGTCTAAGTCTCTGTTCCCTCAAAAGATCTTTCCCCTAAGGAAGACAATATAACAAGCAAATTTCTCTTCTTCCATGCTTAAATCTTTAGGGAACAACTTCTGATGAATATTAAATTCTCTTTTGGAGTTTATGATAGATAGAATTAAAGCTTTGATGCTATTGAAATTTAAAATACACACAAAACCCACACGTACACAAACACAAAGTTGTAGGAATCCTCTCCTGAGAATTGCACCTTTGAAATAATTCTCATCTGTTTTTCCCCTTCTGTCATTTTTTGTACCTTCCTTGTCAACTCAAAGTAAATAATAAATTGATATTTTTGAAAGCTGTAAGATTATAGAAGTGCATCCTCACAATTGCTGTCAGTGTATATCCACATTTTGTGCAAAATCGAACAAAGTTTAAATTTAGCTCATCTGCTATTTAAATATGTCAAAAATAGTGTGTGACTTTTCCTTTAAATGTCAAGTCTGAACACTGATTTTGCACAATGCCTACTTTATAGTTAGAGAGATACCTTTCTGGGAACCTGTACACACTAATATGTACTAAAACATTTCATCAACAAGACACTTTTTTGTGAGGTGGTGCAGGGGAATGGCTGAAATGATAATACAGAAGTATCTTTTAGAATACAGGTAAAGCTTGAAAAATTAGAATATCGTGCAAAAGTTCGTTTATTTCAGTAAATAAATTCATTTAAGTTCATTTATTTCACTAAACTTAAAAGGTAAAACTAATATATGAGATAGACTCATTGCATGCAAAGCAAGATAGTTTAAGCTGTGATGTGTCATAATTGTGATGATTATGGCTTACAGCTCATGAAAACCCCAAATCCACAATCTCAGAAAATTAGAATATTTTTGCAATCAGTAAAACAAGGATTGTACATAGAACAATATCGGACCTCTGAAAAGTATAAGCATGCAGATGTACTCTTGGTTTGGACCCCTTTTGAAGCAATTACTGCCTCAATGCTGCGTGGCATGGAAACTATCGGTCTGTGGCACTGCTGAGGTGTTATGGAAGACCAGGATGCTTCAATAGCGGCCTTCAGCTCTTCTGCATTGTTCGGTCTCACGTTTCTCATCTTTCTCCTGGCAATGTCCCATCGATTTTCTATGGGGTTCAGGTCAGACGAGTTTGCTGGCCAATCAAGCACAGTAATCCCACAATCATTGAACCAGGTTTTGGTGCTTTTGGCAGTGTGGGCAGGTGCCAGGTCCTGCTGGAAAATGAAGTCAGCATCCCCATCAAACTCATCTATGGAAGGAAGCATGAAGTGCTCCAAAATTTCCTGGTAGACGGCTGCATTGACCCTGGACTTAATGAAGCACAGTGGACCAACACCAGCAGATGACATGGCTCCTCAAATCGACACAGACTGTGGAAACTTTGCACTGAACTTCAAGCATCTTGCAGTGTGTGCCTCTCCATTCTTCCTCCAGACTCTGAGTCCTTGGTTTCCAAATGAGATGCAAAAGTTGCTCTCATCAGAAAAGAGGACTTTGGATCACTGAGCAGCAGACCAGGTCTGTTTTTCTTTAGCCCAGGTAAGACGCTTCTGATGTTGTTTGTTGTTCAGGAGTGTCTTGACAAGAGGAGTATGACATTTGAAGCCCATGTCCAGGATCCGTCTGTGTGTGGTGGCTCTTGATGCACTGACTCCAGCCTCAGTCCACCCCTTGTGAAAGTCCTCAACACTGTTGAATGACCTTTTCCTGACAATCCTCTCCAGGCTGCGGTCATCCCTGCTGCTTGTGCAACTTTTTCTTCCACATTTTTCCCTTTCACATAACTTTCTATTAATGTGCTTTGATGCAGCACTTCGGGAACATCCAACTTCTTTTGCAATTACCTTTTGAGGCTTTCCCTCCTTATGGAGGGTGTCAGTGATGGTTTTCTGCACAACTGTCAGGTCAGCAGTCTTTCCCATGATTGTGTTTCCTACTGAACCAGACTGAGAGACCATTTAAAGGCTCAGGAACCCTTTGCAGGTGTTATGGCTTCATGAGCTGATTAGAGTGGGACACTTTGAGCCGAGAATATTGAACCTTTTCACAATATTCTACTTTTCTGAGATTGTGGATTTGGGGTTTTCACATGAGCTGTAAGCCATAAGCATTTCAGTTATGACACATCATGGCTTGAACTGTCTTGCTTTGCATGTAATTAGTCTATCTCATATATTAGTTTCACCTTTTAAGTTGCATTACTGAAATAAACGAACTTTTGCACGATACTCTAATTTTTCAGTTTCACTTGTAGAATAGATTTCTTTATTGGCCAAGCATGATTGGATGCACAAGGAATTTGTCTCCGATGCATAAGCTCTCATGGTACATACAAACAATGAAGTGGTAAGTCATAGATCATAAATCGTAGATATAATTATAAATAAAATTATAAAATTAGGAGTCTCAAGCCATTTAGCAAAAAAAGTCCAGTTGTTTGTTGGGAGCACCATATTGGCACAACTTAGTGAAGCCAGCTCTGATTTCACCCAGTGCCTTGCCTCTGACCCTGTTTCTCCCTCCCCCAAAGTGTGTGACCAGTCACATTCCCCAACAAAGCAATTTTGCAGCTTGTAGAAGTCACTGCCTCCAGCCATTGTGGGTCTCCATGGAGATGGCCTTGACTTCGGCCTTGTAAGTTGTGTCTTGTATTGACTGAGGTGTGAATTCCTTGGTGCAACTGCAAGGTGAAATTTCCCATCCCCCCCCTGCCTATGGCTACTCAGGAGCAGGTCAGGATAGCTTTGTAAATTGACCCAAGTGACAAATCATAAGATACCAATAGGAGAAGGCAGTAGGAAAAATGAGAAGATTACAAAGATAAGATGATTTTATTTATTAGCCAACCTTTATCCTCCTGACCCCTGAAGACTCAAGTTATTTACAATAAAATATCTAAAAACTACATTTAAATTAAAATCAGAATAAAAATTATCCACAATTAAAATACAACAAAGGATTAAACCCTGAATTAAGCACCGAAGATGTTATCTAATCAGGTAATGAAACATCTACAAGAAAACAGTGAAGCTCAGAGAGCACCAAGGATTTCACAGATTAAAACTTTCACATCAATAAACAGCTCATTCTAAAGAACTGGTGAACAAGAATCGTCCATGAGGACCCAACAACACTCATCTGCAGATGATCCATGTTCAGGCAAAAAGAGAGTCAGGTAAAACATGGATTCCTTCAGATACCCCAGTTATCATCTGCAGATGCTGTTGAAGTGTCACTGTTAGGGACAACTTATCACTCACGGAGATGGGAACCAAGCTAAAGGGTAGATTAATAATGGAAGGAAACATAAAAGATGTATTATCAGGCAAATTGGCCAATATTAATTGGGGAAAAAATAGCCCTATCCTATTTTGAGCTATGAAGCTATGATACGTGCTGCTACAAGAACCAACAAAATTTTCCATATTTCAGTGAATGTAGCTCTGAGAAAAGAGAGGCTGAATTGAGTAAGGACAATTAGAAATCAGGGATAATATGTTCTTTATTTCTCTTTAGTATTATTCTTAACAAAGGAGAGAGATTAACAAATTGGCAATTACCTTTCCCTACTTAGGTTAAAATCTACCCTACAATAATCCAGATGACTACTCAATTTCAACACAAAGTTAGAGGTTCCTCTTGGATGTTTGCAGACCAAATAACCCTAGTTAAACACTGCTGGTTGATTTTGTTTAATTTTCCAATTGCTCCATCACATTTCCACATCAGTGTCAAAAGTTGCTTTCCACCCCCCTCCCCGATTCTTTGCTTCTTCCATCATATTTTCATTATATACCCATTCAAAGTTTAACAAAACTTATATATGACCAATCACTTTATTTTGCATGTGTGTACACTGAGAACTCCTGCACCGGAGACAAATTCCTTGTATGTCCAATCACACTTGGACAAAAAAGAATTCTATTCTATTCTACTCCTGTTCTGTTCTGTTGTCTACTCCTGTTCTGTTCTCTGTCCTATCCTATACTATCCTACTCTGTTCTGTTCTCTGTTCTATTCTATCTTCGACTCTCTTCTACTCTACTCTATTCTGTTCTATTCTATTCTTGAACAAGTCATATATTAGTATATTGGGTTCACCTTGTCATACATTCCTGAGAGAAAAGCAGATTGACATGGAAGTGACACTGCTCCCACAGGTATTCGATAACCTTGTTAATGCTACAGCATTTAAATGGCATTAAATTGGCACACTCTTTATGAGCCCTTCCTTCATGATGCACAATGAGGACACCAGTGACACTGTGCACTATATACTGTAAATATCTACAGTATCATGATATTTTTGCTCTGCTGGGATTTGTTTGGGTGCCACTGGGACTTCATGAACAGGAGACATGCCTGGGATTATATTGACTTGACAACTTTTGTTTTCATGCAATAGCTAACCTTAGAAGAACCCCTTTGGTTCTTCTAATGTTAGCTATGTCCTTTTCTGTTCCCCAGCTCTTAAGAAGAATTCAGAGAAAGACAACATAGAAGATCAGCTCATTCATTTCTGATCTATTGTGAGAAGGGATTTAGGGAAGCAAACATTTTAAGCATTAAATATAGGTAGGACAGCAGTAGGGAAAATATGATACTCCTTTTTTAAGAAGCTGAAGGGACTTCATAGAGAAGGATGTAATCAATTTATATTTTCCTAGAGGGCAGGACACAGAATAATGGTTTTAATCTAAGGAATACAGATTCTGGTAAAAGGAGGAAAAACAAATGTAAAACAAATGTAAAGCACTTCGGCAGGGAAACTAATTACTTAGATGGGGCTGGCTCCCCTTGTTAGATGTTAGAGGTTGTACAGCTTTAATTTGTGTTCTTACACTGAGCAGGGGTTTGGTACAGTTGGCCTAAATGGTCCCATCCCACTCTATAACCACATAAATAAAAGGAGGTCAAAAAGGAAGGCGTTGGAAAACTGCTTAAGTTTTTAAGTTTTTCATTAAGAAGCTCTTAATGCAGTTAGGAATAAGCTCTTAAACTCCTTTCCCACGGCCATTCTCTTAGCAGTTTCAGGGAGCTTAATTAACTGTTCAAAAGAGAAACACACTGAGCTTCTCCTTTGGAATCTGGCTATACTGAGCCAGACTTCTAAAATGTTTCCGCTAAGTTTCAAATTAGAAGATGGTTGCTCTTTAATAAGGAAAAGAGGGGAAGGAGGGTGAGAGAGGAAGACTGAGCTATTCAATTAAATGAAGAAAAAATAATAATCTTAGGTTTTGCATTACCAAACTCCAGCTAAATGAAGAAAATTGATTTTTTCCCATTGTTCCAAAGTATTAAAAAATAACTTGCTTACTTATTATTGAATTAGAACCCAAAGTGCCCATTGGAGGTTTCTCCTTCTAACAAAATTAAGTCTTCCAATGTGACAATTATATCAACCAATTAAAAATTAGTCAGGTTAAGTAATTATATTGACAGAAATATCCTATGATATAAGTTAAATGCTGTTTAAGTCACCCAGGGTCACCTTGTCAGCAGCATAAAAATTAATAAATAATAAATAATAAGAACACCTCTGAACACTTTGGCATATTTGCTCAGCATGCCAGAAATTAAATCATAATCCAGTTTTATTCCACAATTGTTTATACTGTTGTGTACAACTTATCATTTCTATTAAGAGATAAATTGCAACAAGCCAATGTTGGCTCAAACTCTACCAACCAGGAGATATTTACAGTATACTGATACACATGGGATGGGATACAAAGATATATTTGCTCCAGAACTGATTTTTAACACACAGTCAAAAGTATCAAAAGAGTGCAAAAATTAATGTCATTTGAAATGGCAATATATCTCAACAGTTCTTCTTGGAAAGAACAAAAGCCTATTCTGTGACAGTTGTAACGATGCTTTTCATTGTCCTTAAGAAGCTTCCAACAGCAAAATCTTTTCTTATATTAAAATATTTTATGATCACACATATGTTCCTAGCAACTAATATGGTGGTTATGTATTTTTACCATATTTTTCTTAAGAAAAAAAATTGAGAAGGAAAGGAAAAAATTGAAGTGAAAGAAGAATTACCGGAAGATATACTATGAGTCACACATTTAAAAAGTCCTAGAATATTAAATTCATAGAAAATGGATGGAAAGTAGATGGGAAAAAAAGAAAAGGTGGAAGCTACTTAAGAAAAATTGCATGAATTGGACTGAATTATGAAATGTTTTTGTTAGGGATAACATTGTTCACCCTAACTGGTTTAGGTGAAATAATAACTATGAATCATAGTTAGTGTATGTTAGAGTGTATACAGCTTTAACTGGGAAATAGCAATTAAAGGAGTGGTTAAGAAAACAATATAAAAGTAGCAAGACTACGGCTTGCTCTCACTCTCTCTGGCTTTGATGATCCCTGATTACTGCTTGGAATCAAGACTGCATTGCTCGAACGGGAGAGACAACAAAGGACTGATTTTGTAAGTGAACTGACATAGGATATTCTACATGGACTTTGCTAACTGAATATCCCTGAATGGACTGACTACATGGTAAATGAATATTGGACTGTTTTTGACTATGCTATAAACTTATACTGGAATAAAATATATTCTTGATAGCACAAGCGTATCTGTTATTTTTACTGTATGTTAATAAACATACAAGCTTAGCTCACTCATTTATCTGTGTGCCTATCTGACTAACGCTGCACATTCTGTTTAGCTTGTCTACCTAACCCTGGTTGGGGAACCCAGGCTTAACAGTTTTGCCTGAGAATGGAGTTGAAGTTTGATTGCTTAAATGGATAACAGAGGTACTTGATGGAAATAAAATATATATGAAAGTAAATGGGGGGTTTATTAACTCGTTCAATATTGAACATGTAATAAGGCAAGAATGTGCGGTGTCCATTTGGATGCTTAAAAGATATATTCATAGAGGATGTTTAAGAGCTGTTATGATTGTAAATTTGAAAATTAACATATCAAAAATCACGGCAAGTGTTTTTGAGGAGGAAAATGGAGTGAACTGTTGCTAAGGACAAAACACTGGCAAGAAGAACTAGAGTCAAGTCTATGAATTGCTGTACCCAAGGAAAAGATTTACTAAAGATAAGGAAAAAAAAATAAGAAAGAAAAAAATAAGACATACAAATGTTGGTAGAAAGATAGTGGATAGCATCTGCTCTGTTGCGAAGAATGAATCTTTGTTGAAATAACTAAAAATTGCTCTATATCAGAGGGTGCACCTGCCAGTTTTTTTATGTGGAAGATAGAATTGGGTGTTTCGAGAAAAAACATAAAAGTTGAATGCAATGTGAATGAAATATTCAAGAAATGCATAGGTGATATAAAAAAAAAAGCTAAGTCAAGAATGAATGAGTAATGAAAGAATGTGAACTGACATAAAAGCATGCAACCGACAGGAAAAAAAATATATCGAGGTGGTTTGATGATATTCAAAGAAAATGAATGAGAATTGAATCACAAAGCAGACATGAAGACTGAAGATGTCAAAAAACAGGAAAATGGGAAATCATGGTCGGATGAGATCTTGTGATGGAATGTAGCAAGAAGGTGGATCCCTAGGAGAGAGGAGGTACATTCCAGAGGAGTCAACATAGCCCTGATATTTCATGTGAGAGAAAGAGTAAGAAGACAGCCCTACCTTCATCATCACCTTTTTTAAATGACCCCATAATCCCTTGCAGGGTGGAGTCTGGGCAACTTAATGGAGCTGAGTGTTTTAATGGCTGGATGCCTTTCCTGTCACCAGTGCAGAGTTTTGTTCAGCAGTTATATTCTCATTGTCCCCAGAGAGAGAAATATCTGCCTCTGTCTAAGATCGAACTCACAGCCTCCTGATTGTGAAGTGAGAGCTCCACCTCTAGGCCACCGCGCTACTCACAGCCCCACTTTAATAATTCCCAGAATATGTTGTAGTGGCAGAAAGTAGAGTCCTCAATCTGGAAATATTTGGCCTACAGGTGTGAAACAATAAAGAACTCAGCTAGGAAGAATGAACACATGTCATTATTAGTTAGGGGCCTGGCAGATCCTTAGAATCAGAGACATGAGACATTTAATGAACAAAATATAAGCATTAAATGTATGTGGGAGATAAGTGCATGGACAGAAGGTTGGTGAGGGGACTGATATTGATATAAAACAATTTTTACTGATTTATTTATTAATCACACATAGTTTTAGCTATGCTTTTCTTTCTCTTCTTATTTCTCACTCACATTCTTTGCTTAGCATAGTGTTTATTACCTTGAAAGTAAATGGTAGGATGAATTCTTACATTGTGCATGTCTTATGATCATTCTTCCTTTTCAATGAGCTAAGATTCAAATTTTTAAAGACTTGATAAAAGCAAATATTTGGGGTATCAATGAATTGTGGAAATCTTTAAAAAATCCTTTCCATTAATCCATTACATACTATTTTGCAAAAAAAAAAAAAAAAAGAAGAAGAAGAAGTAAAGGAGAGTGAAACTGTTCCAACACAGTACTTAGCAAATTGTCATAATTTATTTAATATGGATAGCACTGATGAAGATCCTTTTCCTTCCCAGAACTTTTATCCTCGCCCTCCCACCAACACAGCTAGTTTCTAGTTTTTCACTTAAAAAAATGTTCCTGCATTTTATGGTGTTATGTTCAATTTGTGAACCACTTAAAAAGCTTCCACTACATGCCCTAAAAAGTAAAAATACACACAATAAATAAATAAATCCAATGTACAGAAGAAAAAGGGAGCTATATCTCATATGGGAACTAGATCTGACAGTGAGTACTTGTGATAGACTATTTCTTTTGGAGGGTATCACGAGTAGCATTCAAAGTGGTATTTTCTCTAACACTTCTCTCTGGCTCCATTTATCTGTTCACTGAATAGGAAATCTACTTAAGTCTCCGTGCCAAGAACTGCTATTTCCTGGACTTCAAATACATTTTTCACTGTGCTGTAGTGGTAATGAAAAAGAATATATATATACCGGTATATCTATCCCTTCCTGTTTTAAACAATACCAAAAGCCTTTTATTGAAAAGTATTCTTAATTCAGACAACTCAGCTGTGTCTCAACCACATTTTAAATGAAACCTTGACTGGATCAAGCTCTTGATGATAGATTTTTGATGAATTATGATAATGAAGGCCTTGTTAAGCAACAACAACAATAACAACAACAACAGGTTCACAGCGCTTTTGCAAATGATGATATGCGGGCAGTGTCTTTATTTCCTAATAGTATGTACATGGGTGGCATGTTCTGTTTCCTTATGAATGGCATTTTCTGTGTGACTTCTCCAGCAAAAATGCCTGAAGGTATTATTACTACTATGTTCGTGTCAGAAGCATCTACCAAGGTGCTTTTGGCTTCCCAGTTGAAAGGATTAGTTGGTGATATCACCATTGCCCAGGAGATACCCGAGAAGTCTCTGATATTTTCTATTTATTTATTTGCATTTGCATTTTTCCACTACAGTAGCTAGAACAAATTGACTGGAGCTCATTCTGTTATCCAGCTCACTCTCAGGTTTTGAATTGAGTCATTGAATTCTCAATGGTCTTCTGACTCAGGGTCCTAAATACATTGTGCCTTCCCCCCCCCCCCCCCCCTTTGAAGCTTAGGAAATAGGATTGTAGGAATGTGTTCATTTCTTTCCTCAACTGCCTCTCTGTCAAAGGCATAGAATCAAGTCCAAATGATTATATTTCTGTTGGTGTGTACCACACTTATGGGCTTCTTTACATGGAAATCACAAGAAGGGAGATTGCAAAGGTTCTTTTCAGTTGGAATCTTGATTAATGGAAATACTTATTCTTTTACATTTAGTTGGATTACTTTAACCTCAGAGAAATATTCCTATGTACATGGGTGTGCATGTAAGTATGCATATGTGCATGTATGGAAGCTGTGACTTCTAGTTCTAAGACCAAATTGTTTCTCTGATGGCTTTAACAGTATTAAATGGATAGAAGAGGGAACATAATATGGCTTCACATCAATGACAGAACATAAATAGTGTCCTAATATTCACAACTTTGCCTAAGGCCCGGTCCCACTGCACTTACGGATGCAAAGAGGATGTAAAATGTTAAAAAAAGCTTGCCATCCGTTGGAAAAAGCTATGCATCTGTTGTGTACTCATTGCATACATGTTTCATACGTTCTATCCATGGAGCATCCGTCCACTGCGATTTCATCTTCACAAGAAGTTTTGAGCTGCACAAACTTTGTGAACAGATGAACTTTCCGCCGCATAGGATGTATATTCACAACATATACGGGCAACAAACATTCAATGTCCGTTATCATCTATTAAATGTCCACTGTATCCTCTCTGTATCCTCTGGCCATCCCCTCAACTCACATCCGCTGCAGCTGAAAACGGAAAGAGGGAGGAAACAAAAGGTACATGGAACGTCTACACAGCGTTAGTAGCATGGAAATAGATGGACAAAACGTTTGTATCTGGGATGTATCTCGTATATTTAGGATGTCTGGAATATGTCTAGAATATGTAGAAGGACACCTAGTGGACAACCGATATTTTCTATAAAAAGGGGGAGAAAATCATCTGGATCGCTGGGATGGTGGACCATACAGTCCCACTATGGTTGCACTGGAGGTTTATCTATCCCACAACTATCCTTATCTATCCCACAAGCATGCAAAGGCTTAACCATTTTTTCAAAGTTTTCAACAACACTTTATGAAGTAAAAAAAATGAATCAAGTAAACTAAATGTGTTAAGCAAAGATAACCTTTATTAACTTTCTTAAGTAAACTTTATGACTTTATTAAATAAGCAAAATGAACCAAGTAAACTGTATTAAGTGTCTTAAGCAAAGATAAACTTTCTTAGGTAAACTTTATGACTGTATTAAATAAGCAAAATGAACCAAGTAAAGTGTCTTAAGCAAAGATAAACTTAACAAGTAAACAACTCAGTCTCTGACACTATTCTTAGTCACTCTTAGTCATGTCCATGGTCTCAACTGTTAAGCGGGCAGGAACTGTGGAGGTGTCTGTGGCTTGAGTGCTGGTCTGAGGCACCATTGGAGTGCTTGGCCCCAAGGGTACAACAGGTGGTCATGTGTTCAGGAAGCTGTCCGAGAGCCGACTCAGTCCCGTGAGGTTGAGAGGCCCTTCATCAAGGACTTGAGATGTCAGGCCCAGTACTGATGACAGATTGTCCGTTGACGGGCTTGGCTGTGGGGTGGAGGAAGTGTTGGGAGGAGTGTAGTGGGGCTGTCTGGTCTGCAGCTGGGTGAGGAGTGCAATGAACCTGGACCTGGACTGGGAAGTTATGCTTCTGCTGTGGGAAGTCCTGGTAGTCATAGCCTTGGTAAGTGAGGAGCTGTTGAAAGCCGTGGAAGGGCTATGACATTGCCTGGGGTGGAGGAGCAGACCTGGACTGGGTAGGAGCAGCTTCAGCTGGGCCTTGAGGGTTGTGCTGAAGTGCTGTGATCTTCTGCTTCATCACCTGGTACTGAGCCTTGGGCAGGTCCCTCAGGGTCTGGCTCACATAGGTGATGAAGGTGTTCCGGCCCAAGG
The DNA here is from genome assembly GCA_015471245.1 of Laticauda colubrina. Classification (NCBI taxonomy): domain Eukaryota; kingdom Metazoa; phylum Chordata; class Lepidosauria; order Squamata; family Elapidae; genus Laticauda; species Laticauda colubrina. Next base: position 15,725,577 of record BLBF01000058.1, read on the forward strand.
ATGCTCTGTCCAAGTGGACCAGCTGAGAGAGAAGTTCTGTGCTGGTCTTCATTGTGTCCCTGATCTCCAACAGCACACTGTGATCCTGGCCCTCCAGTCTGCCTCTCTGCCTGCTTCCTCTGGAGCTGGGGGTGGGGGTGGGGGTGGGGGAGGGTTGGCCTCTGGTGGCTGCTGCTTCTTCCTCCATTTGTGACAGCAGGGTGTCATCCTCTACGGGATCCTCCAAGTCTGCCAGCATGGGGAGTGCAGCTGTCGGGGGGGTCTCTGCCATGGGGCCCTCTGAAGACACCTGCCTGGACAGGGTAGCTGGCTCCTGGCTGGAAGAGGACTGGCTGTCTGTGGGCTGTCTGAGGGAGAGGGGTCTCAGAGGGGCTGCTCCTCGGTGGCAGATCTCACCCTCCAGGAGACTGCACTTGGCCATGATGTACATCTCCCGATCAGTGAGCTTGACAGCGGCCTGCCCGGATTTCTTGAGGTGTAGCTTTCCATACCAGGTGTGCATGTGCTTCCACCATCCAAGGAGTACTTCTGCAGTGTACCCCAGGCTCTCTGCCTTGTCTATCCAAGCTGCCTGCTTCTTCTTGGTGTCCTGATACAGTCTGTGGCCCTTTCTCCACAGGTACTTGTTCTCCCTCAGCCATTCCAACACCTCATCCTCATGCTCCTTGGAAACGGTGTACTGTTTCCTCTCTCCCTTCTCCTTCCCTTGCCTCTTCCTCCCTCTGGCAGGGGCTTGAGCAGGGCCTTCAGGGGCTTGAGCAGCCGGGCCTTCAGCAGCAGGGCTTTGAGAGCCTTGGGGCTGGTCCACCACAGCAGTAGCAGCAGCAGCAGCATCTTCAGAGTCAGTGCCAGGGGGTGGGATGCTGGTTCTGGCCTTCTTCACCTTGCCAGGGCTTGAATAAGTAGGCACGGGCTTCCTCTTCTTGCCTGACTGACGAACCATGGTGTTCCTGCAAGATGTATGTGACAGCATGTCTTTCCTCAGTATGCTGACTGTGTGCGTGCTGCATCCTTTTATATCCGTGGAGCTGATGCAATTCATACACCCCACATGCGCAGTGAATGCTTTGCATCCAATATACATCCGTACGGCATCCCCTTTGTTTCCTATAGGCGTCCATAATGCATCCGCTTCATTCGCTATGCATCCAGCCCTTCCGCTATGCATCCGCTATGCAATTCTCCCCCGGAAGCCCTTCGGAGGTGTCATCCACTTCCATCCGCTTTCATTCTCTTGGCTTCCTATGAACATCCGTTTAACATCCCCGCTACATATTACCCACGTCCGTTCTTTTCTATTCTTTTCTATTCTGTTTATGCAAATTTTTGACACTTTTTGGAGCGGATTACAACGGATGGAGCCACCCCTGAAATTTTGCTTGTCCGGTGTGTCCTTTATGCGTACATTTTGTGTCCATCGGTCAGTGGGACCGGGCCTTTAGGACAGGTGACCTTTGGTTTCCTAGTGTATGTTCCCAGAATATTACAACTCCATCAACATTAACTATAATGCCTCAAGATGCTTTGACTTATAACTTGGGAATATCTGGAGTCCAACAATCTGCTACCCCAGATTGTTTACATCTGCAAATTAATATATTCAATAGCATTAGAACAGGGGTGCTCAATAGGATTGCACAAACTGAGCCATCTCAAAACGTTCCAACTTTGAAACAGATAGTTATAACTTCAGAAAGAGACCCCTGAACATTCCAGAGGTTGACTAGTTCAGACAGTCCTGGAAGTCCTAGAGTCAACCCATTCCCAAGTCGAATCAACCCACTGGAGAAGCACCCAAATGCTTAAACTTTCCCAAGATTGCAGCTGCACCTGGCTTTTGAATGTTGCACCAATGGCTGCATCTCAGCAAGAATAAAAGTAACTAACTTTGTTTGAAGGAATTACACTGAAATTAAACACCATTAATGTTGTGATTCATTTTATGTTTAATATTTTCTTCTATTCCCTTAAATATTAGAATTGACCATAAGCTGCACTGTCTTGGGATTTGTCAGATGCAAGCAACCATATCCATGTGTGCAGAGTTCAAGCTAACTACTTTCTTGTATTCTGCCTATAATACAGGAATCTCCCCAGATTGCTTATCTTCCCCCAGGAACAAATAGATAAGGTTCCATGGAGCATAGGATGGGTCACTCCCAGATCTCTTGCAGCTGTGCAATGATTCAAGGCTAATTCCTTACTTGATTCCTCCTCCCTTTCTGGTTGAGCATTTCTGAACAGGATTCTGGGAACTGAAATTTCATACGTTCAGAGGGCACCATATTGAGGATGGTTGTTTTTCCAAGCTGTAATTCCTTTTCCTCTATGAGGAAAATCACACTGCACAATTGTGCAATTCAGCTATCCTCTCCCCACCCACCCCCAGCAATTTCTGGAAAGCATTCAACAGTCCACTTCCAATTGCTATTAAAAACATAAACTAAATTCTGACCTTAACAATTCACTGTCCCGTCCTTGCATTAAAAACAACTATAAATCTGCAACTAAATATAGAAATTAGCCCATTCAGTGAACCAGACAAAGTGTCCTTGCCATCAATCTACAGATATTTGGTGCTCTCTACCAGTATGGAGTTAACAACTTGCTTGCTTACTATCTCTGCCAAATTTATATTAAAACACTAGCTTGGGTGATCCTGGATGGTTAGTTTGGCTTTTATTTGTTTATTTTTATGTGCAGAGTATACTTTTTAAAGAAACCACTTCAAAGAAAAATAATCAATGTTGCACATATATATAGTATTCTAAATAACTCACTGACAAATTTTCACTTAGCAATAGCTTATATCAGGGATGTCAAACCTGATTGCATTGCAAGCCGTACCATGATGTATCGGTCTGTATTGTGATGCATCAGGATGTTTTTTGCCTTTGAAGAGTTGGGATAGATATATCCAGCCTGTGGGCCACCAGTTTGACAGGCCTGGCTTATATGATGTTCCACAGTGTTTTCCAGCACTCTCTTAGCAGTTTACAATGTCAGCATATTGCTCACAACAATCTGGGCCCTCATTATACTGACCTCAGAAAGGTGGAAGGCTGAATCAACCTTGAGCTCCATCAGGATCAAACTCCAGCCTATGGGCAGTTTGCCTGCAATACTGCACAGCACTGCACATTAACCACTGTACCACCATGGTGCACCACTTAGAAGATGCACTATCTTATTATAGATGCACATGCTTAGGATTAGAAGGCATGGGCTTCAGCCCCATATGAACATGATGAATCTTTATTTTTTGGGTACACCTTTATGCCACAAACTATAGCAAAAGCAGTATTCAGTGCACAGTGAGCTGATATTACAATCCAAATTGGTATTTCGGCTACAAAGGACAATGATGAAATTAATAAATAGTATTTTTCTCATTTTATTTATTCTGTATAGGCTTCCTGAAGTCTGTTCGATGGGCAAAATTCTCACATGCTCTGGCCAGTCTGAATGCTGGCCAGTAAGAATGAGACCTTTCATCAAAATCTTATGGAGGGTGCAAAACTTCCTAACCTCAGGATATTACCCACTGATGGGAAATGTTGCTGAGAATATGTAATTCTTCCGACAGCATGGAGAAAAAAGAGTAAAGGTATTTTTTATGACATGTATCTAGGAGTAAATCTGAAATGTAAGGTTACTTATTTCTCTCCAGACTTTGTGTCCTGGCTCCCAGCCCTTTCAAACTGAATACCGGGTTTTAATATCAATGTGCCCAATGGGAAAAACCATTAAATATAGGGGAATAATCATAAATGTAATTAATTTGTTTTAATTCAATATACAATAGGTTTTAGAGAACTATGTTATGCATTTTCAAGTTCCCCCCAAAGCTAGACCATTGGGAAGGGCAAATAAAAAAAAATATTGCCTTTTTGGACTGGATCCCAGAGGCCAAAGTGACAAATGGAGGTGTCTGCAGAATCTTATGTTTTCATGCCGATGACAAAAGTGGTGGCACTTTCATACCAATGACAATGTAAGTTGCACTTTCATTGTGCTGTAAGTGGCATCCCCTTCAGAATCGATGGGTTGGAGCAGTAAACAGGCCACTGTTGATGATTCCCCAAAAATCTGTCTGAGAATTATGGGATACAGCATGAAATTTTAAAAACTTCATGAATGATTTCATAATTATGTTCTCTTAAGTGCTGGTCACCATTTTGTCTTATATTTTATATTGTATTTATTTATTGTTATTTTTATTCTTTTAAAATCATTTTTATTCTTTTTATTTTTTATTGATTGCTTTTTTTATGTTCTTCTGGGCCATTCAGAATCACACTGAGCAGCCTTAAATACCTTGAGGATAAACAAAACTAAATTTAAACCACTCCACTGTAAAGTAGAGATGTGCAAAACTACAATGGTTTAGAGCTTTAATTAATGTCACTTATAAAAATGATTCTTTAGAAGACTTTGATTTCAAAATGACTGTGCATATCTGGGCAGATATTTCTAAGTTCTGGAAAGCGGAAAGAAAAAATTGGAGGGGGGGAAAGAATTCTCCACATTTTGCAAAGTGTTCAAGACAAAATGTGAAAGTCAAAAATGGTCACTTTGGCCTTCAAACTACAATTAAGGTTAGCCACTAATGCGGTTTTTAATCAGAAAATCTGTGAGCGAAGGATTTTTGCTGAAGTTGCATGCATCTGTTCTTGCAAACCAAATCCTACATTTTGTAGATGTTTTTCCTTGGGCTGATTCTTCTTTCATATCTGTATCCCTCATCTTTCCTTTGTAGTCCTTTCCTTGGCTGAGTTACTTACTTAATTTGTATGGATTAAATGACTAAAAAGCAAATGTTTTTATAATCCCTTGAAAACCTATGGTATGTGAAAACATTTCACCCTTGTGGTTCTTTCTCCTTGGTTTGCAAATAGAACATGTTGATGTGGGATAAATATATGTTTCTGGGTCATTTCCAGGGGGGAACCTTTCCTACTAGGAATTACAGTATTCAGTGAGAGATGAACAAAGGCATGATTCATTGTTTTCAGCACCTCTTGGTTGAAACACGGGCGCCACTGGCAGATAACCTCTGTGCTGAAGCAGGAGCTGTGAGTTCAGAAGTTCTCCCAGATATTACAACTCCTCTTTAGGGGAGGTTCAGCCCAAGCTAGACCAATAGATGGAACTTCCATTGATACAACATTACCAAGAATAGCTGTGTCTTGCTAGAATTCATGCTCTTGCGGTTTTGCATCTCTTGCAGCCTCTGGGGACAGTGTCCGGCTACCTACTGTTTACTTGTCTGACCAGATAACCAAAGCCGTTATTAATATTATTATTCTCTCTGGAGAATATTAGGTGCCATGATGACGCATTAGTGTTCAATACAAGCACAGTATTGCAGGCAAACTCTCCTTACAGCCTGGAGTTCGATCCAGACTGGGCTCAAGGTTGACTCAGCCTGTCATCCTTCTGCAGTCCATAAAAATTCTACCAACAAATGCTCTGTCCTACACATTGGTAAAAAAAAAAATCTATATACCAAATACAAATTAGGCAGTTATGACCTTGTTGATGACCCTCACTTTGTCAAGAACCTTGCAGTTCACATATTGAATGATCTCAGCGCCAAAGCTCACTGCAACAGTATTGCCAAAAAGACTTTAAGAGTTGTAAATTTAATTTTATGAAGCTTCTCCTGTGGTAATACTGATTTGCAAACTAGGGCATTCAAAACCTTTGCTAGACCAATACTTGAATTCAGCTTTGCAGTCTGGAATCCGCACTGAAAATCAGGCATAAATAGACTTGAGTGAGTTCAGAAGTATTTTACCAGTAGAGCACTACATTCCTCTGTTTGCAACAGAATGTCCTACACCACCAGACTTGAGATTCCAGGCTTAGACATCCTTGAACTACGGCAACTAAAATTGGACTTAAGCATAGTACATAAAATCATATGTTACGTCTTACCAGTTAATGAATATTTCAGCTTTAACCACAACAACACAAGAGCATACAACAGATATAAACAGATGTAAACCACTCCAAACTGGATTACAGGAAGTACGATTTCAGCAACAGAGTGGTCAATGCCTGGAACTCACTACCTGTTTCTGTTGTCACCTGCTCAAACCCCCACTCCTTTACCCTCAAATTAACCTCTATTGACCTCACCCCATTCCTAAGACGTCTGTAAGGGGCTTGCATAAGTATACAATCGTGCATACCATTCCTGTCCTATTGTCCCCAATTGTCAGTTCCTATTTCATGTATTTAAACTTATGTTTATTCTTGTTTCTGCTGTATTGTAAATTTTTGACAAATAAATAAAATAAAATAAAATGAATGTTGGAGGTAATATGCAAATAATGCTTATATGGAAAATCACCAAGAGATTACTATAAAGTACTATGGGGCAGGATTTGTCTAAATGTTATTCCTATTGTTATTTCTGCTATAAATCTCTTTATTGATGTACAGTCTTTCTGACTGCTGTACATTTTTAAATCTTAAAACAACCCATGGCAGGAGTTGCTCCATACTCCAAGTGTATCGGGGTGGTAGCTAAGATTCTGTGCAGTTTGGAGAACCCCAAATCCCATTCTTGGCTGGCCCCACCCACCCCTCCCCTCCCAGGAGTCCCCATGAGGACCATTTTGGATGCAAGTAAGTGCAGGGCGCTCACAGAGACTCGGGGAGGGTGAAAAACAGGTCTCCTGGAAGTTCAGGAAGGCCAGAAATGCCCCCCATTTCAGGCTTCCAGAGAGCCTCCAGAGCCCGGGAGGGCAAAAATGCCCCACCTGCAGTGGTGCAGGAGGCTGACTAGGCCACACCCACCATGGCCATGCCCATCCAGCAACCGGGCAGAGAACCCTTTTCTAAAATTTTTGAAGCCCACCCCTGGTTTGAATCTCAGTGGGGTTTTCTTCCAAAATTACTTAAAACAAAACAGTTATATTTTTCATCAGATGGAAGGAAAACAATTTAATTAATTCAAAAGAAATGTTTGAAATAATGCTATATTAAAATTTTTTGATATATTTCCATATTATCCCTTAATCCCTGTTTTTCATGCACTTGCTCCTCTCTCTAGCCTACCTTTAATCCACCAACTTTGGCTTCTTCTATTTAATTCCCCAAATTCCTTATCACAAAACAATAGTAAGTGCTATATTTGGTTGGTTCAGCAAGAGTATATCATGCAAAACCCCCAATAGCATAATTTATTCTTACAATTTGAAGGATGAGAAAATAAGATTTGACATTAAGTTGTTTAGTTAGATTTGAGCAATTATATCAGATTTATGAAAGAAAACAAGAGTAAAATAGATTTTCTCAAACTGGAGAAGATTTAATATACTGATCATGTGAAAAATAAGGCTTGTCCTCTAATGGATATTATTTGATGATTTAGTATATTTATGTGACAGAGATTAAAAACTGCAAATAAGTATGGAGTGGATTCAGACTTAATCAAGTGCAGAATGTGCATAGTGAAATCATTGGGAGCACTTAATTATAATTTAAATCACATTGATTTCAATTATTTACTTTCAAAATGACTAAATCTGGACCCAATGCAACATCACTATCTGCCTAATTGCATTGATTTTAATTATGATATATCATTTTATTAATACTATATTGTCATTTTTTTTAAATTCTCATCCCCAGAATGAAAGCTTTATTTATGTATGTTTATTTGCATACATAGATCCAACTATAACTTTGACTCTTTTGAAAGTTCTTGTTTTTTCCCCCACCTCTGTTTTCAACTGTAAACTTGTAGACAGAAATCTGATTAGTTGTTGTTGTTGTTTGAATTTGAATTTCAGTAATTCATTAATGATATTGTGATTTCAACTTCAGTGTGAGAAGTTGAAAAAGGTACTGGGAAACCATTTCCAAAATGTTGGCAAGAAAATTGTAAAGCATTATCAAGCCAAAATATGGCTTATTATTTGAACAAAACAAACTATGTGAACAGAACAATAGTTTCTTATTAGCTTTCTGGTTAAGCATGTGGTAATGTGAATCCATCCAATTAGCCTACCTTACTCAAAATATGTAGAGGTAACTTGATTAGCAAATTAATCAATTTTCCAGGTTTACACATTGCATCATGCATGAAATAACCAAATAGTCTGGGTTTGCATCATAAGTTAGATGGAGGTGGTGACTGGGCAGAGTCCAAAGGCAGAATCAAGTGCATCATCAGTTTGGAATCACTAAGGCCCCATAAAAGACTAGTTTCCTTGAAGTCTGTTGACTCTTATCTTTTTTTATATTTCTGGATAGGTAGCATGAAGTAAACTTGTAGTACTTTTGAAATCTATCCTGGCTCCTGATTTCTTGAACTTGACATTAGTGTATTGAAAAACCCTGAACTAAACATGAAGTTGAAGATAGCTACTAAATAAATAATGCATTTTGTTTACAGTCAGAAATGAAAGGAAAGAAAAAATCAGATACCAGATAATCGGGCAATACATAATAGAAAGATTAAAAGACATTTTTTGTAAAAAAAAAAAAAAAGTATTCTAGCTGCTAACAGTGAAGCACTGAGAATCCTAAAAGTAGAGGCACTTAATTGATAGGATCAAGTTGAAACCAAACTCTTTCTAACCAAAATTGCAATTGAATAGAATTTAACAATGAAATTCATGTATTCTGATGGGCAAACAAAAATGTGCACTCTTCATTATTGGCCAATCATGCCTTTAGTAAAGTGCAAATTACTAAGTGCATGTTTTAAAATTCATTTTAATTTAGCAAACTAAAAAGTCTATGAGGAGCAATACTGCAAGCTATGGGCAATTGTCTAAATTATTTCATCTGAGATTGGGGAGATATGCACAAAGTATGAAATATTGCTGCAGCTTCTCTCTAGGGCCTTTGATGTTAAGATATTATGTTTAATTAATGAGAAAACTCTCCAAAAATGTAATAGAAAGAATACTGAAAAAAATAACAACTGAGGGTAGAAAAAGATTTATTCCATAGGTCTCCAGTTGTCAGGCACAGCTCAAGGACAATAGAATAATCCAGCCAAAATTCATGTTTATGGAGATTTTCAGTCATCCAGATAAAGGGTCTCAACCTTTTAGACCTCAGGGACCACCAAACTCATAATTTTAAATCCCGCAGACTAGACACCCTGGGAAAATCCCCAAAAAGGTCTGCAGAAAAATTCCCCACCCCATCTTCTTACTGATTGATCATTCTTTATTTGGGATCACAGGATACCAGAGAGAGAGAGAGAGAGAGAGAGAGAGAGAGAGAGAGAGAGAGAGAGAGAGAGAGAGAGAGAGAGAGAGAGAGAGAGAGAGAGAGAGATTTGGCTTCATGCAAGGAAAGCAGCAGAAGTCTTTCTTTGTCCCAAATTCTGCCAGAAATGAGTTTTGCCGGTGCAGCCTCTTGCCTTGCAGGGTCCCAAAGACTCATTTCTGATGGAGTTTGGGGGAGAAAAAGAAAAACTTTTGCTGCTGTCCTCAGCCCACTGGTTGGCGACCACTGATCTAGATCATAGTTGTCCCAAAGGTGCTTTTTCAAAAGGCAACTGGACTTTTTTTGTCCTCACTTCTCATCCAAGAAACTTCTTCAGTTCTGACTGAATGGTGGTGAATGGAAGGATTGACTGAGATTGACACAGACTGCAAAGAATATAAATCCTTCCATTCTCCATCATTCAGTCAGAACTTAAGAAGTTTCTCAGACGAGAAGTGAAATGTCTTCAAGAAAAAACAAAGAAAGTCTACTTGCCCTTTGAAAAAGCACCCTTGGAACAGCCAACATCAAATTTCTTATTTGTTAATACCATATAGACTGTATCGTGCCAGATTAAACCTTTACTGCCTTTATTGTAATGTATATACTCTCAGAGGTATTAGGGAATGCTTATCCTAAATCTAGCTCTTGGCTTTGTTTCCTTTTGTGTCACACCCCTCCCTGGAATGTACTTGCTTCTTCCTAGGAAACTGCTGTTTTACTGTAGCCCATCACACCAAACTCCTCCTCCTACATAGATACAATCCATCAAACCAATAGACCACAGAATCTATTCCTTTGCAAATAAAAATCAAACATTCTTTGTTTCTACTACAGCTTTACAGTTCTGCTAAACCAAGCCTTGTTGAGAAATGTAGCATGTTGTGTGGATGCAGCTGCTGAATTTTTAACCGACTTGGAGAATCTTAATCAATATTTGCACTGCTTTAGATCACAATAGGCTTGCTGTGGGAGAGTTAGATAGTGAATATATTAATGCCTCTTTTATTTCACTCCCCCAGTTTTATATTCCAAGGAAGGTGAGCAAGGAAGAAGACATCACAGAAAACAGGGAAAGAAAAAGGACTAACATCTGGGTTCCAAAAGAGGAAAATCAATACAGATTCTTGAGGGATCTATACAAAAAATCCTGCTGATTGCCCAGTTCTAAACAACCATCAAAACATTGGCAATGGTTCTTATACAATTAGTTATAAAGAAGGTAAAAAAAATTAAGTCTCCACTGAAAATAAGACAGAACCACTTTAGATATAATTAACTTTGTCTGGTGGATTGTGAGGATGAATTTGGTAATGTGGGTAAAATGCTATTTTTGGTTCATCTTTAAGCCACAAAATGGTTGAGTCACATACTTCTTTCCTGCATGCTTTTATTTTTCTCATTTTCCCCCTGTTGTTTCTATTATATGCAGATATTGTATATACACATCTTCCTGCCTATAATAAGCCATCTGACCTTCTTTCTCTGCAGAGATCAAATAAAATTGGGCACATGGCATGAGAAGAAAAGAAAAGAAAGAAAAGAAAAGAGAAAAGAAAATAGCTATTACCCAAATCTGCCCTTTAGAATATTAAACCATGCAACAAAAAATTCATTGCCTCCTTGAGAACATTGAGAAAAGCTATAATTTTCCAATATAGCATAAAACAAACATCCATGTTCAACTACTAATTATACTTTAATTATGGGCAAAAGGTAGCATGCCGGAAATAATTTCTTTTATATCCAGGGACAATTCTAAATTATAGATGATATTTAACCTTAGAGAAAAGGAATTTTCTCACTTTTTTTTGGAGATAGTTCAGATGAATATTTCCTCCTCTTAACAATGGTACTTAATTTGCACTAAGACAGCTCTAGTTTTGAGTTTGATGGATCTCCCTTAACATCCTCCCTTTTCAAATACTACAATATTATTTTGTGGAGGGTTTTTTTGGTTGTTTGTTTCTTATTTTTGGCATGAGATGCACGAGATACACAAGTTTTTCCTTCCAACATTCTTGATTGTTGGCAATGCTAGGCTTAAGCTAATGAAAATTACAGCAAGAAAGATCAAGAAGGAATTTCACTTGGGATGGTTAAGTCTCAGTATCAGATTAAACTTATGCCAAATTCTTCTTCTACAGTTTATGTTAACATATCCTCATTTAACTTATTATGAAAGAAATTAAATTTGAATTTGTTTTCAGTGGAAAAGCACATTTTAACAAGCTTCTAATAGGGGAAAATGTCCCTTTTATCAGTTAGGGTTAGGTTCCATTTATCTCAATGCAAAAGCAATGAAACCAACAAAAGGGCATGCAGTTAATTACATTCTGGGTTGATTAAATTCTGGGTAAGGCAGACTGGTGCAGGAAATGTTCAATCTGCAATAAAGAGAATTTTTTTGAAATAAATCATAAGATCTTTCTGAGCCCTCTGCATTCATTGCTATCCAACAAGATGTTGGAAAACACCCATCCTGGCAAGGGGGAGGCCTCAAGCATAGAATTAGCCTTGAGTCCTTGTGCAGCCACAAGAGATCCAGAACTGACTTCTCTGCCCAATTAAAGCTCCATAAAACCTTATCTATCTGTTCCCAGGCTGAAGCTGGCAGTCTGGGGAGACTCTTGTGTAATCCTCAGAATATAATAAAGTAATGAGCTTGAATTGTACACATGTAGATCTGGTTACTTGTGCCTGACAAAGCAGAATAACAAACATTTCATGCTACTGGGAAGTATATCTTTTTTCTGTTTTATAAATGAAATAAACAGAGGAAAGCTGCCCCCTCTGCCCAAGCTATATTTTATGTAGCTGTCTACCTTTCTATGATTCTTTGCAATTTTTTCTCTAATATTCACAGAGAGTAGATAGACAGTTTGATGTAGTGGTTAAGACACTGGGCTTGAGATTAGCGAAGATGCACCCTGATATGAGTCCAAACTGCTGGAAATGCAAAAAAAAAAAAAAAAGGAGGGAACATACTTCCACATGTACAGAAGCACAAAGATATTGGCAGAGAATTAAAATATGGCTGGAGGAAATGACGACAGAACAGATTGAATTCAAAACAGAGTTCTTCCTATTAGGGATCTTTAATAAACAATTTCCAAAATAAGTGAAGTATATAATATTACATATATTGACGGCAGCTAGATTGGCTTTTGCACAATGTTGGAAACCACCTCATACTCCATCAGAGGAAATGATTATTCAAAAAATACTAAATTGTGCAGAAATGGATAAATCAACCCTAGCATTAAAAGATAAAGAAACCTCAATGTATTATGAGCGCTGGAACTGCTGCTATGAATGGTTAGATCAAAGATGGGCTACATAACATTGTAAAAGAGGATAAGCTATAATTGTAGTGGTAATTATGTATTTGCATTAAGGATTACTTGTAAATATGGCATAAAATAAGGATAGAAATAATGACCCACAAACTGTCAAAGATTAAATTGGTTTTAATCACTTTTTGATTTCTTTTTACTTTTACTTCTTTTTTTTCTCTCTTCTCCCTTTTACTTCTCAACTAACTCTGTTTTGCTTCTTCTTTTCTACATTATGTATGTATTGTTTGTTTATTTTAATTGTAAAATTAATAAAGTTTGTTTTTTAAAAAAGACACTGGGCTTGTTAGGACCCAACCCCAAAGATGCCCCTTTGAAATCCAAATGACTCCAAATATTTATTCTGACAGACAGTTTGTTGACAGAATCTTGCCAGAATAAAACTTTAAGCTTCCAACTTAACAGATATGCCTTGGAAGATGCAGGAATGTGATTACTTTGAATCTTTTCTTCCCTCTACTATACAGTTCAGGACTGTGCAGCCTCTTGTTTTGCATCCTTTTTTGGAATGTGCTACCTCCAACAATGGTGCTATTGTTGTCATTCCCCTCACACATACTTCTTCTCCAACTGCACATTCCATCACAGGCAAGACGAGGCTAGAGTCCTCTGAGTTCTACTCCTGCCTTAGAGTTCGGTAATTTGGGGCCAGTCATTCTATTAAAAATGCAGCAACAAACCACCTCTGACCAATATTGCCAAGAAAACTGAATGTTGTTTCAGCTAGTTGTCTGAAGATGCAATGGTATGTGAGAAAGATCTTAAGAAACAGGAAGAAGAAATGTTGCCTAGGGAATGGTCAGAAAAGAGTGTAGCCTGCAGCTGCATAATGGACTGATAAAGATGCCCAGGAGGGATACTTCCTAGCTTCTCAGACTTCAAAGGAGATGGTGGAAGATTTGTACTTTCAGACTTGCAAGATTCTGTTAATGTAGCCTTACAGTACCATAGAATTAGCTCATCTGGCTCTATTTGCTATCTCGTCTATCTGGGGAGGCTGACAGAAGTCAAGACTCAAAGACACACATACACAAAAAAGACAGGGAGTATGTGGAGGTTGCACAGTGAAGGCAAACTTGTAGTCAAAACTCTGTAACTTTTTTTTGCAAAGAAAAATGGTTCTCCTTACTCTGCATTCTTACATGTGTTTGAAACATGTCACGACAACATTTCTCATTAACCCAATGTCAAATCAAGGACAACAAAAGCATGTCTGAGAAGGATATGTTTCAGAGAAAAGAGAACCAGAAAGAATGGGATTAAAAAAAAGTTTTATTTTCATGATTCAGAAATATCTGACAGGCACTGTAATTATTTGAGGTACTTATGACAAAAAGTACCCTAATTTGTCAGGATTTCAAACATTACTGCAATTGTAAGAGTCAAAATAATTGTGATTAACCACTTCTTGAATATTATTTAGAAGATATAACAAAAAAAGGCCAAACCTTGAAGACAATGACATTTAGAATGCTTGGGGAAAAAGATAATTCACATTCCTATGAGATCATTTATGTATGGATTTTTTTTTTATTTCTTGTTAGAAAGGTGTTAGGTATAAATTCTGTCACATTAATAAAACAACAATAACAAAAAAAGAGATGCTACCCATAAAAATAGAACAAAGAACAACATGAAAAGTACCTTTCTTTTAGAATTAAGTGACAACAGTAGAAAGAATATTTTGTCAAAAAGAATATTGAGAGAAATAATAGTAATTTTATTGTAAAATCTAACTCTGAAATGTAACACAAAATATTTTTCAAAACACAATAGGCAAGATAAGAAACAATAGTTGGAAACTAACAAAAAAAAAACCTTAGCAACTTAGAACTAGGGAGAAATTTCCTAATGGGGAGAGCAATTAACCAATGGAATAACTTGTTTTCAGAAGTTGTGGGTGCTCAATCACTGAAGGTTTTATAAAATAGAGTGGACAACCTTTGTCTGAAATAATGTAAGGTCTCCTGCTTGAGCAGGGGGTTTAACTAGAAGACCTCTTAGGTCACTTCCAATTCTATTATTCTCTGAAATATGGAATATGATGTATATTAGACATGCTGAAACTTTGCAACTCATTTCCTAAGCAGCATCAGAAAGTGGCATAGGTTACTCAAATCAAGAATTCTGGCTAAAAGCTAAAAGGAGCAAAGGAGATTCATTCAAAGCAAAAGTGGAACCACACACATTTGAAGACCAGGGAGAGTTCACACACACAAAAAAAGGCTGAAACTATTTATCTCCTCATTTAAGACTAGAAATGTATAGAATGAGGCTATAAATCATGTAAAGGAGAAAGCTGAGCTGGTATACATAATGCCATTCCAGTCCACATATTTGAATCAAGAAACCCATTCATGAAGAAATGGGTTCGATTATTATCTGCCAAAGCATGAAAAGGGCTCATAAAATTGAAATGATGCTAAATAGTTTGCCTTTCTACAGCTCTATGGTGCATGATCTTATGTACGGTCGTGCTCGCAGCATCCCAAAAGGGTTACTGCACAACTGGAAAAAAATATAGAAAAGTCAAAATTATCAAAACTCTGGAGCAACTTTCTAAGGAATAAATGACGGAATGCTTTGATTTTTGACCTTAGGGAAAAGTGAATAAAATTTTACAGTTAGGTGCCACTGACTTTAATTCAGAGTGGTAGAAGCATGTACAATCATACATGTGATTATCAAATGCATTGTTAGGATGACTGAAAATTCCTAGTTCAGTACTTGCATGCATGTTCTATCATAATAAATTATTTACTTTCCAATATATAATTAATTGTTTCTCTCAAAATTGCTTTTCAAATGCTTTGTTTTGAGTTGAACATTAAGCAGAGTGAAAACATGAAACAAGTGAACCCCTAAGGATGATTATATTCTAATTCCATCATTAGTTTCACATCAACATATCAACAAATCACTTCTGTCAAGTTTTTGACAGAAGTTTTTTTCCTAGGTTTTTCCAAAACAAGACGCCAATTATTTCATGGTGCATTTTTCTGTTTTGTTTTTCTAGGGGAAAGGGGGAGAAGGATTCTTTGAAAAATCTCACAACAGGTCCATAGTTTGCACAACACTTGAAAACTGCTCATCTTTGAATACAGAAGCACAACAAGAAGGAGAACTCATATGTGCTTCTTGCTCTACTATTTCTTTTTGATTTGTCTCTCTGCTCCTCAAAATATCACCCAGAGGCACACTGGTTATCATTTCATCAGTTTCCCTATTTCAGGGGTCCCTGAGTTGCATTCAGAAGGCACAAAATGATTTTGAAGCTGAAAGGTTTCTTAATGCACCTAAAGCAAACATATACTTAAAAGTTAAATGTGCTTCTTATTTATTCATAATCTGGCTGCAAATATGACATTGAAGTGATGGTAGAAAAGATCTCATAGTTGGCTCATTTGAGAAGGCATTATTGAAATTAAATGAGGAACATGGAAAGTGCAGATCAATTATTGATTGATAGGTTGATTAAATTTATTTGCCTCCCACCTTTTGGCATCTTATCTGGGTCTTAATGGAAAGGCTGTGCTCATAAATCTTCAAATTCTAAAGCAAGGTAGCCACAGATAATGGCAGGACTCATAAATGGACTTTTCAGCAATGACTCTACTAGCACCTCAGTTCTCGAGACCAGAAATATTGTGAATGTATGATAAAGCTCTATTTAAAAGGAAAAGAGAGAAAGAAAAAGGCATAACCGTTTACCATGACACTGAACCTGGTCATCTTGTCATCTGATAATTTTTGAGTGACTATTCTCTCAAAGCAGTTGCTCATTCAGAAAGAGATAACAACACAACCATAATAAAAGATACAAAACTGATCTTCAAGCCATTTGACACTGATCTTTCTCAGCCCAGTAAGAGCTATTAATTTTCCATTAAATCATCCTACCGATGTACTCCATCCAAGCATCCATCCATCCATGGGTCCATGAGTCCATTCAACCCACTCATCCATTAGTGTACCCATGCTTCCATGCATCATCCTGTATGCATGCATGCATGCATCCACCTATCCATGTATCCATGTTCACCATTAGTTTAACAGAGTCAGTAAGCAGATCGGTAAGACCCACAGACATGTTGATTTTGATCTGAAATTGGAAATTAAGCTAGAGAACTGTCCCCAGTCTCCCCTTAGAGACACCTGTGAATTACCTCAATTTTTACTTAGGAGAGAGGAGAGAAACAAAGAGAGTCTGGGTTTGTGTGTCATGCCTGTTTAGCCATGAAATAAATAAATTGGCTACAATTCATTGGGTTTGCTCAGCTTTGAATCCCAGAACTGGAACAGGAAAGAACTGGAAGGATCTTAAATCCAACTGCCAGTCCAGTGCTGAAATCCAAAATTAAGTGGTATCTCCCACATATCTGGTGTCCACTATTAAACTGCTTGTCAACCCTGAAGTTGGCTGAACTGTAGCCATTTTCTTTTTGGTAGTTTTCTCTAGGGAGTTTCTTCTTCTCATGGCTTCAGGGCTGACAAAGCCTGGTGCAGAGGGGCCAGGGAGCGGGAGTATAGAGATAGCAGGGGTGCTGTAGCCTAAATAAGATTATTTCTCCTAGGAATCAAGGATGGTGGTGCAGGTGGAGACTGAGATCTTCAAAGGGTGGAGATTGAGATCACCTAGCAACCCGGACTACATGATGATTGGACCATGTGACTGGTGACTCTGGGAAGGAAGTGACAAAGTTTTACTTTTAATTGGGTGTAAAACCAGTGGGAACTTAGATCCTGTTTTCCATGAATCTGTGCCAATTTGATATGTCTCAATAAAATGTTCTTTGAGGAATATGTCTGCCTCGGAGTTCTTATTGAATGGGATGTATTACTTGGAACCTTGACATCGCTCTTATTTTGGGAAAGGATATTTTTTAATCATTCAGTTGGAATTTGCCTTTTTATAATGTAAATTCCTTATTCGGTACCATGCCCACTGGAATGACAGAAAACAAGTCTTGATCTTATGACGTGACAAAGAAATAGGTCTTGATCTTCTTTGGTGTGATGTTCTCTCAGGTATCTAAAGAGGATCAGGATCTTCCTTTTTAGCATTTCCAAGGTTAAATAAGCCTAGCTGTTTCATTTTCTTCCCAGAAGTTAAATTCTAGCAGCTTGATTATCTTTGTTGCTTTTCTTTGAATCTGTTCCAGTTTCCTTGAATCTTCCTTAAAATATAGAACTCACAACTGGACGAATGTTCAAACTAAAAGTCTGGCCAACACAGAATAGAAAGGAATGATCAGTCCACATGATTTGAAAACTCATTTTGTTGATATAACCGAACACTGAATTACCTTTTTTTGCAGCTTCATCTTTCTGATGGCTCATATTCAGTTTGCAATCAAGTATTATTGATTTTTTTACAAGTACAATAACCAAAGCAAGTTTTCCCCCCATCTTAGGTTCTGCATTTAACTTCTGATTCCTAAGTAGAGATTGTGTCATTTCTCTAGATTAAATTTAATTCTATTATTTTCAGCTCAATTCTTTAACCTACAGAATACAAAATAACAGAGTTGAAGGGACAGAAAACCCTATACTATTTCAGACAAATGATTGACTGATCTCTTTTTTAAAATTTCCAGTGTTGAAAAATTCACAACTTCTGGAGGCAAGCTGTTCCACTGATTAATTATTCTACCTGTCAGGAAATTTCTCTTTAGTTCTCTCCTTGATTAGTTTCCTTCCAGTGCTTCTTGTTCCTGCTTTTTTGTGCTTTGGAGAATAGGCTGACTCCTTCTTCTTTGTGGCAATTCCATAGAGATTGGAATACTGCTATCATGTCATCCCTAGTCCTTCTTTTCATTAAACCAGACATACCCAATTCTAGCAACAGTTCTTTATATGCTTTAGCCTACAGTCCCCTAAAAGCCCATGTCACACTGCCCAATGGATGCAAAATGGACACAACGGACGAGCAAAATGTTCCATCCATTGTTATCCGCTCTCAAAAGGGGCAAAAATTTACATAACTGGAGCGGATAACACGGATGGGGGGAGGACGCAGGGCGGATGGAAAACGGATGCAGAGCGGAAGCCTAGTGGATGGAAGCGGATGGGAGCGGATGGCACATCCGCTAGGCTTCTGGGGGCCCGCAGCAAAGCAGATGCGGAACGGATACAGCGGATGCACAGCGGATGCACAGCGGATGCACAGCGGATGAAGCGGATGCACAGCGGAAGCCGAACGGATGCCGAGCGTTAATTGCGCATGTGGGGAGGATGCATTGCGTCAGCCCCGCACATATAAGGGAAGCAGCTCGGAAAAAGGTCACCATTCAGACAAAAGACCTGTTGCTGGACGGATTGACAGCCTTGCCAGCCCTGCCTGCATGCCTGCCTGCAAGCCTTGCTGCCAGCCTTGCTGCAAGCCTTGCTGTCTGCCTGCCTGCCAGCCTTGCTGCCAGCCTTGCTGCCAGCCTCCCTGCCAGCCTTGCTGCCAGCCTTGCTGTCTGCCTGCCTGCCAGCCTTGCTGCCAGCCAGTCTGCCAGCCAGCCTTGGTGCCTAACTGCCTGCCTGCCTGCCTGCCAGCCTTGGTGCCAGCCTTCCTGCATGCCTGCCTGCCAGCCTTCCTGCCTGCCAGCCTTCCTGCAAGCCTTGGTGCCTGCCTGCCTGCCAGCCTTGGTGCCTGCCTGCCTGCCAGCCTTGGTACCTGCCTACCTGCCAGCCTTCCTGCCAGCCTTGGTTCCTGCCTCCCTGCCAGCCTTCCTGCCAGCCTTGGTTCCTGCCAGCCTCCCTGCCAGCCAGCAACCCCACAACCATGCGGAAGCACAGCAAGCCTCAGCCATCTGCTGCCAGCCCTTGCAAGAGGGACAGGGCTACCATCCCGCCCTCTGGCCCTCACTCTGGTTCTGCTGGGGCTTCTGCAGCATGGGCTCGCTCTTCTGGGGCTGGCGCTTCTGCTGCTTCTGCTTCTGGAGGAGCTGATGACAAGCACTCCAGCACCAGCCACCTCCACAGCACCTGGACCCTTCACCCCTGAGACTGAGTGACCAAGAGGAGTGCCAGAGACTCATTTTTGTTTTATAGCTTGTTGTTAATAAAGTCTAGTTTTGATTCACACACTTGCTTCATTTCTTTTTTTTTAATAAAGTCTTGTTGGAAACTTTTAGAAATGTTTTAAGCCTTTGCATGCTTGTGGGATGGGTTAAGATAGCAGTGGGATGGGCAGGGATACCTTTGGGATGGGTAATAGCTGTGGGAGAGATAAACCTCCAGTGCAAGCATAGTGGGACGGGATGGTCCACCCTCCCAGGTGCCACACCTATGGCCCTTTATTATCAATAATAATGTAATAATCATCCACATATGTCAACACAAACACAACTCTTTATTAAATGCCCTGATCATTGTAGGGCCATCAGTGTGATGAGACAGGCTGAAGGAAGCACCCATTAATCATCTATCATCCTGTCTTGCCACTCCACTGCTCCAGCTGGGGAGTTGCACCAGTGTCTCAGGAGGTTGCGCTGCTTCTTTCCTTCACGTGAACCTCTGTTGGGGCCTTGCACATCCTCAGTGTTTATCAGGTTTCGCCCTTGCGTCCATTCCCCAGGCTCCATGTCCCCATTGCCTTGCTGGAGGTCCACGAGCCTGTTCTGCAAGACTGGGTAGCGGGTGCGCATGAGATTGTGCAGGATGCAGCAAGCTTCCATGATCCTCCTCACGGTCTCTGGGCGATGCTGCATGGTGGTGAGAAGTACCTGGAACCTGTTGGCCATGATGCCAAAGGCGTTCTCCACCACCCGCCTTGCCCTGGACAGCCTGTAGTTGAAGATCCTCTCTTCATGGTATTTGGAGGTATTTGGAGGTGTAGGGCTTCATGAGGTAGGTTGTGAGGGAGAAGGCATCATCCCCCATGATGAAGTAGAGCACATCTTGTGTGTCGTTGGGCAGGGGGTCTGGATTTGGGAAGCCCACCATGAGGTTGCGTTCCAGCCCACCCTTGAGGTCACTTGCGTTGTATACCTGGGCATCTGAAGATGACCCGTTGCCTGAAGCATCGATGTACATGAACTTGTAGTCAGCATCGACCATGGCGAAGAGGATGATGCTGAAGAAGCCCTTGTAGTTGAAATAAGTGGACCCTGACTTGGCTGGTGCTTTGCAGACCATGTGCTTGCCATCGATGGCTCCAACGGTGTGTGGGAAGTTCCACCTCTGATACCACTGCTCTGCAACTTTCTTCCAGCCTTCTTCAGTGGAGGGGCACTGGAGGAGCTCCTCCTTGTATTCTTCGATGATGGCCTGCACCACTTCTCTGACCACAATGCTGATGGTGTTGTGTGGCACCCTCCAGCCGTACTGCATGCTCCTGTAGGTGGTTCCTGAGGCCAGGTGGCGCAGAGTGAGTGCCACCTTGAGCCCAGGTTCCAGGCTGGGCTGGAAGTTGGTGCTCTGCTTGGTCAACCTGGGTGTCAGCTGCTGCACAACTTCGTCAAACATGGCTTGAGGCATCCTCATGAAGTTCTGGAATGCACGAGGGTCTTCGTTCCTGAGCTCCACCATCAGCTTGTTGTACAGTCCGTCCTCTGCTCTTCTGGCGAACCATCTTCGGACCCAGATGCTTCTTGGCCACCTCTTTTTCTTCCCATACTAGAGTTCACAGAGCCTGTAGATGGCTTCGCACTGTTGCAGAACGATGGTGGCTGCCAAAAGGACTTTGTTACGATCCACGGTGGACATGACTGGATGCTGTGGAAGAGGAAGAGGCAGATGAAGGCTGCAGAGGTCCGCATAGCAGGGCTGCTGTTCTGAAAGTGAGATCCAGATGTGTTGCTCCCCCTTTTTATAGGCAGTATAGGTGTCCCTTTGCATCCTCTAGGCATCCTCTAGACATCCTTAATATCTGAGATAGGTCCCCTCTGCAAACGTTTTTTCCATTTTAAACGCTTTGTTTCCGTGCTGCATCCATTCTGCATTCATTCTGCGTCCATTCCGCTTCCTCCCTGCGTCCGAGCGGATGCGAGTTGCGCGGATGCGGAACGGATGCCTTGCGGATTTAGCGGATGCGTAACGGATGCAGAATGGATGCGTAGCGGATGCGTAGCGGATGCAGAACGGATGAATTGCATACATTTTCTGCGCAAAAGTTTTGAGCAGCTCAAAACTTTCTGAGCGGATGGAACGTCCATAAGCGGATGCTGGATGGATAGAGAGGAAGCAAAACGGAGGCAGTGAGTACATCGCGTTAACCAACGGATGGCAAGCTTTTTTGTCCATTTTACATCCTCTTTGCATCCGTTGGTGCAGTGTGACAGGGGCTTAATCATCTTTGTTTACCTATTAACCCATTTAATCTATTGTATTCATTTTGCACTTCATTTCTGTCTTCTAAAGTATTGACAGTCCTCCATCAACTGCAGATGTCATAAGTGATTTTTTCACCTTTCCATCCAACCAGTGAAAGAGTAGATGGTTAGACAAAGCATTCCAGTAAATACTTTACACCTATTTGAAAACCATGCACCAGTGGTTCCTCATCAAATTAGCTAGTTGTCCACTTAATTGGACCACTCTTAATTAGTTTTCTAATCAAAATGTCACTTGCTAAACTATAAATCATGGTGGCTAAGCCACAATGCCTGGTTCCAGTTAAACCCAAGCCAAGCAAATCATATAAATAAACTCAGTGAGAAAGAGAAGCAATTTTAGGGACATTCTAAGGAATCAGAGAAAGCTCTGTTTTACTAAAACAAGCAAAATAAAACCTAATGTATACATCCCAAGCAAGCAACTTCAGGTATACAACTCCAAAATCTAATGTTGTGATTAATTGGTGCCCATCTATTATTTTAAAACTTGAAAAGCAAGTTCATAAATGTAATGTTTGATCTGTCTATTCATCTCCACCCACCCACCCATCTTTATTATCTTCTCTCTCCTCTCTCTCCAATTGTATACAGTGGTTCTAGACTTAGGATCACAAATGAATCCAAAATTTCTGTTGTTAAGCGAGTTTTGCTCCATTTGACAACCTTTCTTGTCTCAGTTGTTAAATGAGTTTTGTTAAATGAGACAACCTTTCTTGCCTCAGTTGTTAAATGCAGTTGATAAGTTAGTAACTCGGTTGTTAAGTGAATCTGGTTTCCCCATTGAATTTGCTCATCAGAAGGTTGCAAAAAGTGATCATATGATCTTGGGACACTGCCACCATCATTACTCTGAATCAGTTGCCAAGCATTTGAATTTTGATCACATGATCATGGGGATGCTGCAAAGATTGTAACTGTGAAAAACGATCATAAGTCACTTTGTTCAGTGCCATTGTAACTTTGTACAGTCATAAAATGAACTGTTGTAAGTCAAGGACCACCTGTATAACCAAGGAAAAACACTCACATCACAACCCAGTGATGATGAACCTTTTTGTTGTGGTGTGCCCCTGCATATGCACATGCAACCCCGCCCTTTACCTGCACTGCACATGCACATGCCTCCCAGTTGATTTTTGGCCCATCTGAGGTTGTTTTCGCCCTCCTGGGGCTCAACAGAAGCCTCTACAGCCTTTGGAGGCCAAAAAAACAGAACTGTTTTGGCACTTCTGGTATTTCTAGAAGGTCTGTTTTTCAGCCTCCAAAGACTGCAGAGGCTTCCCTTGAACCCTTGGGAGGGCGAAACGGCCTCAAATGGGCCAAACATCAGCTGGGAGGTGCGCAAATGCGCAGTGTAGGTAAGTTTGGCTGGGGCATGCGTGCCCACACAAATGGCTCTGTGTGCTTCCTGTGGCATGTGTTCACCATCACTTGTTTAACCCTTGCATGAAAAGTTGCTTATTCTAAGAAGTTGCTTCACATCTGCCAATGAGGTTGGCCAAAATGTACCCTAACATGAATCCGATATGCCGGAAATGCAAACAGAACCAAGGAACCTTCTTTCATATGTGGTGGTCATGCCTGGACCAAAATATGGAGTTGGATACAAAAAACAGTGGAAGAGCGAACAGAATTTAAACCAGAGTTGTTTCTTTTGGGAATAATTAAAGGGAATTATAGGAAAAAGATTAAATATATTTTACTACATATTTTGACAGCAACAAGGATAGTATATGCACAATGCTGGAAACAAAATAACACATCCTTGGAGGAATTAGTAATTCAGAAAATTCTAGATTGTGCTGAAATGGACAAATTGATGTTAAAATTGAAAGATTAAGAAGAGTTTGGGATAATTGGTATAAATGGTTTGGGATAATTGGTATAAATGGTTGAACAATAGAAATAAGGATAAAGGTGATAAGAAAATTATAGATAAATGTACTGTATATGAATGTATATAAATAGCAATAGCATTTATATATGCCACTTTATAGTGCTTTACTCAAAGTGGTTTACAGAGTCAGCCACTTCCCCCCAACAATGTGGGTCCTCATTTTCCTCACCTTGGAAGGATGGAAGGCTGAGTCAACCTTGACCCTGGTGAGATTCAATCTGCCAAATTGCAGCTTGCAGTACTGTACTCTAACCACTGCACCTCCGAGGCTCCTACCTTATAAAGGTATATAAATGTAGACATTTACATGATATTGGTTTGTATAATAATTTGTATAATAATGATGATGCAATATTGTTAAAATTAAGATCAATATGTGTAAACGGTGAAAAAGAACAATAAAAAATCTTGCAAAAAGAAAGAAAGAACTTGTTTCACATTCTGAATGAGAATCCAAAATGATCATCCTTCTCTGCATAAGAGAAATTAATTACTCTGTTCAGGAAACCTCACAGTGTCTCTAAGAGTTGATTCCTAGGAAGTTATGTAAACAGCCTACTGAAAGTTTCCATCTGAAAAGACATTCCACGTACCAAGGAACTGTCACAAAGTCACTGTCTTAATGTAAAGAGAAAAATATTGGTTCTAAATGGAAAATGGGATTCTTGCATTAAAACCCGTTCACTTCAATAAATCTTGCTAAAGAGACTTTGTAAGAATCAAACTTGGAAAAGACACATTTGCAACTTGAAGTAGCTGCCAGAAGGTTTCTACAAATAGCATAGGGAAAAGAAGACAAAGGGGAAAAAAGTGAGGCCAAAAGTTGTAAGAGGGCAAAAGTAATAATGACCATAGAATGCTGACTATTGAAGGTGGAGGGAGAAGGAGGGCTAGGCAAAATTGAAGATGCTTGGTAACACTGATTTACTAGCTAAAATATATGAAGAGGAACAAATGACACTGCAAAGCTTTGTTACAGGCAGTGTTTTGTTGCAGGCAACACCTGAGAGTCACAGCCCTGCTGCTATCTGCACAAAGTGTTTATCTACCATGTACAATAGTATACCTGGGGGACCAGAATAATAGGAAATGTTGAATGAGATGGGAGAATGAAATTCAGCATGCTTACATTTGAAACAAACAAAACCAAAAGTGAATAAACAAGACAAATTGGAATTTAAAAGATTTGAGACAGGAGATAGATAGATAAATAGATGATAGATAGATAGATAGAGAGATAGAGAGATAGATAGAAAAGATTTACAGACAGATAGCAAAATATTTCTATATTTCCTAATATTCATTTCAAATATAGTCTTTCTGTTTCCTCTCTTCAAAAGAAAGAAGATGGCAAATTATTCTCTTTGCTGCCAATTTAACAATTCAGTAGAGTAGCATATTATTCATATTTAAATTCCTACTTTGCAATTGGAAGTTTTCACACAAAAAGGCTGATTTATTAATCTGTTGTAATAAAAGATACTTTATTTTTTTTCCTAACAGTGCAGTAACTAATAAAAAAGAAAGCAGAAAATGATAGCAAGAATTATTTCATCAGACAGCGGAGTTCTATCTGATGCTTCTGAAGATACATTGCCATGACACAAAGAGCAAATTTTCCTTCCCCTCACCCCCAGGAAAATAAAATGAATATTGAAATTAAGTTTACTGAAAATTCTTGCTGAGTGGATAAAATTTAAAATAACAGAAAACTTCTGAATTTAAAATTTTCCCAGATGTCAATGGAAATACTTGTTAATAATAATAATAAAAATTATTATTGTGTTAATAATAATGTTAATAATGGTAAATAATGTTATTTATCAATAACAGATTAATTTAATTTAACATTTAATTTATGTTAATGTTAATCAATAAATACTTTAATTATTTTATAAATATTAAAAATTATTATTGTTTTGCCTGAATGAAGAGAAGACAAACATTTTAACTCTCTGAGAAGTATTTCCACTGACATCTGGGAAAATTTCAATTTAGAAGTTTTGTCTTAATTTAAATCTTACCATTCAGCAAGCATTTTCAGTGTAGCTTATAACCTAAAAGAAATCCAAACAAAACATGTACAGAAATGCCTAAACGTAAGTGTAAAAGTTCCCCTTGCTAGTCATTTCCGGCTCTAGGGGATGGTGCTCATCTCCGTTACAAAGCCGAAGAGCCAACATTGTCCGAAGACATCTCCATGGTCATGTGGCCAGCAGGACTAAACGCCAAAGGTGCACAGAATGCTGTTCTCTTCCCATCAAAGGGGTCCCTAATTTTTCTACTTGCATTTTTTACATGCTTTTGAACTGCTAGGTTGGCAGAAGCTGGGACAAGGAACGGGAGCTCACCCCATTGTGTGGCTCTAGGGATTCAAACCGCCAAACAGAAATGCCTACTTTGTAACTAATGCACACAATGATGGAAACACTTCTGAAAAACAAGCAAATTAATTACTCAGCCATGTTCAAAATTAATTACTATAAAATTAATTACAAATTAATTACTCGGTCATGTTCTTTGACACTACCTGGACAAGTCCTTACAATTTTCTTGCCAAAGTTTTTCAGAAGTGGTAGTCCATTACCTCTTTCCTAGAACTCAGAGAATGTGACTGGCCAAGCTGGCTTTCATGCTAAGATGGGATTTTTGAACTCCCACCCTTCTGGCTTCTAGGCTAGCACCTTAATGACTAAGCCACTAAAGTGGCTCTCTTATATCTATAATTTATTGTTAAATTATAGGCCCGGGGTGGTGCAGTGGTTAGAATCAGAGGTGGTATTCAGCAGATTCTGACCAATTCTGGAGAAATTTTGAGTAGTTTGGAGAAGTGGCAAATACCACCTCTGATTGGAGATTTTGCAGTAACTTTCCCTGCCACGGGGGGGGGGGGGTATCAGGAGTGGGATTCAAATTTCTTAGCAACTGGTTCTGTGGGTGTGGCCTAATTTATGGGTGTAGCTTGGTGGTCATGTGACTGAGTGGGCATGGCTTGCTGACTGGGCATGGCTAGGTGGCCATGTGACTGCCAAACCAAGTATAAGTGGTCCTCACTTAATGATCAGTTGCTTAGCAAGTGTTCTAATTTATGACTGACCTCCACATACTTTTTGGTGTTTTGACAGCCATACATACACAGGCACTTATGACCAGTCACAACATCACACACAGTCTTGTGAATGAGGTTTTCTGTTTCTTGCCAGCTTCCAACAATTCCTTCGAGTTTCCAGTGAAAAATGCCCATTGGGGAACAATCAGTGTTTGCTTCATGACCACAAGGTTCACTTAACAACCATGAGGTTTGCCTAACCCAGGGGTCTGCAACCTTAAACATTTAGAACTATTTTTCTATTTTCTTTTTAACAGGTATTTCTGTCTCTTTCTTTCTTTCTCCCTCCCTCTCTCTTTCTCATCTTTTTCTCCCTCTCTCTATTTCTCATCTCTCTTTCTCTCTCTCGTCTATAATTGCTAAGATTGGAAGCTATTTTTTTAATAATCCTATTTCTTTGCAGTTTTTTTTTTTGCACATTTGTGTATATGTATCCAACATTCTTTCTTCCTTTCCACTATGTATTCAAAATAGGCAATTATTCTATGTGTGTGTGTAGCATGTATATATGTGTGTTATGTATGTGTATGGATATGTATATATATTTCACTTTTAGTGAGTGCCAGTGTACTTACACTAAAAATTGACAATAAAAGTTATCTTATCCTATCTTCCTTCTTTCCTTCCCAACCGCATTCCTCCCCACAACCTATTTTGTGTTGTCTTCCCAGCCAAGTACTTATCAGGTCAGATCCTGTTTAGCTTTCTAAAATCAGCCTATTGAAATAAATACCAAATTAAACTGCCCAATAATTTACCTACCATCACTATCTTGCACCTGATTTCAATGTAAACAGCCAATCTTGCAGTATTACTAATTTTGCTAGGCATCTGCTGCATGTTACTTTCTTCTTTGATAATCTAATCCAGTGGTCTCCAAACTTGGCAACTTTAAGACTTGTGGACTCCAGCCAGCTAAGAATTCTGGGAGTTGAAGTCCACAAGACTAAAAGTTGCCAAGTTTGGAGACCCCTGATCTACACAAAGTAGTAGAGGATACAGGCCATGTCGAAGTGACTCTTTGGGGTATTTGCTTATTGACATGAAGATAAAATGAAACCAAAATTTCAGCTATAGAAACATGAATTAGACTTTCAATGGATGCATGCATTCCAGGCCCTGAATGTCAATAGCAGACCAGTGGCTCACTTTATTAGCAGATTTTCCCATCCTTCCTCCTTTCAGCTGACATGCTGAAATCTCCCCAAAGGCCCTTCCTATGCAAACAACCCCCCATGCACTCGTTCTGCCCCATGTTACTGAGACAGGGAGCTGCCGTCACTCAGGGTCCAAGCCCTTCAGGGAGCAGCTGCAGCCAGGAACCAGAGCTCTGCTTTCCCCCAAAGACTGGCAAGCTTTGAGTCCAGCCTCGGGACCGCTGCCTCGCCCTGGGCTGCCTCTGCCCACATGTTGCTGAGGGTTTCCCCAAAGGAGAGGGCTGGCTCACCTCATTCGGAGGCCAAGAGTGCAGTGCTGATTCATGGGCGCTTTTCCTGAGGTGAGGGCTTGGCTCAGCACCATTCCTAAAGCTGGCATTGGATCTGCAGAGCAGGGAGCTGGGGCCGAACCAGATGAAGCAGCTCAGCACAGATAAAAGTAGTGTGTCTCCCCACATTGCTTTCTCCGTGAGCAGCTCATTCCCTCCTCCTCATCTGTGAAGCATGCTATGTTTAAAGGTGTTCCTCACAGAGAAAGGAATATGAAGAGATGTGTGACTTTTCTCCGTACCAAGAGGACTGCTTTCTTTCTCTCTCTCTCTCTCGCCTCCACTCTTGGCATGGAAAAATCAGTGGGAACAGCAGTTGAGGTGGTTAGTCACCCGTCCCAGGGCTCACGCTCACCATACCTGCAAGGGGTGGGGGATGCAGTAGCGGCGAGGTGGCAATGGTGATTCAGGGCTTCCGAGACCAGTCCGTGTCTGTCCCCCCACCATCCATTTGGCTGCACACGTGGTGCACCAGGGCTTCCAGGCTCTGCTCCCTGCACCTGCCATCAGCTGTCCCAGACTCGATCAAGGGGTGCCTTGCTGACATGATCCTCTCCACATGTGCTTTCCTGCTGCTGTTTTTGGGAGAACAAAAGTTTTCCAAAACAGCAGAAAGCTTCCAAATCCCCTCCCCATTGGAAATGGCTCTTGGGCAAGCAGAGAGAAGGAGGATTAAACCTGGCTTGCTTCTCTGCTTGTCTGGGAGCTGCTTTTAATGGCGGGGGGGGGGGGGCTTGGAAGCTTTCCACTGTGCAGTAGCAGGCGAGAGAAGCAGCCGCTGACCTGGGCAGATCCTATATTAGCCTCTCCACGTGTTCATCGGTGGAAGGCAAGTGGAGGCAAGGCGACCGGTGGTGGCAGCAAAAGGCAAGTGGTGGGAAGACAAATGGCAGCAGTGACAAAAGGCAAGTGGTGGGGGGAAGGCAAACAGGTCTTGCAGAGCCTCACTCACCCAGGGAAGATCAATAAAGGCAGGACCACAGCAGAAGGCAGGCAGCAATGGCTGGTCCGTAAGAGCAGGCAGCAGTGTCACATATGCATGCAATGTTGTGTATGTGTGATAAGGACTGACAGGCAGGCAGCAGAGAAGCGGGCGAAGAGAGGAGGGGCCAGCCCAATTTACCGGTTCTCTGAACTACTGGGAACGGTAACAACCAGTTCTATAGATCCAGATAGAACTGGTAGAATCCTACCCCTGGGGGGCATCCTTCCCCTGTCTGCTAGCAGTTCAGCAGTTCAATCCAAACCAGATCAAGGTTGACTCAGCCTTCCATCCTTCTGAGATGGGTAAAATGAGGACCCAAATTGTTTTGCGGGCAATGTGCTGACTCTGTAAACTGCTTAGAGAGGGCTGTAAAGCACTGTGAAGCAGTATACAAGTCTAAGTGCTAAATTTACACCTCGTTCAGTTCCCAGTGATTCAGGAAAAAAAATACCTGTGCTAAAAGTTCAGGCAAAACATGTACATCCCAAAGGATATATTTGAAGAAGTATTTGGGTGATCCCAATCCTGCTGGCCTTTCACAAGACTCTAATGTCCTGGATCTGTACTCAGGTCCAAAATCCTAAGGATGTCAAGGGTCTCATCTCCTGATTGTGCTAACAGCCATGGATTGTGATGTCTTTCTCCATTGCCATGTATTTTAATTTTTTGTATTTATGTTGGGAATTTGTTGTTAATTGATTTTGAGACTGTTCACCACCCAGAATCACTTACTAAGATAGGTGGCCATACAAATTGAAAAAAATAAAAATAAAAAATAAGTCAGCTTGGATAGATTTGTCTAGGAGAGGGCTGTTCAGCTTGCAGCCCACGAGCCAGATGCATCATGTGCTGGCCAAGCCCATACCCAGTTTAGCGAAGGGGGAGAGTCATGATACATCATGTGATAATGCCATTATGATGTGAGTTGATACTCTTGGTCTAGGAGAACCAATTAGATATCATGGTTAAAGGCACCTGGCTAAAAACAGGAGACTGTGATCTTGAGTCTTAGGATGGGTGATCCTGGACCAGTTCCTCTCTCTCAACCCAGGAAGGAGACAGTGGGAAATCACTTGCAAAAATGTGTTGTGGCCTGATAGTGGCCAGCAGAGCTGGCAGCAGATTTGGACAGTGAGGAAATTGGGGAGGAGCATGGGCCAGTCCTGGAGTCTGGGTTAAGGCTCTGACAAGTGCTCTGCATCAGAGGCAGAGATGGGGCGAGGATCATCTGACAGTTATCAGCTGCCTTCGGAGCCAGACATTAGTGAGTCAGAAGAACAACTGGAGCCTGTTCCCAGTGTGCATATGTGCAGAGTTTCCAGATGAAGGGAACAGCTGAGGAACAAGGGATGACTTGGGAGTAAAGCCACAGGTGGATGGTGAATGGGGCTTTGCAGGAAACAGTTATTCCAACATGCTTGTCAAGTATTGCAGCATCGGAAAAATATAGTCCTGGCCCTTCTCCAAGCCTGATAAAGGTTTGGAATTGGGAACTATCATGAAAGACTGTTGACTGGGACTTTGTTGGAGAGGAAATTCATTGTAAATCAAATAAAAGGGGTTTATCAGGACAAGGATTCAGCTTCATGCTGTTGGGGGAAGCCTAGGTCAGAACCAAATGTTTGCAAGAAAATCTTTGTGGTGGCCAGGAGTCACTAAAACAATCTGTGTGATGGCCAGGAGTCACTAAAACAGAAATGAAATAATCAGGATTTTGTAGAGGAAAAGGGACACTGAGAAATTTGTCTCTAAAATTGCAACTTAAAGATTCGGACACATTGGAATGGGCCAGAGAAGGACAGTGAGACAGATCTAGAGTCACGAAAAAGAACATTTCCAAAGGATATTTACAGTCCAAGGAGTAATTAGAACTTTGAATGTGATGCCTTTCTCCTTCTTTCCCCCCTAATGTTATAGATTTATGCTGCAATCACATTAATATAAGGAGCCTGTCAGTATATTTGCTTATTATACTTCATTACAGTACCTGTGCTCTCTTGTTAAGACTCTCATTAACCTTTCTGAGTTCGTAATAAGAAATCTCAGCTAATGGAAGCGAAAAGCTGCATTCTGAAAATGAGAACCATTGTCATGTACAAAAAGTTTAATATGCTTACGAAATAGGGCAATTTTATTAAATGAAATAAGGTGGGTCCCTTTTTAATAAGGAGAAGCAATATAAGACAGAAACATTGTCTGCACTTTAAGAATAATGGATATTTCTGAAGTTCAGCTGTTCAACATTCCAAATCTTTTATTCTAACAAAAGCTATAATGCGAGTTGTACTGTTTCCTGCTTTTTAAGAAGCTGGATGAAGTTGAACTTTTTTCTGTTTGTTCAGAGGTGCATATGACTTTCGGTGTGAACTATACTGTAGCAACGTCTTCTTTTTATTACATTTTAAATAAAAGTTGGTAGCTAGATGTCAGTGAAGAAGTCCCAATTATAAGTACATAGAATTAAATAAAATGCCACATGGAATATATCAGAAAACCTTTCTCTGCTTAATATATTTTTTCTACTCAAAAGGGATATGGGAGTTAGGCAAAGATGTCAATTATGCCAAGAACTGACAACCACTCAGATGTCAACAGCTGGATTCAGCACCACCGCAGAGCAGAATCTATTGAAATATTGCAAAGGTGAGAAGAAGCAGTTATGGACTCATACTATCTCACTCACAGAGGGGAATTAACTATTTACTATGAGTTCCTTCCAGTTTGCAGAAAAGATTCTTGTGTCAAGCGCGAAAACTGACATATGTGTAGCCTTTTTTTTAGCCTTATTATATATTCCTTTTCCTTTCTTTCTCTTTGCTGGTCATGGGGGCAAGAGTTTCGGGCTTGCCATATTCCTAGGGTGGGAGGAGTAAAGATATAGAGAATTGTTTAGGCTTGGTGGTTCTCTTTCCCGTTGGAATGAAAACTGACCTGCTGAAATCTGGAGGTGGAGATTGATGACACCAGGCAATGTTGATTTACTTCTATTGGGGAATGTGACTCTTGTGGGGTGTTTCTAATTTCCAATATTATGTGGTGTAATTCCGGGTTGTGTCAGATCTGGAATTACAACAGACTTTGCCAATTTGATTGGCAAAATAAATAAAAGAAATTGTTTTGAAAGATGAACTTTTCTTTTTAAATGGATTTCATCACTTGGAAACCAGCTAAATCAAATCAATGGCAAATGACAAATGAAATCAAATTATGGTCGTAATTTTAATGATAAACTTTACTGCAGCATAATGTTTTCACCCATTCCATCTGGTGTGGCAGGAGGCACATGTTCAAAGTCAGAATATTCTTAGCTCTGTGCTTCTATCTGGGGCATGTGTCAGATCTTCCTCACTTCATTAAGTTCATGGATTGTGAAAGAGATAACAAATATTATGAATATTCCTGGACTTTGGAACAGATTTTTCCTGGAAGTGTACTTAATGCCCTCCGTCTTTACCATTCCAACAAAGCATTTAAAGCCCTTGTATTCTATCTTTAGGTCTGATAGATTCTGGGCAAATAGAGACAGATATATTTTATGATTGACTTTCTTCTGTTTTAAAATTAACACCTGTAGTCTTTGCAAATGGGATGCCCAAAAATATTGAAAGGAAGGAGAAAGAGAGTTAACAAGTAGAAGCCTGAGGAAGTATTATTATTTTCACTTATCCAGGCATACAACCTGCTCCAATAGTCCTATCATTTGAGGATTTTAGTTACCATTTGGTGCACCTTGTACATTTCTAAATAATTTATTTTGCAATGGAACTATCAGAAAAATCTTTTGAAAAGGCATTGCAGAGAAGGCATTGCACCCCTTATATGCAGTTTGTAATACATTTTCAGTTATGGAGCACATTCTCAGCATCATAAAAAGTCCCTTTATTTCTCCTTTCAGCCTCAGTTAGGGCTAGAAAATAGTTGATGTAGGATAGTTTTCTTACAAGTCATATCCTATATGATTGGCATAGGATATTCTTCCTGTGTTCAAAAGAAAGGAAAAGAGGAAGAGTTTATATGGGACCAAAAGCAGGAGCTCATTGCAATTTCAGCCAGATACTGTATTGTTCGAAGCTGGAATGACTTCAGGTTTGGAGTCTTGCAAATGAATAAATACAAATATTGACCAGATACCATCTGGATTGCTCTTAAAACGACGGTGGTTCTGTTACAGAGGATACCTCTCTCTACCTTTCCCAGGCAAGGCCTTCCCTATTTAAAATCCTATTTTTGTTTGACTCAGGTGGTTCTAACCAATTAAAGGACCATGGCTGTGAGGTAGAGTTTATAGAAACTAAGCATAAGGATAACACCATCTTCTTAGACCGGGAATTTCACATGAACCTTACAAAGGCACAAGTAATAAAGATAGATTAAAATCAAATACAGCAATAAAGCAATAAAGCAAATAAATCAATAAATCAAATATATCAATAAATCAAAGCAATAAAGCAATAAAGCAAATCAAACCAACAAACCAATAAACCAAATAAATGAAGGAAAGAAGGAAGGAAGGAAGGAAGGAAGGAAGGAAGGAAGGAAGGAAGGAAGGAAGGAAGAAAGAAAGAAAGAAAGAAAGAAAGAAAGAAAGAAAGAAAGAAAG